>CM034302.1:74861078-76061078 GCA_019925795.1 Dendrobium chrysotoxum | reverse complement strand
AATATAAAGACTCTTAGCCTGCTCAAAAGGCCATTGTTTTAATTAAGTGACCAAACCAAACTAGACTAAGGCCTTGTCTAGGATGATATTTAGCATTTCGTGCAAACTCTCACTGTAGCACATAGCTTCGAGTGTATCGACCACCAATTTCTTACTTTTCTAACCTGGTCGTCGAAAGGCTACTATTTTATGTGACAAAACTATGTAAGGCAACTCTCTCTAATCTTATCTTCCACTGGAGCTACTCCAACCTTTTCACGTATATGATCATTTTGTATCTAGTCTCTAAGAGTAAAGCACTCATCCACCTGAGCATCCTTATCTCTGCAACACTTAACTTAATATTATGCTTCTCTTTTAATGGCCAATATTCTGCACCCTAAAGCATTATAAGTCTAACCACCATCTTATAGAATTTCCCCTTAAGTTAGAGGGGGACTTTTCTATCACACAATAAGCCTAACGCATTCCTCCACTTCAATAATCCAACTTGAATTCTACTAACAATATCCCCATATATTTCACCATCACTCTGAATAATAAATCCAATATATCAAAAATGTGTGCTCTTATTAAAGACTTAACCAGCCAAAGTCACAATTCCGCAATTAGATCTATTAATACTAAAACTATCAACAAGAAGATTCTTCAATTTTAGATCTACACAAACAAAAGCCTTTGAACTCTAAGGTTGATCTCTATAATTCAAGTTTTCCTTCAACTCCCTCTCTAGTCTTATCAACAAGAAGAATATCATACGAAAGTCTTTAAACTCGAAGGTTGATCTCTATAATTCAAGTTTTCCTTTAACTCCCTCTCTAGTCTTATCAACAAGAAGAATATCATCAACAAATATTAAGCATACACCAGGGTACAATCTCTTGCAAATGTCTAGTGAGAACATCCATGACTAAAGCAAAAGGGAGAAAGTTACCTTCACACCAAGCGAACATCGTCGAAAGAGCAAAGTTGAAGAGAAACGAACATCGTCGAAGGAGCGAACTCGAACTCGATGGAACGTTGGCCAAGGAGCGAAGGGAACATCATCGTCGAAGGAGCGAAGTCGAACAGTCATCGAACGTTGTCGAACAACGAGGGAACATCATCTTCAGAGTAGCGTCGTTGAATAAAGAGAAAAGAAGCCAACGAAATGAGCAACCAGGCGCGGATGGCATGAAATAGGGCCTTTACCAGTGATTTTTCTGGCGGCTAAGCCGTCGGTAATATTACCGGCGGATATTATGCCTGTAATATTTCGTCTATTTTAAATAAGCTGGCGTAAATTACGCTGGTATTTTCACCTGTAATTATCGGTGGAAGATGCGTCGGTAACCAAAATTTTCCCACGCATTTCCATTGTAACATCCGCCTGTAAGTTAGCGATGGTAAATCTACCAGAAATTCCGCCGCACCATTCCTGTTGAATATTCCGTCGATATTTACACCGCTGTTTCCGATGTATATTATCCACCGGAAATTGCGATGGTAATGGGCTATTTTTTTATAGTGAATATTCAAACTCTGTAACATAAATGAAAATCTTGTTCAAAATAAGATGGCATGTAACCAACATGCAGTAACATGCCCCTCATCCACAATTGACGTGTGGAATTTTTTTTGTGTGTACAAATCAAATTTTTAATGGATTGTTGGTCTCAAATGCAGGCCACACAATTGCAGGAAAAAGATATATTTATGATTAGACAAATGCTTTATTTGGTGATCACTATTTTTCGTTGCTTTTGATAAATTTTGGTACTAGAAAGTTGATATAGAAAGTAGTAAGAAAGTTGTTCCAAAGGAAGCCAAAGGGCCATTGTAAATTTTTGGCAAGTGCTCACTCATAATTTATCACAAAATAACTAAAATAATAGTGAGAGTCATCATTTTTCAGCGACACACTTGATACATCATCAAAAATTGCTTTGATCGATCACAAATCGCGAGGCATATTCTAGTTGGAAACTTTCAAAATTAAATTTGAGATCATCTAAATTCCAATTTCAGCAATCATATAGTCAAATTGAACATGTCAAAGAGACGATCGGTCTGACCCAAGCCCAAATGGGTCCAAATCGGGGGCTCAAACCACATTTGGAAGGTTCAAATCATTATTTGGATAACAAAATGGTATCCAAATATGGCATGCTTATAGTCAAATCGAGCAGCTCGGGTAGACAAATCCAACGAGCCCAATATCATTGAATTCCAGCATCGTTAAGGCACCTAAATAGTTGAAAAACTCTCTATGATTGGGGGAATCAATACAAGCCATCCGATGGAGCACTCCAAACCTGTCCCCGATCTTCTCTATATTTACAGGGTGTGCCACTCATAAAAATCTATAAATAGACCCCCACTCTCTACATTAAAGTGACATTTGGCTAGAGATTAGAGAGAGCTCTGAAGCTTCAAGAGCTTCAGCACCACCGCTCGGCCACCAATAATCGTCGGACTTCAACCCGACCATCGTCGGACTATTGCTCGGCCGCCGACCTCCGCCGGACTTCAGCCTGACCATCATCGGACCATCGCCTTGCCGCCGATTTCCACCGAACTTCAACCCGACCATCATCAAACCACCGCCCGGCTGCCAACCACCACCAAACTTCCACCTAGATGTTGACTGTCGCTGGACTTCAGCTCGACTTTCGTCAGACCACCGCTCGGCCGCCGACCGCTGTCGGACTTCAGCCTGATCATCATCGGACCACCGCCAGTGTAAAACCCTTTAAATTTTTTAGATTATTTTTGGTTGACCTAGAGAAGTTTAAATCATAAACCATCTTGGCTAGAATATTTATAATGTCAAGCTTTAGCTTCCCTAAATTTTTCATAATTTTTGGGCATTGTTGAAATTTCTTAAAAAATCGACACCTACAGGTACAAGTGGGGGTTTTGAGACTGTTAGGTGTGCGTTTTGCCAACTAATTTCACCTAAATATTCTAAATAAAATTAGCTAATTTATGAGTATTTTTCTATAATTTTTGGAATTCCTAAAAGAATTTCGATGAATTTTCTATTAAAAAAATTAATAATAATAATATTATTCTATTTTATTTAATAATTAAAAATTAAAATATCTAAAAGTATTATCATCATTTTAAATGCATTCTTATTTCCCTAAGCTGCTTCGGCTAACAGAGAAGGGAAAAAGAAAAACATAAGAGAAAGAGGAGAGAGAAAGGAGGAAATCCAGATTTTGGGCAACTTCAGGCCGTTTTTGTCTGTCGACGCAGTTGGGAAAGTTGTTTGTCTCGAGGTAAGGCACATAGTGCCCATCTCAATTTTCAAAAATGTGTAAGTTTTAGCAAATATTTTGATTAAAATTTTGTATTCGTTAGCAAAAAATAGGTATAACTTTGCACCGGTAAAATTTTTACCGCGAAATTTTTTATATGTTATAGAGATTATGGTTATGCACATTTTGAATATTTTTTGAAAATTTTTCAATGGGGGTTTTGAAAATTGTGAGGTTTTTAGTGAATAGAAAATTATCTGGATGTTGAAAAATAATGCTATAATACAACAAAAGTCTTAAAATATCATTTTACACAATCTCTGATAATTTAGTAATTTTTTGAAAACATGCATTTTTTCCTAGTTTAATTTTCTGCTGTCTACCGTTATATAACACTGTGAAATTTTAATACATGCTCAATTACTCTTTAATTATTATAATGTGATGTTATATGTACATATATGATTAAATTATATCTATTGGAAGCCATAAAGGGGCCAAAATCCTTTGAGATTCTGTCTATATCAGGAAATTTTTAGGAGTTATAAGGGGCCAGAATCCTTTAAGATTTTATCTGAGACAAAGATATGTGATATGTTCTGCTGTTATAAGCACAAATAAAAAGGGAGTTATAAGGGGTCAGAATCCTTTGAGAATCTATATGGGTCCGAGAAATGTGTTCTGAACTACTCTGTGATATGAATTTCAATTTATTCATTTGTTCTATACTATTATTTGAATCATAGAATAAATATTTTTTACTTTTGTGATTCCCAGTTCAGTGATTTATTTAAATTGTAATTAACTACTTTTAAATATTCAATAAAATATTTGATAAAAGAATATTTAAAAATTTAGATTGGTTTGTGTGGCTTACTGAGCTGTTGTAGCTCACTATGGTTTTACTTCTGATTTTCAGGATCTGAAAAGGGAAAAGAGGTTGTGGACTAGCTGTTCAGGATTAGATCTGAGGTCATACGTATTTTACACTTTAGATTTTTGTGCAGTAATGACTAGTTAAATTTTCAGTTATTTAGCACTTGCCTGTAGCCATGTACTATTGAATAAATATTTATTTTGATGAATGAAAGAAACTTTATGGACGAGTTTTTTAATATTTGAATTTTTAGTAGCTTTATAGGTTATCATTTATTTTAATGAATCTTAGAAGAAAATTTAAAATAATTCAAAAACTAAATCTTGGGATTTGCCCATCATCGCTCAACACGATAGGACCTGCCCTAGTCGAGTTAGGTTGTGACAAGCTTCTATAGTATCATATTAATAGTTTTGAAATTGAATCGTAAAATAGAGCTATATGAATTGATTTGTAAGTTTAGTGGGGTAGTTTCAAGTTTTTCTGAGTGTTTATTTTTTATTTTATGTGCATGTGTATTCAGTTGCATATTTTGTGTGATTATGGATCCATCGGACCCAGATATGATCGATGGTTAGAGTGCTAGTCAGGCAGCTCCTATATATAGTTCTGCTACTTTGATAGCCCAGATGATGGGTGAGGCATAGAGCAGAGTTCCTGTTATCAGATCTTAAGATGTTTCTGAGATTGAAGCCTCTGAGATTTGAGGGTACTGTTGACCATAGAGAGGCATAGGACTGGTTGAGGAGGCTGGAAAAGATATTTGATGGTATATAATGTCCTCATAAGAGGAAGGTACCGTTAACAGTTTTTTTATTAAATGGTGAGATAGAGCGCTGGTGGATGGGCCAGCAGGAGGAGAAATTTCAAGGGAGATTAAACTCTCTTATTTCCTAGGAGGAGTTCTCTGATATGTTTAGAGCCTAGTTTGTACCACCTTCTACACGACAATAAATGCAGGAGACCTTTCTGAGGCTGGTTCAAGAGATCAGGATAGTTATGCAATATAAGGCATAGTTCACTGCTTTGGCTAGATATGATCCATAGTTGGTTAGCACTTCTGTAAAGAGATGCTATAGGTTCCTGAGAGGACTTCAGGATAGTCTGAGACAGTTAATATCTGCAGCAATCTCTGGTAGTGGCAGTGAAGCTAGTTTTAGTTCTGTTAGTGGGGCACCTGTGTGTCAGAGTTGTGATCAATGTCATTCTGGTTAGTGCTACAGGATGATTGGACAATTTTTCAGATGTGGTCAAACAGGACATCGGGTAGCAGAGTGTCCATAAACAGGATTTGACCGACATTCTGAGTCCAGATCGGAGAACTTTATTAAACTGGCAGGGAGATCGAGGGCAGTTCCTCTCCATACTTTTTTTGAGGGATCAGCTAGTAGAGCTGGTGGTTTGGGTTTAGTGGCAAGGATACCATCTGGCGGTAGTCAGAGAGAGCCTAGTAGTTCTGAAGCTCCAGCTCCAGTTTAGCCATGTGTATACAGTTTGACTTAGCATGAAGCCCGGGATGCTCTAGATGTTGTGACAGGTATGGTTTATATTTTTGAGCATTCATGTCATATTTTATTTAATTCTGGAGTTAGTCATTCCTTTATTTTTGAGAGTTTCTTCCATTCACTACACTTGGCTTCCGTTGCACTACCTGTTTCTCTTTCTATTATTTTACTAGCTAGAGATAGTATGATAACCAGTAGATTCTATTTATGTGATATTGAGATTTCTGATAAGAAGTGAAAATCTAGTTTGATTTTACTACCCATTTCCTCATATGATGTTATTCTGGGTATAAATTGGTTGAGTCAGTATGGGGCTCAGATTGATTGTTCGAAGAAGCGAGTTACATTATTTATGGGTAGTGAAAGTTGTGTATTCCAAGGAGTTAGAGGTGTTTTATCCAGTTTGATCTCTACATTAGAAGCAAATAAATTATTGAAGAAGGGTTGTATGATATTTCTAGCATCAGTTCGGGATAGGAGTATAGATGTGGGTTCTCCTTCTAATATCTTGATAGTACGAGATTTTTCATATATATTTCCTGAGAAGTTAGTCAGTTTACCTCCGGACAGAGATGTAGAGTTCTGTATTAACATATTTTCAGGTATGACCCCGATATCTAAAGCTCTGTATAGGATGGCACCAAAGGAGCTTCAAGAGTTGAAGGTTCAGCTTCAAGAGTTGGTTGACAGAGGAATTGTTCATTCTAGTGTTTCTCCCTGGGGAGCACCTATTCTATTTGTGAACAAAAAGGATGGTACAATGCGTATGTGTATTGACTATAGGGAGTTAAATAAAGTCACTATTAAGAATAAGTATCTATTGCCACGGATTGATGATCTATTTGATCAGCTTGCTGAATCTTATATATTCTCAAAAATTGATCTGCGATCTGGTTACTATCAGGTGAAGGTAAGAGAGGCTGATATGATGAAGACATCTTTTATCACTCGGTACGGACACTACGAGTTTTTGGTCATGCCATTTGGGGTGACTAATACAGTAGCTGTCTTTATGTATATGATGATCAGAGTATTCAAAGATTATTTGGATCATTTTGTGATTATTTTCATGGATGATATTTTGGTATATTTTGCTTCTGAGGAAGATCATGCCAGACATCTGAGAAGTGTATTGAAGATTTTGAGACAACACCACTTGCATGCAAAATTCTTCAAATACGAGTTCTGGCTAAGGAGTATTTCTTTTCTGGGACATGTGGTGAGTGGTAATGGTATCTCTGTTGATCCCTAGAAAGTTCAGGCATTCACTAATTGGCCGAGGCTTACTACGGTGTTTGAGATACGCAATTTCTTGGATATGGCTGGATATTATAGGAAGTTTGTGAAGAGATTTTCTCAGATTTTAGCATCTCTGATGATACTGACTCAGAAGTCAGTAGCTTTTGTCTGGACACTAGAGTGTGAGGTTATTTTTTTGGAAATTAAAGGATTGTTTAACTTCTGCTCCAGTTTTGGCTCTTTCCTTTGGTACAGAAGGATTTCAGATATTCAGTGATGCTTCATTGAGAGGTTTGGGGTGTATTTTGATGCAGCATGGTCGAGTGATTGCTTATGCTTCAAGACAGTTGAAGCCACATGAAAGAAACTATCTAACATATTATCTAGAGTTGGCTGCTATTATATTTACTTTAAAGATTTGGTGTCATTATTTGTATGGTGTCGAGTGTCAGATTTTTATGAATCATCAAAGTCTGAAGTACATATTCACTCAGAAGGATCTGAATTTGAGGTAAAGAAGGTTGCTTTAGTTGATTAAAGACTATGATCTGACTATTCAGTATCAGCCTGGTAAGGCTAATGTGGTGGCAGACACTCTGAGTAGGAAGTCTTCCAGATTATCATGTATGAAACTCACTTCTGATGAGTATTTGATATGAGATATAGAGAGATTACAATTAGAGGTGATTTCTTCTACTGATTGGGATTCTAGTATAATAACTCAAATGATCATTCTGCCTTCTTTAGAAGAAAAGATTCAAGAAGCTCAAAAATTAGATGCAGAATATCCAAAGTATCAGCCTGGTAAGGCTAATGTGGTGGCAGACGCTCTGAGCAGGAATTCTTCTGGATTATCATGGATGAAACTCACTTCTAATGAGTATTTAATAAGAGATATGGAGAGATTACAATTAGAGGTGATTTCTTCTACTGATTGGGATTCTAGTATAGTGACTCAAATGATCATTCAGCCTTCTTTAGAAGAAAAGATTTAAGAAGCTCAAAAATTAGATGCAGAATATTCAAAGTTGATTGATCAGATCAGATTTGGTAAGAAATCTGAATTACGAGTTTCTGATTCTGGTGTTATTTTCTATAAAGATACAATTTGGGTTCCTATTTTTGAAGATCTGAGGCAGGAGATTCTATATGAGGCTCATTATTTAGGCTATACTATTTATCCAGGAAGTAGCAAAATGTACAGAGATCTGAAGGGTATGTTTTGGTGGCCTGGATTGAAAAAAGACATAGCAGAGTTATTTTGAAATGTAAGGCCTGTCAACTAGTGAAGGTAGAGCATCAACGACCGAGAGGTCTTCTACAGTCGTTACCTATTCTAGAGTGGAAATGGGAAGACTTAACAATGGATTTTGCTATGGGTTTTCCTAAATCGAGGCAGGGGCATGATGCTATTTGGATTGTTGTTGATCGACTGATAAAATCTGCCCATTTACTTCCACTTAGACAGACAGATCTAATAGACAAGTTATTACAGATCTATGTTAAAGATATTATCAGATTGCATAGTGTGCCAAAAGTGATTGACAGGTTTACCTCTAGATTATGGAGAGGTATTCAACAGGGACTGGGTACGAAGTTGCACTTCAGTATAGCTTTTCATTCGCATACGGACGGACAATCTGAAAGGACTATTCAGGTACTGGAGGATCTTTTGAGATTATGTGTTTTGGATTTTGGGGGCAGTTGGGAGGATAATATCCTATTGATAGAGTTTGCATATAATAATAGTTATCAGTCCAGCATAGGCAAGGCTCCTTATGAAGCTCTGTATAGTAGAAAATATAGGACTCCTTTGACTTTAACAGAGGTGGGAGATAGACAGGTGATAGGTTCATCCTTTATGGATGATACTATTACAAAGATTAATTTGATTAGAGAAAAGTTGAAATCTGCATAAGATAGACAGAAGAAGTATTACAATCAGAAGCGCAGATTGATTGAGTTTTAGATTGATGACCTAGTGTATGTCAAAGTCAGCCCTATGAAAGGTGTCTGCAGATTTGAGAGAATTAGCAAGCTCAGTCCAAGGTATATTGGACCTTTTGAGATCATTGAGAGGATTGGTAGTTCTGCTTACAGGTTATTGTTACCTGATTATATGTCTAATATACACAATTTATTTTATGTATCATCTTTGAGAAAGTGAGTGTCTGATTTTGGGAAGAGATTATCTGCTGATGATGTTGAGGTTCATTTAAATTTGCAGTATAGAGAAGAACCCAAAAGGATTTTGGCATATGATGTGAGAAAATTGAGAAGCAAACTGATTGCTATGGTTAAGGTGTAGTGGAAGTATAGGACCGCCAGAGAGGCTGCTTGGGAGAAGGAATTTGATATGAGACAATTGTATCCAGGTTTATTCTGACTCTTTCTGCTTTGGGAATGTCGAGGACGACATTTTTCTTAAGGTGGGTAGATTGTAAAACCCTTTAAATTTTTAAGATTTTTTTTGTTGACCTAGAGAAATCCAAATTACAAACCATCTTGGCCAGAACATTTATAATGTCATGTATTAACTTCCCTAATTTTTTCATAATTTTTGGGCACTATCAAAATTTCTTAAGAAATCGGCACCTATGGGTACAAGTGGGGGTTTTGAGACCGTTAGGTGTCTGTTTTGCCAACTGATTTCATCCAAATGTTCTAAATAAAATTAGCTAATTTATGAGTATTTTTTTATAATTTTTAGAATCCCTAAAAGAATTTCCTTGAATTTTCTATTAAAAAAATTAATAATAATAATATTTAATAATTAAAAATTAAAATATCTAAAATCATTATCATCATTTTAAATGCATTCTTATTTTCTTAAGCTGCTTCGGCTAACAGAGAAGGGAAGAAGAAAAACATAAGAGAAAGAGGAGAGAGAAAGGAGGAAATCTGGATTTTGGGCAACTTCGGGCCATTTTCATATGTCGACGCAGTTGGGAAAGTTGTTCATCTCGAGGTAAGGCACATAATGCCCATCTTAATTTTCAAAAATGTGTAAGTTTTAATAAATATTTCGATTAAAATTTTGTATCCGTTAACGAAAAACAGGGATAACTTTGCACCAGTTAAACTTTCACCGTGTAACTTTTTATATATTATAGAGATTATGATTATGCACATTTTGAATATTTTCTGAAAATTTTTCACTCGGGGTTTTGAAAATTGTGAAGTTTTTAGTGAATAGAAAATTATCAGGATGTTGAAAAATAATACTGTAGTACAATAAAAGTCTTAAACATCGTTTAATACAATCTCGAATAATTTGGTAATTTTTTGAAAATGTGTATTTTTGCCTAGTTGAATTTTCTATTGTCTACCGTTAGACAACACTGTGAAATTTTGATACATGCTCAGTTACTCTTTAATTATTATAATGTGATGTTATATGTGCATATGTGATTAAATTATATCTATTGGGAGCCATAAGGGGCAAGAATCCTTTGAGATTCTATCTATGTCAGGAAATTTCTAGGAGTTATAAGGGGCCAGAACTCTTTGAGATTCTATCTAAGACAGGGATATGTGATATGTTCTGGTGCTATAAACATAAATAAAAAGAGAGTCATTAGGGGCCATAATCCTTTGAGATTCTATCCAGGTCCGAAAAATGTGATCTGAACTACTCTGTGATATGAATTTCAATTTATTCTTTTGTTTTGTATTGTTATTTGAATCATAGAATAAACATTTTCCAGTTTTGTGATTCCCAGTTCAATGATTTATTTAAACTGCAATTAACTGCTTTTAAATATTCAGCAAAATATTTCATAAAAGAATATTTAAAAATTTAGATTGGTTTGTGTGGCTTGCTGAGCTATTGTAGCTCACTGTGATTTTATTTCTAATTTTCAGGATCTAGGAAGGGAAAAGAGGTTGTGGACTAATAGTTCTCGATCAGATCTGAAGTCATAGGTATTTTGCACTTTTGATTTATGTACAGTCATGGCTAGTTAAATTTTTAGTTCTGTAGCACTTGTATGTAGCCATATACTGTAGTGTAGATATTTATTTTGATGAATGAAAGAAACTTTATGGATGATTTTTTCAGTATTTGGATATTTTAGTAACTTTGTAATTTGTCATTTATTTCAATGAATCTTGGTAGAAAATTTGAAATAATTTAAAAACTTGATCTTGGGATTTGCCTGTCACCGCTTAACACGATAGGACCTGCCCTAGTCTGGTTGGGTTATGACAGCCCGGCCGTTAACCGCTGCCAAACTTCCACTCGCCTGCCGACCACCACCGGACTTTAGCCTGACCGTCGTCGGACCACTTCCCGGCTTCCGACCGCTGCTGGACTTCAGCCTGACAGCCGCCAGACTTCAGTCAGACCTTTGTCGGACCATCGCCTGGCCGCCGACCGCAGCCTAACTTCCACCTAGCTTCTGATTGCCACCGGACTCCAGCCTGACCGTCGTCAGACCACCACCCGGCCGCCGACCACCGACCACCGCCGGACTTCCACTTGGCTGCCGACTGCCGCCGGACTTAAGCCCGACCATCGTCGGACCACCGTCCGGCCTCCAACCATTGCCGGACTTCTACCCGGCCACCGCACTTCCGCCACCCAGCTGTCGGACTTCCGCCCTGTCGCCGACCACCATCAGAATTTCGCCCGACCACTGACAGCCACCGGACTTCCACCCGACCTTTGTCGGATCATTCCGCATCAGTTGAACTTCTGCACGAACGCCGTCGAACTTTTGCCTGATTGTTGCTAGACCTTTGTCTACTCTCCAAACCACTATAATTTGACCTCCTCTCAGTTGAGGGACGGGTCAACCCTTGTAATTTACTCAAGTTTAGTAGAATCTTTTTACTTGGGTGAGGTCCCGTGGTTTTTCCGTCTTCGGGCTTTTCACGTAAAAAAGATTGAGTGTTTTACTTCTCTCTTTCTATTTGTGTGCTGAATATCCGTGCATCGCTAAGACGAAAAGTTTACTCACTCTACCGCTGCGAATCTTCTAGCCCGCAACAACACTTATGATGGCTTTGTGAATAGATCATGCTTTCAAATTCTGACAGAATATTTCATCAAAAATTAGCAAAAAAATGAAGAAAATTTTATGACACGCTCTTGGTGAGTTGTATCACCAATGGATTTGCAACAAAAGTTAGTCATAATCTGTTACAAACTTGCTAGAAACATAATGGTTTATTGCAATTTGATCTCAAATTCATGGCAAACCTGAAGGCTCCTAAATTCGACAACGAAGTTCATCATAAATCCATAACAATACGGTCACAAACCTTAAAGTTCTTAATAAAATTATCATAGATCCATCTCAAATGTCATGAAATCTTTCATTATGAATTTTAATTGCAATAATCTTACATGCATCTTTTAACAAGTAGTATTACAACTTAAAATAAAATAAAATAAAATAAGTAGTATTACAACTTAACAATTACTAAGCAATGGAGATAGAATTTATAAACATTACAACAACAAAATACGAACAAGAATGTCCAGAAACAAACTTAGGCTTCGTATTTTTTTGCTGCTTTCAAGAAATTTTTGTACTGCAAAGCTACTTTAGAAACCAGTAAGAAAATTGTCTCAAACAAAACATTAATTTGTATTCACACCACAAACAAAGATAAATTATAAATTATACTCCAAAAATGATGTTTTGAAATTAAATTGATATAATTAAATGTTAATTCTGCGTGGAATCTGATTGTATCAATCAATCAGGTTGTATTGTTGCCTTGGACCTCAATTTCATCGGTCGAGCTCACTAGGGGGTTGCAGGGGGTCCTCCCCTTGCATGGGTTTGGGTGTTGCGTTGTTGTGTATCTGAGTGTTATGATGTTGTATTGTTATGTTGGCAATAGATAGAGAGTGGAGCGCAACGACATTCCAGATCCCAGCTCAGCAGCATTGTCACACAAACCAGATACAAAGACTGAAGAGTCATGGAGCTCTAAACTTAGCGTCGCGGCACTACGAGGAGGGTTCAACAATTTTCTTTCTCATTTTTCATGAAGGATTGTATTCCTTGGTAGTTTGAGTGGGTTTCTCTTTGTTTATTCATGTAAGAGAACAATGTAAGGGTGAAGAGAGACAAGGAGAGAGCAAAAGAGAAGAGAGATTTGTACTATTTCTCCTGCATTTTTTTTAATTTCTTATTTGTTTCCCTGCATGATTTTACTTCCCCAACATTAAATATAAGATTGCAAAAAAATATGGTTATTTATCCCCATCATTTAGCTACAACATCATTGTTGACCTCTCTTTTGAATCTACTTTGAGTAACCTCAATTAGATGTTAGTTTAGTCGACATTGATTTGGGTTGTTACTCATTTAGGATGAGTCAAGGTTGAGTCAGACGATACCAAGCTCGCTTAGTGTCATATTCGATTACATAAGGATCGTACAATTATTTCAATAAAAATTTAATATCTAGCCAAGCTAAAACATAATTCATCTTACATTCAATTTGATCTGTGTGTGTTCAATTTTATATTCTCTCTCTCTCTCTCTCTCTCTCTCTCTCTCTCTCTCTCTCTCTCACACACACACACACACACATTTTGCTTGCTTTCTCTCACCTTTATCATTAATGTATATGTGGTTATGTACTTAAAACATGTCATCTCCTAGTTGGCATTGGACGAAATATATTCTGGTAGGTTCACTTGTGGACAAGGCTGCGTCGGATATAATGTTGAGAGGTCAACATTATATCTTATCATCCTTCCCAATATACTATGGGCATCAATGTACCGTAAGATTAGTTATTTTTTTTTAGTATAGAGTGGTTTTTTTTTCAACCTAAAATAAATAACAATCAACAACAACAACATCAAGTCTTTATCCAATTACGTAGGATTTGCTACAAGAATCCTTTTTCTC
Organism: Dendrobium chrysotoxum; assembly: GCA_019925795.1. Classification (NCBI taxonomy): domain Eukaryota; kingdom Viridiplantae; phylum Streptophyta; class Magnoliopsida; order Asparagales; family Orchidaceae; genus Dendrobium; species Dendrobium chrysotoxum. Next base: position 76,047,340 of record CM034302.1, on the reverse strand, counting down.
CATTGTAAATCTAATAAAATAAATAACAATCAAACTATTGAAAAGTTAATCATATAAAAAATATTTTCTAATAAATTAATAAAATATTCTCAAGGTCTAAAATATAAAAATAACTAAAATATTGAAGTAAAATAAAATAAATTTTAGAATTTATGATTACATTACAAAATGACTTAATTATATCCTACTTCGAATTTATTTAGTTTGGAGGAACCTCCACTAGACGACAGGTTCAAAGCCCCTCTTAGAAAATGTTCATCATCATATGATTATGGGCTTTCGCAGTATTGGGCTGATTCGAAGAGTTCTAAGAATTCTCTCAAGTAGGCCATGTTGACAATCCTTTAGGTCTGCAGTGCTGTGGTGGATTCCATCTAGCTAGAAGTGATGACTAGAGCTACTGAACATTTAGGCTTTCATCTGTCACATAGTGGACAAATAACCTCTTTTTGTGAAAGGAGTGTTCTCCAATATAGTTGAAATGCTCTATTTAACTGTACCTCTGTCGGATATGGCGTTATTTTCTGGTGCATTTACTGTGGCTGAACAAAAATCTAATTCTTAGAACTCATCAGCCTTACTTCTATTAGTAGTGCTCTTTGGCAACTTGGGGCTACGGATAGGCTGATTTTGCTGCAGGACAATGATGGTAGCTGCTAATCCTCTCTTTGGATGGCCTTGCGGGCAACCAGGGGAACTCTGATCGGTCATGCAGGCTCTATGTTTGTTTATGTGCATAATTTGCAGTCTGAGTCCCATTTTTGATCTTTTGCCTCATTTTTTTTCGCTTCTTTGTTTTGTTTTCTCTTCTATTTTGATTTTTTTTTTTTGAGGTATAGGTTTTGGTTGGTCCTCTACTTAACTTGTTTGAGGTCTGATCTTTTTTATATACCTTACATGTAACATTCAAATCATTGAAATATATAGGCTTTGACCCTCAATTTCATCAAAAAAAAAAAGTAGTGCTGTATAACCTTAGAACTTTGACTTACTGAGACTTGTGAAATTCATCAGAAATAAATGAACCAAAACAGGAGAAGAAAATTTGGTTCACATCATCTAAATTGGCATGCTTGAAGAAAATGTGCCTGAGCAATGATCTTTTATTGAAGCTCTCGTCAGATACATCAGAGCAGAACTCTGTACAAAGCAAGCTTGAGAATATGCAGTATGCTACCTTGTAACATCTTTGCCGAGCATAGCCTACAGGTCTTACATTCTGGATTCTGAAGGATTGTACATCTTTATAATATGGGACAAGTTGGCAAACCTGAAGAGCAAAGATCAACTAAATAATGAAGCTTTTGTACGTTTATCATATAGTTCATAATTCCTTTGATTAACACGCTTTTTTGTAAACCTCCACTGGGCTTGAGTATATGGATTCTACCACCTTTGTACAGCCCAATAAGCCAAAAAGGGAGAGACTAGGTTTCAATGAACCCTTAGGCAATTGGTCTGTTAAGAACCCAATTTAATCCAATTTAACACAATTTAAATAATCAGACTTAGGCTTCGTTTGGGATGACTTTTTTACTACTATCTAAAGTAATATTTTTAAAATTTCTTAAACTAGAAATGTTTATACTTGAAAGCTGCTTTAAAAACAGTAAGAAAGCTGTCCCAAATGAAGTCGAAGATGACTACGAGTATATAATTAATTTGTTAAAGGGAAACTCATCTATTACAAGGTTGTTAATCTTCTTATACTACCAAGTTATGCTAAAATTGTAATAAATGAGAAAATTTACTCGCAAATGATGTGCAACAATTTTACATAGCTTTTGTTAATATTTCTTTTAGAAGCTTCACTTCCTCTTTTCACGGGCGGATATTAAACTTAGGAGCACATTATATCATATTAAGTTGTTTTTAAGAAAAAATATTGTGTAAAAACATATGCTAAGGCCTTACTCTTATGCTTCGTTTGGGATAGTTTTTGACCCTTTTTTTAAGAAATTTTTGTGCTAAAAAAATTGTTACAAATGAAACGAATATCTCATAAAAAAATTATCTTGATCAGGCATGAATCTCGAGGCAAAATCAAGTTCAAAACTTTCAAAATTAAATCAGGGACAATCTGAACTTTGATTTCAGCAAACTTATAGTCGAACTGAACGTCTTGAAAATACAAACCCAACGATACAAAATTTGACTCAATCCAAACCCAGAAAGGCCCAAATCGAAGACCCGAACCACATTAGGAAAGTTCAAACCATAATTTGGATAAACAAACGATTTCCAAACTTGACATGCTTATAATCGAATCAAGAGGCTCAACGAGACGAATCCAACAAGCCCAAGATCTCTGAATTTTGATATCATTAAGACATTCAAATACCTAATAAATGGTCCACGATCAAGGGGATCAATCTCGACTGTCCATTCAAACCACTCCTAATGTACCCTTGATCTCCCTTCTATTTACTGATCATGCCACTCCGAAAAATTTATAAATAGACCCCTCATTCTTCATTGAAAGGGGAGAGGACCAGAGGAGGATGCAAGGGAGGAAGGAAGGAAGAAACAGAAGAGAGGAGAGGAAGAGAACTCTAAGATCTCTCTTGCCACCAAGCTCCTCCTCTGCCACTGATTGTCATCGGACTTACTCTTGGTTACCGATTATCGTTGGACTTTCACCTGGCCACCAGCTAATGCAGAATTTACACTCGCCACAGACTGTTGTCTGTCCTTCCGACCACCGTCGCCCGACTACGATCTTTCTGACCACTGTTGCTCACCGACTACGATCCTTCTGATATCCATCGCTTAAGAATGGTCTTTCTAACCACTGTCGCCCACTGATTGTCGTTAGTCCTTTCGACCACCATCGCCCGACAATGGTCTTTCTAACCATTGTCGCCCGCCGACTATGGTCCTTCCGACCTCCGTCGCCAGACAACGGTCCTTCTGACCTTCGTCGCCTAACTACGGTCCTTCTGACCTTCGTCGCCTAAATTAGCTAATTTATGAGTATTTTTTGTAATTTTTAGAATCCCTAAAAAAATTTCCTTGAATTTTCTATTGAAAAAATTAATAATAATAATATTATTATATATTATTTAATAAATAAAAATTAAAATATCTAAAAGCATTATCATCATTTTAAATGCATTCTTATTTCCCTACGCTGCTTTGGCTAATAGAGAAGGGAAGAAGAAAAACATAAGAGAAAGAGGAGAGAGAAAGAAGAAAATCTGGATTTTGGGCGACTTCAGACCGTTTTCGTCCATCGACGTAGTTAGGAAAGTTGTTCGTCTCGAGGTAAGGCACATAATACCCATCTCAATTTTAAAAAATGTGTAAGTTTTAGCAAATATTTCGATTAGAATTTTGTATCCGTTAGCGTAAAAAAGGGATAACTTTACATCGGTAAAACTTTCACTGCGTAACTTTTTATATGTTATAGAGATTATGATTATGCATATTTTGAATATTTTCTGAAAATTTTTCATCGGAGGTTTTGAAAATTGTGGAGTTTTTAGTGAATATAAATTATCTGGAAGTTGAAAAGTAATGCTGTAGTACAATAAAAATTTTAAAACATCATTTTACACAATCTTGGATAATTTGATAATTTTTTGAAAATGTGTATTTTTGCCTAATTGAATTTTCTGTTGTCTACCATTATACAACACTGTGAAATTTTGATACATGCTCATTTACTCTTTAATTATTATAATGTGATATTATATGTGCATATGTGATTAAATTATATAAGTTGGGAGCCATAAGGGGCCAGAATCCTTTGAGATTCTATCTATGTCAAGAAATTTCTAAGAGTTATAAGGGGCCAGAATCCTTTGAAATTCTGTCTGAGCCAGGGATATGTGATATGTTCTGGTGCTATAAGCACAAATAAAAAGAGAGTCATAAGGGGCCATAATCCTTTGAGATTCTATCTGGGTCCAAGAAATGTGATCTAAACTACTATGTGATATGAATTTCAATTTATTCAGTTGTTCTGTACTGTTATTTGAATCATAGAATAAACATTTTTCATTTTTGTGATTCCTAGTTTAATGATTTATTTAAACTGCAATTAATTGCTTTTAAATATTCAGCAAAATATTTGATAAAAGAATATTTAAAAATTTAGATTGATTTATGTGACTTGCTAAGCTGTTGCAGCTCACTGTGGTTTTATTTTTAATTTCAAGATCTGGGAAGGAAAAAGAGGTTGTGGACTAGCATTTCTGGATCAGATCTGAGGTCATATGTATTTTGCACTTTTGATTTATGTACAGTCATAGCTAGTTAAATTTTCAATTCTGTAGTACTTACCTGTAGCCATATACTGTAGTGTAGATATTTATTTTGATGAATGAAAAAAAATTTTATGGATGATTTTTTTAGTATTTGGATATTTTAGTAGCTCTGTAATTTGTCATTTATTTCAATGAATCTTGGCAAAAAATTTGAAATAATTTCAAAACTAGATCTTGGGATTTGCCTATCACTGCTCAACACGATAGGACATGCCCTGGTCTGGTTGGGTTATGACAGCCCGACCGCTAACCGCTGCCAAACTTCCACTTGGTTGCCGACCACCACCAAACTTTAGCCCGACCATCATCGGACCACTTCACGGCTGCCGACCGCCACCGGACTTTAGCTTGACCGCCGCCAGAATTTAGTCTGACCTTTGTCGGACCACCGCCTGGCCGCCGACCGCAGCCTAACTTCCACCCGGCTGCCGATTGTCACCAGACTCCAGCCTGAACTTCGTCGGACCATCGCCCGGCCACCGACCACTGACCGTCGTCGGACTTCCACTTGGCTGCCGACCGCCGCCGGACTTAAGCCCGACCATCATCAGACCACCGCCCGGCCTCCGACCACTGCCGGACTTCCACCCGGCCACCCCACTTCTGCCACCCAGCCGCCGGACTTCCGCCCTGCCGCCAACCACCATCAGACTTTCGCCCGACCGCTGACAACCACCAGACTTCCGCCTAACCTTTGTCGGATCATTCTGCATCAACTGAACTTCTGCACGAACACCGTCGGACTTTCGCCCAATCGTTGCTAGACCTTTGTCTACTCTCCAAACCACTGTAATTTGACCTCCTCTAAGTCGAGGGACGGGTCAACCCTTGTAATTTACTCAAGTTTAGTGGAATCTTTTCACCTGGGTAAGGCCCTATGGTTTTTTCATCTTTAGGCTTTTTACGTAAAAAGGATTGGGTGTTTTACTTCTCTCTTTCTATTTGTGTGCTAGATATCTGTTCATCGCTAAGATGAAAAGTTTACTCACTCTACCTCCGTGAATCTTCTAGGCCGCAACAACACTTATGATGGCTTTGTGAATAAATCATGCTTTCAAATTCTGACAGAATATTTCATCAGAAATTAGCAAAAAATTGAAGAAAATTTTATGACACGCTCTTGGTGAGTTGTATCACCGATGGATTTACAACAAAAGTTAGTCATAATCTGTTACAAACTTGCTAGAAACATAATGGTTTATTGCAATTTGATCTCAAATTCATGGCAAACCTGAAGGTTCCTAAATTCGACAATGAAGTTCATCATAAATCCATAACAATACGGTCACAAACCTTAAAGTTTGTAATAAAATTATCACAGATCCATCTCAAATGTCATGAAATCTTTCATTATGAATTTCAATTGCAATCATCTTACATGCAGCTTTTAACAAGTAGTATTACAACTTAAAATAAAATAAAATAAAATAAAATAAAGTAGTATTACAACTTAACAATAACTAAGCTATGAAGATAGAATTTATAAACATTACAACAACAAAATACAAACAGTAATGCCAAGAAACAAACTTAGGCTTCGTTTGCGATAGCTTTTGGTTATTATTTTTTTGCTGCTTTCAAGAAATTTTTGTACTGCAAAGCTGCTTTAGAAACCAGTAAGAAAATTATCTCAAACGAAACATTAATTTGTATTCACACCACAAACAAAGATAAATTATAAATTATACTCCAAAAATGATGTTTAGAAATTAAATTGATATAATTAAATATTAATTCTGTGTGGAATCTAATTGTATCAATCAATCAGGTTGTATTGTTGCCTTAGATCTCAATTTCATCGGTCGAGCTCACTAGGGGGTTGCAGGGGGTCCTCCCCCTGCATGGATTTGGGTGTTGCGTTGTTGTGTATCCGAGTGTTATGATGTTGTATTGTTTGGTTGGCAATAGATAGAGAGTGGAGCGCTGCGACATTCCAGATCCCAGCTCAGCAGCATTGTCGCACAAACTAGATACATAGACTGAAGAGTCATGGAGCTCTAAACTTAGTGTCGCGGCACTGAGGCGGGTTCAACAGTTTTCTTTCTTGTTTTTCATGAAGGATTGTATTCTTTGGTAGTTTTAGTGGGTTTCTCTTTGTTTATTCACGCAAGAGAACAGTGTAAGGATGAAGAGAGACAAAGAGAGAGCAAAAGAGAAGAGAGATTTGTACTATTTCTCCTGCATTTTTTTTAATTTCTTGTTTGTTTCCCTGCATGATTTTACTTCCCCAACATTAAATATAAGATTAACAAAAAATATGGTTATGTATCCCCATCATTGAGCTACAACATCATTGTTGACCTCTCTTTTGAATCCACTTTGAGTAACCTCAATTAGATGTTAGTTTAGTCCACATTGATTTGGGTTGTTACTCATTTAGGATGAGTCAAGGTCGAGTCAGACGGTACCAAGCTCGCTTAGTGTCATATTCGATTACATAAAGATCATACAATTATTTCAATAAAAATTTAATATCTAGCAAAGCTAAAACATAATTCATCTTGCATTCAATTTGATCTGTGTGTGTTCAATTTTATATTCTCTCTCTCTCTCTCTCTCTCTCTCTCTCTCTCTCTCTCTCTCACACACACACACACACACACACACATTTTGCTTGCTTTCTCTCACTTTTATCATTAATGTATATGTGGTTATGTACTTAAAACATGTCATCTCCTAGTTGGCATTGGACGAAATATATTCTAGTAGGTTCACTTGTGGACAAGGCTGCGTCGGATATAATGTTGAGAGGTCAACATCATATATTATCATCCTTCCCAATATACTATAGGCATCAATGTAACCTAAGATTAGTTATTTTTTTAGTACAGAGTGATTTTTTTTTTCAACCTAAAATAAATAACAATCAACAACAACAACATCAAGTCTTTATCCAATTACGTAGGATTTGCTACAAGAATCTTTTTTCTCCATTGTAAATCTAATAAAATAAATAAATAAATAGCAATCAAACTATTGAAAAGTTAATCGTATAAAAAAATATTTTTTTTAATAAATTAATAAAATATTCTCAAGGTCTAAAATATAAAAATAAGTAAAATATTGAAGAAAAATAAAATAAATTTTAGAATTTATGATTACATTACAAAATGACTTAATTATATCCTACTTTAAATTTATTTAGTTTGGAGGAGCCTCCACTTTTAAAGATCACTTCATTCTCACCTATGAAGATATTATGAAAAGATAAAATGGGAGCTGTGGAGATGTGCATCTTATTCTTTCAGTTATGAAAAAAATTATCATCATACAACTAATCATTCAAATAAGTGGTATTTTTATAACCTAAAAAATAGAGACCACAGGCTCAAAGCCCCTTAGAAAATGTTCATCATCCTATGATTATGGGCTTTTGGAGTATTGGGCTGATTCGAAGAGTTCTAAGAATTCTCTCAAGTAGGCCATGTTGACAATCCTTTAGGTCTGCAGTGCTGTGGTGGATTCCATCTAGCTAGAAGTGATGGCTAGAGCTACTGAACATTTAGGCTTTCATCTGTCACATAGTGGACAAATAACCTCTTTTTGTGAAAGGAGTGTTCTCCAATATAGTTGAAATGCTCTATTTAACTGTACCTCTGTCGGATATGGCGTTATTTTCTGGTGCATTTACTGTGGCTGAACAAAAATCTAATTCTTAGAACTCATCAGCCTTACTTCTATTAGTTGTGCTCTTTGGCAACTTGGGGCTACGGATAGGCTGTTTTTGCTGCAGGATAATGATGGTAGCTGCTAATCCTTTTTTTGGATGGCCTTGCGGGCAACCAGGGGAACTCTGATTGGTCATGCTGGCTCTATATTTGTTTATGTGCTTCATTAGCAATCTGAGTCTCTTTTTTGAGCTTTTGCCTCTTTTTTGGTCGCTTCTTTGTTTTGTTTTCTCTCATATTTGTTTTTTTTTTTTGAGGTATAGGTTTTGGTTGGTCCTCTACTTAACTTGTTTGAGGTCTGATCTTTTTTATATACCTTACATGTAACATTCAAATCATTGTAATATATGAGCTTTGGCCCTCAATTTCATCAAAAAAAAAAAGTAGTGCTGTATAACCTTAGAACTTTTGACTTACTGAGGCTTGTGAAATTCATCAGAAATAAATGAACCAAAACAGGAGAAGAAAATTTGGTTCACATCATATAAATTGGCATGCTTGAAGAAAATGTGCCTGAGTAATGATCTTTTATTGAAGCTCTCGTCAGATACATCAGAGCAGAACTCTGTACAAAGCAAGCTTGAGAATATGCAGTATGCTACCTTGTAACATCTTTGCCGATCATAGCCTGCAGGTCTTACATTCTGGATTCCGAAGGATTGTACATCTGTATAATATGGGACAAGTTGACAAACCTGAAGAGCAAAAATCAACTAAATAATGAAGCTTTTGTACGTTTATCATATAGTACATAATTCCTTTGATTAACACGCTTTTTTGTAAACCTCCACTGGGCTTGAGTATATGGATTCTACCACCTTTGTACAGCCCAATAAGCCAAAAAGGGAGAGACTAGGTCTCAATGAACCTCTTAGGCAATTGGTCTGTTAAGAACCCAATTTAACCCAATTTAACACAATTTAATTAATCAAACTTAGGCTTCGTTTGGGATGACTTTTTTACTGTTATCTAAAATAATTTCTTAAAAATTTCTTAAACTAGAAATGTTTATACTTGAAAGATGTTTTAAAAAACAGTAAGAAAGCTGTCCCAAATGAAATCTTAGATGCCTACGAGTATATAATTAATTTGTTAAAGGGAAACTAATCTATTACAAGGTTGTTAATCTTCTTATAGTACCAAGTTATGCTAAAACTGTAATAAATCAGAAAATTTACTCGCAAATGATGGGCAACAATTTTACATAGTTTTTGTTAATATTTCTTTTAGAAGTTTCACTTCCTCTTTTCACGGGCAGATATTTAAAATAGGAGCACATTATATCATATTAAGTTGGTTTTAAGGAAAAATATTGTGCCAAAACATATTCTAAGGCCTTACTCTTATGATTAGTTTGGGATAGTTTTTGACCCTTTTTTTAAGAAATTTTTGTGCTAAAAAATTGCTTTAGAAAGGAATAAAAAAATTGTTACAAACAAAACTGATATATAATAAAAAAAATTATCTTAATCGGGCACGAATCTCGAGGAAAAATCAAGTTCAAAACTTTCAAAATTAAATCTGGGACCATCTGAACTCCGATTTCAGTAAACTTATAGTCGAACTGAACGCTGTGAAAATACGAACCCAACGACACAAAATTTGACTCAATCTGAGCCCAAAAGGGTCCAAATCGAAGACCCGAACCGCATTTGGAAAGTTCAAACCATAAATTGGATAAACAAACGATTTCCAAACGTGACATGCTTATAATCGAATCAAGAGGCTCGACGAGACGAATCCAACAAGCCCATGATCTCTAAATTTTGATAGCATTAAGACATTCCAATATCTAATAAATGGTCCACGATCAAGGGGATCAATCTTGGCCGTCCATTCAAACCACTCCCAACGTACCCTTGATCTCCCTCCTATTTATTGGCCATGTCACTCTCAAAAAATTATAAATAAACCCCTCATTCTTCATTGAAAGGGGAGAGGACCAGAGGAGGATGTAGGGGTGGAAGAAGGAAGAAACAAAAGAGAGGAGAGGAAGAGAAATCTAAGATCGCTCTTGCCACCAAGCTTATAATCGAATCAAGAGGCACGACTATCGTTGGACTTACTCTCGGTCACTGATTATTGCCGGACTTTCACCTAGACACCAGCTAATGCAGAATTTACACTTGCCATAAACTGTTGTCCATCCTTCCGACCACCGTTGCCAGACTACGATCTTTCTGATCATTGTTGTCCACCGACCACGGTCCTTTCGACATACATCGCTTGACAATGGTCTTTCTAACCACTGTCGTCAGTTCTTTCGACCACCATCACCCGACTATAGTCTTTCTAAGCACTATCACCTGCCGACTACGGTCCTTCCGACCTCCATCGCCAGACAACAGTCCTTTCGACCTCCGTCGTCTAACTACGGTCCTTTCGAACTCCATCGCTAGACAACAGCCTCTGACCACTGTCGACAGACTACGATCCTTCCTACCTCCATCGCCTGACTGAGGTCCTTCCAAACTCTATCGCTAGACAACTATCTTTCTGACTAATTTCACCTGTTGACTATGGTCCTTCCGACCTCCGTCGCTAGACAATGATCTTTCTAACCAATGTAGCCCACCGACTACTGTCCTTTTGACCTTTGTTGCCTGATAATGGTCTTTCTGACCACTGTCGCCCACCGATTATCGTTGGTCCTTTTGACCACCATCGCCTAACGATGGTCTTTCTGACCACTATCGCTCGCCGACTACTATCCTTCTGACCTCCATCGCCAGACAACAGTCTTTTTGACCACCATCGCCAGATTATGGTCCTTCCGACTTCCGTTGCTAAACTACGATCCTTTCGACCTCCGTCATTAGAGTACGGTCCTTTTGACCTTCGTCTCTAGACAACGGTCTTTCAGACCAATGTCGCTCGCTGACTACAATCCTTCTGACCTCCATCGCTAGACTACAACCCTTTCGACCTCCACACTAGAATATGATCCTTCCGACCTCTGTCGTCAGACAACGACCTTTCTGACCAATGTCGCCCATCGAATATGGTTCTTCCAAACTCCATTGCCAGACTACGATCCTTCTGACCTCCGTCGACTACGGTCCTTCCGACCTCCATTGCCAGACTACGGTCCTTCTGACCTCCGTCGCGAGACAACGGTCTTTCTGACCAATGTCGCCCGCCGATTACGGTCCTTCCGACCTCCATCGCCATACTACAGTTCTTCTGACCTCCGTCGCCAGACAACAGTCGTTCTGACAGCCGTCACCCACCGACTATGGTCCTTCCGATCTCCGTCACCAGACTACGACCTTTCTAACCTACGTTGCTTGCTAACTATGGTCCTTCATACCACCGTCACCCGAGTACAGTCTTTCCGACCTCCGTCGCTCGCAGACTATGGTCATACCAACCAAACGAACATGTAAATACTAATTCTTCCAATTCCCATCTTGCAATGCACTCTATATGATGTATATTTGCTACATCAATCCAAAGCCTTCCTCCTAGGAAGGACCTCATTCATAATCGAGTGCAAGCACTAGTGGATCCATTCAAACTGAGCCAGGCCCAGTGGGTTTTCCCCCTTTTCAGGGGTTTTCACGAAAAAACTCTGGTGTCTCTTATAAATGTTGCACCCTCTCTTTTATCTGATTGTATGCTGGATCTTCACACAAAACTAAGACGTTAAACTTTATATTTTTCCATCGCCGTGAATATTCCAGGACGCAACAGAAACCTTAATGCAAATCCAAAGACTTCGAAGACTATTTTGCATCAGCAATTTTTTTCTTGCTTTAATCAGATGAGACAATTTCTTCCTTTCTTTACAACAGCCATCACTTTTAAGATTTTCAGTCATCTTATCCTCAACATTGTAGCCAAATGGATAACGGAGAAAAAGAAGTTTAAAGGGGCATCTAAACCTTAATATATTTTATTCCTTCGTTGGATTATGAGCTTCAATCACAAAAATTTGGATTCTTGCTTAAATTATTTGCACCTGATTGATTCTTATCTGAAAGCCCATATTCTATAGAAATGGATAGAAACTTTGTTTTCGCACCTGATTTTTGTTATTCGAAGAACAAAGAGCCGCATTGGTGCCATAAATATGTTTTTACTAGAGTTCCAATAGCAGAAAGTGAAGATTCTGTGCTTGTCACTGTCCTGTGCATCACCTTGTTCTGAGCAATGATAGTTGTTGGGTTCGAGATTATCCAGGAATTGCCAATAGAAGAGCAAGAGCAAATCCAAGGAGGTTTACTGCTTAATAAAGATTGCTGAACTGAGCATGAAAAGATTTGTGTTTTATTTGTTGAAGTATATAAGAGTATTGAGATAGTTTAATAAGTAGGTGTGTGATGCTCATCCATGAGATTTTAGGTGTAAAAATATTAGTAGTTGACTCTCATTCATGAATTTAAATGTTCTAGTTGACAATTAATTGGACCATTGTCCACTGGTCCAATATTAAGAAATTAGGGCTAAAATCAGGTCAAAATCGAGCTAATTTAGTTCAACTCAAAATAATTTTTTTTTAAAGATTTTACTATTACAAGAAGCTTCTTTTTACAATCAAATCCGCTAAAATTCGATAAATGGAAGAAAACAATCATATGACTTTCTCAAAGAGAAAAAAATTATGATATCAGCGAAAACTTTAAAAAAAAATCTATTTTCTCCGCAACTCTGCAAATACATTTTCAAATAACTGCAAGCGTCCTAATTGAATTCTAAGAACTACATCTCATCCGAACCTTTATGTTCTTTTTTTAACAAAAATGAGCCAACTAACGGTTTCGCTTGAACTCACAAAATGAGCTCGAGCTCAATTAATTGAGTTCAAACTCCATCAATGTGTATGGCATGAGCCTAACTCTGATTTACACCACCAGTGCACATTTTAAAATAGTATTCAAGTGTTTTCCTTAATCATCCACTAGGCTGTAATTGGAAAACTCACAGTGGATTCCATAGGAATTTCTAGTGCGCATTGGGTGGGATTGGAATAGTTTTTGTTGGCTTCATACTATGAAAAAAACCATCAAGGAATTTAATAACATATGATGGGAGTATCTGAGCACACTAGTAGAATTCTGTGTAGCTTTCTCTCTAGATGTTCTGGGAATAAAGTCGAAGCCTAGAGGTCATCCAATGTCTTGTTTGGACAAATCATCAAGCACTTGAGGGGTCATCTTTATCTTTAAAGCAGTGATTTGCCTCATAAGTAATGAGGGAAACTATGTGTATTCCACTATGAGGTATTTTTGATATGAAAATAATGTTATAATGACATAACATGCATGATCATATGATATGCTCTGTTACAGTGAAAAATGCTTATGAGGCTCTATGGAAGTGCTCTGCCAACAACTTTGAAGGATAAGGGATGATTATTGAAAGGTTTTAGTATTACTATTCTGTTAGACAAACCTATCATGGGAGATGACGAGAAGGCCTATAATGTTGCATGATTGGATTATTATAAGGTGCTTATTGGCATAGAAATTATCTTGCTTTTTGTTTTTGTTTTTTAAAGAATGGATGTAGTGAGGCTGTGCTATTGGTTTTTTTTTTTTAATTCAGTAGTTTTTTTTATTTAACAAATGAAGAAAAGTTTTAGGAAAAGTGCACTTAATTTTGTGTTATGGAAGCTCGAACTAACGAATAAGTAATGTGAATCATAAAATAGCACTAAAGATAACATAAAAATTTTCATGCTTCAGCCTAAGTATATGTCCATAGATAAAGGAGGGAGGGGATCCAATATTAAAATGTCACAATTATAGTGTATAATAAAAGAACACTTTCTAACTTTTTCATGAAAACTATGTAGACTATCACATAATAATAATAATAATAATATATATATATATATATATATATATATATATATATATATATATATATATATATATATATATATATATATATATATAATAGATGTCATGAATTATTTTGAATGCTTTGATGTAAATTCATTTAATCAAGCACAAATCTTGATATAAACTTTTAGATATTAAAGTGCTTTAGTATTCATACTAGAAACTTCTATAATCAATTCTAAGAACTATATATTTAGCAAATTTATAGCCAAATGAGTGTGTCTTGATTAGATGTACCCAACAATATCAAAATCTCCTTGATTTGAGTTTAATAGACCTAATTCAAGCCATTGAAAGTATAATTGAAAACTTCATGAGACTAATTTAGGATCAAATGACCTTCAAAATTTGTGTATTTATAGCTGAAATGAGTGTCATGGTGATACAAAAGAATGAGCATAAGATCACCTAATTTTAAATTAAATGACACTTAACCAACTCCACTAACCTATATGAGTAGACCAACTTTCTAATTAAATTGACTAGATCCAGCGATACATAGAGGATTTTATTTGAGAGAATTCTAGGACTTAAAAAAAATTTAGAGCTCTATCCATGATCACCCGATGATGCATGTCAACGTATATTGACACCCATAAGCACTATCATTAGACACTCGTCATTAAAAAAATATTGAAGCTCGTGGTAGACAAATGATAATGCAAATGTTGACCTTATTTTTGTATGAGGTCATTAGGACCTAACCCAGACTCCAGGTTAATCCAAGCCCTATGATCAACTTTGATCTCACATCAACTTGTATCCCAGACCTTAGATCTATCTAGATCTTAGGATAACTCTAGAACCCAGACCCTATAACTTCTAGACTCTAGGATTCTCCTAGATTTCAAATCTTAATATCTACCCAGGTCTTAGATCTACCTAGGTCCTAAATCTACCTAGGTCATAAATTTATCCAGACCCCAGATCTATCTAGACTCCATATTAATTCAAATTCTAGACCAACTCAAATCTCAAATTAGTCCACACCTCAAACCAATTCAAATCTCAAACCTACCTAGGCTCTAACTTAGGCTCTAGTCTATTCAACCTACTATTAAACCCTAATCCCTATCCAATCAATAGCAGTCATCCAAGTGATTGTAATTGATTTGGATAATTTAAATTCTAGCATTCAAATCAAAAAAATCCAGTTCAAATCCAGACTTTCAAATCAATCCTCAAGGCTAAAGACCCAGGTCCTGAAAGCCTTTTCTAGTGAATTTTCAATTACTTCAAATCACAGTCAAATGACCTCTGATTCAGAGTCTATCAATTGCACATTGATATGACATGTCTCTAGAGGAAACCCTCCAAATTTGAGCTAAATTTGAGGTCTCTAGCCCCAGAAATTGAATTAATTTCCAAAGGCTGTAAAACTTTCAAATATTTACGGCCTATGCCACTAGACCTACAACCAGTGGATTTTATCCTTGGAGCTTTCTCCAAAGCCTCCAATCACTTCCAAACCCTTGATTACGACTTATTAAATATTAAAATATATTTTGTTGGACTCATTTTGACCCCCAGTTGACCAGGGATCAAAATGACCAAAATACCCCTTAGGGGTGTGAACAATCACTTTGGATCAAATGAGCTCCAAATCAAATGCAATCACATCCAGTAAGTTTCAAATATTAAACCAAATATGTTGGATCCAAATCCAGGTCCTGGGTCAACCTAGTTGACCAAGTCAACTTAGGTTGACCAAATAGACCTTCAAGGGTTCAAATAGGTCATTTTGACCAAATGACCTCCCCAGACTTTCGGACCACCACCAGTAGACTCAGAATCTCATTTTGAACTGGTTAGACCCAAACCTTATCAACCTGGTTGACCAAATCAACCTAGTTGACTTATTAGGCCTATTAAGGGCCTAAATGAGTCATTTTGACCCATATGATCTCCCCAGACCTTAGAAATACCTCTAACAGACTTCAAGCATCATTTCAAACTTATTGAGCCCAGACCCAGACCCTGGATTAACTTGGTTGATCATGTCAACCTGGGTTGACCCAAATAAACCATTAAGGGCCCAAACAAGTGATTTGAACTATATGACCCATTTAAATCCTAAAAAGACCTCCATCAGACTCCATTCATCATTTCAAACCTGTTGATCCTGGACCCACCCCCTGGGTCAACCTGGTTGACCAAGTCAACCTAGGTTGACCCAGGTGTTCCTTAAAGGTCTAAATGGGTTATTTCAACCCATTTGACCAAATCTAGGCTTTTAAACTCTCAAATCCCTTTCAAAGCATAACCCTAACATATTCAAATTCATTTGAAGTCAAGCTACCTTGATTTGACTTGGTCAAACATTGACCTATGATCAAAGCTATGTATTCTATATGCCTTTCCAACTCAAATGTTAAGCTTTATTGATTTAACAACCTTTGAATCCATTTCATTGATATCTTGAATAGCCCTTAATATGACATTACTCAAACCATGGTCAAGTTGACCAAGTCAACCCATATATGTTGGTCAAATACTCATAGCTCTAATCAAATCTCTATGTATTTTTATTTGAGCCCTCAAGACTTCATCTAATCAGCTCATTAAAGCCTTCCCATGCCATCTCAACAGTCCATATGGCAAGTGGACTGGTCAAATAGTCAAACCAAGGCTAAGGATGGGTCAAACATGGTCAAAACCCCATTTAGAGCTAATCCACTCATTATCAAACCATTCCATCCATTTTAAATATTCTCTAGAACCTTCCTAGAGTCATTCCTATCCATCAGATCAAAATCAAATGGCTTAAGTTATCTCCATGTGCTCATATAGGACAAAAAGAGACTTTCCATGTTGGATGTCCTTTAGTCCTTTGATTCTCCTGCTCCCAACCACCCTAGGGACAGGTGTCTTGATCTTAGCAACCCCTCCAGTTGATCTCAATGGTTCAAACTCTTCAAGGACATTTGAATAGGGCAAATGAAGGAATTGAGCCTTGATTCTTGAACCAAAACTCTCTCTCCACTCAAGCCTTCCCAGAGGTAAACTTCAATTCTTTTGAGCTCTCCAGCAATCCCTCAAGCTCTCCTGACCAAAATCTAGCCATTAGAAGCTCGCCAGCGACGATCCTCCAGCCACCCTAGCCTCTAATTCGTCTGAGGCCGAGATCTCCAGATCCGGAGCTTATCACATCGCGACTTCAACAAGGAAGTTATACGTGGACAGTCTACAAGTTCAGAAAAGCTAAAATCGATCCAATCTAATGGTTAGTTTTCCTTAAATCCCTTACCCTAGGCCACCACACTTAGGATAAATTAGCTTTTTATTAAGTAAGTATTAAGCCTTGGGAACACTTCCACATTGTTTTTGTTCAAGTGCTCTAGCTAGGGTTAAAATTTCTCTCAATTTGATGCATCTGATCTCGAGAAAAAGACGTTTTTATGTTTAGGGCGTCTGTTCCGATTAGCCTATTAATGTACAAAATCTCAACCGTTAATGTTTTGATCAACGGTTAAGAATTTGTCATTTCACGGCTATATCCGAACGCATCACTCGTTTTGTTGATCTGATCTACCATCCAGCTGCATCAGGACAATCCATTCCAAATAGTTGAGCATCCAACGGCGCGGAGAGCTCACTAACGTGGATTAGTGGCTTAACGCGTCCACGACATTGATTGAACAATGATTGCTGGCGGCGCAATCATTGTTAATTAATGCTGCTGCCATCTAATGATTGCCGCTGCTAGTAGTGGCCAATCAAACTCCGCCATGTAGCCTACCGCCGTCGGATTAAAATTTGATTAAGGTTTAATTAATTTTAAACCTATTTTAAATCTAGAAATTTCAAAAAATTATTAAAAATAAAATATAAATCCAAAAAATTTATAATATATCAAATTGCTCGTATTTTAATTCCCTATAATTTAAAATTAAATTCAGTTTAAAAATTTTAATATATTTTAAGTTATTTTAAATATTTAAATACTTAAGTTTTAATTAATGTTTAATTTAAGATTAATCTAAATATTTCAAAATTCAAAGTTTATTTTGAAGATTTTAAATAACTAAAGGAATACTTTTAAATGTTTTATTTTGAAATTAAAATCCATTTGAAATATTTTATAGATTTTAAGTAGTTTAAGTGATTTTAATTAATTAATTAATTAATTATTTTAAATAATTAAAATTAAACTAAATATTAAATAAAATATTTTCAAAAATTCCAAAAATTTTATTTCATTTTGAATAACTAGAAAGGATATTTCAAATTTTTTTTAAAACTTAAATTTATTTAAAATATCTAATATATTTGAAATAACTTCAATTGTTTTGATTATTTGAATATTTAACTAATATTTAATTAAAGTTAAATCCAAATAATTTTGCAAATTTCAAGAAAATTATTTTAAATTCCAGAGAACGTTTAAGATTTAATTTTATTTAATTTAAGAATTATTTTAAATACTAATTAAGGTTAAATACTTGTAATTAACATAAAGCTTTGAAAATTTAAAATATATTCAAATTAATTCAATAAAATACAAATAATACGTCAAAATTTGTAGAATTTTAAATATTTTAATTTAAAGTTAACTTTGAGATTTAAGCTTGATCTATTTTAAATAATTTGAATTATTTGATTATTTTAATATTTAATTAATATTTAATTAAATATTTAACAAAATTAAATATATTTTTTTAAATTATCTTAAATAATCAGAGGATCTCTCATTAATATGTTAAACCTATTTTGATAATACTTTTAATTATTTTAATTTAAAACTTATATTTATATATAGGTTTATATATATATATATATATATATAATAAAACTATTTTAAAACTATATATATTTTTTAAACCTTTAATTTTGAGTGATCCTTTGAAATTCTAAACATAGTTTGAGTATGAATGAGCAGGGTTAGTGTGGAGTGATGGGTAATCAATGGATAATTAATGTGTTAATTATTCATTTATTATCTCTTAATTAATTAAGCTTTACTTGCATGTTTAGGTTGCACACACATATGTGTGTTAAGGGTTAACAAAACTTTGATTGTGAATGTTATATGTGCATCCATATGTGTGTCAAGGGTTAACAAAACTTTAATTTAAGCTTACATAACCTAGTGACATCATTAAGGATAATAATTAAAGACATTTTTAGAGAACTTAGAAAAATTTCAATAATTAGGGCTTACATCATTTTGATTTGACATTTGAACCACTTAAATATAGTGACACTCTCAACCCATAGAAAATTTCTTACTGATTTTTGAAGTCATTAAGCCCTCTAATTTATTTAATCAAGATTAAACCTTAATTAAACATTAAAACTTCTAAAAATTTTAATAAATTAAAATTAAATCAAAAAATTACAAACAATACCTCAAATTGACCAGAATTTAATTCTTAATACATGAAAAATAAAGTCAACCAGATTTGACTTCCGATTTAAGAATAATTTTAATAATCATTAAAATCTAATATTTAATTAAATTAATTAATTAAAGATAATTAAAAGCTCCAAAAAATTCTCAAACACTTGATAATCCTTTCTTAGATTATGTTTGATCTTTGGAGGTAATTTCAAGAAGTTTGAAATCAATTTGGATTCAAATCATCAAAAGCCTTCTAATTAAGTTAATTAAATAATTCAATTAATTCATCAAACTTTGAAAAATCATAACTAATTCAAAAAAAAATTCCAAATCAGTCAAACTCAAGGGCATTCAATTCATATTAAAGTCTAATATTTATCTATCAAATTTTCAGAAATCATTCAAATTTAAAAAAGTCAATTTTTGGTCAAATATAATTCAAATTCAAGTGAAAACTTGAAACCTTCACAATAAAATATAAAAAAATATAAATCCAGCATACTTATAGTCTAATTGATTGTATTAAGATCTAATATTTTAATAAAATACTAACTTTTTTGAAGTCACTCTCAATCAAAAAGTCAACTTTTGACCCCTTAATTAAATCATTAGAATAATCCAGAAAATTCTAAAATTTGATAATCGATTCCAAATTCCAA
This sequence comes from Dendrobium chrysotoxum, assembly GCA_019925795.1. Classification (NCBI taxonomy): domain Eukaryota; kingdom Viridiplantae; phylum Streptophyta; class Magnoliopsida; order Asparagales; family Orchidaceae; genus Dendrobium; species Dendrobium chrysotoxum. The sequence continues at coordinate 76,027,558 of CM034302.1, read as the reverse complement.
AAATATTAATTTTATGTTTAAATCACTCAACAAACCCCTTAATATACAATAAACACTTCAGAGATGAAGTTTTTAGGATGGACTTCTCCGGGCTGCAGGGCTACGTGTCCTAAGGAGGCTTTGTTCCTCGAGCCTGGTGGCACAACGCTACGAACAGATTCAATGGAGAGCAAAACTCTAATTCTAATTGATTAATAATTATTTAACTAAATTTAAAATCCTTAATTAAAATATATTAACCTGGTTTTTAGGCTGGACTACTCCGGGCTGCGAGGCTACGTGTCCTAAGGATGCATAATGCCATATACTGGTTAATGGAAAACTTAAATAAATTAAATCTTAAAATTAGCAACAAATCAAATTTAATTAAAATTAATTAATTTTCAAACTTTAATCAAATTTAATATACTTAATCATATCGGGTACAACTGGGTAACACAGGCCTACGAGGCTATTAAATTTTCTCCAAGGAAGGTGAAATAAACTTCACGGCCTCGGTGAGTAACAAAGGTGATATATTTAACATTTTAAAAATATATCTTAAAATTAATTTTAAATTATTAATATTTAAACTTTAATTAAAGCCTCTCTTAAGTCTTTCAACTAACTAGAACATCAAGCAACTTCAATCAAATATCCTATATATGACATATCCAACCCACACAGTCGGCTTTACACACTTTAGATAGTTTGTTAGGACAACCAACTCTAGTATTAGGCTAGGTCGGTGTTTACTTTTCTGCTACTTGCGTGTGCCAGATTTTTCATAGTTTTTACTGTATGGTTATTAGAATTAAGTAATTGATTGATTGTTTATTTAATTCCTATACTCTATATTTTGATTTGATTGTATGTTAGATCTACCCCTAGATTAGGGATGATTTATATTAATTCAATCTTATGCAGGTGGTCATGCTCATACAGGGCATTTAAAATAAATAAAGTTTTAAAATTAATAACATTTTTTATAGGTGTTATGCATGCTTAAGTCCCCCTTTAAAATTAAAAGAGCATGGTCAAGTGTAACTGTGATTTAAGTATTTAAATTGTAATTAATATTAACTGCTTGAGATTGATTATAACTGCTTGGGATGTTAAATAAATTATTGATTTATTAAGATAACCCTGCAGGTTGTTGAGTCTAGATTTTTCTTTTAAAGTTAAATGTAATTTGATTTAAAAATTAAGTTGTAATATTTAAGTGATTTGAGATGGGATTAAAACATCCAACTTGGAATCCAAAGAGGAAGGGACATCCCTTAGGGGAGAGTCCCTCTCCATTTGGAGATCCAAATTAGGATGATTTTAAAATATCCAAAGAGAAAGATAACAACCCTCTTGAGGGGGAATTTCTTTTCATTTGGATATCCGGACCTGGCGATCCAAGGAGCTCGTAGGAGGATGAAGAAGTGAACAATAAGAAGACCCATTCTCAAAGTCACTTGAGTCTTAGGAGTAGAATCCAGGTTGTAGTCAGTGGTACCTGGCCATTTTAGTTTTCCTACAGACCATGAGTTGTACAATTAAGTGGCACTTGCCATATGAACTTCAGTTTAAATTTTAATTTAATTGATTTGATTATTTAATTGATTTGATTGATGTATTGATTATGATATATGATTGTATACTTTAGTAGTTTTTTGGCACTTTTTGCATTTCAATCTTTGTTTTAGCCTGGAACCCGAGCGGAGGCTCGTGAAGGTACGAATAAAACTATTTTTACTTTAATTAAAACTTTAAATATTTAAGCTCACATAGAAACACTAACACTCTAAAACGTAAGCCCGAGACCGCCGGGAGTTTTTCATTGCATAATTATTGCATCTACGTTCTATTTGTTAGGTGTTGACCTTGATTCTCACTCAGACCCCTCCATTGAACTCAGTAGGTCAGGCAAGACCCATTGGGCCCGGATCCTAGCCCTGGGTGAATTTGGTTGACCAGGTCAACCCAAGTTGACCCAATAGGCCTTAATGGGCCTAAATCAGATCCTAGCCTACTCAAACTCATCCCTAGGGTCCACCCAAGCCTCCCTTGACCTAGTTGACCCAAGTTGACCAAGTCAAGCATTGACTTGGTCAACCCAAGTCTAATAAGGTCAAAACAACCCATTTTAACCCATTTAAAGCATATTTAACACATTAAGACCTTTCCTAATGGGCTCTAATTCAAAACCACGGACTAGGTAGCCTATTCTCCCACCTAAATAACCTTAAATTAGATCCTAGCCGTTCATTATGAGCCTTAGACCTTTAAATGGGGAGTTTAGGGTTTGTTTTAGGGAGTTTTGTGTGCTCTCTCTCTCTAGACCTCCTTAGCCCCTGAGATTTGGTGAGAGAATCCATACGACCTCCCTCCACTTTCCTCGAGCCAGAGACTGACGGTCAAAGCCGCTAGCGAGAAGCTTCCAGTGACCCAAGGCCAAAATCCATCCAAAGCCTTAATCCATTCGATCTGTGGCTCATTTGAACGTGGTTTCAACTAGGGAAACATACGAGGATAGTCTACAAGCTCAGAGAACTCATTATTGTTTAAATCCCATGGTGAGATCTCTCAAAAAAACCCTTACAACAGGTCAAACACCTAGATCTAAATAGCTTTCTACACGACACGTTTCTGATCAAACTAACACATCCACATGATTTCTGTTCATGCCAAGACTCTAGGTTTAAAATTTCATAAAATTTCCTCCCCCGATCGAGAGAAATCATCAAAAAACCCTTTAGGGCTTCGGTTTCGCCCTAGGTCTGGGTGTACGAGATCTCCGTCGTTGATTACTTGATCTACGATGGAGATCCCGTCGTTCTGCGGTCACGTTCGAACCGCGAGATCGATCCCGCGGTCTCTCATTCCGTCCGGCTCAATCGAAGCCGTTGATTCTAACCGCACGGAGATCGAACGACTCTGAGAGGCCGCCTATGTGGTTAAGTCAAGACTGCGTCTGCAGTCTTTGATTAGGCAATGATTGCTGGTAATCATTGCCCTAGCAATCATTGCCCTCGGTCACGGGAGCCCGCCCCGCTCTGACACCTGTCTAACCGTCGTCGTCGCCGCCAAGGCTTAATTTAATATAATTAATTTAAAATATATTTTAAATATTTTTATAAAAAAAAATTCTAAAATTATTTAAAAATATATTTAAAAATATAGAAATTATATTATTATTATTATTATCATTATTATTAGTATTATTTTAAAATGTTTATTGTTGTTATTATTATTATTATTATTATTATTATTATTATTTTACTATTATTATTATTATTATTATTATTATTATTTTATTCAAATTTATTATTTGTTTATTTTAAAATCAGATACCTTTCTTTATATATATTTATTTAATTTAATGATTATTTTTAAACATTAATTGATCTAAATTATTTTAAAATCACTTTTAAATCCTTTAAACTTCAAAAATTCATAACTTATTTATTTTAAATTGAATATTTGCGTATAATACCTCAATTTTTTCAGAAAAATATGAATTTTAATTTGAAATTATTTTTAGCAATTGAAGTTTACTTTCGTGACAGATTTCTGTATTGTTTGATTATTTGATTATTTAATTATTATTTAATTATTTTAAAACTAAAAATTATTTTTTGAAATACAAATTATTTTTAAACCTTTGCTAAGGTGGGTCAGTAGGTCTCTCATCCCTATATATTGAACTACTTTCAAATTATCTTATTTTTAAACTTACATAAACATATATTTTAATATTTATATATTTGAAATTTATTTTAAAATTATATACATATTTAAATTCTCTAATTTTGATAGATTTACTTATGAAATCTTAAACACAGGATCTATTTATGAATAACATTCATGTGGGGAGGATTAGTGGGTGATTGAGCCCCAATCATTCACTAATCACTTCATTAATCTCTTTGCCTTAGTGTTTCGTAGTCCTTGCATGTGTAGGATGCACAAACACTTAGTTTATGCTCTCCTAGATCTAAGGACTTTATGTATTTAAGTTTGTATTGCATTCCCTTTATGTTACCCCAAGGGTTAGTCTCAAACACTTATTCAAACCTACATAATATAGTGGCACCTTAAGGACAATAATTAAGGACCCGTCTAGTAGACTTAGAGAAATTCTAAGAGTTAGGGTTTACCTCTGATTGAATTGAAACTTGAAACACTTAAACTTAGTGACATCCTAAATCCCTCAGGATTTTCTAGGAATTTTTAGGACTCATTAAACCCCTTATTGATCAACCCTAATTTACCCTTTAATTAGGACCCGATAACTTCAGAAAATTCTAATAAATTTATTTTAAATTAGAAAAATACCCATAATATATCAAACTCTTTAGAATTCAGTATCTAACCCATGAAAATTAAAATCCCTTAATTCGACCTTAATCTGAACTTTAATTTAATTTTGATTAAAAATCACCTTTTTGTCTTAATTAAATTATTAAAAAATTATTAAAAATCCTAAATTTTTTTCAAACACTTGGGAACACCTCTTTAGGTCATTCTTTACCTTTTGGGGTGATTCCAAGCAGTTTGGAACTGATTTGGATCAAAATCCCTAAAACAGCCTTGAATTAAGTAATTTTGATAATTCATTAAATAACCCAAACTTTAAAAATTCATAACTAATTATAGAAAATCCAAAGTGGGAAAACTCAAAGGCATTCAAATCACTTTAGGGTGTAGTATTTATTAAAAATATTAAAATTCCAGAAATCAACTTAAATCAAAAAGTCAACAATCCGGTGAAACTTAGTTCAAAATAAGACCAAAACTTCTAAAATTCATAAATTTGTGTAGAAGAATCCAATTTGGGCATGCTTATAGTCTAACTGATCGGGTTAAGGTCTATTATTTTATAAAAATATTAAGTGTTTCCAAATCCCCTTTAATCAAAAAGTCAATTTTGGACCCCTTTTACCTAGTGGATAGGGTGACCCGGACCTTCTGAAAACCACCGGCTTAACTTGAAATCCAGAAAATATCAGCCTTAACCTAAAACTAACATACTAACATAATAATAAATAAATTAATATACCCCTTTTCTTTTAATCTTCAACCAACTAAATCAACTTAATTAACCCATGGTTTCCACTGGGTAACCCAGGCCTACGAGGCTATTGACTTAGCCCCAAGGAAGGTGAAATAAACTTCATGGCCTCAGTGTGAAATAAAGGTAGCAATCACCTAACCATTAAAACACATCTAATTTAATCCTTAATGCACCAATATTTAAACTCAAACTTAAACCCTTCCTTCAAACCTACAACAAACTTGGACACTAGATAATTTCAACTAATTACCCAGCTTAGGGACTATCTCAGCCACACAACCCTTCACACACACTTAGATGGTTTGTTAGGGCACCACTTCTAGACCTAAGATAGGCCGGTGTTTACTTTAATGCTGTGTGCCGAGTTTTTCGGGTTTTCACTACATGATGTGATTGGAATGATGTTGATGTGTTTGTTTACTTTCACCGCACTCTGGGAGTTGATGTGATTGCACGATAGATTACGCATAGGTTATGATCGATTTTGATACTAACGATATTTTTTACAGGTGGTCATGCTCATGTAGTGCAAATAAAAGGGGGCAATAATTATGATTCAAATACTAACACTGTTTCACGTAGGCGCTTCAGGAATTGCTCAGCCCCCCTAAATAAATGAGGGCTAAAAATAATAATTCATCATATAATTGCTACAGGTGTTCCAGAGTTATTTAGCCCTCAAAATAATTAAGAGCATGGCCAAGTGTGGCTGTGATGAGTATTTTCATTTCCATATAAACTGCTTGGGATGATGTATAAACTGCTTGGGATGATTTTATTAGGATAACCTTGCAGAAGAGTCTAGATTTTATTGCTTTCATTTAATATAAATTATTTGTAATATTGGTTTGAGTTGTGAAAATATCCTTTGAGTCGGGATACCCTTATCCAACTTGAGTTCTAAAAGAAGAAGGCATCATCAAGAGGGAGAGTCTTCTTCCATTTGGAAGATCAAGTTCGGATGGCTTTTAGATATCCAAAGAGAAAAGGCAATACCCCTTTAAAAGAGAATTTCCTCTTCATTTGGATATTCAAGCCACGATGAATCCATGGAAACTGAAGAGGAGAGATCCAAAGAGTCCAAAGAAGGAACCCAAGATGATTGAAGAATTGAAGACCTAATATCCCACTCAAAGTCATTTACATCATTCCTAGGATTAGAAATCCGAGTTGTTGGCAGTGGTGCCCGGCCACTTGATTTTCTACAGACCCTGGGTTGTAATTAAGGGCAGTTGACCTATGGATATTTATTTAATTAGTTTGATTATCTTGATGTGTGCCATTAGGGTTGCCTGATTTTCTTAGTTTATTGGTGATCTGCATGCCACTTTTTTTTAGCCTGGATTCCGTTAGGCTCTCTAAGGACTAAAATATTTTCTACTCATAACTAATATTTAAAATTTTAAGATTTAATAACTTAGAAATCTAACGACTTAGGGAATTATTGGAATTGTCCGGGGTCGTATGCATATTAATGCATTATCTCTTTCCTTCTGTAAGACACTTCCCCGCCTGCGGGTAGAGTCCGGATAATTTGGCCTATGAGGATGAGGTGTCGGACCTGGGGAAGCCCAGTCTACTTCTAAAAATCTTATTTTATAAGCTTTTTTAAAATTCCATGCATATCTGATTTAAGGTTGTTAACCAGCATGCATTGCATTAGAAATCAACTAAATAAAAATTTTAATTGCATTAGTTCTAGGAGCATTTTACCCTACATAAGTCTAGGGCCAATTAGGAAATTCTCTAGATGTCGGCCCTATTTCCAAGAACTATAACCTACACACCCATCTTTCATAAAATGACTGGATTCATGGTTTTGAAATGGCTAGGTGGTTAGCTGGCTCCCCAATAGGGTAAGTCCAGGGTTTGCATTGCATTAGCTAGGACACGAGTGTTAGTGTTGTGCGTAGAACACTAAATCCACTCTAGATTTAGGATTTAAGGCTACTACTATCAGTGTCTCGTAGAACGCCTCATCGGTGGGTAAGCCTCCTTTCCTTCAGAGGATATAAATCCTACCTATCTGTGTCACATGGATGACGCCACCTCCATCTTTCTCTCCTGCATGTTTTGAGTGCATGGTTTTCTTTTCTCCAGTTTCTTCTCGCTACTTTAGTCCCTCCGGATGTTGATTTGAGCCGTGTATGTTGACTAAGCCAAGTTGAGCATTCCTTTCCCTTTTGAGTAGGATTTCCTAGTCTCTCCCCTATGTGCCGATCCCACTTGAAAGTATAATATATAATCCTTAATCGAGAGTATTCTTAGGCCCTGGCCTGAGATGTAATTAATATGGGGGCTTGCGCCCGTGGGAAACTGAATCTCACTATCAAATAAACCCCACTCGAGATGATGTATTGGGTGGGGGAAACCCGTTGTGATGATCAGATCGTGCATATTATTACCCATCGGGGTGTGCTGGTGAGAGCAGCTATCCTCAATGGTTAATCGTATGTGTGATCGAATATGCCCTCCCATTGGCAAATACTATCTCCCCTCGTGGGGAGGCAGTATTTTGTGTCCTTTCGGAGGTCCACATTAGGCACCTTCCCATATATGGGTTCTGGCAGATCACCTGACATATGAGGGTGTAGTTCTGTCAAAGGGATCTGTATAAATCTAGGATAAAAATCTATTTTAAGCCTTTTTCAAAAAACTGCTTCATTTTGATTTAAGCATTCGAGTCAACTAGCATGTATCACATTAGTAATAAACTTAAAAGTGTTTAAATATTTAATTTGCATTTTACTTAAACATTTCACCCAACATAAGTCAAAGGGGTCAATTAGGAATCTGCTTTAGATGTAGACCCTAACTCCTTAAACTTATCTTAAACAACATCCTTAACCACTCTACATTAAAGACCTGACTCATGGCTTTGAAGTATTTAGGTGGTTTAGCTGGCTCCCCAATCCAAGCTGGGGTAAGTCAAGATCTTGCATTACATTAGCTAGGTTTTGGGTCACTAATTTTTAGTACCCAATTTAGACTTAGGTTATTAGGCAAATTTTTAATCTTAAGTCCTCAACATCCAGGAATCTAATTCTCACATTCTAATAAAATTGATAACTCAAACTTAAATCTTCTTCCATTAGACACAAGCCTAATATTTAGGATAGGCTGAGGTGCTTCTGAAGTGATTCAGAATCTTAAGCATCTCCTACCCCTCTTCATTTGACCTCCAGAAATAACTATTCAACCTTGAACCAATCCCTATTAAAATTCCAACCCTTATCTCCTTTGACATTCAACTTTGAAAATCATAAATGAAATTTGTATCGTTATTTTAATCGAGAGTATTCGTAGGAAAATTTTAGTTTCCTACGATGTAATTAACTATGAGGGCTTGCGCTCATAGGATATTTAGAAACCTAGATCAAATTTTCAAAACCTCAAATAATGTTTTTTGGAAAAATTAAAAGTCAACGATCATTATCGTCATTTTCAAATGATTGATAACGGACGATATCCTCTTTCCTCGGGAAGATATATAGTACTGTTATCACAACTTTAATCATGAAATTAATGATCTCTTTATCATAATATTACAATCAAACATTTGATTAAACATCATTTTGATCTTTCGAGATTATATATTATCTGCCCTTATGTTTGACTACGATAATCAAAATAAATCCAAAGTTTTGAAATTTGAACCTATTAGGGAATGATATGTTCACCTTTCGAGGTAATATATCATTCATTTTAAGCGTTCAATTTCAAAATTAAAAAATTTAAAAATTAAATATTTCCCAGAGAAAATTAATCCTTTTTTAAAACTACACTTTTTTTAATCAAACAGCAAACTATTAACCAATATTAATGCTTATATATTGATCAATGTCAATGTTTGTTATTGATAAACATTGGTGCAAATTTGTTGACTAACTTAGATACCTGTTATCACCATCACATGAACTAGCCCAATTATTTATGTTTTATTATATCCTTCTTAGTCTTTAGTCTCCTTTCTTAAAAGTACAAGGATAGAGTTTAAACTTTTGATTACTCCTATTCTCTAACTTTTCTCATCAAAGATCTTTTGATATTTATTAAGGAATGATACCTGAAGTCTGCTAGTCACCTTTGCAATCGTGTCATTCTACTTTTCTAGTCTCATCTTGACTATAGATAACAAGTAAGCAAATCATTGTTGGTTCCCTGACTTTTGAAATTTCAAATCAACTATAGTCTAACACTTAACAAATATTTAATACAAATTAGCCTCCACTGTAAAAAGCTTACCTTACTAAGGAAAATTATTGATTATTAACTAAACTTAAACATTTCCAATCAATGATAGCATGATGTTTGCCAATGACTAACACTTGATGTATGTTACTACTAACATTTGATGCCTGACTATTTAATCAGCAAGTCACTCTCTTATAAGAAGAATGGCCAAGACAACATCTGACCTGATGACAACTCTAATGCCTTACTATCACTATTAGACGTATCATTTAGATTTATATTTATTTTATTATATTAATATATTTTCTGATTATGTGACAATTTACTCTTTGTAATATTTGAATCATAATAGTGAAATCTTTTTGTCAAAGCTATGTCTCATTATTTTTACCTTTTTTTTTCATTTTTCATGCGAAAATTCTTATGTATTATATGATTTTCTCTTAACTTCTATATATATGAGGGAATTTTGTTGTAATCTAAGATGATCAATTATCTCTATCAATTTGAATATTCTAACATGCAATAATTTGATGAATTAAACAATATAAGGTTAGGGGCAATAATGATTGCACTCTCAAAATGATGTTCATTTAAACATCCAAAGCATGTTTATAATCGGGAAACTCCTTCCCTCAACCATTCTTTGATGCATCACTTTTATAGTAAGTCCATTCTAGGAGGAAACTATTGCTCGACCTTGAATGAACATTCATATTAATGATTGTACCATAATTATAGTAATTTAACTGCTTCCATCCATCATCATTAAACATATCTATGGCAATCCAACTGCTAAATATACACCACAAATAAGCTCAAGACCATTTCTAGATTTTAATCAAAAGGAGTATATATCAACATTAATGTTAAGAGAGTAATTGCAATTTCAAGGGATCATAATCAAAATACCCTTTTTCTAAGCCTTTTTTTTCAAATCTAAGGAATTCCTTAATGCCATGTGAGGGTATAATTATTTAAAAGATAAATTGATAGGGAAGCCTAAAGTTACATAATATTAGATAGATTCCTTACTAAAAGTCCATGTAAGAGGAAGTGGTAGATAAGATCTGTAAGAGGAAGTGGTAGATAAGATCTTCATTAAAACTTCTAAAGGCATGTAAATAAGGAATCCTCATAGGATACCTAATACTGAACATGGCATTCACTCAAAAGTCTCCATTAGTGCAATTGATAGATAAAGTATCAACTTATAAAATAATAAAAAAAAACTATAGAAGGAACATGTCAAGGAAGCTTCAAAGAGAACCCCTTATTGGATAGGTTTCTTTTTAAAAACCCCAATGAGAGCAAGTAGTAGGCAGTGCCTCTACTTAGCTAAGAAAAAACTTCAGAAAGTCATATTTTTACATAAACCTCAAAGGGTATCTAGTATTGGATAGAATCCTCATTAGAAAAACCCCATAAGGCTAAGTGGTACATAGGTTCTCTACTTATGAAAGAGAAAACACAAATGCATGCTTATAAAAAGCCTTAAAGGATACCTAGTATTAGATGGACCCTTTTTTAGAAGTCACTATAAAAATAAATGGTATGCATGATCTATAATGATTAAGAAAAATCTTAGAAGGTATAAGCCTCATAAGTTATATATTGCTAGACATTGCTCTCACCAAAAGTTCTTATGAAGGCAAGTGGTTGACAAGGTCTATACTTATTTTAAAAAAACTTCTCAAAGATAAAGAATCTCTATTATTTAAAAGTACTAGAAAGCTGTATTTATTTAAAAGCTCTACATAGCACAGAAAGCTAGGCAAAATCAAATCCACTCTTATTCATTTGGGTGCATTTTCTTCTTATTACCAGCTCTAAAATCAAATTCCAAACCTTTGGAATTTTATTACTATAACAAAGATTAAATTTTACTTATCTATCTTAAAAATATTTTGATGGATTACTTCTCTATATGAGAATAGTCCTCAAAGCCCTTGGTTACTCACATATAGTTTAGGGGTTACAGGTTATCCTCCCATAACATTATATTTAACTCAACACTCAATACAATCATCCTTGAAGACAAAGGAGGCATTGTTTGATGAAGTATTCAACTTTAGACACTTATGGATCATCCTCTCCCATAGTAAATTATTTTTGAAATTAGAAAGGAATTTTCTTTAAAAATCACTAGATCATTGGAAATATGAAACTTTTTATGAGGAGTTGCCAAAATATCATCGTATGGTGAGTAAAATAATATCTGTAATTCTAGGTGTCATACTCTAGGATCTATACTAGAAGAATTACATCAGTTTTTCAATGTAACCATTTAACTAGAGATTACAAATGAATAGTGGAAAGAAACATAATTACATTTTTATCTTATCCGAAGTCTCATATCATATAATCCTTATCATTTTCTAAAAATATATAAAATCACGTTATGAGCACATAGCCTAGAAAGTAACTAAAATCTTACAATTGAAATCAATACAAGATAAAAGAGAATAATATGCCATAAATAATATAAAGAAATATATGCATCAATATCTATACTGATTATCTGTATCTATTTAGCTTTATATAGTTCATCACATTTCAATCCATTACATCATCAATTATAGTATCAATAATAGTCAATAGTACTAATAACAATATTAGTATTATGATTAATAATGTTAAATAATATTAATGATAGTAAATAATATTAGTGTAAGTCATAATATCAATATAGTGTTCATAGTAGTGTCGGTATTAATATTCTGATATTCAGTGAGTGTATCTTAAGGGTACTTGCTACTATACTTATAACTCCCAATCATTTAACCCTTATAACTCTCAATTAATATACTCCTTATAACTCCCCTTGAATCACGTGAATCAGTCGCCCTGACTCCTTATAACTCCCAATTAATCTCTAGCTCCTTATGACTCCCAATCAGTAAATAATACATATCTGTAGGATATCACATGAAGTTATCATATCATGTATCTGATATCATTCAGTGCTTCATTTAAAATATAATAAAATCATATCAAATTATTTAGAATGATCGAATCTATAACATATCCAAACTCGTATGGTGAAAGCTTATAAAATTAGAAGATAATGCACTTTTGGCAAATTTAGGAGAGATAAAATTCATAGAAATTAAAATTATTAAAAAAAATAAAACATTAGTCATAATAAATAGAATAAAATATGTAATAGGAACGATTGACAAATATGATCCAAAGACTATTCCCTCTCATCTTATTTCTTCCTAACCAAGCAACCACGTGAGGGAGTTGGTGGGGTGAGCCAAGGATATATATATATATATATATATATATATATATATATATATACTGTTTGTGGCATGGCACTACAACGCTCACCAGTTCAGCGCTAAAGCACTCTACTTTAGATTTTTTATATTTTTAAAAAATTTATTTCACATATTTGAGTTATTACAATCTCCCCACCTTTAAAAAATATTAATCTTGACATTTCTATATTGGTCTGAGAGATAGTGAGAGAGAGAGCATGCTCAAAATTAAATTCAAATCAACTAATTATATATAAAAATTCACATTTCTATTCTATTCATAAGCTCTAGTTATATTTCAATTCCTTCAATAAAACTATTTAACTAGAGCTTACCAATGAACAATGAAAAGAAATATGATTATATTTTTATCTTGTTCAGAGCCTCATATCATATGATCATTATCCTTTCCTGAAAATATGTAAAACTACATAATGAGTACATAGCCCAGCTAGCAAGTAACTAAAATCTTACAACTGAAATCAATGCAAGATAAAAAAGAATAATGTGCTATAAATTATATAAAAAAATATGCATCAATATTTATATTGATTATCTATATCAATTTATCCTTCTATAGTTCATCACATCTCAATCCATTTCATTATCAGTCATAGTATCAGTAATAGTCAATAGCATTAATGCTAGTAATAATATTAATATTATGATCAATAATATTAAATAGTATTAATGACAGTAAACAGTATTAATATTGGTCATAATATCATTATAGTGTTCATAATAGTGTCAGTATTAATATTCAAAAATTCAATGAGTATATCTTAAGGGTATCTTACTCTTGTACTTATAACTCCTAATCACTTGCCCTTTATAACTCTCAATCAATATACTCATTATAACTTCCCATGAATTACGTGAATCAGTAACCCCAACTTCTTATAACTCCCAATCAATCTCTAGCTCCTTATAACTCCTAATTAGTGGATCCCGTGGATCAATAAGATATCACATGGAGTTATCATATCATGTATCTGATATCATTCAGTGTTTCATTTAAAATGAAATAACATCATTTTAAATCATTCACAATAATCAAATCTATAACATATCCAAACTTACATCGTGAAAGCTTATGAAATTAGAAGATAATGTATTTTTGACAGATTTAGGAGAGATAAAATTCATAGAAATCAAAATAATTTAAAATAAAAGTAAAAGATTAGTCACCTATAATGAATATAACAAAATATGTAATAGGAATGATTGACAAATATGATCCAAAGACTTTTATCTCTCCTATCTATTCTGCCTCTCTTTTAATTTCTTCCTAGCTAAGCAACCAAGTGAAGGAGACGGTGGGGTGAGGCAAGGATATATATATATATATTGTTTATGGCCTAACATCGCAACACTCTCCAGGTCAACGCCAAAACACTCTACTTGAGAATTTTCATATTTTTTAAGAATTTATTTCACATATTTGAGTTATTACAATCTTCCCATATTCAAAAAATATCATTCTTGATATTTTTATATTAGTTTGAGAGAGAGAGAGAGAGAATGCTCAAAATAAAATTTTAAATTAAAATCAACTATTTATAAGTCAAAAATCACATTTTTATTATGCTCATAAGCTCTAGTTATATTTTAATTTCTTCTAGGCCAAGCATCCAAGTGAGGGAGTCAGTGGGGTGAGGCAAGGATATATATATATATATATATATGTGTGTGTGTGTGTGTGTGTGTGTGTGTGTGTGTGTGTGTGTGTGTTCATGGCCTAGCGCCACAACGCTCACCAGATCAGCATCAAAGCACTCTACTTCAGAATTTTCATATTTTTCAAGAAAATTTATTTCATATATTTAAGTTATTACACTCGGTGCCTCCATTAGAATATTACTTTTTTTACAAAACATATATGGAGTCATAGTTGAATGGAGGAAAGAAGTTTGTGATAGCTTGTTATCTCATTTAAAGCATGCTTCTCCCTCCACCATGAGACATCTATAAGGGTAGGATAGAGCTATCATGCTGATCTTAACTATGGTCATAAAACCCTTATGAAGGTTGAGGGAGAAAAATCTATGAAACTATGAAAACAAATTAAATAAAAAGTCAATTTTCTTATGACTTTAAGGATATTAAAAATGTTATATATTTAATCTTTCACTTAATTTTCTACAACAAAATTGTGCTCCATAAATTATTGATAAACAACCAATTTATAAATTTACTTGAAAAAAAATTATTAGTCAAAATTTCTTAAAATTTTTAGAAAAAAATCTTCACCTCAAGAGAAAGTCAACAAAATATTTTAGCTAATCTCAATAAGTACACAAGTTGTAAATGATAGTTCTTTGGCATACAAAATTTTATGGAGATAGCACATCATATTAGCAAAAAGGATAAAAATTTCAAATTATTTGACTAATAAAGTGATTATATAAATTTATTAATCTTGTTGACCTCACTTTTGTACGAGGTCATCAAGACCCAACCCAGAACTCCAAGCCAATCTAGAACCTAGGATCAGCTTAGATCTTAGATCACTCCAGTCTTCAGACCCATCCAGGACTTAGCATATATCTATATATTAAGCTCCCTCAATTTCTAGACCTTAGGAGTTATCCAGCCCCCTATTAAACTCCAGCCCTATCCAATCATGAACAATCATGTCAATGATTATAAATGACTTAGGTAATCCAAAATCAAACCCTTCAAATCCAAAATCCAATCCAACTTCAAAAATCCAGTTCAAATCCAAGGCCAGGGACTTAGGTCCTGAAACCCTTTCTAGGTGAACTTTCTGTCACCTAGAAACCCAATTAAATGACCACTAAATCATAATCCGTCAATTACATATTGTTCAGGCATGTCTCTAGGACTGACCATCCGTTTAAACCCTCTCCAAACCCCTTTAAACCCATGAGAAAGAGCCAAATCATGGTCACATCACCATGACACCTTGGCAAACCTTTATCTCAATCCAAAACATACTCAAACCTACTAGAAAATAGACTATTTTCCTTTCTTAAGAGGCCCTAAGTCAACCCCTTAAATCAAGCCAAGCATTGGTTCACCCAAATGGGGGAAAATGTGTGGTCCCCTTTCCCATAGACCAAGGGAGGTCACACTCACCACCAACCATATTCCCTAGCTTTGGGTAGCTTAGAGCCTTCCCCATCCTCTCCATCCATCTCCAAGGCTTTCCCAAGCTTCTTTTCATCATTTCCAAGCCTCAAATCACTATTTTAATGAGTAGAGAGCATTCTAGAGAGAGAAAAAATATTTTCTAACACAACTTTTGATCCAGCACGATCCAGCTTTTGGTGTCTTCATCAAAGTTACAGAGGATCACGGCAGCTTTCTAATGAGTCTAAGATCTCAAAAATTTGAACGTTGTATTATAAGTTATACTCATTTTAAGTTTAAATTTTGATTTGAAACTGCTCAAAAATTTTATTGCATGGGGTCTCCAAATTCTAGGCAATGAAAATTCATGTTCCCATGAGCCTACATTTCAAATTTCATTAAATTTTGATGAGTATTATGAAAGTTATGAGCATTTCAATTTTCTAGTTCATTTTGAACTAAAACGGCTAGGATCGATCTCGGTCGTTTGATTTTCCTTCTTTCTTGATAAGATAGCTTGGGGTTAGTGATGGCGTGGATAGGTGGTTGATAAATAGCACTTCACATGTCAAAATGCCACACGCTGCCGCCATTTTGGTGCCGATCATTGCCAATGATTGGCGCTGGCTATTAATGGACTTAAAAAATTCAAAAAAATAATCATAACTTTTAAAATTCATAGTAAATTCATTTCTCCATCAAATTAAGTATTTTTAGGCTCGTTAGAAAAATAATTTAGCCTAGTATTTATTAAAAGTAATTTTGAGTTGATTTGATTACTGGATTATTTGATATTCCTATTTTGTTGAAATTATTTTTATATGATTTTCTCACAATTCAGTGGTCAATTGAGCCCAAATTTTGGTGAAAGATACTTGGGTATCTTAGGTAGGCACTGTAATTTTTTTAGGGTTAGATACCCATTGAATTGCTGTGATGTGAATTTTAAAAGCAATGGATCCATTTTGGACCAAAAACTTTGAAAATTCATAACTCTTCTAATCTTTTGAATTAGGTTGCATATTTTCTGTGGTGTGATTGCATATATCCCAGGGTTAGCTACACAAAATTTGAAGCACAATTGAACCTTAGTGACACCTAGGAAAAATAATTAAGGAAATATCTAGAAAACTTAGAAAATTCCTAGGGGATTTCAAACACACCCAATAGGGGTAAAAATTGAACATAGCAAACTTAGTGACATCATGTACCTTAGGTTTAAATTTCATTGAATTTGGAGGTCATTAGGTCAGAAAATTAATTATCTAAAGTTTCAGCCCTTTAAAGGACCCAGAAGATTCAAAAAAAATATACTAAATCCAAATTAAGTTCAAAAATTATAAATAATATCTCAAACTAACCAAACCTTATCCCTCTACCTAAGAAAAATAAAAGCCCTTGACTGGATTTCTAATTCAACTTTCATTTAACTTTTAATAAAAATTAACAATTAATTAAATTAATTAATTAAAAATTATTAAAAATTCAAAATAATATCCAAACACTTGGAAATACTCTCATGGGTCTTCCCTGATCTTTGGGAGTGATTACATCTAGTTTGGGATGAGTTTGGATCAAAGTGATCAAAACCTTTCTAATTAAGTAATTTTTGAAATTCAAATAACTAATGAAACTTTGAAAATTCATAACTAATTATAAAAAAATTCAAATTAAACAAACTTAATGTCATTCAACTCCAATTAAGGTCTAGTACTTTCTAAAAATGTCAAACCTCCAAAATTTGGTCAAAATTAAAAAGTCAACTTTTTGGTTAATCGTAGTTCAAATCTAAGCCCGAAATTCAAAAAATCATAACTTTTCATAGAAAACTCTAAATTGAGTGTGCCAATAGTCTAACTACTCAACATAAGGTCTAATATTTGTTAAAAATTTGAAACTTGTAAAATTAACTTTAAATTGATAAGTCAATTTTTGTCCCCCTTAATTAACATAATTAAATAATTCCAATAAATTCTAAAAATCCAATAATTCATTAAAATTCCAAAAAAATTTTAATTTGACTAATAAAACACTTAACCAAAACTCAAATACATAATAATCTCTCCAAAGATGAAGTTTATTGGATGGACTACTTCGGGTTGCGGGGCTAAGTGTCCTAAGGAGGCCTGGTTCCTCGAGCCTGGTGGCACAACGTCACGAATGGATTCAATGGAGTATTAAACATCAAAATTAAATTACTTTTAATTAATTAACCAAATTAAAATCCTTAATTTAATTACATCAGTAAGGTTTTTAGGATGGACTACTCCGGGCTGCGGGGCTACGTGTCATAAGGAGGCCTAGTTCCTTGAGCCTGGTGGCACAACGCCACGAACCTGTTGATGGAAAATATAAACTAATTTAATTTTTAAAAATAGTAATTAATTTACTTAATTAATATTAATTGATCTTTAATTTCTAACAAATTTATTCAACTTAATCAACCCCGATTGCTACTAGGTAACCCAGGCCTACGAGGCTATTAACTTAGCCCCAAGAAAGGTGAAATAAATTTCACGGCCTCGGTGAGCAATAAAGGTAGTAATCATTTAACAATTAAAATGCATTTAAATCAAGCCTTAATACATTAATACTTAAACTCAAACATAAAGTCCTCATTTAGCCTTTAACAAACTCAAACATTAAACAACTTCAACAAATTACCCAACTTAGGATCTACCCCAGACGCACGACCTTCTACACACACTTTAGATGATTTGATAGGACAACCAACTCTAGATCTAGGCTAGGCCGGTATTTACTTTTCTGCTGTGTGCTGGGTTTTCTGAGTTTTCATTGTATGTTGTGATTGAAATTGATTGATGTGTTTGTTTTCTTTTACTACACTTTATGGATTGATGTGATGGATGATTAGATTACCCTTAGGTTATGAGTAATCTGGATGTTTACTAAATTTTTTGCAGGTGGCCACACTCATGCAGGGCAATAAAGGGAGCTAAATAAATTATAAATGTAAATACTACTATTGCTTCAACTGCTTAGCCCCCTGAATAAAAAGAGCATGGCCAAGTGTGTTTACTTTTTTGCATATATATATAACTGCTTGGGAATTATATTTTAATATTCAAATGCTTAGGATAACCCTGTAGGATAGTCTAGAATTTTCTTTTTCATATTTATATAATTTGTTTGAGTATTGAGTTGTGAAAGTAGCACTTTGAGTTTGGGATATATAGATCCAAAGATTAGATTCCAAAGAGGAAAGGATACTCCGTCGGGGGATAGTTCTTATCCATTTGGAACTCCAAATTTGGATCACTTTACTACCCAAAGTGAAAAAAAGTAACCTTCCCCTCGAGGGAAGAGTTCTCTTTTCCATTTGGGTATCCAGCCACAAAAAATCCAAGGAGTTCGAAGAGGAGAAGATCAAGAATTTGAAGACAAAGAGTATCCCACTCAAAGTCTCTTGAGTCTGTATTAGGATTAGAATCCAGGTTATTATCAGTGGAGCCCAGCCACCTTTAATTTCTATAAATCTCGCACTACAGGAAAGTCAGCTAATACCCGCGGCAAATTTTTTTTTTTCCGGCGATTCTTAACATTACCGGCGGTTTACCGTCGGAACATAAACCGCCGGTATTAGGGGTGTATGAAATGATTTCCGGTGGCCTTGTACGGTCATTATACATTTCGGAGACTTACCGACGGTTTTGGCTGCCGGTATGTTCCGACGGTTATAGTGTCAGTAACCGCCGGTAATTCACCGGTGGCTTTCCGGCCATGAACAACGCCGGTATAACCGATAGTTTTACTAGTGGCTCATTTATATTTCTGGCACTATGTTAACTGTATGGTATTGATGTTTTCGATGGTAGAACCACCGGCAACCACCGGTAAATCATAAGTTAACCGTCGGTCCATTCCGGCAGTTTAATCATTAGACCGGCAGTTTTAGTGATCCGTCTGGTGACGAATATTCCGACGGCCAAACCGACGGCGCCCGGTGGTCTAACCGCTGGTGTTCACCTGTAATTTTTGGTGGTTATTTTATATTTTCGACAGTCTCTATAACCTATCTGGTATCGAAGATTTCTGGCGGCCAAACCGCCGGAAAGCCGCCAGAAACCTGTAACATTTGAAAAAAAAAATTGACAGCCCCTCTCCTCTATTTACTCAGATTTCCACAAACCTGCACAATAAATATTTATAACAGTATATATTGGGCAACATGCCACTGTAAATAAAATAATTTCAACAATAAACAAAACATATAAATTTTAAACCAAATGTTCATTAAAGCAAATATTTAAAGATGTCAACCTTCACATAACAAGTTCATCAAACTCAATGTTTAAACCAAATGTTCATAAAACAAATAAAATAACTAATCATCTTCCGTCTCCTCGCTGCCTTGTATTTCATGTGTCTGCTCTTGATCTTTCTTCTTTTGATTTTCATCTCTATAAGCTCACAGCTTTGCCTGCATCTCATTTTGTACCTTTCTCATCTCTTCTATCTCTCTCGTCAAGGCTGCAACCCTCTGGCTAACAGTTTCTTCAACTCCAGTAGGATCATAAAATGCTGATGTGGATGAACTGCCCTTAATAACATAGCCTTGCGAACCCAAGCCATATACCCTCCCTCTCTGTCTTCCTCCAACAACATCTAACCATGTATGATACTCAGAATATTAGGTCGATCCTGAAGATGATCCCTCACCAGTAGACTGACAACTCTCCCAAACTCGTATAAAATAATCCTGTAAGAATAAATTCATAAAATAAATTGATATTAAAATGATATTTTTTATATTAAATTTATATTTTCGAACTCCAAAAATTATACTCACATGAGCTTTTTTGGCCTTTTCATCAATCCACTGATGGTCAGCTTGATGTTGGTGAGTCCTTGTATGCAACTCCAGTGGGGTCGGCTCCCGGCCAAGAAACTCTTTCTAAAAATAGAGGATAGAGTTAAAATGATATACATATTTTTATTAAACTAATTGAAAGCTTTTACCAGTCGTCGTCTATGTTCTGTATGAGGAACAGATCCACCAGTATGAAGGGAGCTTCCTAAACCCCCGCAATCAGATGCTCTGTTCTGCTTGTTTTGCTCTCTTATTTTTATGAACTCAGGGGTCACCCAAGCTCTACTCAGATCTGCCCATATGCCCTCTCCAATCCATGATGGATGATGCCCAAACTTTCTAATGTCCGTGAACATATCCCTATGACGGGTTGATCCTCTCCTCTCAAAATTATTTCTAATCCTCATGCTATGCTCAGGCAACCTCCTAAAATATTTCTGTAAAAAAATTATAAATATAACAAATAATATTAATACAAATTAAATCAAATATTTTTATTCATGCCAAATAAATATACCTGAAATTCTCTAAACCATATAACCCTAATTTCCTTTGGGATCTTCTTTTATGATAAGTAAGGAGCATCATATTTGCTCTTTATGATGTCCCGAATCTTATGTGTAGGTGGCCTTGAGGGATTGAAGCTACAGGTTAATTTATTTTATCAATAACGTATAATATATCAAATTATAACAAACTAAACAAAAAAAACTGAACTTACGTATCGCCCTTAGGCTCAATGTATAGACGCTTATCTGCTACAGCTGCAGGATCCCCAGCACCAACTGCTGCTGGTGTAGATGGTCCACCGTGTTTTGGTTGCACTGGACATGGGTAATAATATGGCGGGGGGTAAGGAGGGTAAGGTATGGTGGATGGACCAGTTTGTGATGTTGGTGGGATGTAATATGGATAGAACGGAGCAGCATGTGCCTGATTTGGAGAGGGAAATCGAGGACTCATCGACGCTGGAGTGAAGTACCCAGGAAAGGGTGGTGGTAAACTAATAATAGGTGGATCTAACTAGCCTTGACCCTGCTCACTGGGGGACTGCTGCTGACTCCTGGGTGGTGGTGGTGATGGTATCACTGGTGGAACTGAACTCTGCCCCTCACTTTCATCAGGTTGTCTAGGTCTACTAGGTCCAACACTCAACTTTTTCCTAAAAAACTTTGAGGTGTAGGATCTACGAGGAGGATTGTCACCTGAAGTCATCTGCATTAAAAGAAAGAATTAGTAAATCATTGTAATAAGTAAAAATTAAAAAAAAATAGAATGTAGATAAAAAATTACAAAAAATAAAAAGAATTACAGAATACACAATGATAATTAATATACAAAATAGATTTGAAAAAACTACTCATAATCTAAAATATTTTCACTGCTCTCTAGGGTATCTTCAATTTCATCGTCGTTCTCACTTGATGAGCTAGTTAAACTATTCACAGTTTCTAACTGCATTTCAATATTATGGGATGTAGTTGGCATCTCCTCAATTTCAACAGACCTATAATTTGACTTCTCATCCTCTTGACGTACAGTTGCTACAACATACTGTTGATCAATTATCCCCCGTGCTTTTATTTTAATGACAGCTAGCCAATCTTGTTTATCCCTACGACCACTGGGATATTTGCTGAAATAAACTTGAACAGCTTGACTTGTTAACACAAATGGATCAAACTTCCCATATCTTCGGCTATATTTTACATCTACTAAACCATATATAGGATGAACCCTTGTGCCTCTATTCTGTACTGGATCATACCATTAACAATTAAATAAATATACAAAGTTTTCATCTTCGCCTGGATACTTCAGGTCAAGAACCTCATTCAGAATACCATAATAGTCACACTCATCTTCTTCATGAGTATTCCCTCTAACACATACTCCACAATTTTCAATTTTTCTTCCTTCACTCCATGACTTGGAATGAAATCTGAACACATTCACTATATACAGTTTTCGCATTGGGCCCCATGCTAGTGCTTGCAGACCTTTATCGAAATACTTGTTATCAACGTTATGTACCTACAAAAATTTTTACATGTATTTAGTATTTAATAAGATATAATTCAAATAAAAATTTTAAAATTTAAGGGCTCACATAAGATTTAAACCAAGTTGGGAATTCATTTGTAACAACTTGCTCAATATCCATAGTATCTGTTAGAGGCAAATTGCTTACGAAATACCTAGTGATAAATCAACCAAATAATACTTTAGTATTTTAAATAAATATTACTCATTCTGCACATTATGGAAGAACTTACTCTAAGATTGGTTTGACTTCTTCAAAGTTCAGTAGCACATATAAAGTCGCTATTTTGATTTCTAAATCGTTGAGAAATCTTTCAAAGCATTTGCCACTGGGCTTTCCATGACTTCTAAAGATTGATAGTGCACTCTGTGATTGTTCTTGTACATCGAAATCTATATTACTACCAATCTTTGTTCTTGTACTCCTTACATGGGGCTCGAAGTAGTAAGAGCAGAAGTGGGTTGTTTCTTGAGACAAATATGCTTCACATATCGATCCTTCTGGTTGTGCTTTATTCTTAACATATTTTTTCAACTTGTTCAAATATCTATTAAATAATTAAAATAACAAGTTAGTAAACTTATGTTTTCAACTTGTTCAAAAATATTTTAAATAACTTAATAAAAACACGTTTTACCTCTCTAAAGGATACATCCAACGATATTGTACAGGTCCACCAACTCTAACTTCGTAAGGTAGATGGACTGGAAGATGTTCCATAGAATCAAA
Source organism: Dendrobium chrysotoxum (assembly GCA_019925795.1). Lineage (NCBI taxonomy): Eukaryota > Viridiplantae > Streptophyta > Magnoliopsida > Asparagales > Orchidaceae > Dendrobium > Dendrobium chrysotoxum. The sequence continues at coordinate 76,004,357 of CM034302.1, read as the reverse complement.
AAATTTTGGGGGAAATATTTTTTCTAACTTGCATAAGATGATTGGTATGTTCTCCTCGTACCTCCTTAAAGCATCTTCGCTTAATTTAGATGAACATAAGTCTTTGAAGAAAATGCTAAGCTCAGTCAATGAATTCGATATATAATCTAGTAACATACACACTATGATTGGAAGGAGAACCTCCATGATTATGTGATAATCATGACTTTTGAGTCCAAATAACCTCGCAGATTTAAGGTCATTACATCGGCTTAAGTTTGATCCATAGCCATCAGGCATTTTTAAACCTTTAAACCACTGACATATTGATCTTTTTTGCTCTAACATGAAAGAGTAAGGTGCTTTGGGCTTCATAATTTTTCCGTCGGTGGTTGTTACTAACTCTAAATTTTTTTGCCGGCAGTACTTTTTAATGTCCAACCCAGCTTTGACATTATCCTTGCTCTTACCTTTGACATCCATAATTGTATTAAAAATGTTATCCAGGAAGTTCTTCTCAATGTGCATAACATCCAGATTATGCCTTATCAAATTTGTTCTCCAATATGATAATGTCCAAAAAATACTTTTTTTAATACAATTATGTACAACACCATATCCTAGAAATTTAGACTCTGATAACATTGGAAAATCAATAATTGATGAAAGCTTAGAAAGTCTCTATAGTATGTCATCACCATTTAATCTGGATGGAGGAGGTGACCTCTCAACTCTGTTTTTAACGAATGCATCCTTATTCCTCCTAAAAGGATGATCAGCAGGTAGGAACATACGATGACAATCAAACCAAGTATTTTTCCTCCATGTTTTCATGTGAAAGCTTTACTATTCTCCATGCATTAAGGGAAAGCTAATTTTCCTGCTGTGCTCCAACCAGACAACATACCATAAGCTGGAAAATCACCAATGGTCCAAAGTAATGCAGCTCGAAGAAGAAAATTTTGTTTAGTTGAAATGTCATATGTGAGGACACCTTCTTCCCATAATAACTTGAGATCATCAATTAATGGTTGCAAAAAAATATCAATTTTTGCTTTTGGATTTTGTGGTCCAGGTATTATAAGTGTTAAGAACATGTACGGGGTAGTCATACATAACTCTGGTGGAAGGTTGTATGGTGTTAGTATAACTGGCCAACAAGAGTACGGTGAAGCTGCTTGACTATATGGGGTAAAACCATCAGCACATAATCCGAATCTTATGTTGCATGGTTCAGTAGCAAATAAAGCATGTACTCGATCAAAATATTTCCACACTTCAGCATCTGATGGATGAGAAAGAACACCACTATTTTCTAATTTCTCCTTATGCCATCTCATATGACCTGCTGAACTCATTGATGCATAAAGCCGCTGAAGTCTTGGAATGATCGGTAAATAAAATAAACGGGAAAATGGAACATCTTTCTTTTGATGACTTTTGTTTTCCCGAGTTTGTCTTAAACTGAGGTGCATTGCAGGTGCAATAATAAACTTCTGTTGCATCATCCTTGTAGTATAATATACATACATTGATAAAACAATCAATTTTTGTGGTAGTAAGACCCAACTTGGATACTAATTTCTTCGTTCAGTACAAATCTAAGGGAATTAAATTATCTGTTGGATTTGTTTCCTTGAGAAGACCAATGAAGTCATTGAAATAATCACGAGGAATATTATATTCAGTTTTAATACTCAGCATACTCACTGCAATCGATAATTCTGAATGAGTTTTGCAACCATCCCAAATTGGTTTTTGAGCTGCATGTAGTAACTCAAAGAATTTTTGAGTTTCTGCATTTGGTGGCTCTTCCACATTAGCCCTTAAATTAGGACCTGCTACATCAAAAATAAGCTCTACATACGATCTAGTCATTTGATCTTCATCATATATTTCAAAAGCTGTGGATGGATCGGCATGAGTATCTCTGTGTGGCTCATACTCGCCATGTGAGGTCCAAATCTAGTAGTTTGGAACAAATCCCTTACAATATAAATCAACCTTCACATCATCGGGCTTGAGGAATGCTTGATTTTTGTGCTTTGAACATGGACATCTAAACATTCCATCGAACTTAAATGAAGGTAGTTGAGATGCAACTTGAATAAAAGTCTCAACTCCCTGTATAAATTCATTTGTCAATCCTCTTCGCCCCGGTAATAATCTGTTATACATCCAATATCTTTCTTCTTGGATAGTCATTTGAATGTTAAAGTAAAAGTAAACGTTTTCCTATATATAAAGTTATGAAATTAATTATTAGAAGATATGCAACGTGAACAAGTGTACGTTATTTAATTTTGAACGAGCCAAGAGGAGAACACTAGGACTAATAGAACATAAGTCAATTCAAAACTAGTAAGCTGACATCCAAATAAACAAAACAAAATTAAAATTAAAAAAAAATTACCCTCAGAATAACCGACAAGCAGTTTCCTCACATGCAACGAAAAAGTAGGCAATATTAAAAAAGTGCTTAGGGCTTGCATAAACTAAGGGTCCACCACAGCTATAAGGTCCAACGTCAACCAAAACTCCTCCGCAAATGTCACCAAATCATCTAACAAACACCTCCAAAAAACACAACGAAGGGGAAAGGCAAGACTCAACTCCACATAACTTTCCAAAATAATGACCTAAAACAACAGGTCAAGCCCTAAACCCTAAAGCTAGAACCAAGCAACTTCAAAAAACACCACCCAAAACCAAGCAGCCAAGCCAAACCCGAGAAGCATCCAGCAGCCGAAAAACTCAAAGAACCCAAGTAGCTAGCACACCCAAAGTTTGTCATGCCCAAGCACTACCTACTCATGCTCATTGGATGTCTTTCATCATAGGGTAGCATAAAAAATTCAAAAGAAACTAATCTCTGCAATACTTAACTTAATATTATGCTTCTCTTGTAATGGCAAAAATTCTGCACCATAAAGTATTACAGGTCTCACCAACATTTTATAGAATTTTTCTATAAAGTGTTGCAGGTCTCATTACGTATATGCTCATTTCGTATCTGGTCTTAATATTAATATTATGCACCAGTATGAATGGCAAAAATTCTGCACCGTAAAGTATTGCAGGTCTCACCAACATTTTATAGAATTTTTCCATATAGTTGGGAACTTATCAACAAGAAGAATATCATCAACAAAAAGCATACACCAGGGTATAATTACCTCATGCAAATTTCTAGTTAGAACATCCATAACTAAAGAAAAAAGATATGTGCTTAAGACTGGTCCTTAATGTAATCTAATTGAAATAGGAAAATACTTGGTCAAACAATCATGTGTTCGAACACAAGTAATAGCTCCTATATACATATCCCTAATGACTTGAATAACATAAGCATCCAAGTGAGAACATCCATGAATAAAGGAATTGCAAATTTCACCTTGAACTCCCTCTCTAATCTTATCAACAAGAAGAATATCATGAGCAATAAGCAAACACCAAGGTACATCTCTCCTACATACATATCCCTAATGACTTGAGTAATATAAGCATCCAAGTTAGAACATCCATGAATAAATGAATTGCAAATTTCAACTTAAACTCCCTCTCTAATCTTATCAACAAGAAGAATATCATGAGCAATAAGCAAACACCAAGTAATAGCTCCTACATACATATCCCTAATGACTTGAATAATATAAGCATCCAAGTGAGACCATCCATGAATAAAGGAATTGCAAATTTCAACTTGAACTCCCTCTCTAATCTTATCAACAAGAAGAAAATCATGAGCAATAAGCAAACACCAAGGTACATCTCTCCTACATACATATCCCTAATGACTTGAATAATATAAGCATCCAAGTGAGACCATCCATGAATAAAGGAATTGTAAATTTCAACTTGAACTCCCTCTCTAATCTTATCAACAAGAAGAAAATCATGAGCAATAAGCAAACACCAAGGTACATCTCTCCTACATACATATCCCTAATGACTTGAATAATATAAGCATCCAAGTGAGAACATCCATGAATAAAGCAATTGTAAATTTCAAGTTGAACTCCCTCTCTAATCTTATCAACAACATGAATATCATGAGCAATAAGCAAACACCAAGATATATCCTCTTCAAAATGTCTACTGAGAACATCTATGAATAAAACAATTACAAATTTCAGAAAAAATAAAACCAAACCGAAGGGAGCTCGTCAGTGGCGGGAACTCGTCGGCGGCCGAAAGGCGCTCGATAGCCAAACAATGTGCAAGATCCTCGGCCGTAAGGAGCTCGTCGTTGGCCGGAGGTAGCTCGTCGGCGACGCAACTAGCGTGTGCAGCGAGAGGTGTGATCACGAGCGAGCGCGTACAGCGAGAGCGAACCGAAGTAATGAAGAGAAAGGGCTCGGGATGGCCAATATTAGGTCAATATCCAGCCGTTTTTCCGGCAGTTATGGCCGCCGAAAAAAAATTACTTGTCACCGGCGGTTTCTAACTCCGATAATAGTGACGGTAAAACATAAAACCGGCGGTCTTACCGGTGGTTACCGTAGCGCCGCTAGTTCCGGCGGTTTTTAATCAAAAACCGTCGGTAAATACCGGTGGTTAAACCGCAGGTAAAACCGCCATACTTATCGAAGGCTAACAAACTACCAGTATTATCCGTCGGTAATACCTGAATTTCTTGTAGTGTGGGTTATAATAAGCAAGGTAATTTAACTATGGATATTTACTTAATTAATTTGATTATTTAATGTATTTTTATTTAATTTGATTATATATAAGATTGCCTATTTTTCCTAGTTTTTTCAGCGCTTGCATGTTGCTTTTGTTTTAGCCTGGATACGCGGTGGCTCGTGAGGACATAAAAAAATTCTTTTACTTAAACTCTGATAAAAATTTTAAGGTAACATAGAAACTCTAACGCTCTTAATAAGTAAGCCCGAGGCCACCGAAAGTTCTCATTTCATAATTGTTGCATTATTCTTTTCATTTGTTAGGCACATTCCTGCCTGCGGGTTCTAGCATACCACATGGCTTATGAGGGTGCAAATCTGTCAAGGGGAGTCTGTGCACTCTAGGATAAAAACTATTTTTAAGCCTATTTTAAAACTGCTTCATTTCAATTTTATACATTTAATCGAGTCGATCAGCATACATTACATTAAAAATCAATTAAAAATTATGTCTAAAATTTTTATTGCATTTGATTTAGCATTTTCACCCAACATAAGTCAAGGGGCCAATTAGGACAATCTCTAGATGTCGGCCTCAATTTCTAAAACCCTTAATTATAACGTCCCTACCACTCTTTCATAAAATAACTTGGCTCATGGATTTTAATCGCCTAGGTGGTTAGCTAGCTCCCCAATCCAGACCGGGGTAAGTCTAGGTTTAGCACTGCATTAGTTAGGTTCGGACTACTGTGTTCTAGTGTCCAAATTTAAATTTAGCATCCAGGGCAGATTTCTTTTTGAATCATAAGACCCCAACCTCCGAGAATATAATACTAAATTTCTAATAAAATGCTCAACTCAAATTAAAGCATCTCTCAACCCAAAATTTAAAGTCCAACACTTAGCTTAGGTCAGGGCACACCTGAACTGTTTTTAGAATCCCAAAGTGCCTCCTACCCCTCTTCCTTCAATTCCAAAAAATAACTTCTTAAACTCGATCTAATCCCTATTTAAGTTCCAAACTCACCTCCTTGGTATCACTCCTAAAAAATCTCTAAACAAAATTTCTGTCGTTATTCTAATCGAGAGTTTTTGTAGGAGATTCCGGTCTCCTACGATGTAATTAATTATGAGGGCTTGCACTCGTAGGAGATTTAGAACCCACATCTGATTTTTTAAATTAATTTTTGAAATTCAATTAGTCCTCTTTGGGAAAATTAAATTACTAACGATCATTATCGTTATGTTCGAATGATTGTTGACAATGATATCTTCTCCGTTCGGAGATATATATCTTTTGTTAAAATGAATTCGAATATGAAATCAACGATCGCTCCTCTTGATTATCGTAGGCCGATATTTACCTGAATTTTATTTTGACCCTTCAGGAGCCATAAGAAGTTCTCTCTTAAATCCGATTACGATATTCAAGACGAGAATTATAATTCTAAATCTAAACCCCATTCTGAAATTTTATTTCCACCTCCCGAGGTGGTATAATATTTTTGATGGGACGTTTGATTTTAGAATTAAATTATAATGGTAATTCTGAATTCCCCAAAGAAGATTAAATTTTTCAAAACCCACTTTCAAACACCAACAATCTTGAAATATCATAATTTAACATAAAATTTCTAAAAAAAGAAAAGAGAAAATTCTTATGAAAATCTACATGATATATTTTCTTACTAAAATTTTTTAAGAGTAGCATTAACATGTGGAAAACAAAGAAAGAAAATATATGAATAAGATAGCATTAAAAAGATAAAATTTTAAGTAAATATCATAAAAAAATGATCAAAGATTGCAAAAAATCAGGTTACTAATCAAACCTTATCTTTCTTGATCAAAATATAAGAAAAGATGACAAGAAAAACAAGATGCAAATAAAGATCATTAATAGTTGATCAAAGACCATACATAATCATGTTATCAATTCAACCTCAATTAACCACTTAAACTCATTTCATTATCATTTCTACTTGACCTCATTAGTGCTGAATCATCACATTAACTTCTCTTAATATTTGCTCCATTCAAATGAAAGTAGTCAATCTTATTTTTTGGAGGAGGATCAAAGTCCCAACATAGATATTATGAAACTAGGGCACCTCCCTTTAAATCTAATCCACCATAATTAGGGCACTGGACCCCATTCTCAAAGAAATATCATATCAAAGCATTGACATTAAGATTATGGATCTTAGAGTCACTCCTTTAATCTAATTTGCTTAATGAGGGCGGTACACCACTTTTTCAAGGTTGACCAAAAGATTTTTAACCTCAATCGTCCATTATAATTATACCTCATGAGGATAGCTTTTTGCCCAATTTAATTAGACTAGTTAAGCTTGGGGAAGAAAACTATATCTCCTAAACCCTCTAAATACAAGAGATTTTATAGAATTTGAAGACATAACAAAAGATAATCATAATTTTTTGTGAATTCTTTGGATAGTTTTGGGGAATTTTTATGTCCATAAAATTATTAAATTTATTTTTAGATATATTTAAAAAAAGTAATTCAATAAAGAAAAATAATACCTAGTTCATGTGGAATCACATGCCACCTATGTCCACCATTGGTGGGTGCCTTGGGCCCACTTGCACATGCTTGAGAAATTTTTAGTCCAAGAGAATCCATTTCTTTGGCATTCTAGTCCCTTTGAGATTGTATATTGATATTTTAAAGTCAATTTTAGTGGGACCAAAAAAGCTTTAGAAACTATTTTGATCAATTTTAGAGAGTTTTTTAGTTTTTTTTTAAACCAATTTTTATCCTAAATGATGTGTAAACTTAACTAAATGATGAATTGTGATAAATAAGGAATTACTCAGCTCATAAACATAAGGGGTTCACAATGATGTCTATGAAGTGGCAAAACCTCATAATTTTCTCTTAAAAAATAATTTTACAATACAATTTTGTAAGACCCAATATATTTTGGATTTCGTGATTTTAGGGAGAGAATTTAGGGACAAAACAAATTCTAGAGCACTGCTTGCCAATACCTGATGGTGATTGTCAAACAAAGTGATACTCGCCATCACCATACTCAGATACTTGTCATTGACCAACCTGACAATGGCCATGGATTAACACTAATACCCACCACCCAAATAATGCTAATGATTGTCCATTGATCAACATTGACAACAATCATTGACCAATGCTAACACATGTCTATTTGCTAAAATTGATGCCACCTTTGCAAGATGTTTGACTATTGACGTTTGACATAAAAATTCCTAGTCATCATTGTCCCCTTATTTAAGGAGAAAAATCAATTTAGATTTCTCAAGATATGATGTTCCTATTAATTATTAATTCGATGTTCCTATCAATTATTTCCTATTGAATACCAAGGATCGATGTTAATGTTCAATATTCCCCATATAATGTCCTATTTTATAATTTCCATATCTACCCACCAACAAAGAGAATGACTAAGTAGGTCACAAACTTTCATCCCATAATCAACATTCCCAATCAGTTATCATCTAATTCCTACTAATTGTTTATGTTTGTCTTCTAATGGTGTTCACTTTCTTGATTTTTAGTCTCCCCTCACATACAAAGAATTGCCTAACAAACTACTGACATTCGCCTAACAACTAACCTTCCACTAGATCGATATTTGATGAATGCCAATGACTACCATCTAATATCCATCAACTACCAATTGCAAGCCAATGATTACCACTTGATCTCCATCAACTACTAGCATCTGATTTTTTGTCTTTCTAATCATTCGCTCTCCCATCATATAAGGGGAGCGATCAAGATAATAGTGCATCATTACATAATAGTACTTCTAAGATCTCAAGGCTCCTCTTACTACCAATACAAATATCTTCCATAGTTCATATTTGCTACATAGAATTAATATATTAATTCACTAATTACAAGGAAAGACACCATTTTTATTATTCGAAATACAATAATGAAGTCTTTCCAATTGAGCTAGAGCCTACAAATTTTCCCCTTCTCAAATTCTTCACTTAAAAAATATGATATCTCCCATGAGTGATTGCTCTAAACTTATATATACAGCCACAACAACATCAAGCCTTTATCCCACTACGTGGGGTCGGCTACATGAATCCCTTTTTTCCATTGTGTCTGGTTAAGAGTCAAATTCTCATTTAGATCTAATAAAGAAAAGTTATTTTTAATATTTTCTAACCAAGTCTTTTTAGGTCTACCTCTATCTTTCTTAACATAGGTTAAATCTAATACATCTACTCTCCTAACCGGGTCATTGGAAGGCCGCCATTTTATGTGGCCAAACCATCTAAGGCGACTCTCTAATCTTATCCGCCACTGGAGCTACTCCATCCTTTTCACGTATATGCTCATTAAGTATCTTGATTCTAAGAGTAAAGCCACTCATCCACCTGAGCATCCTCATCTCTGCAACACTTAACTTAATATTATCCTTCTCTTTTAATGGCCAACATTCTGAGCCATAAAGCATTGCAGGTCTAACCACCATCTTATAGAATTTTCCCTTAAGCTTGAGTGGTACTTTTCTATCACACAACAAGCCCGATGCATTCCTCCACTTCATCCATCCAACTTGAATTTTACTAATAATATCCCCATCTATTTCACCATCGCTGTGAACAATAGACCCAAGATATCTAAAACGTGTACTCTTATTAATGATTTGATCGATCTATTACTACTAAAATTACACTCCATGTATTTGATTTTAGATCTACTCAAACGAAAACCTTTAGACTCTGAGGTTGACCTCCCTGATTCAAGTTATCTATATATGTGTAAAATATTTATTCAATACAAAAATGATAAACTCTCTACATAATAATAAATATTCCAACATAGAACAAGGATGATTATTACAATGATAATAATGGTGGATTTTCCAGTATCAACTAAGCCAGACATCAAAAGGTTCCAAATTCCTTGCAGAGTGTAGCAACCTCTATCTAGTTAAATTAGCACATCATGCACTGATTCCCCAATTTGTTTGGCTTCATTAATTGGTGAGTTGGTTTACTTTTCAAGCGAATTACGCGCATAGTCTTTCCTTCAAGCTCAGGTTTTAAAACTTTGAAAGGAAAAAATCCTTATAGTACTTAGCTTGAGACCATAAAATATTCTTTGCTAACCATATGAACAAATACATACATCAAAATCTGCCTTCATACCATCAGATTAACCAATTTTTTTCCTTATTAAGACCAACATCGACATCATGAGCTGATTGCATGCAATCTTGAATGACTGCATTCATTTAGAAGGCCACATGAACATAAAGCATCCAGTCGACCAACCTTGCATTAAATCAACTTTAAAACCTAGTAATCAAAGTAATTGGAGTTCTGGCCTTTTCTGACTGACTTTACTGATTAGTGAATGCTGGCGAGGGAATCACTTCATATATATTGTCTTCATCCTCTTCAATCTTCGTAGCATTCAGAGAATTGCCTAAAATAAAACAGTAGAATGAGGTAATGTGTTTTGGATCCTTGCTAAGGAAAGCTAAATATCATTCAACAAAGTAACCATCTTCTTTCTCTTTCTGTGACTTAGTGCATGATTAAAGTATTTGGTTTGCAAAGCTTTGGAGGAAAGATGTGAGTTTAATTATTTGAATCTTGTAAAGTGCAGTGGAGTGGAGAGAGCTGTAAAGCTTCATCTGGATCTGCGTTTGCTTGATTGAACATAAAGATTCCATCTGTGAGATGTTGGTGGATGAATCTTTGACCAAAAAGAATGAATTTTTTTTTGGCTTTGTTATTTTATGGTTAGGTATGAGGATGGCAATATCATTGAAGCAGGGGGACATCTCTAGCCTGGAAGAAAAGCCAGAACCTCCTTTACTAATATGTGTCTCTAGAGATGCAGAAAGCTTAGAGAGATTGCGGTTTTAAAAGGAATCCTTTAGGGTTAATTTCTTCTTTTCTTGACCATGGAAGACAGCATCTACATGAAGATAAAAGATCTATTTACATGAAAGTGTTGAATGATGTGAGACGGAAATAGGCATCTATGGCTAGCAAAAGTATTTGCACTATTGAGAAAGGGATGAGACCTCAATAGTACTGATGCTGGCATGATAAGGGAAAAGAAAGGAAAGAGTGCAGATACATGAATGATTTGCCCTTAACTTAAGTATCATATGGTTAAAGTACGCGAAAACGTGTCAACTACAGGAGGGCAGGCAACATGGTGGGGGTTAGGGGTGTAAATGAGTCGAGTCGGCTCGAACTTTACTCGCCAACCAGCTCACGAGTCGAGCTTATTGAAAAGGAAGCTTGTATTTTTAAACGAGATCGAGTTCAAGTTTGATTTAACTCAGGCTCATCGGCTGATCACGAACCGGTTTAAATAAATTAAATATTAAAAAAAAATTCAGGTGAAATAAATATTTAAAACTTTTATTCAAATTATATATATGTGATAACCACATTTAAAAGGCTTGTACAACACCCAAATATCTAGTCCTTTTGGCGAAGCAGGCTCCAGCTGCGACCTCCTCGGCTCCACCAATAATCGCCTATTGCGATTTTCGCAGGTGAGAAGCAAAGTACTACCACGAGTTGCCTCTGTTTTGCGAGTGCTTTTGTCGTCCGACAAAGTAAAGAACCACCACAGTCGTGACTTCATTTGGAGAAGCAGAAATCCCACCGTGATTGTATACTGAGTCGAGCGCTCAAGCTTGAGTACGAATGCTTGAGCCAAGTTCGAGCTCATTTTCTGGGCTCAACTGGAGCTCGAGCTCGACTCGACTCATTTACACCCCTAATAGGGGTGATAAACATATGGACGATGTCAATAAATTTATTTAGCAATGGTTAAAGACATCAGAGTTTATTAGATACATAATTGGATTTGAATTCTGTAAGATGGTATATTAATTAATGTATTAAATTATCCATTTATGCTTCTTCTATTTGTATTGATATTTTGGATTTTGAATAGTGAGGAAATTCTATAATAGCATCATCGTGGCTCACACCGAATCCTCATGTGCTCTGACTAAATCAATCGTAGGATTATTACCCATCAATAATTTGTCAATTCCATTTTTTTTAAATGTCTCCCATTAATTTTGTACTAATTCTTCGTAATTTTTAATACTAAGAATTGATATTATTTAGCACCTATAAATATTTAACTTTTCTATATTACATTAATCAAGTGAATAAGTTTTTCTCTTATATTTCTTATCTCCAATCCGAGCCTCACCAAGGTCACTTAAATTCCGCAAGAGCTTGTGTCACGCCTCAAGATCAAATTTAGAAGAATTGTTTGTTTATATTTTTAATCATTTACCAGAGCTTATATAAATCAATATAAATCAATCTAGCAAAAAATAAAAAAAAATTATATATCTCAAAAATGTCATTATATTCATTCTCTCAAAATCAATATATAATAGTCAGAAGATCAATACAATCAATACTCTATCACTTGCTCATGACTACAAAAGAATAAAATAAATACAAACAAAATCAAAAGAAACCTGATGATCTCTATCAATTTCACTCCAACTGGTTCTTACCCCTTGCTTGGCCTAAAATCATTAAAATCTACATAATGAGTTAAAAAGCCCAAAAGTAACTCAAATTCACTAAAGCTTTCAACGCATGACTTAAAAATCAATATGCATGTTCATCTCAATTAATAAACTTAACAACATTCACTATTATCAATGATCAGTCACCACTAGTACTATCCAATATGATCAATAATAAAAAGCAGGAATCATTACACTTAAATCCATAAATCAACATCTATGCCAGACTATAAATGTATTGGTAATCAACAATAGCAACCAGTATCTGTATCAATAGGACAATAAAAACATTAAAACAGTAAATATGTACGATAAAAAGTAACTCATCGATATTGAAATCATGTGTGAGTCTATAGATGAATCATAAGTATACAAGTGTCAATGTTAATGTCATCAGTCTTATCTATCTTATTTATTATATAATTAATATATGTATTCATTCATATGCTATCCTATCTATACTACTAATGTATGTATGCATTAATATATAATTCAGTATAGAGTTTAGCAAGGCAAGACATCCAACTTTAATGTGGTGTTTTCTTCATTTTATCTGTATTCATTGCATCATTGTCATCTTTATTATTATTAATATTACAGGTGACTTTCAAAATTATTAAGAGTCATCACCCTCTACTTGTCAGTGTAATCGATCATCAATTACAAGCTACAACCGGAATAACACCACAAACAATCTTTTAAAGGAAAGCTCATTGGCCCATCCTCCAGTGCAAGATATTATTTTTTAACATTCAACACATATTATAGTGTTGCTTATGCAAATGCCCCACTTATTTCATATCAATCATATCATTATCACTATACAAGACAATATCATATATGAAATGCAACAAAATGCTCAAATTTAGAAAAGACAAAAAAAATTATATAATATACTATAATTTCAAAAATTCACAACTTTTATTTCACCCAGTGAAATATGATAATTATTATAGTCAAAATATTCATAATATTCATAGCTATCATATACAAAAAGTTACACGGTAAAAGTGTAAAAATATAGTAAATCAAAAGAAAACAAGTCTTTGTCAATTTAGGAGAGAAGAAATTCATCAAACACAAAATCAATGAAAACTAAAATAAGATTTGGGTTACTTACAACAATAAGAAAAAAATATCTGAATAAAATCGACAGATGAAAATGACCAAATCATAGCTTTCTCTCTCCTCTTTCTCTCCCTTCCCCTCTCCTTCTCCCTGCCTTCCCGAGCAAGTTACGAAGGTGAGGGTGGCTTGGTGGGTTTTAGTGCTTAGGCTAGCTTAGGATTAAATATATATATAAACTCAATTAGTGACCTAGTGCTGCAGCGCTCAGACCCAACGCCACAGCGCTTCATGTTAAATCCAGAATTACTATAGAACAAAGACTCAAGTGCTGTATCAGTATTTTCTGGCGTCGTTGTGCCCTCAAACCTAGCGCTGCAAAGCTCACAAGTACAATACCGAAGCGTTCTAGTTCAAATAGAAATTCATATTTTTCATATTTTTTCCATTTTAAAAATATTTTTCATATCTTCAGGTATTTACAGCTTGCCTCATGACTCAAGAGCACACACATGTTTATCCACTTCAAAATTTGCCAAGAACTAACCTTCCTAAAATTTCCATTCTTGTCCCATATCTTGATTGTGACATTCTCGCAATCAGCCTTGTAGGTGGCTTTTCAATCATGAGAATTTTTCTCCTTGCCTTTATGTCTCTTTGATCCAATTGCCATACTTTTCAACACATATTAAGTCTCTTTGACCCAATTAGATTATTCTCTCTTACTCATAACTATGGTTAAACACATAATGACCTCTAGTAAAAACTTCCCCTCTAACACCACCTCCAACCATGAACCACTCATTTATGGATGCATTGGTGATCATGAAAGCTTCACATCAAACCAACTACTCATAGGGCACAAATTTAATCGAAAAAATTATCCCTAATGAGCTCAATCAATTATGACCTTCATAAATGAAAAAAGAAAAGAAATGGAGATTATCTCATGAATATAAATGTTCCTCATCAAAAGGAAGATCTAAAATTCAGATCACAGTGATATGAAAATAACATGAAATATTTAAAGCCATATGCTTCTACACTTCCATCCTTCAATCAAGAGGAAATGAAAATGTTAAAAAATGTTTAGTTAACTCCAAACTTACCTATTGCACACATATCTAACATCTGTTTCAGATAGCTTGCTCATAAAGTTATGATCTTAAACACTTATAATTCATAGAAAGTTAATACAAAATCATGGGTCGTGGACTTATGATCATCAAATCACATAGCTAGGAGTATATCCATATTTCAAAAAATATATCGTTGTTCTAAGGAGCACTCCATTAGGAATGCTGATTGATTAATATCTCCAATTATAGATATGGGAGAATTAATATCTAAGTTCCATATCACTAGATATAGAGTTGTATGTTCCTAATTTTTTCTATAATATGTTATATATCAACAAATTTGCCAAGGATCTGAATTATTTTACTAAATTTTTTTCTTAATGTGAATTAAGATGTGATCTCTAAGAGGACAACTAGCAATGCTAAAGAGTAATGGACTTTACCTCTAGATCATAAAGAAAATATTAAGTTACAAAGAAAATATGCTCCATACATATATTATCATAAAGAGAGTGCAATCATATTAAGAAATCCATTTTGTTAATTTAAGCTTTATGCATCTCAAAAGTTTATTTTCATTTTCTTTAAATAATAAAAAATTAGTGTTATTTTATTGAAAAACTTTCAATTATTAAACACACCAGGAACGCCTATACTAGTTGTGAAATCCCTTAAGTAAAAGAAGCTAAACTTTTAAACATTGAGGTGCTTTTTGGTGTAATGGTTAAAATTTCATTAAGAAACTCCGCTGTTAAGCACGCTCATTCCAAAAAAATCCTAGGATGGGTGATCTCCTGGGAAGTTACACAAGCATGATAGAATAGTGAGGCCCTTAGACTAAAGTGGACAATATCTCGATAGTTAAGAGTTTGAGCTATTACAAATGGTATCAGAATAATACACCAGTCAGAAGATGGGAATTAAGTGTTATACAAGACAATGCGTTATGACATGGGAGCCAACTCTTGAATCCTTTATGGAACCAAGTGCTACATGGAGGAAGTCACCACTTGAACTTGTAAGGGACACAACTAGAATCCTATCTATCTGGTGGATGATTCTGGGATAAATATACAGACGAGAATGTCAGTTACTTAAGTGGGGGAGATTGTGAAACCTCTTAAGTAAAAAGAAGCTAAACTCTTAAACATCAATGAGCCTTTTAGTGTAATGGTTAGAATTTAATTAAGAAACTCCGTAGTTAAGCATACTCATCCCAAAGAAATCCTGGAATGGGTGACCTCCTAGCAAGTCACACCAACAAGACAAAACCATGAGGCCCTTAGGAAAAAGCAGACAATATCTTGAAAGTTAGGAGTTTGGACTGTTATACTAGCTATCCTTATAAAGCCTCACAATATTTCTCTGTTGTTCATAGTGATATTTATGGCCAGCCCTCTTATACAAATAATATCTCTAGGGCTAGGTGGTTCATATCCTTTATAGATGACCACACTATAACTGCTTCAATCTTTTTGATGAAAGATAAACTTGAAACTTAGAAGTTAATAAATTTTATAGTTATATATATAACCAGTTCAAAATCTAAATATATTCCTTAGAATTGATAGTAGGAAAGAATATTTTCTTTTAATTATTGGGGACTACCTTTATCATGCCTCGGGACCTATAGTAAAATAATTTATTTTCCCTTTTTTTATATCTTTATTATATTGTCAATTTCTTCTATTCATTAATTGACCATTGAAGCCAGATCAATATCAATATACAGAGCTGATTAATTATATTAAAGGAAATAGATAGCAACAAAAAAATATAATTCACAATTATACTAGTCAATATCTGTATTCAATTATTAGAATCCAAAATAATATAAATAATAGCCATACTGGCTATAAAATAATAAAAAACTAAAGAAATTAAAATAAACTACTCTAACACTCATCCATATATAGCCTCAAGATATAGTGTAACAACCCAACTAGACCAGGACAGGTCCTATCGTATTGAGTTGTGATAGATAAATCCTAATATCTAGTTTTAGAATTATTTCATATTTTCTACCAATATTCATTGAAATAGACTACAGACTAGATAGCTACTAAAATATCCAAATACTGAAATTAAATTCATCCATAAAGTTTTTTCATTTCATCAAATTAAATATCTACACTATAGTACATGGCTACATTCAAGAACTACAAAACTGAAAATTTAACTAGTCATGACTATATAAAAAATTAAAATAGTAAAATACCTATGACCATAGATCTGATTCCTAATTACTAGTCCATAATCTCTCTTCCCTTTTCAGATCCTGAAAATCAGAAGCAAAGTCACAGTGAGCTACAATAACTCAGCAAGCCATAAAAACCATTCTAAATTTATAAATATTCTTTTATCAAATATTTTACTAAATATTTAGAAGCAGTTAAATATAATTTCAATAAATAAATTACTATACTAAGAGATATAACAAATGCATAACAGTTATCACATTATATAAATAATAATACTGAACAAGTAAATAAATTGAAATTGATATCACAGAATAGTTCATATCACATTTCCCGGACCCAAACATAATCTCAAAGGATTCTGTCCCTTATGACTCCCTTTTCATTTTGCTTATAGTATTAAAACATATCACACATCCCTATCTCAAATAGAATCTCAAAGGATTCTGGCCCCTTATAACTCCTAGCAATTTCCTGATACATATAGAATCTTAGAGGATTTTGGCCTTTTATGGCTCCCAACAGATATAATTTACTAACATATGTATATATATCATTACATTATAATAATTAAAGAGTAATTGAGCATATATCAAAATTTTACAGTATTGTATAATTATAGACAACAGAAAATTCAACTAGACAAAAATACATATTTTTAAAAAATTATCAAATTACTAGAGATCATGTAAAATAATATTTTAAGACTTTTATTGTACTACACCACTATTTTTTAATATCGAGATAATTTTTTATTCAATAAAACCCCACAAATTTTAAAACCCCCATCATAAAATTTCTAAAAAATATTCAAAATGTGTATAATCATAATCTCTACAACATATAAAAAGCTACGCGATTAAAGTTTTACCTGAGCAAAGTTATCCATGATTTTTGCTAACGGATATAAAATTTTAATCGAAAAATATGTCAAAAACTACGCATGTTTAAAATTGAGATGGGAAAAAATGTGACTTACCTCGAGACGAACAAGTTTCCCAACTAGGCTGACGGACGAAAACAGCTCAAAGTCGCCCAAAAACCAAATTTTCTTTTCTCTCACCTGTCTTTCTTCCCTAAGTCTCTAAGTCAACTCTATGTTTGGAGAAAAATGATTCATTTAAGGAAAAAATGACATTAATAAAGCTATGATGGATTTATATTTTTTCTTTTTATTTATTAATTAAATAATATATAATAATATTATTATTAATTTTTAGTAGAAAATTCATAAAAATTCTCTTAGTGATTCTAAAAATTATAAAAAAATATTCATAAATTAACTCATTTTATTTAAAAAATTTTGATGAAATCGATTTACAAAACGGACACCTGACGATCTCAATAATCCCACTGGTACCGATAGGTGCCGATTTCTTAAAAAATTTCGCTAGTGCCCAAAAATTATGAAAAATTTAGGGAAGTTAAAACATAACATTATAAATATTTTGGCGAAGATGATTTGTGATTTAGACTTCTCTAAGTCAACAAAAAATTCTTGAAAATTTTAAGGTTTCACATATAAACTCCTTACCTGAGATAAATTAAACCACGTAATGAGTGAATTGCCCAACAAATAACTAAAATCATACAATTGAATTCAATACACAAAAAAAGAGAAATAATATACTTTAAATCATATAAGAAAATCTATATAAGTAATATGTATCAACCAATCATTATGTCTTATCATACAATCAATTTTATTCAATCAAATCATTCAATCATTCTCAGTAGTCTATAAGTTATACAATATAGTAGTATCAGTATTTGTATTCAGTAATGGCAAGCAATAATAATGATTAATATTTGTATTTAGTAATCAATATCAGTAGTTAGTAATCAATAATAATTAGTATCAATAGTCGGTAATCAATATTTTATTAAATATTCAGATGAGGGTATCTTAAGGATATATTGCTCATGCACTTATAACTCCCAATCAAAGTGTTCAGATATATGTAATATATATATATATATATATATATATATATATATATATATATATATATATACTGGTAATACAATCTATAATATATCAATAATGATAGTACTCTTATCATATATATCAATACTGATAATACTATTTGTAATATATATCAATACTAACAGTACACTTATAATGTATATCAATACTGACAGTAATATCTATAATATGTCAATATTGACAATACTATTATCATGTTTATCAGATATCGTTAGTACTATATATACTCTTATCATTGAGATATCGGTACGATCATTTGTACTCTTATCATTTACCTGATATCAATCAGTATATCATTCTATCATATTTATATTAGTATCATTTCAGTAATCATTTTCATACATGTTAATCGCTTCAATTATTTTATCCCATATCACATTTCAGTATTATCATGTTAAGCAAAGTACATCCTTTCAGTCCATTTTCAGTATGCCTTTTCCCTACTCATTTTACCTAGAAATTCTTATAAGCATATTAAATGGTGAAAATGCAATAAAATCATATTAAATAGTTCAGAATGATCAAATCTATATTATATCAAAAGTTACAGGGCGAAAACTTATGAAATCAAGAGATAAGACAGTTTTAACTGATTTAGGAGAGATAAAATTCATAGAAAGAAAAATTATCAAAAAAAAGAAGTAAGAGGATAGTTATTTATAATGATTAGAACACTTTTCGTAAAAGGAATAACGAAAGAAAATGACCCGATGGAATTTCTCTCTTCTCTCTCTCTACCATTCTCCCCCCTTCTCCTTCGTTTCTTCCTGGCCAAGCCACACAAGTAAGCGAGAGGTGGTAGGGGATTTGAGGGAAAATTATTTTTAGTAGCCTAGCACCACAGCACTCAGTCCTAGTACCGCATGCAGAAACCATATTTATTGTAGAATAGAAACACCAGTGCCGCGATGGTGGTTCTGGCATCACATGTAGTGCTCACAACCCTAGTGTCGTAGTGCTCGTAACCCTAGCGGCGCAAAGCTCACATGTACAACACCAATTTGCATTGGTTCAATTAAAAATTCAAAAATTATAATTTTTAATTTAAAATGCTTTTCGTATCTTTGGGTTATTACAACCTTCATCAATAAGGGATTATTAACCAAAGCTCTTGCATATGTACCACTCAAAAGAATGCAATTTATGAAGGAAAATATAAAATCTGCTAGAAATCTCAATGAATCTAGCAAATGCCATCGATGATTGTTAAATTCAAAACTCCTTACCAAGTTCTCATTAAAACATGTCTAATAAATATACTCGTCTCCACTATTCCACTCAAAGTAATTTTGTGTTCTTTTATTCAAATTCCTCCACATGAACGAAATAAACTTGATCCAAAAGTCATTAAGTGCTTTTTTATTAGTTATTCTCTTAATAAAAAAGGGTTTAAATAATACCATCCTAAAAAAAATAAATTTGAATCGAGTCAACGTGTCATTGGGTGAAGGAGAATTTATCAATCAACATAAGAAAAAATACTTCTTTAAAAAATAGATATTTAATAAACTATGAATCAAATAGAAGTTTTCTCTAACCTGTTGAGGTTGAAGTTTCATAAATTAATGAATAATTATAATGTATTTTGTAACCCCAACAAAAGGATTAAGAACTATATTTGATAATTTATCCAAAGCAATATATATTCTTAAAAATTAAATTTCTTGAAGATTATCCTTATTTATTATATTTTAATTGGAAGTTAAATCAATTTTTATATAATGAAGAAACATAACCAAGCAACTTAAATATATTAAATACTTTAGAACTCTGTCTATCAGGTGGCATTCATCATGTGTTGTGTTGAAACTATCGTAATGTGATCATACATCGTAGAAGAAAAATATAAATTTATTTCACAATTCTATCACACCAATTTGAGGATAACAAATTTATAAAACATAACATGTAACAAGTAAATTAATTAAAATTCTCATAATATATTTTTCTTCTAATCTTAATCTTCAAATATCTCTCCCTCAATTTTTCAACAGGTAATTTATGAGTCAAAATAGTTACTTATTATATTGCCAATAAAAAGAATTAATATAAGCTAACTTTCTTCAATTAACAATGTATCTTCTTCATTTGCTAATATAATAAATAGATTAACAATTTCATTAAATTTGAAGGTACAAAAACATGCAATTGTTTTAAAAAAAGTAACTAATATTACAGCGCAGCTAAAAACCTACAAGAATATATATATATATATATATATATATATATATATATATATATATTATAAAAGAAAAAAAAATAATCAAGGGATCATTTAACTACAACACACTCTAACAAGACTTTAGCTTAATTAATCACAATTATTCAAAATGACCATCATATATTCTCAGCGAAAGGAAGAGTGCGGAAATTCTATAAATCACCATCCTGGCCCATGTTGGATTCTTATCAAATAATTTGTGTGCTCTGATTAAATCAACTACAGGATAGTTATCCACCTCAACAATCCATCAATAACGGTATTCCTTACTTTTCTCCTATTAATTCTCTTTAGCACTACTAATTAACATTCTTTAGAACCTATAAATATATTGCAAAAATTTTAAGATGAGATTCATTCTCTATTTAATTAATAAGAAATGAGAGGGAAATGTTTAAATTTTACCGGCATAGCTGGGTTGGCGGGCAAACGTGGTTGGGAACCCCGTCAACCCACGTTTGATTTCTCTCTCAAGCAGTGTGACTCCTTAAGTGGGGAGAAAATATGTGCGTTGTCCGATATCTATGGGGCTGGATATCGCTAGGCCCGTCGAGGGATTAGTTACTCCTCCAAACTCCTCTTCTACAGGGGTGGCAGAGGGTAGATGCCCTCATTCCCAACAAAAAAGAAGACCAAGTCGCCACGTGGACAACAACTTTCCTGCCATGCGGACAAGCAAACATCCACGTGGCGACTTTGGTTTTTTTTTCTTGTCCTTTTTTTTATTTTATTTTTCATCATGTCTAATATTCCTCTTCTATAATTTGAATCAAATGAATAAATTCTTCTCTCACATTTCTTGTCTCAAATTTTAACACAAAAAAAAAATATTCAATCGCTGAATCTATAAGTTTCCCATAGTAGCAGAGACCCAATATCTTCTCATTGGAGATGCATCAGATTCAAAGAATCACATGCATCGAATTTATTCTCATGAAAGTGAACAGAGAAAAAGGCATATTTGTATATATCCCCATTTATGCTATCACAGAGATGATAACATAAGGCTATATACATCTTGATCAGTTGAGTCAATGCATTATTATGCTTATATATGCAGACATCATTTCTATGCATCATAGTCTTAATCCACCAATTATTCTATCACTAATGGCCTCTTTTGATGTCGAGAAATTATTCTGTGCGGAGAGAACCGTCTGGATATATGAGTGTACATATTGTGTACACATTTGTACATAATATATATCAAATCAGTGTACATACTGTATACACTTACAGTCTGGATGATTCTTCACGTCCAGATGCTACACAAAATAATTTTTCGTTGATATCATGGTTCGTATCAGAAGCATTAATCACGCATGCTGACTTCGCAATTGGAAGCAGAATCTGATGCCATTGCTACTTGAACCAAATCCAGCAAAACAAGAGTAAAGATGACGAAATATCATGATGAAAAAGAATCAATGTGTATTGCATGCATATATCAGATATTAAAGAACCAACAAATAAGTTATTAAGATACCATAGATTAATATTAGTTTTAGGCTTCGTTTGGCAAAGCTTTTTTGTTGTTTCCTAAAGCAGCTTTCTAATGCAAAAATTTCTAGTTCAAAAATTTTGTCCTATTTTAGAAAGCAAAAAAATGCTGTCTCAAACAAAACCTTAGTGTCTTTTTCAATAATTTCATGTTATGTCGGTGGAGGACAATTATAAATAACTCACATAAAACCTAAAACTAATTAAGCACTTTTTGTTTATAAAATGAGTTCAATTACTGTTGTATTAATGCTTATTTTGACCCTCATTTGATCCAAACTCTTTAACATGTGGTATCAAAACCAAAATTTTATTGCACTCAAGTGATGGATTTATGGTAGCCATGGCCAGGTGGCGGAATTAAGGTTTTAACTGAGAGGAGACGAAAATGTTTAATTGAGGAAGAAGCGAAGATTCTATGATATATATAGGGGCAAAACCAACTTCTTTTTTGAGGGTGGACACAATAGAATTGTGTCATGTATAATCTTAAGGATGAAATAGAAATATATATTTTTTCTTAAAATTTTAGGCAAATGCATTTATTAAGGGTGGGAAAAAAAGTTAAAATGCATATTCTACTAAGGAAAAAAAACTCATTGTGGGCAATTACTTACTCTGAGCTCTTCCCAAGTCTTCTCCTAAATATGCATGGTTGCACGATAATTTAAAGATAAAACTTTTTATTCTAAAGGATACTTTCAAAACTAGGGAAAATTATTATGTGCGGAAACCGAACGTAGAGCTATGTCCGGACGTGAATAAAATGTTGACAAGTGGAGTGGACACATGGATATTATTTTTTACTTTATATATTAATATATCAGCGGAACTTTAAGCCAAGCGCACTAAAAGCGTAGCCAAAGCACAGGTGAAGCGCAATCAAAGCGCAGTAAAAAAAGCGCAACCAAAGTGCAGCTAAAACGCAAGTAAAAAGTGCAAGAAAAAAAATTGTTAAGTAAAATTCTTCTTAAAGATAGGATTCACCTATGCTGAGAACACTCGAATGATAGAAATATTTGTTAAGATAAAGATACTGACAATTGACCCTCACTCAAGCTCCTGAATCGTTAGTGCATTAGGCTCAACTTTAATCCTCATCCCATTCACTCACAAGTCACAACAACATGAACAAATAAGTCACATTGAAGATTCACTAGCATCAGCATAGGAGCCCACCTCATCCTCATGGAAGCAGAGGAATCAGCAACTCAACAATGGCATTCGCCCCCACTAGCTGAAGCTCCCAATCCCATAATCTCCTTTAGTTCATCTCACTTTAACCAACTTAAGCATGGTCTCTGCTTTCTCTTCCAATTTACGTTGGCTCGTGTCATTGCCCAAAATAGGTCGACCACTGGCCGGAAACTTTCCGGTCATGGGGGACAGTGGTGGTGCATTGCTGCTTTAGCATTCAATGGGGTGGTCAGTGGAAGGCCACATCCTTGTCAGTTATCCTCATGATAGCTTTAGTTGAATTCAAAAAAAAAAAAAAATTAAATGGCTTTGTGTGTGTCTCTCTCTCTCTTAACTAGTTTTTTTGTTTTAAAATATTGTCCATTAATTTTAAATAATGTATAATCATAAATGGGTTAATATTAATTAAGTCCACATATTTTTGAGTCAAATTTGATCCAGCAATAAGGAATGATCACACCTAAATTTTAATAAAGAAAGAGATCCAAATGTGGCTGAAAGGCTATAGGAAATTCCTTTGTAAATAAAATGAATGGGCAAAATTTTTCGTTCATAAATCCAACACATGCATTTATGTTGCATGTTATATAGAAGAACAACATTATGTAAAATAAGTTTAATATCACTTTTTTTTTCTCATATATATAATGTAAAAATGAGATTTAAAACTAGAAGATTTGACCTAGTAGAAATATATTTGAACTATATAGGTTGAACTATTTGAACTATATAGGTTGAAAGTTACAAAGATATACCCTTATTTGTTAAGAGTAGGTGATATCACAAGACAAGAATATAGATGCATGTGTCAATCTATGACCTACAATGATAAAACTTAGCGACATTGCTTCCTGGTGTTAGTCAATTGCAATTCAACAAGCATCGGTAAGTGCAAGTGATAGTCAATAATGGGCATCAACAGCGGTTGACAAGAATTTGCAATCATCAGCGATTTTGAGTATCAGCATTCAGTGGAGGTGGGAATCGACAACAAAAAACATCAGAGGTAGGTATTTGTGAGTGTTAGTGACAGGTAATGCCCACAGGAAATAGTGATCAACAACAATTGTTGACGATAGCGGGTGACTTTAATTATTAATAATAGTGAACATTAGTGATTCAAGCCGGCGATAAAAAATGGACTTCAATGAGAGTCCACATATGGCATTGGTGGTATCAACCATAGGTATATGCGGTGGTTGACTATGGATATCGAGTGTTTGCAAAGAAAATTCTTGAACTCTTTGAGTCTTAGAGTTCTCTCTTTGTGTACTCTTTGAATGTGTATGATTAGGGCCTATTTATATTTTCTAAATGGACCGTAATTTTCATTTTGACTAAAATTCAAAACACACTCTACCATAGAGTCCTTTTTTAATCCCCTTGTTCATTTAGTATTTCTTAGATATCTTAGTGATTTATGTTATCCAAATTAAGCTTTTGATATTCATCTCAAAGACGTTAATTTGAACTAGAAATTTGTAGAAATTTGCTTTTATATTGTTTCAGTGTCAAATTAAAATTATTCTTATTAAAACATTTGAGAGTTTTCAGATCTAAAAATTACTTCAAGAGTAATATTTCATCAAATAAACTTTGGACCTAATCCTCAAAACCAAGACTTGAATTCAACGTTTTTTTTTTTTTGATGAAAAATATTATAAATCATATGCATTTTCTTTTTGCACAACACATATGCATATAATTTATTCATTTTTATGAGAATCACATGCCATCCTAAATAGCATCAACATATAATATCCAAGCACCAAAGCCTAATTATTCTATTGGCATCCTCCTAACAAACCAAGTAGCTAGAATTTCTTAAGTGAAAGAGGGAATGTTAGACCTCAGTCTCCTCTCAACTTCTCTCTTACATTGTTTTCAGTTTGTTTGAAACTTTCTATATTTTATTTGTAGAAAAGTGTAAAAACATTACAGCCACATATATTATGATATCCTTGAAGCCAACTATACCTGCATTTCCCTTGGATATATATGATGGTCCCCAATGGCAACAAGACAAGGATATATTGCGTCACACCCACCATCCTACAGAATCTGATCTCCCCTAGCTTGATTTCCTTAATATTCTTATTAGGATCTGTTTCCATAATCTCTTCACTTGCAAAAGAACTCAGGTATTTCTTTAATGGAACCTGCAGGGTGGCTAAAATGATCACCAAGTCTGAATTTGTAAACTTGCATGGGGGATATTTTGCCATTTGCCAAACAAATGCTTAGTCTCTCTGTAAGAAGAAGCTTGGAGTAATTTGAGGCACTGTGGTCGCCACTAATTCCCTCAGGGATTTCTGAGCAGATGCTCCACCATGAGCAAGATACTCTTTCGTATGGAATTGGATGCTTGCAGCGCTAGATTCATTAGCTTCTGCACTCAAATTGGAATCTTATAGGAATTTAGATCTATGGGGCAGGTACAGATTAGGTACCGTGCGATGTTGTTGAAGTAGATGAGATTTTGGGATTAGTTTCAGGTTGTAAACATGTTTGATCAGTTCTATATTTAACTCAGATTCGATCACTTTTTAGTTCATCCATAACAAATGTATTAGAGTCGATAGTTCGGCTGAGAGTAAGGTTTCATTTGGGACTATTTTTTTATCGCTTTCTAAAAAAGCTTTCTAGTACAAAAATTTTTTGTTTAAAAAATGTCTCTTAAGAAGCAGTAAGAAAGCAGTCACAAATGAAGCCTAAGTGATTCTTGTGGTTTTATTTGTGATTGATTACAATGGGTCTTGGTTGCACCCTTCCATCATGCATTGCTAAGCCAAGGTTCCTGAGTGGATGACATCAATAGTACTGTGGGCTCCAAAAATTCGGCCCCGGCCTCCATGTTGCTTTTCAGGGGGGGGGGGGGGGGGAGTTTTAACGGATTAAGTTCCGGGGTAAATTTTGGGAAGGCAGATTGGGTTTGTAGATAAGACACTACCCAGAGATTTTTCTCTCATTTTGCGATGACTTTAATATCTGAGTTCTGGTTTCCTATAGGCGCAAGCCCCTATAGTTAATTACCCCCCTCGATCACAAGAGAGAACTTTCGATTAAAGCTAGTCGTCAATCAAATGCGTAGAGATACGCGTTATCTGGCATACAGTAGCAGTATGAGCTTTCAGGTTTGGGAAGTTTGAATATTTGATATTTAAAATTGAAAATTTCACCATCTCATACTTAAAGCGGATGGTGGGGGGAATGGATGATAGAACCGATCAAGATCTCATGGTTCCGTCGTCCCGGGTCATCATGGTCCCTAGTTTACTTAGTCAGAGGAGATAGTCGACCCAACTTGATAGAAGGATCCTTGTCGGCAACCATGGGTTGCTTCGTCCAAGGATATCTTGTGGACCTGAAGTGGATGTTTATCTAAGAGAACAAATCTAAATCCATCTTAGCTAATAGAGGGCTTTATGCCCTATCGATTATATTCTATTGATTCATATCTCAAGAATTTGATGTCATTGGAGAGCATACGGGCTCTAGCTATAACCATAATTTAGTGGTGCCATTTGGCGGCAAACCACCCGATTCAGAAGGCCCCGGTCATAACTGTTTATCCTGTGGTGCCATTTGGAGGCAAAACTGCCGATTAGAGGACCCGTGCCACTTCCCCAATGGCAGGAGACTGTTTGAGAATGAATTCTAGTTATATTCTCAACAAGACATTATCTCTTTGTGAGCTGAAATAGTTTTCAATTTGTCCACCTCGGCCAACTATTGCGGATGGTGGATGAATTTTGTTTTAAATGATCGATGATTAATTTCAATTTTAAATATTTAGGTTTTGGAATTTTTTAAGGTTTTGGATTTTGGATTTTGTGTCAGTATTTGGGTGGAATTTGAAGTATTTGGAGGACCCCTCTTGATGATATATACGTTCAATACGATCATCATCGGAGTGACTTTGAGGTCACTTAAAAATATTTGAATTTTGTGAAAGTTTAAGGGCATTTTTGAAATATTTGAAATGAACCCCTCTAGTTGAGATATGCATCAACACAGCCATCATCGTGGTATTTGTGAGGTCACTTCCATTTGTGGATTGAACCTTATTGACTCTATCGATTTGCTGATAGAAGATCGGATTTTGTAGGCTTCAAACCTTTATTGATGAACTTTCTTTGTTAAAGGCATTGAAGGCCTAATATGAATGTATAAAATAAATATCTCAGTCGACCTCGTGACCGCACATTTATTTAATGGTTTAAGTCGTGTCAACTCCTATATACCCGTATAGAAGGATCTTTCTTGAACTTGGGCTTATTTACTAATCTGCGTAGCATCCCTAGACATCACATGTGTACATATAACACGCTCGCTGGGGCCCATGTGGATTTATAATTATACGTGCATTTTTGTATACCTATGTTCATACATATTACAACACATGTGCGAGGGCATTTTTGAAAATATTTAACGCTGGTTGGTTGTGCGGGTGACCGTCATTTGAATATAGCATTCTATTTAGAAGCTCATACATGCCTTATATCCGCTTATAGGGATGTTACGGATCCGGTGGCATGGCGTGGCATCGTACTAGAGTCATTTGCATATTTCATGCAAGTAGACTGACATGCACTACCTGTTACTTTCTGTAGGTAAATTATTGTGTACTAACGAATCACCTGATATTATTATATATGCTTACATCTATTGTTGTTCTTTCACATTTGCTTGCAGATAGCAAGTTGAATGTATAACGAGCTTCCTTCAATGGCTCATAAGTATTTACATTCAATGTAGCCACTTAGCTTTTGGTTCGTAGATGACATTTTGTATATATAGTGGGTCTCCTACAACCCCGCAGACATTTGCATTTATTGCCCAGCTAGTTGTTGATCAATCATCTTTTGCTTACAAGGGATATGTGTATTTGTCTTCCCCTGGAAGGTTGTGATCTCCATCATCTATCATTTGCAATCGTCTATATGCAAGCTGCTAAGTGCATCTTGGATCTTCAATTACTACCCATAAGCAATTTGAATTTTATTACGACTAGTTTCTTATAGTCACTTATAAATAGCACCACGGGTGTATATATGCATTCATAGAGGACCCATTATTCTTGTAATATATTCATTATTGCTAATCATAAAGACTATTATGTCTTCTTGCATGACTATTGTGTAAACTAACATCAAATTCCATCTTCGTTGTTTGCGAGAGCATTATTCATTGCACATTTAATACTTCTGTTTATAGAAGATAACATCATTTGCTTGTGATTAAGGTATTGTTGATTATATGAATACCCCTAGTATTCATTGCATATTCTTCAAATCATTATGCTCATAGTGTATTGGTCTTCTTCGCTTGCAGAGGTTTGATGTACTTGCTTGTGCTTCAATATTTCACTTGAATGTATTTGGACATATCATATCATTATTTTCATTGCATGTCAAATCCTTCTACTTGAAAAAGAGAAGATCATATATGCTTGTGTATTGATTTTCAGTGTCTGTTGGTATCTGTGTCTTGATTGGCATGAAGGTCTTCAAAATTTCTTTGAAAACTTTATGCTATTGATTGATTATAAGCACATTGTTACCTATTTAATTTGGTCTCTATTTGCAAGAATGTTGTTGTGTTCGTCGCATATTTGATTCTTCTTCTTGGAGGATAGATACATCACTACAGGAAACTTACAAATTTCCGGCGGAATTTCCGGCGGAAATTTTTGAAGGTTTCGGCGGATTTCAAAATTTTCTGGCGAATTTCCGGCGAAAATTAATCCGACGGTAAATCGTGCGTCGGAAAATATTTCCGGCGGACTAAATCCGCCAGAAATTTTATTTCCGGCGTAATTTTTCCTCCGAAAAATTTCTCCGGCGGAACCTATCCGCCGGAATACAGAATAAAAAAAAAAAATTTGGTCCCGCTCCCGCCAGCTTGCGGACCCGCTCCTGCCAGCAGCCCTCTCCTGCTCCCGCTCCCGTCCCGCCAGCAGCCCGCTCCAGCTCCCAGCGCGCCTGTCCGCCCTGAGATTCGATCCTGGGACCTCACCTTCGCGCACAGCCGCTCGCGCCAGGCCAACCACTATACCAGTTTTGCAATAAGATTAATTTGATAAATTAATTTATTTATATTAAAATGGATAGAATTTTACAATTAAAATTAAATAATTTAAATTTATTATTTAATTGATAATTAAAATAAGATATTTTTTCAGAAATTTTTATCTTCCATCGGAAAATCCGCCGGAAAGTCCGCCGGAAAGTTCGACGGAAACAAATCTGCCGGAAAAGCCGTCGGAAAAGCCGCTTAAAATGTGTCGGAAAAATTTTCTAAGTAATCGGCCGGAAAATTCGCCGGAAATTTTTTCGCCGGAAGTCCGTCGGAAATTCCGCCGGTAATCGGAGATTTTCCTGTAGTGCATCTACTTGCATGATTGATCCATAGGTGAGGTGTGTTCACTACATTCCCCTCATTTGTGTTTGTTAATGATTCGTTGAACTCACTGCACGAGAATCTCAATAATCCACAAGAGGTTGATGTATTTATTTGCAAATTGTTGTTGATTGTCGGGTTGACTATAGTCATTGCTAATTTCCCCACATACATTCGTCAACAACCTACTATACTCATTATATGCTTCCTTTCAATGCTCATGGAACTCATTTGTTGCTTAATGTGCGTGCTTATAAAATTGATACAAGTGCCACTTATTGATTAGTATCACTTGTACATAATTTGCAACGATTATTGGGGTGTTCTTGTGCATTTATTTGCAACTAGTTTATATCTCCTTAATGATTATTGTTTGCAAGCAAATCATGCATTTCTTTAGAGAGAAACCTATCATGGCATGGAATTTGATTAAGTTGTCTGCAATTCATAACTACTTGCAAGCAAGTAGAGTTTGCAAGTCTCTTATTGTCCACAAATTCCATATATTTTCTCTTGCATTTAACTTGGATCTTATTATTTTACAAACCATGATATCATTTTAAGTGTAATTTTGATTTGTTGTCATCTTAATCCAAGTTTGAGTTCATTTTATTGTTGGTCCCAATTCAAGTCTAAGTATGATTCCTTGTGTCACATTCAAGTCCAAATCCAAGCAATCTTATTCTGTTCAAGCTCTTTTTGATCAAGTTCGATTTAAGTGTTTTGCTTGTTTATTTGAATTTGAGTTTAGTTCATTTGATTGTTCAAACAAATGTCCAAATAAAGTCCCCTGTAATTGTCAAAATCCTCTGAATTTTTAGGTGAATTTTTGACAACCTCCTGATGTTTCCCCTATTTAGGGGAAACTACGGGAAGTTGGGCCATCCCACCACGCTACAAGAGCATGTATGATAGATGTCGGGGGACACCGAGGCCGTAGATCTTCAATCCCACCACGCTACAATAGCGTATATGGGGGCTACAAAGTACCTGCTTAAAGAACACAAATGCCTTTCCCCACCACGTCACAAGGGCGTGTACAGGTACTTAAGGACTCCCCACCACGCTACAAGAGCGTGTATAGAGCTTACCTGCCTCACCGCGTTGCACCGGGTTTCCTCCTACCGTGCTACAAGAGCGCGTATAGGGGGTTTTCCAACTCGATATAAATGCCGAAAATAGGGTTTTGGGTTTAGGAGGTTATAGTTTGGTGGTCGGCGAGGTGACGGTGTTGGCTCATGGCACGAGGCGAGGAAAGACCTTTGCATTTCTTTTTAATTTTACATGTCAATACAAGTGAGGGTTTGAGACCGTCAAGTGGTTATTTTGCAAATCAATTTCACCAAATTTTTTTAATAAAATGTATTATTTTATAGATATTTTTGTATAATTTTTAAGCACCAAAAGAATTTATATGAATTTTATATTTAAAATTAAATAAATTATATATTATTATTTTATTATAAATATCTTAAACCATTAAGAACTTCAATTAATCCTTTTTTTCCTCTTCTTCATTCTGCTAAATAGAGACATAAAAACTAAAATGATCAGAAAAAAAATTTAGGAGAAAGAAAAGAGAACTTGAGATTTAGAGGCTATAGAGTAATTTTCATCAGTCCTAATGAAAGATTTGCTCATCTCATTATAAGTAACTATTACGCAATTTCTGATTTCAATAATTTGATGTTATTGAAATTTTTCTGATCAAATTTGTATTTCATTTATCGAAAAATAAAGATAATTTTGTATTGATAAAACTTCACCGCGTGATTTTTTATATGATATAGAGATTGAGATTATGAAGGTTTTAAGTATTTATTTGAGATTTTTTGCCAGATGATTTTGAAAAAGTAGTGATTTTTACTAATTCAAAAATATATTTTGACATTTAAAAATAGTACTTTAGTTCAATTAATGCTTCAAAATATTGTTGTATACGATCTTTGATAATTTGATATGATTGCATAGATCATGAATAGTGTATATGATTTTTTCAAAATATTAATACAGATGTGTATAGTAATGTTTTGATTGATATTTTATTTATAGTGCTATTTGTATTGATAAAAGAAATTAGGTAGCCATGGTTATGAAAATTAAAAGATAAATTAATAATTCTTCTAAATTTGATTCTGGAGTGTCTTACCTGCGACCAAGTACTATGCCTCCCTTGCCCATGCTCCGTCTCTGACCGAGGCCCATGTGTTGTGACCCCTTGCTTCGCGTGAAACAACACATGACCAACATTATGCAAGCCCTACTCTTGCACGAAACCCAAGCCTGCACGACCACACCTTCCTCTTCGTCCGCTTAGACCCAAGCACCCACGCTTGTGTGCACTTTTTATCACTTGGCCAGACGAACGCAGAAAGGCTCTACTTCCCCTCGATTCTTTTTCAGACCCGCACGAGACCCTCTTCCTCTTGCTCGACTTCAATCCCAAATGCATGAACAAGAAGAACTGGTTGGTCTCTCGCTCTTCAAGCCACCGCCGGAAATCCCACTAAAATTCGGCTCTAATACCAATTATTATGCAAATCAGCGAAAACAATACAAATCACACAACCATACATAATGAACCCGATGTGATTTATGTGGTTCGGTGAATAATTGCATACATCCACAGGAAGGATATGCTTTCACTATATTGTGGAGAAACATGGTTACAATTGCTCTCATGCACTATCTTACCGCAGCCCTCAACATCTATATATAGATTTGAAACAAAAAACAAATAAAGAAAACTAAATTAATAATTGGATCTCCTAATTAATGCTTTTCCTAATCAAAGCATTAATCAACTCTTCTAATTTATGCAGTAATTAGCGAATAAAATCTTTCCTAATCAGTGTTGAATTATATATGTTGGAAAGATTTTCATAACAAAAAGAAGATTTCAAGATAGATAGAGAGTGAACCGAAGATGCCGTGTTTGTAGTCGAACAAGAGTCCACTAGAGGCGGTGACCATGCAGGAGGAGGAGCAGTAGAGTGATCCTTGCCTCAATCCTCATGACCTCCACTAAGGAGATTGTTTTCCAAGCCAGTGGCAAACGTTGGGCAAGTAGATCACCACTGATCAAATTAGCTACCAATTAATAAGTCATTTGGTGATTTGAATTTGTGATCCAAAATATAAATATGACAAAAAAAATGTATTATTATTATTATTATTATTATTATTATTATAAATGGGTGGGGGGGGCAAGAAATCTCAAATAAATACTCAAATTAATCTTAATCTCTATGACATATTACGTAATGAAGTTTTATTAACACGAAATTATCATCCTTTCTCGATAAATGAAATACAAATTTTATCATAAAAATTTCCAAAATATCATATTATTGAAATCAGAAATTGCGTAATGCTTCCTTATAATAAGATGAGCAAATCTTCTTACAGGACCGACTGATGAAAAAATATAAAAGAATTTTAGAAATTATTAATTTTTGCCCACTAAAAAATTTTTCGGCACCTCTTCTTAGCCCAAATTTATGATTTTTTTTACAGAGAGAGAGAGATTTGATGTTCTAAATTCTAATTTTCAGAGAGAGAGAGCTTTAATGACGACAATATTCCACCAGGGTGTTCACAAAAACTCCCCAGGTCCCACCTCAGGACGCTCTCGTCGGCTTAGCTATAAATAAGCTTAGCCTATCACCACCTTTCACCAAGAAGAGCAGAAGAAAACCAGTTTCCTGTATCATTAAGCTTGCTCTTCTCAGCCTCCAATAAACTCCAATTCAATCCTTTGAAAAAATGGCTTGCCAGTTAAGCGAAGGAAGAAGCAACAGCTTCTTTCAGAGATGCAAGCCTTACATAGCCATGATCTCGCTTCAGTTTGGCTATGCGGGCATGAATGTCATCACCAAAGTCTCACTTAATCATGGCATGAGCCACTATGTATTAGTTGTTTACCGCCATGCCTTTGCCACTCTCTCCATTGCCCCCTTCGCCCTCATCCTCGAAAGGTTTACATAATCTTCATTAGCTTTCACTATTCAATTCCCTTTTGTTGTTCAAAATATTTCTCAACCAGTTTTTGCTTCTTGTTCTGATGGCAGAAAAGTTAGAACCAAAATCACATTCACCATGTTCTTGCAAATATTTGTTCTGGCTTTGCTTGGGCCGGTGATAGACCAAAACTTCTACTATGCCGGGCTCAAATTCACTTCCCCAACGTTCTCTTGTGCCATGAGCAACATGCTTCCCGCTATGACCTTCGTCATGGCAGTGATCTGCAGGTGACATATTTAGAGCAGAAACTAAACAAAGATAAGCACTTCGTTGAGTACTTATCTTCTTTTTCTTTTTCTGAATTAGGATGGAGAAGGTGAACCTCAAGAAGGTGATATATCAAGCTAAGGTAGTTGGAACTGTTGTGACAGTGGCTGGGGCATTGATGATGACACTCTACAAGGGCCCGCTCGTCCAGCTGTTCTGGACACGGTATATTCATATTCACCAAGCCAGTGCTCCACCGGCGGCTTCCGTGGCTGCCGACCAGGACTGGGTTAAGGGCTGCATTTTCCTCATCATAGCAACCTTTGCTTGGGCTTCTCTTTTCATTCTCCAGGTGCAATCTTTAATAAATCTTTTGATTGTTTGGCTCTCTACTTCTATATATAATGTCAATCTATTTGAAAATATCATTGATCATGTAATAATTTCATTAATAATTTTAAGGAATCGATAGCGTATATGGTTTAAAGAAGATAACATTGTTACTTATTTCTGTTTGCTTAACGAGAAAATTCTGGTTTAATAATTGCAGGCTGCAACTCTGAAGAAGTATACTGCTCAACTCACCCTCACCACATTGATCTGCTTTGTGGGAACCTTACAAGCCATTGTTGTCACTCTTGTCATGGAAAGAAGCAAGCCTTCGATATGGAACATTGGCTGGGACATGAACCTGCTTGCGTCTGCATACGCTGTGAGCCTCTTTTCCGCTCCCCGTCCTCACTTTTGCCTTGTCATCTTCTTAAGAGAAAGAAATGCTGACAACAAGAAAAACAAATTTTGCAGGGAATAGTGACTTCAAGCATCGCATATTATGTGCAAGGACTGGTTATTCAGAAGAAAGGTCCCGTATTTGCATCAGCCTTCAGCCCTTTGATGATGATCATAGTGGCCATCATGGGCTCCTTTGTTCTTGCTGAGAATATATACATGGGAGGGTAAGATTAAGAACATGAGATTCAACCTCTTTAGCTAAACCGAATTGTCCTCTTTTATCTCCTTGTCTTCCTCCTACTATTGGCCGGTCTCTTGAATTTATTCTCTTATGTTTGCAGAGTTCTTGGTAGTGTTCTGATTGTGGGAGGACTGTACTCTGTTCTGTGGGGAAAATACAGAGAGAGCAAAGAGAATAAAGAGAAGGAATCCATGTCTCTGCCTCTTGAAGCAGTGAAGGGTGTCATTGAAGGAAATGCAAAGATCCTGGAATTGGAAGTTGACGAAGTGGAGATTGAAAAGGCAAAAGCCAACAACAAGAAGATGATATCATCATCTTCCATTGATTCTGTCGTAGTTTCAGTTGTAGAGCCGGCGCCAGATGTTCTCATGAAGGTGAAGCAGGAACTCAAGAGTTAGAAGCTTAGTAAAATTTGAATTTGGTGAGGAGAGAGAGAGAGAGAGAGAGAGAGAGAGAGATAGCTTGGAGAAGCAGGCTCTCGAGTGCCTAAACAAAATGAGAGGTTACAGAGTCTATGGGAAAGGAGGGCCTTTTGGGGCCTTTCCCTGACCTTTTTTTCTCAAGTTTTTTTTTTTTTTTTAACTGCTCCTTTCCATTTTTATGTAATTGGCCTACTCATTGCTGTCTTTGAAGGCATATTACAAATTGGCCTGAAGTGAAAGAAGAGCTCTCGAACTCTTTATTTAGTAATGCTCTCTGTAATACCTGTTTCAAGGCATATAAGAACGCGTTTAAGGCTTTTAAGTAAAACCTCTGTGATATCTAAAAAAAAAATTTTCCTTCTCGTCCACTATTCAATAATGTACTCCTCGATATATAATTGAAAAAATAAGCGTATAAGTCAAAATATAACCAAATAAACATACTATATTAATCATATTCAAAATAGTTCCCTAAAATAGCATGTTAATGCAAATATTCTCCTGATTTTTTTTTGGCTACTTTCAACTGCTGAAATATCTCGATTTCACCTCCTCCCCATTTGATTCCGTTTCATTTCTCGTCGCAGAGAAAAAACAGGCTTCATTGCATTGATTTAGATTTCGTTTGTCACAATTTTTTTATTGCTTTACTTTTCAGATCATAATCTTAATTTTATTTTTTTTTTAAATGTATTAGAAAGTTATTTTCTATAACAGTTTAGAAAGTTACTTTACTTATAGCAATTTTAAAAAGATGAAAGAAAGCCGTAAAAAACAAAGCCTTAGTGAAGAATAAAGCTTAATCTAATTAATTCATTCTAAAGATGAGAAAACTTTTGGGAAATTATATAATTAACACATCCTTCAAAAAGAAAGAAAATTTTAAAGTGGAACACACGCCTCATAAAATAAAATACTCATGCATATTTTGGCTTATAGTGGTTATGTAGGGTGTGTGGTTTGGCTTTTGAAGGTGGCAGACAATAAATTGATCTATCATGCAGAATTCTTGTAATTGATTAGTGATAAGAAAGAAAGCCTAAATTTTTTTTTGTATTGAATGAAATAACTGCCATAAGAAGGAAGTTAGCAACCTAAGATAATAAAGATTTAGATTTTGTTTGAGACATGTTTCTTATTGCTTTACTTTTCAAATCTTAACTACAATTTTTATTGATTATCATTTTTTCATTGCTTTCAATAATTTTTTGCACTAAGAAGCTGCTCTATATAGTCACTTCCAAAAAAACTATTTTCTCTACAACAACTTTACAACCACTTTAATAAGAAATTACAGTTGTCCCAAATAGACCCTTACTCAATTGATAACTATCAACTACTACAACCAAATTTAAAAGATGGTAGCTGAAGTTATTGTAGAAATGAATTGAATGCTAATGCCTTGTAAGCTCCGAAAATTTGTGCCCCAGCCTCTCCGTGGACCCCCTTTCTTTCTCTTTGGGTCACTGAGGAGAGTTTTAACAAGTAGGTTCCGAGGCAAATTTTTAGAAGGCAGATTGGGTTTTGAAGTAAGACACTACCCAGGAATTTCACCCTTATTTTACCAGGACTTTATGATCTGAGTTCAGGTATCTTATAGGCGCAAGTCCCTATAGTTAATTACCCCTCTCGGTAATAAGAGAGAACTTTCGATTAAGCCTAGTCGTCAAACAGATACGTAGTATCTGGTGTATAGTAGCAACATGATTTGGTATTTGAAAATTTAATATTTAAAATTAAAAAATTACCACCTTGCACTTAAAGCAGATGATGGCGGGGAGGGGGGTGATGATAGACCGGATCAAGATCTCGTGGTTCCGTTGTCCGGAGTCATCATGGTCCCTGATCTACTTAGAGATGGTAGTCAACCTAACTTGACAAAAGAATCCTTGTCGGCAACCATGGGTTGCTTCGTATAAGAGTATCTTGTAGACCTGAGGTAAATATTTATCTAAGGGGATAAATTTGAAGCCACATTAGCTAATAGAGATCTTTGTATCATATCGATGATATCCTATTGATTAATTACTTAATGATTTAACACCATTGGGGAATATGCGTGTGAGGCCCCAGAATCTAATTTGAAAAAAATATTCTTTTAATCTTTTAAAAAATAACAACCAGAGCTATCTAATATTATCTATCAGTAATAAACAATAGATTCTATAATTTAAAATATCAATATATACATCTATATTCAATCCAAAAAATTATATATAATACTTAGGATCTATACAATAGCACATATATATCATATCCAGAGTATAAAAGAATAGCTAAAATAAAAAAACCCTGAACCTGAAGGAATTATGACCAGCCTCACACTCTTGATCCTCAACCCTGACCTGAAATCATTTAACCACATATAATGAGCTAAAAAGCCCAGCAGGTCACCAAAACCTACAATTGAATTTAAAGCACGGTAAATGATCAATATACATATCAGGGATTAAATCATAACAGTAGCATTCATATGATCATTGAATCAATGCAAAAATAGTAAAATTTATATGCAGTAGTAGTAGAATCTATAAATAGTAAAATACTACGATACGAAAGCCAGTAAAGCAAAAAACCAGTACGAGTATAAAATTTATAAAGCAATTGTCATATCCATAATAATAATCAGTACAGAAATTGGATAAAGTATCAAATCAAAATATCAATAAAAACTATCAAAATTATGTCAATATAGTAAAATCATATAAGAGTGTGCACATGCTATCCATATATTATATATCAATATTAAATTAGTATCTCAATCACAAGCTCAATATCTCAATCACATGCTCAATAAATCCTGTATATCACATGCTTAGTATATCACATGCTTACTATCAATATAATGAATCAATAGTATCAAATAGTATCAGTATTTAAATCGGTAACAATAATAATTTAGTGGCATGAGCAGCAGAATAATGTAATAATAGTAAATCCGTGAAATAACAATAAATCTATACAATAATAAGAATAATGCCTCAATAATATGCATTTTCGTAGTCAACTAAACAAGTAAAAGCACTGGCTATCATGATGTTTTTCAATATTATATCAGTATTAGTAAACTGTTGGCTCAGTAAATAGAATCGTCACTCTTTGCCATCGATACAATAATTATTTTCTTATAACTTTCAATCAGTATATCACGTGAATCAGTAGAGGCTAACACCAAACAACAGTATTTAAAGGAAAGCTCATCGGCCCACCATCCTATACAAGTCAATCAGTCTCCAACCAACGGGTCAACCAATTTTTACTTGTCTTTTATACACATATTATTATCACAGCACTATAACAGTAATCTCAATAACATATACATATTCATTTTCAATGCACTACTTCAAATAAAGCATAATAATTCAAAAAATACTAACATGTCCTAATGGTAGACAATAAAAATTATACTGAGCAAAAATTCACACTTTTAGAATTTAATCAAATTATCAAATCTTGTATAAAATAATATTCTGAAACTTTAGTTGAACTAAATCACTATTTTTAGACATCAAAATAATTTTTGAGTAGGCAAAAATCATAAAAGTTTGAATAGGTTGTTATACCTAATATAATTGCCCCAAGGCTAACCAAGAGGGGGGTGAATTAGTCATTTAAAAAAAATTAGATTATTAAAAATTATTTCTAAAAAACTTAATTAATAATCCTTAAAATATATAGTTGATTAGATATGATTATCACAAAATATTAAAGTGCGTAAAATAAAAATATAAAATATAAAAGAGAACAGAAGAACACCAAATTTTATAGTGGTTCAGTCCAACTAGACCTACGTCCACTCCTTGAAGACTCCTTCAGGTATTGCACTAAACAATAGTGACTCTCCTTTTACCCCCACAATAAAGCGGAGAAGCCCTTACAAACTCTCTCCCATCAACTCGGTGCGATAGAGATAAGTCATCATTTTTCACCCACCTTATGAAGGCAAAGAACCCATCATCCTTTTTCACTCTCCTAGTGAAGGCAGAGAACCTGTCGTCTTTTTTCACCCTCTTGATGAAGGTCGAGAACCGTCGTCCTTTTTCACCCTCCTAGTGAAGGCAGAGAACCTAGTCATCCTTTTTCACCCTCCTGTTGTAAGCAGATCGAGAACCTAGACACACTGTTGAAAATATTTCTTCAAGAGCCTCCAGAGGAGATGGGCAGAAACTTGAAGAAGATAAAGAGATTCTCGCTTTGGAAAACCTTATGAAACCCTCACAACTCCCCCTCACTAGATCTCTTACACTTCACTCTCACAATCTCTCTCAAACACTTACACTCAATGGCCACTCTCAAGAGAGATATGCAACAAAGGTATTAAGTGACAGTTTTAGGACTCCTTATATAAAAAAGATATGAAAAATAGTCCAACAACTAAAAAATGCAAGAAAACTATCCTACGATCGCATATCATCCTATATGAATGTATAGTGTCCCGAACG
This sequence comes from Dendrobium chrysotoxum, assembly GCA_019925795.1. Taxonomy (NCBI): domain Eukaryota; kingdom Viridiplantae; phylum Streptophyta; class Magnoliopsida; order Asparagales; family Orchidaceae; genus Dendrobium; species Dendrobium chrysotoxum. The sequence continues at coordinate 75,964,484 of CM034302.1, read as the reverse complement.
ATCCGTCTATATGAATGCATAGTGTCTCGTACGAACAGTTCAAATTTATCTGTACGAACTCTTATAAACTTAATTTAGTCAACCGTTTGAATGCATTTTGTCCCGTACAATCCGTCTGTACGAATGCATAGTGTCCCGTACAAATAGTTCAAATTTGTCTAAATGAACTGGTACGAACTCAATTTAGTCGTCCGTAAGAACGCATTTTCATCCCGTATGAATGATTCAAATTCGTCTATACGAACTGGTACTAACTCAATTTCGTACTCTGTCGGTCGTTTGTATGAACTGACATCGTATAATATGAACAGTTCAAAAAATCAAGGCTTCGTTCGGTATGAACTAGTACGAACCTAATTTCATACTCTGTTAGTTATTTATACGAACAGACATCATACAGTGCGATCTGTTCAAAATTTCAAATCATTATTTGATTAACTGCACGTTGGAGGAAAAACTACTAAGTCCAAATCATACAGTATGATTAAAGATTGTCCAGTATGATTAGTTTCAAAAATTTAAGTTTTATCACTCTTTTTCCCTATATGTGTATGCACGATTACCCAATTACAATCACACTTTTTTAGACTCAAAAAATAAAAAATAGAGATATACAGACTCTATTACATGAAATCCTATTCTAACTTGTCTTGAAATCTTCAGTAATCTATAGTAGTATATGATTTTCCTGAAATATTAGTATGCACATAAAATAAGTATATAATAAAAAATACTATGAAACATAAAGATGTGAGCCATAATGTTTGTTCATCAAAAATATAAACTCATGAGCTCGAGTCACAATAAATCGTTGTATTTTTAAAGTCAATTGATGAAAAATCTTAAATAAATACTCAGAATGTTCATAATCTTAATCTCTATAATATATAAAAAGTTACGCGGTGAAAGTTTATCAATACAAAATTATTCTCATTTTTTGATAATGGAAACACAAATTTCATCAAAAAAATTAAAAATATAAAATCATTGAAATTAGAAATAGGATAAACATTCCTCACAGAGAGATGAGTAAATTTCCCAACAATATTGACGGATAAAAATCGCACCGTGACCTCCAAATCTTGATTTTCTTTTTCTCTCTCTTATCTTTTTCTCTCTTAATATCCTAAGCCAACTCTTTGTTAGCCGAAAACAGAATAGGAAAAAAAATATTTAAAATCTTTTAATAATGCTTTGTGAATTTTTGAATATAATAATAATATAATATTATGTAATTAATTTAATCAACTTTTTTTAGTATAAAATTTAAATAAATCATTTTAAAACTTCAAAAATTATCAAAAATATCCATAAAATAAATTATTTTATTTAAAAAATATTTATGAAATCGGTTTGCAAAACGAACACCTAACGGTCCCAAAATCTCCAATTGTACCTACTGTTGCTGATTTTTTAAAAAAAATTTATAGTGCCCAAAAATTATGAAAAAATTTGTGCTAGTAAAATGTTATAATAACAACACTACGGCAAAAATGGTTTGTGATTTGGACTTATATTGACTCCAAAAAAAAAATTTGGTAGAGTCAATATATGGGTTATTACAATGCGGGCTCTGACCATGACCGTAATTTAGTAATGCCATTTGGCGACAAAATCAGCCGGTTCAGAGGGTCTCGATCAAAATCTTTTACCTGTGATGTCATTTAGGCGCAGCAAAATCACTAGTTAGAGAACATGTGACACATCCTTACTGGCAAGATATGAATTGAGAATAAATTCTAGTGATATTCTCGATCAAACATTTATTCTTTATGAGATAAAATGATTTTTAAGCTTGTCCACCTTAGCAAATTATTATGGAGAGTGGATGCATATTTTACTTTAAGCATTTTGGTGATTTATTTCATTTTAAACATTTTAAAATTTGTTATTTTTGAAATTTTGGATTTTATGGGCATTTGGGAATTCAGTAAGTTTCTTTTTTAAATATTTGGGGTCCCGTCCGGTTGAGATTTTTTATCAATATGGCCATCATCGAGGTTCTTATGAGCAATTTTATTTTATTAATTGAAACTTGTTGACTCTATGTACTTGCAGACAGATGACCGGGCTCATTGCTAGCTTTATGCATTTATTAGTAAATTTTTCTTATTATAGACATTGAATGCCTAATATAAATGTATAAAATAAGTATCACAATCGATGTAGCGACTGTACATTTGTTTGATAGTTTGAGTCATGTCGACTCCTATTTACTCCTATAGGAAGATCGGGCTTAAACTTAAATTTATTTTTTGACAAGCACAATATCCTCAGACGTCACGTGTAGTTACAACACACTCGTTGGAGTCCATGCAGGTATATACTTGTATATGCACTTTGCAAGATGTATTTATGTGACAGTTATACGTATGTAGTGTAACATATCTACATGTATGCACATATGACGCATTTTGCATTTGTACACTGTTTAGTTACAGTGTATGATATTGTCCATATAGCATGGTGGATTAATGTAGTAGTGTATGATATGCATGTGTGTGGTATTTTGTAGTTGCACATTTGTTTGCATAATATATTTGCCCGATGATCTAGTAACTTCATGTAGTGCATGAAGTATTTACATGTTGGTATAGCCCTCCACTGCTAAATAGTGTATTCAACATGTTGAGTAGTGTGCTTGCATAATGCGTTTACATGTCATATCTTATATATTCATAATATAACTGCGTGCTATGTAATGTGCTATTATGGCATGGCATATTTTGCACATTCAAATAATATGCTTACACAATGCATCCTGTGCCTTGTAGATATGCATGTATGTGAATGTGTTAGCGTGCATTTTGATGCATGAGGTGGGGTGCTTTTGCAATACTCATATAGGGTTAGCTGTACGAGCGACTGCTACTAACGAGTGCGCATGATTTCATTTCAGCATTTACGAATGCCCTATGTCCGCTCGTATGAGTGTTGTGGATCCAGTGGCGCCGTGTTATGGGTATTTGTTGCTCTATGCATGTAGACTGTCTTGCACTAACAAGTCGCAGTGCTCTAAATTTGACGCCACAGTGTTGTCTTATGGACTGATGACAGAGGCTTGAGCACCACAACACTCCAAAATGGCACCACAATTCTTCGAGGCGGACTGAACAGTTTTTCTCAAGGGTGGCATCCCTTGGTGGTATATACATGCTTTTATTTTTTGTTTAGTATATGAGAATGGTGTAAGAGTGAAGAGAAGGAGAGAGCAAGAGAAAAGAGTGATCTGTACAAATTTCTCCTAATTTTCATAATGAATTTTTTTGTGTTGTGTGGCTCCGTAATTTTTTCTCGATTTTAGATTTTTCCACGCTAATTCCTGATGTCATTTACTTTCTCCTGCATTCTATTTTTCTTATTTGTTTTGCTGTATGCTTTACTTCCCCATTCCTAACACTATTCTTGGGATATTTATTGATCAATTTTTCATCCCACATAATATATATTAGAATAAGCAACTAAGTCATAAGGCGATATAATCTTAAGATAACATACACTTGATTTGAATGTTTTCATATCAAATATTTTAAATACCAAATTTATATATTAAGTTCAACTAATGAATGTTCATTTTTCTTGTTGCTTCACTAGCCACAAGAAAAAAAATTAACTTCTTCATCATGCTCATTTCAAACTCTTTACTCATTATATATGAGAAGTTATAACATAAATATTCACAATTAATTCCAAATGATATATCATTCACATAAATCTAATTAATGTTTTTTATTATCTCATAGTCTATTGATGAAAAAGATAGTTTCTACTCTACCCTAACTGGACATATTATCAATAAAAAAAATGAACTTTCTATATCATATCAAGTTCTACGATGCAGTCTCGTAAGAGAAAGGAAGTCTGGCAGTTCTCTCTTTCTCTTCCATTTGCTAGCTTAAGTGCTAACGGGATCCCATCAAGGGGTTTATTTTGCTGTTCGATTTAAAATCAATGAGATTTGTTAAATTCAAGATAGATGGAGATCTCCTCAAAATTCCTCTGAAAATAAAAACTTCATTTTCTTATTGTAAAAACAATCAAGTCAATTTTTTTTTTTAAATTTGGCTTTCAAATACTTACGAGAACTCCCTTCAGACTTCGTTTGGGATAGCTTTCTTAAAGCTTTCAAAAGCTACTTTTTAATTCAAAAATTTTTAGTTCAAAAATTTTTATACTAGAAAATACTTTTAGAAAGCAGTAAGAAAGCCATCCCAAATAAAACTTTACTCTAATTATTATTATTATTATTATTATAACTCGAATTCGTGAGATAGAGGCTGGTAGATCTCCACTAATTAGAAACAGGCGCGTACCTTTTAGGTTTTAGAGAGGAGTACTCGACGTCAAAACTCAAATGGCTAAATGCAGCCAGCTATATATACACTAATGAAGATATGTTGTTTATATTAAGCCAACCCTCTCAAACACAGTTTAATTTCATGACAGCTTCTCATTGCCTCTCTCTGATGTCACAAGCTTTTCCTAAATAGTATTTAAATCAGGCAAAAAAGTTTCATCTTGTGGTTAATTATGGCCTAGCTATTTGGTTGCTTTTAAATAAAAAAATAAAAAATAAAAGCAATTTCTTAATTAATTTCAAGGAGTTTTTACTTTTTAGAGTTAAAAATAAATATATAAAAGATGACAGAATATTCTAATAAATTCTATCATTTCACATAATATGTTCAATAACTTCAGCACCCAAATGAGCCATTAGAAGAGTTTTAGGCTTTGTTTGGGATAGCTTTTTCACAATTTTGTTTTTCATATCACAACCACAATTCCATTTAGCTATTATTTTATTGTTGCATTCTCACTACTTTCTAGAAATTTTCATGGTTGAAAGCTGCTTTTTATAACCAAAATTACTAATGTATTATACCTTTAAGAAAGGAGATGTTCAATTTTTAAACAAGAATATAATTATAATATTGTGGAGAATAACTTTACAAAACACCTTTAAAAAATTGTTTGCAGTGATCCCAAACAAACCCTTAGTTAAAGAATCACATAATTTCACCACAATTAATACGGTGATTATATATAGCATCATTATATAGTTTTTCACTACAGGAAAATTGTCAATTACCGGCGGTTTTTTCTTGCGGTTAATATAAATTTTCCGCCAGTTTATTAAATATGAATTTAATATAAATTTTTCCGCCGGTTAATATAAATTTTCCGCCGGTAAATGCGACGCAAAAATACAAAACCGGCGGCCAATCCAGTGGTAATTTTACCGCCGGTATTTCCGGCGGTTTATTATTAAAAACCACCGGGTAAACCGGCGGTCACACAGCCGGTTTAACCGCCAGTAATTCCGGCGGTTTTTTGACCGCCGATAATTCCGGTGATTTTTTGACCGCCGGCAATTTGTGATTTTCCTATGGTGGTTCACGTTCATTTACAAAGTGAGATGCGATGAAAATTTTGTTGTATTATGTTCTAAAAATTGTTGTGTTGTAATATGTTCCAGTTATGACACATTTGTATACTGTCATGGATAATTTTTGGTGATACATAATATAAATGATGAAGTCTAATATAAGTAATAAGAAGAGTTTGTGGGGAGCAATCTGAAATGGTGCATGCAAAGCCAACTTAGCCAAGTGGACACTGAGATCATTTCCCTTTTAGATACCGACAATAAACGATAATGATTTAAGCACTTAGCAGAGCAAGTTTACAGCTGCATGGAAGTCACTAAGAAAAGGTAAGTGGGACTATGGAAGCAACGACGATGCTCCGCATATCTAAGCTGATGAGACTCTTCCATGATTTGTTAACTGAAATGTATCTATCGCTCTTGATTTGCTGTATCGCATTCTATATGATAATATGAATAGAACGTTATTTTGCATGCAAACCATTTGCTAGCTGGTCACATCTCAGCAGGAAAAATAAGTTTATATATATAAGATGTTCGATCGATTATTTGAAGTTTTATCTGTGTTGCTTTTCTATTTTCCTTTTGTTTTCTTTTTCTAGAAGTTTTGTTATTTGAAAACATTGAGTGCCACGCCAAGCTTTCACATATAGTTCAAAATATTATATATATAAAAGACACACAGGTGACCAATGTATTTAGGAGACCAGATCGAAAAAATTATAAAGAGGAAGAAAGTGTAACAAAAACCTGCAGATCCAGAGAAATTAAGAAACATAAAGTAAGGGCTCACAAAAAAAACCCTGCAAAAATAGCCAAAAGAACAGTCAACTTCTATGAGGAATGCCTTCCAATGTGGCAGAGCTAATGTTTGCCCTAAAAATGTTATTGTTTAAAATGAGCACTAACTCTATTTTAGCTATTTAATTTATGCATCATTGTATAAGTTTTTTAATAATATAAGTTTTAAAAATATCATGAATCCTAACTCTTTGCATATATGTTATTTTTTTATTTCTATTATATTAGTGATGTAATATAAAAGCTGTTCCAAGTCTTTTTAGGATGCTTAGGTGGATGAGTGGCTATACCCTTAGAAATAGGATACGAAATGAGCATATACGTGAAAAGGTTGGAGTAGCTTCAGTGGAAGATAAGATTAGAGAGAGTCATCCTAGATGGTTTGGTCACATAAAACGTCGGCCTTCCGATGACCCAGTTAGGAAAATAGAGGTATTAGATTTGACTTATGTTAAGAAAGGTAAAGGTAGACTTAAAAAGACTTGGTTAGAAAATATTAGAAATTATATTTTTTTATTAGATTTAAATGTGAGAATTTGACTTTTAACAGGACACAATGGAGAAAAAAGATTCATGTAGCCAACCCCACGTAGTGGAACAAAGGCTTGATGTTGTCGTTGTTACATTAGTGATGTAATATTTTAATTAAATGTTCATCATTTTTGTCCAATGGTCTCATCCTCCCCATGAGTCTATGACTGTACAATCTCATTTTGATGGTTACAAATATAATTTAATTGAGGTAATTTTATTAGCATATCTTTGTGCAAGCATGAGTACTAATATTACTGGTACGCATTGAAATAGCAAAATTCAAATATCAGATACACTTAAAGAGTATATATCAGATTATGAGAAAGTGCTTAGCTCACAATTATAAGCTTAGCTCATGAACATGTAATTCAAGAAATTTTGCAATGCATGAAGATTAGGTTAGCAATAAAAAATCAAGGTTGGAGCTACAAGTGTAAGACATGTGTTTATATTTTTTATTTTTTATAGTCATATTTGTGTCTTTTAGATTGAGAGGTTGTGAAGGCATCCTGAACCAGTACACACATACAAGAGGATGAAGTAAAAATAAAATCAATCCAAAAATGATCATAACAAATTATAATGTATGATATGCCTTAATCTACTAAGGCTTCGTTTGGGGTGGCTTTCTTACTGCTTCTTAAAGTAGCTTTCTAGTATAAAAATTTTAATTTTTATAGTAAAAATTTATTTTAAGAAGCAGTAAAAAAGCAATCTCAAACGAAGCCTAAGTCTTAATAATAACAAGATATAATAATTAAGGTACCTTAAATGTGAACTAAACTTGCTATATAATAACTTTGGTAACATATTGTCAAATTTATTTCAAATGGCTAAACCACCAAATAAAACCTCTTAATTAAATTAATTCAAAATTTGAATAGACCTTAATGTATGATATACATCGTAGTATATGATATATTTTTTAAATTAATTTAATTATGTAGTTGTGATTAAGGGCTAATAGATATAATTTAGATTTAATTGATCGTATAATATCATATTAGTACTTAATTCTTTCGTAGAGTTAGCGATTTTAGCATATACACTTATTATAATTTGATTTTATAAAATCCTAAATATGTGTGAGGGTGATCAGAACTAGTGAGAGAATAGAGAGAAGATTTTTATTTTTTTTTTAAGGGAAACACTTTGAGCCTCCATCGAAAAATTTAATGAATTAGCTAAGATTAAGGGCTCATAGATACAATTCAGATTTATTTGATCATATTGTATGATTGATCGATACTTATTTTTCACATATTTAGCGATTTTAGCATATACCCTTATTATAAATTGATTTTTATGAAATCCTAATATGTGTGAGGGTGAACTCATGAGAGAATAGGGAAAGGAGATTTTTCTTGAGGGAAACACTTTGAGACTCAGTTAGAAATTTCTAGCATGAGAATTCTTCTAGTATTGGTAGTCTTCTTGTTTGGTATCCCTTACAATCCGCATGTTGGAAGATGTGGCTATTATCATAGTTGTAGATTTGTGTTTGTAAGAGTTTATTTGATCACAAAAAATTCTTGTAGATCTTGGTAATCCTAGCACATGGACTATAAAACCAATCTTCTTGCTTATAGTAGTGTAGTAGTTGTAGGATTTACCATTACTTGTGAAAGAAAGAGGTTTCTCTACTATGTTGATGTGGCTAAATGAGAAAATAATGGAAATCTTGAGAGGATGACTCGGGGCATGGACATAGGCATTGGTACCACACCACTTTCAAATTACTTTGTGTCCCTTTTATTCTTTTACTTTTTGAACCATGATCTTTACTTACTTTTGACACTTTTGATTCGATGAAGAATGTCATGATCTTAATCTTACATGTGTTAGAAGATTCTTTGAATAGTTGTTCAAATTTCTCCTGATTGTTAAAGCAAAATTTGTGATAACTAGTTGAGAAAATAAAAGAAAGAACTATGGCAATCTTTAACAAAGTCCGAACTCCTCTAAATGACCCATAAGTTTAAGGGAATTGATGAATATATTGATGTACATTTACAGGAGATCAAGGAGATCGCCAGATATATAGTAAGGAACTTGCAACAATAAGATGCTTTACATGTTGAAAAGAATGTAGGCAAAGTTATTGTATTTTAAATAAATAGTTGTGAATAGCCCTTTAATCATTTGTTGGCGAGAGCCACTCTTATTCCTTCAGTTTCTTCACAATTATTACTCTTGCTATGAGCCTTTCGGCCAAAAGGATCTTGGCTGAAAGTTTATGCAAGATGATGCAAGCAATAGCTAGCTTTGTTAGATTAACAAATAGAAGAAGTGCATGCTAAAGTGGGGCGTCGAAGACCCAATAGCTTTGTTTTATCATGCATTTGACAAAGCACACATTAGCATTCAAATTGTATGTGAAATAATCTTTGATAAGGACCGCATTCGAGAAGACGTGGACAAGTTTACAGCCATGATTTATTTGTGGCTAATATATTGAATGTTTTAGATAGTATAGAATAGGAGTGTAAGGGAGTCGAGCCGAGTTCCAGTTAGCCCTTGGTTTGAGCTTGAGCTTGATTTTATGAATTTAAGCCGGCTCGCTTAGTATGAAAGAGAGAAAATGAATATGATTCTAACGATTGTTATAATAAAATGGTAAAAAGAACGAGAAAGTAGAGGAACAATTATAAAGAATCACTTAATATAAAAAAGTTAGATATAATTTTTAAATATTTTTAACAGCTTTATACTTAAAATTATGAATGCTAATATATTTTAAATGCATTTTATATTTTTTAAATGAGCTGGTTCGCAAGTAAACGAGTCGAGTCAGGGCTGGCTCAAGCTTGTCTCGTTAGCTCATAGAGTTCAGCTCACGAGCCATTTATCGAGTTGAGCACGAGTCGGTTAGATACTTACACCCCTAGTATAGAACACTTATATAAGGTTTTAAAATATGTATATATAAAAGTAATACATTTACAAGTGAGAGAGCTTCAATTTGTGCATTTTTAATTAGTTTGATAAATGATCAAATATTCATAAAAATTCATAAAACTAGATTATTGGCTTAAGATTGAATTTGAGGGCAATGTTATTTTTATTATTTAGTTGAATATAGTAATATTAAAAAAAATAACCATAAAAAAATGAACTTTTTTAGATGATTGTGTGTTTGTCTCTCATGTTGGATGCAGAAATTATGAGTCATGTTTATGGAATGAGTTGATGAATAACCTAATCAAACAAAATAATTATCATAGGAATATAAATTACAAAAAGCTTAAAATTTTTTATGACTTATGCCCGATTAATGTTGAATTCAAAATTGTCTGAGGTGACACCTTAACTTATTAGCATGCTTGGCTAAGAAATAAAGAAAAAACAATGAGAGTGAGAAAGTCATGAGAGATGATTTGTGATTTCTTATTATGAGAAAGTAGAGAGCTCGAGATAATTAATTGCATCCCTTTTGCCTGCACCTCTAACCCCCCATTTCTTATTGGGGGTATACGTAGAGGCATAATTGTTGGATTCAAATTTGTTTGTGGATGAAATATGACTTTACTAGCAAGCTGACCTGGTGAGCTAGGACCTATGAGAATGGAGAGTGGAGAGAATGATGAAAAATGCTACAGAATGCTCAAAAAAGCTGAATGTTTCAAACTAGTAAAGTATCCACTATCAATCTAAAAAGATCTTGTTCCTCATTACAACTTATTTATAGGATTTTGAGGGTTATAGAAAAGCCAATATAGAGGAAAAGTAAAAAAATACAATGCTATATAGAATACCCATACAACGCTACACATTACCCTAAACATGTGTCTCCTCCTGATTGGCTGAAAGAGAGTAGAGGCTGGAGAGTTATGATGTTTTGTCTCCAGACGAGCTTAATAATGTTGAGTGTGTATGAGGCGAGTTCTGTGGGCAATTACTAAGATGAAAGGGGACCAGCATCTGGAGTATTTGTTGAATATGCTAGTGACTCATATGAAGGATCTCAGGTTGCCCGACGAGAGAGGTGCAAGTGAGATGTTATGGGGATAACTCCTTAGTTTGATGGTCGTGGCAAGGTAGGCTGAGAGTCCCATGAGTAGATGCCTTCCTATAGTTGAGTCTAGAGAAGATGGTCACTTTGGGAAAGAGCGAATATCTAAGGTCACTCTAAGGAAGAGCAAGTGACTGAGGTGGTGGTCCAGGTATATGGCAAGTTGCTAGCATGATGAGTAGTCCCCAATTTGCCCTGCATAGGGAGATCTTCCTTGGTAAGCCCAGGTGAGTAGCACCTAGTGATTACTCTCTAGGCCAATCCTCTATGAGTTCCAGGGAATAGTGCCTCCTATTAGGCAAGTTTATTTGTGAACCTTGCATGAGGGTGAGTTCCTTTCCATAACCAATCAACTACCTATTAAATACCAGTGAAGGTGTATGTGGGTAAACAATAGCTCTATAGGAAGGTTATATTTAAGAAAAAAATGCATACCTTATAGAAAATAACATAATGAAGGATTTTCATAAAATAAAAATACATCAATTTTTACTATTAAAAAACTTAAATACACATTTAAGAATTTTTAAATATGAGGCAAGTTTGCATGAATCCGTTGTCCAACTTCACCTTTTTTGGCTAAGCCTTGGCAACCTATTATGCTAAATGCTCTACATGAATATGCCTAATTGTCCTCTAGGGTGGATAGGTGAGTTATTGTGCTAAAGCCTCTAAATGGATATTCCTAGTTAGCTTATGAGGCTGAGCAGGTAGGTGAGTTACTTTGAATACTTTTTATTGGTTTAATCTTAAATTTATTGTATCTCATCAATGCATTAATCAAAACAAAGGTGAATTCTTTTGATTAACCATGGGACCTCTAGAGCTTGATCTGTTGGCTATTTCAATCTAATAGATCCATTATGACACTACTACTAATCAATTGAGTTGACTTAAACTCAAAAAGAGCACTTTTACTTTTACATTAATTTCTTTAATTCACTTATATATGTGGAGATTGTTTGCAAAAAGTATTAAGAGAATAGAATATTCTTTAACATTAAACTGGCATTTTAATTATGATCATTAATTAGATTTGATAACTAGCCAGTAATGTTAAAATGAAATCTATAAATAATTCATAACTTTCTTTTTTTACATAAACTTTTCCTTAAAATTCCATCAAGCCGTTCAAAAGTATGGATCAAACCAAGTGACTTCCTAGAAGGTAGGTGGCCATAATGCTTTGGAAGTAATAAGGTATGGAATAAGCATAATTTTTTTGTAGCGTTGTGCTTCTCCCCTCCTCTAAAGAAGATCAAGGACAAAATATTCAATGAGCTAATTGAAATAAAGGAGAAAAAATGAAAGCTAGTGCTAGAATGCCTCTTGTAAGTGAGATACTTTGAATGACTCTCAGAAGAGGTGATGTTAGAGGTGATTTATCTTTATCATATTCATATTGGGTGAAAATGATTTAGGGACTTTTTAGTGGACTATTGTCTCTCCTATTGAGATTCCTTCTTCCAAAGTTTAGTGAATTAAGTGTGTTGAAGTTGGTATAAGTTTGAGGGGAGTAAAGTAAGAGTCAGGTCCTACGGTTCATGATGAGATTCCTACTAAATGTTGCCAATTAAAGAGATCACTCATTCAACACCTTAGTGTAAAGATTTTAAATTTCAAAAGATAATGATGCTTGCCATTTAGGCCAACTATGAGCTTGAGAGATTGAAGGCTATTATGAAAATTATAGAGTTATGACTTTGTTTACGTGACCTAATGGAGAATTTTGCGTAATTCTCTAGGTGCCCTATATGTAATTCTTATAATATTTCCATAGATCTCATGCACAAAATAAATAAGTTGAAGTATTAAGCCATCTTCCTTAAGAAAGTTTTTTTTATCTCATCAAAAAAGTCAATTTGATTTGGGTGTTGACTTTATTATTTGATTCTTAATTTGTTTAGGATTACCAATAAGGGATGTTGTTCTAAATCACATGATTCATTCATTACTATAAGGAGCATTGTCATCACTTGTTACTGAGCTCAAGAAATTGTCAACATCTTTAAGTCTTGCACTTTATTTTCCTTTTCCTTTACAATTAGAGAAGAAAAATCTATGAAACATTTATGTTTTTTCTTCTTTTTTTTCAATGTAATTTCTTATTTCAATACTATAATGAATTAATGTAAAAATTTTCTCAGAAAATTTTAATATAAATTTTAGAAATCCTGTTTTAACCGATGCAAAGTTTATTGATTTATCTTTTGGAGTGATTGAATGAGAATTGTGTTGAATCCCATAGGTAATAGCATGAAAATATTTTGGCTTGAAGCTTTGAATAAACTCTGAGATATAACATCTAGGTTATCTTACTTCCTTGGTTCTTTATAAATTGCCTCTCTAGTCTTTTATTAAATCTTTACTCTATCTTTTTTCTCACTTTTTCGGGACCTATCCGTGCTTTTGCCAACTTATTTACAAGATAGAAATGACTTTCTATTCATGCTCGACCATTTCTTTATGGTTGAGTAGGAGTCGATGTCTCTAGTGATGTGAATCCATATGCAAGGAGCTTGGGTTTAATGACAACTTAATATTTAGATTACTTGAGGAGGGATAGTACCGAAATATTTTGAAGGATGATGAGTTATGTTACCTTAGGGTTCAATTTTGGCTCAACATGCAGTTCCTATTTTTTTCTCAAAGATAGCTAAGGTTTTGGGTTATTATTGTGTAGTCTCAGTGTAGGTGTTGTCAAACTCTTTTGAGAGCCTCCTTCATAATTTTCCTGCAAGAGAAAAAATGAGAGCTAGAGTTTAGAACTTTCATGTATATGATCATGATGAAGGCCTTTTAGGATGGCATTATTTTATTTTCATCCAAGTATATCATGATGTTAGGTTTATAAAATAAAATAGAGGACTAGAAAAAGAAGTTTTTTTCTTTGTGAAATCAAAAAAAGATTGGCCAATTAAGACCAAACCAAGTGTGATTCCGAGAAATAGGTTGAAAATGACATGAATACCATAGAATGATGTGGGATCATTTTGGAATATTTAGGAGTATTAACCTGAAGACACCATTTTATATTTTAAATGCCTCCATCAAATCAAGCATTCTCTTAGGTTGGCTTCATGAAATATGTCATTGATTAAGCTTTAATACTTTTTACTAGGAGATCTTTTTAAGCCCCATTATTTTTTCTCTTATTTACCTTCCTATAGTTCTTATATTTTATAATAATTGAATATTTCCCTTCATTATCCAAGTTGGGTCAACCAAATGGCCTCAATTTGAAATAAAATTTGATGGGGCGACCGAAGAGTCTATAGACTCATCCTTTAAAATGAAGAGATAATTCATTTTGAATGATGAGGAGGATGATGAATTCTAGAAAGATGGGATAAGTTCTTAAATGCATGGCCATCAATCATCAACATGAGTGCTTGTGATTCCTTTATGGGAGATTAGCATGGAATTATTGGCTCTAGTGCTAAGTATGGCTAATAAAGGGAAGTGAAGGGTCGTATATACTTATCCCTTACAAGATATTAAATTAATCTTTCATGATAATAAGGGAGAACTTATAATTTTGGTTGGAAGAAAGAGGGTAATGATATATTTAATGTTAGGGTGGATCCCTTCATCTTCAACAATGTCTTTTAACCTTGGTTTGACCATGTTTCTAGAATTCTTACACCAACATTTGGAGAAGCTACTGCCAAATAACTTACATATGTGTTAATGAGGAGACTAATGTAAGCATTGCAACAACATTCTTATGACAACAGCAACAACAACAACATCAAGCCTTTATCCCACTACGTGGGGTCGGCTACATGAATCATTTTTCTCCAATATTGTGTCATGTTAAAAGTCAAAAAAGGTTATTGACAACAACAACATTCTTATGACAACGATTAAAAAAGTTAATCATAGAAAAAATTGACATTAGGGGCAAGTTCAATTGGGTTTGTAAGAAATTAACAATAATTAAGGAATTTAAAACACAAAAAAACAACTTATAAGAGTTATTGACAATAGAGCAAGCTACAAAGGCATATAGTAAATAATTTGCAAAGAAGCTATAAGTCAATCTAGAGGATTTCAAGAAAAAGATCGGAGATGAGATGATGCAATGACTTTAAATGAGAGATGAATAGTTATGTTATAGAGTTGTGTGAACAAATTATAATCTTCCATGTCCGATTATGAGCTCACAAAGAAAGAACCCATTCATGTATTATTTTTCTTACATATTATGAACTTTGAATTGAAGAAGTTGAGTAAAGAGAGGGTTGACTTGTCTTGTTTGGTTCTAATGTTTGTTGATACTAACGATTTCTTTGATTTTGTCAAGTACAAGGATAAGGTGCAAAATAAGTTTTAAGAGGGAATTACTTTTGTTTGGACATGATAACAACCATTTTTACTCTAATGTTGTGGATGATTTCAATGAAGAGTTAAAGGAGGGCAAGTCCCTAAAGACAAGAAATTGAGACTCTTTGAAGGATGACTCATGTTGGTTTTGATTTGTAGCTTTTTGGCCTTTCTCTTTATAAAGTAATTTTTGGTGAACTATAATTACATGTTTTATAGATGCAATAATTTTGTATTTAAATTTGAAGTATTTCTTTTTTCTTTTGAGATATGGAAATTTGCTGAATGAGAATGTCTTGAATTTAACTAAACTTGAATAAATTTTATAAGTTTATAAGGTATATTATAAATCAAAAGTTTGCCAAGTAATTGATAAAACATTCATAGATATGAGTATGTTATCTAATTATCAAGTCATATTCAATCTTGTTCTTTATTGTAATCTTTTGATAAGTCATCATCTTGGATGAACCTCAATGTATGCAAAAGGCTTATGGTCTTATAAGGGTAACCACCAAGACTAGTTATTAGATGGGACTTCTCTCACTTACAATCTAAATATTGTCATAAAGAAGGATTCCAAGTTCTAGGGCTCCGCACTTTGACAATGTATATCTATCTATTAGTGTGTATCTTTTCATAAAGGGTGTCCAAGTTCTAGGGCATGACCTTTTTTCCTTTTGTTGTGATTAACATTAAATATCAAAAACCATGCTTATCATTATTATAGTGCAAGCACAAATAAATTTCTTAATTATTATTAAATATTGAAAATTGAGTTTTCCAACACTTATTAAGTAATGAATACTTAATTTCATGATTAATCATAAATGTACAATATTGAGTTCCCTATGTATTATCAAATGTCAAAAACTAAGTTCCCATTTCAAATATTGAATATTGAGTTCCTAGAATACTGTTGAGTAATAATTATTGAATTTCTCCATTAATGTTGATTATTGATTAACCAAGTTCCCCAAATATTGTCAAATGTTGAATATCGTGTTTCTCAAGTATGATCAAATATTAAATATAGAGTTCCCACAATATTCCTTAATATTAACTATTGAGTTTCCTGGGCATCATTTGATTAAGTCAAGTGTATTATATTTACTTAACATTAAATTCATTGCAAAGAAAGAAACAAAACAAAATTCCTTAGAACTCATCATTATTTGAAAATTCCTTTTAAAAATGAATTATAGAGTTTGCAAAATATATTGCTTCCCTATCACACAGATTATTCTAAAACATTCCTATGCAATGCTTTTCGCTATCTAATAGACTTAAGTTATGGTTGCCTAGTTTTCCCTTCCTTTTTCACTTCATGGAATCAATTCTTGATTGGAGAGTGGAACTCTTTGAGCTTCCCCACCTGGCGAGTTCCTCAACTAGGTTATGGAGGTGTTAACAATCCTATGGTTAGGGACATTATCTTTATGAAAGGCATGATATTTTGATGGGTCATGAGTGTGTGGTTGTGTGTTTGATGGGAGTGGTAGGTAGAAATATTTCATGTGTTTTATGGCATATACCAATTTTACATAAGATGACTTATAAAGGAGTGTAAGTAGGGTATATATTAATAATTGGTGACTTATCTCTAATAGGGATCAATAAGATGATGCACTCCTATGCTTTAATTACTAAAGATGATGTCAATGTAATCACTGGTCATCATGGCAAGCAAAGGATTTCATTGATTTAAAATCATCCTTACACTTATTTGTTTGGTGCTACAAGTCTTGGATGACTCCCATACATTGATTTAAATTCTCAATATGGTTATATCTTTAGCATTTTTAGTTATTCATAAGTTCTAACATTTCAATCAATGCCCCACAATCACCTTAACTTGAGTGTGTATCATAAAGGTCCTTTCTTAAGACTCTAATGGAGTGTAGCAAGGGCAACAACAGACTCCAAATCTATAACTTCTAGCTTTTTTCACTAAAATCAAATTATTGAATTCTTAAGAGACTCATACCTCTCTTGTCTTGTCAACAATAATGTTTGAGAATTTTTAAGCAATGTCTAGGTGCTTGTAAAATGGGTAATAACTTATTTTTTTGAATTTAGCAAAGGACATAATGCTTTTTGGTGATAGCCAATAGAACCTTCTAAGTGGGGACTCCTAGAAGGTTGTAAATAATAGCTAGCACTTTGATGCATCAATGATATAAAATACAAGGTGGTTGAATCATAGTAAGTGAAATGGTCGATTGAATCCATTTTTTCTTGGTGCAATTCTAAATGTGAAAGTTTAAACTTTGTCAGAGATAACACCTCGAGGATCTCTCTAGAGAATGCACTCACCAATTATGGCCGAGGCTTTTTAACTCTCATTGTTGTTATTATATTGCCACTAATTTTGAGTAGTATATGTCGTTAGTTACTAAAGTCAAGGACAATATGGAAAGACTTAATAGTCATCGAGGGAGATGGGAGTATGTGAATTTGTTTTCAAAATTTTCCACATGATAGGTGCCTCTAGAATCTTACTCCAAGGTTCCTTAGATCATTCTTGTAAGCCTCCCTTGCATTTAGAAGAGTTGCATTTTGTTAATGAATTCTTAATTTTTTATCCCAATTGATTCTTTCCTTTCTGAAAGTTCTCTATTTTATAAGTACAAAACCTAGCTTCTAGTGCTTGGCATCGATCCATCTTCATGACACTTCAAAGAATGTTTCAAATTTGTGTGTGGACATAAACCTTAATAGTAAGGTTGTTAAACTAATGAGAGAAGAATAAAGAAAAGGATAAAGAGTTGGGAGAGAAACTTTATGATTTTTATTGCCAAAAAATAAAGACCTCAATATAATAAGATATGTCCCTTGGGTTGGGGAAAACATAAATCTCTTTAAGAAAATGTTACATATAACGAACATATATCAATTATAGAATTTACCCTAATGATGGTTTTTCATAAGATAAAAGTGCACTAATAATGGCTCTTAAGAATCTTAAATGCATATTTTAAGTCTTTCTAAATATAAGATGGGCACCACAAGAAATTATTGGCTGATTACAATCTCCTTTCCTGAGTCCTGGTGAGTTGTCATCTTGTTACAATAAACCCTCTATACAAATATACCTACTCATTCTATGGGAATGAGAAGATAGGTGAGTTTCTATAATGAAAGTTCTCAATGGATATGCTTAGTTGGCCTTTAGGGCCAAGTAGGTATGTGAGTTACATTATGTACTTCATGGTGCTTTAGTTCAGGATGGTCTTAAACTTTGTTGTCTATTCATTATGTTGAAGGTGACTTTTGTCTCTCAGCAATTTTCATCCAATAGACCCATGATATTGACTTCTCCTACTCAATCAAGTCGACCTGAACTTGCCCTCCCTTTATGATTTTTATTTTAACCCATGATGGCATGATGTCTAACTATTATAATGTTAATGAGGAAATGTGTTACTATTGATTCGAAAGTGATAAGAGGAAATTGATTATTCATAAATGTCTAGATAGTGGGTATTGATGTTTACATATGTCGACCATCATTAATATTATAATTGCTCATTTACAAAGGTGGGAATCTTTTTTTGCAAATGATATTAGACTATTATATGCTACAATTTATAATAGGAAAGAAAGTGTTTATATCTTAGCATTTCATGAAAATATTCAAATAGATAAATAAGTGAAGAGACACGAATGAAATGTGATATGCTTTTGGTGAAAAATACATAAAGGGAAAATTAAAGAACATGCTAATACAATAATGACTTGTATATTATTTATTATGCTATGGAATTAAGAGTAATTTTGAGATTTTAGATTTATTAAATGGTGATCTTGAGTATTTTTTATTGGCCTTCTTTAATAGAGAGGGAGATCAGGTGAATTATAAAAGGGGAGTTAGGTGTTGATGTCTGGCAAACATTGGCCATCAATCATTGAAAAGCTTTGTATGGCGGTCGATGGGGATGTATTAAGTCAACAAGTATGGGTTTTTTATAATAAAAAGGGGGTTCAATCAATCAAAAGATGAGTTTTAGATGCTAATCGCTAATGTGTAAAACTTGAAATTTTTGAAAGTAATTTTAAAATGAAAATAAAAAAAAAGAAATTTCTAAACTATGGCACTATAGCACTGTGATTTCGAGTGCAACGGCTGTGAGGGGAGTAGCGCTGGAATTTAACATGGCAGTGTTGATGCTCTCTATTTTACAATAACTCTAGAATGAGCATGCAGCACTGGATTGGAGAATCACGATGCTAGGCACTGAAAAACATTTTGTAATATAAATTTCTCCTCCACTTAGCCACCCTCCCATCCAACCATTAAGTTTGTCGGGGAAGGAAAAGAGAGGGGAGGAGGAGAAGGAGGAGAGAAAGAAGAGGGAGAAAGAGGTTCATAGCATTTATCTGTAAGATTTGTTTTTAGATTTCTTCTAGCTATGGTAAGTAACACGAATCTCACTCTGGGTTTCAATGATTTTAAGTTTGATGAACTTAATCTTCCCCAAATCGATAAAAATATATTTCTCTTTATTTACATCACTTTCAGCATGTTACTTTTTATATATGATTGATATAAATTTTATGAGCATTTTGATTATAATATTATTGAATTTCATTGGGTGAATTGATAATTATGATTTTTTTATGTAAGTGAATGATGTTTTGATCTGTTGCATTTCCTAAATTAGTGTATTTCATACAAAATATTGACTTATATTACATAGAAAATGACATGATTGATATGAAATGAACATGTCATTTGCATGTAAGTAAGAAATACTAGATGTTAACACTAAAATCAAAATAGGTTGGCTCTTAAAATATAATACCATGTGTAGGATGGTGGACCGATGGGATTTCCTTAAAATAAAAGATTTGTGGTGTAATCTGATATTAGCCTATAATTGATTGATCAAATTACATCGATGGGCAAAGAGCGGCGACTCTTTGTAGATTATTGAAATTTGCCTGTAATGATGATGAATTAATAATGTAATGAATAATTGATAAGACTCATGGATGGTAGATGAAAGAGTGAAAACACCACATTAAAGATAGAAGTCTAGCCTTATTATTTATAATTACATTCATGATAGTATTTAGATGATAGCACATATATTGACTAATAGATAAAATTTACAAATTAACATTAAAACTATTACAGCATGTCATATCATAAGACAGATATACTTATATGTATTGGTGAACTTATTTATATAGTGCACTGGCATGTCATATTGATAGATAGGTACACACGGCATGATCATTTATAGAAAATATATGATAGAATTATTGGCATGAATATAATTGATAGATAATCAACATATGTTTTATTGTACAACATCTGACATTTCTTTATAGACTTTTATTGAATTTATGATGTATTCCTATGCTTCTTGAGATACTTTTGTTTCATTGATCATATTGAATTTTTTGTATATATATTGACACCGATCGTTGCTTCATAACAATAACTACTAATTTTATATTGATTGAGTTAAGCATGCATATTGATTATTGAGATATTACATCAAAAGTAATGATGAATTTTGATTGCTTGCTGGGCTATGTGCTAATTATGTGGATTTGACTTATTTCAAGTCAAAGAAGGGTCAGAACCTTATAGAGTGAGGGTATCAGCATCTTTAGATTTTTCTTTTAATTCATGTATTTTGTTTTATTCTTTTATAGTCAAGAGCTTGTTAAGATAGATTGATATTATAAGGGATCTCATAGCTATTGTAAATCAAATTTTGATGAATAAATATAATGAAAGATTGCTTCTAGTAGACTGATCTATATTAATGATTTTATAGAAGCTCTGATAGATTAAATAAGAGGTGAAAGATATAATTCTTTCAATTTAGGTATTGGGCATGACAAAATTGTATCAGAGTGAAAATTATTGGAAGAATTGAATTGTAACTAGAGCCATATGGTAAGTTGGGTAGAAGAGGGTAGTATAGATTTTTCTTCCTTGCATTTGCTTTATTAATGTATATGTATATATGTGTATTGTGTTTGATGTTTGTTGGATTAGAAAGAGAATTATATTAGTGGACAAATAGACCCTACTAATCAGGATATACATAATGGACAGAGTATGGCATCAGTCCCAATGAGTTCGGATAGCTTGATGCAGCTTGTCAGTATACTTGCATAGGTAATGAGTGATGCACCAAGGAAGAAGACTAGACA
This sequence comes from Dendrobium chrysotoxum, assembly GCA_019925795.1. NCBI lineage: Eukaryota > Viridiplantae > Streptophyta > Magnoliopsida > Asparagales > Orchidaceae > Dendrobium > Dendrobium chrysotoxum. The sequence continues at coordinate 75,943,251 of CM034302.1, read as the reverse complement.
TAAGGAATCAAAAGAGGATAAACATTTATAGATGTTCTATAAATTGAAGCCATCATTATTTAAGGAAGCTGTAGAACCCCAAATAGCAGAAACTAGCTATTGAGGATAGAGAAAATATTTATTTGTACTATAAAAATTCATTAAAAAGGATAAAGAAAATATTTAATAGCATGTAGTACCCGAAGAACATAAAACTACCACTAGAAGTTTTTTTGTTTGACGGTGGAGTAGAAAGGTGGTGGATAAGATAGCAATGAGAGAAATTCCAAAGATAGATGAATGCAAAGATTACCTGGATAGAGTTTATTACAATTTTTAGAAATTAATTTGTACCTCCATTAGCTTGACAAAAAATATAGTAGGCTTTTATGAGATTGGAGCAAGTAGATAAGACAGTAAAATTATATGAAGCTGAATTTACTGCACTGGAAAGGTGTGCTCCACAGTTGATTAGTATAATGTAAGAAAATTAAATGCTACAGATTCTTAAAAGAATTGAAGGATGAATTAATGCATCCACTGGTACCATTAAGAACTCAAGAGTTTTTAGAGCTAGTTGAGAGATCAAGATTAGTGGAGAATGATTTAGTATACCGTTGTTCAGATAGGATATGAGTAGGAAGAGATCAAAAGATGATATGACTACTAGAGATAATAGTGAAAAGAGTAGTAAATCTTTAGATAATATGAAAGGATCTAAGATGATAGTGGGAAGTGTACTAGAGTGTGCTTGATGTGATAGAAAGCATACTAGACAGTGTTTTCTGATGATTGGATAGTGTTTCAGATGTGGACAACGAGGACATCATATGGCTAATTGTTCATAATAGTGGTAGGCAACAAAATCTAGATTTCGAGCGGGGCAGTCCATGTATGACTACAAACAGAGGACTATGGGATCCAGGGGACACATTGAGGGATCCAAAAATAGGACAAATGAAAAGAGAGCTAGGGAAAGTCAGAGAGAACCCACGCAATCGGTTACGCCAACACTAACACTAGTACTGCTGAGAGTTTACAATTTCATTTAGTAGGATAATAGGAATGCAGCTAGAGGATCCACTAGTAGAACTCTCAAGCTTATGTGTTTAGTTTTAAGTGATTAGTATTGCGTAGTATATTGAATGACATGCATAAGTTTGTATGATTAATTGAACTCATAATTGATTAAATGAAATGAATGATACGTTGGTGATCAGTAGTTATTTGTATTTTTTAATTACAGGATTATTATCGTATCGATTTATTTTGAATCGAATTGATGTATTTAATGAATTGACTTAATTTTGAACTGGTTTGATTTTGTTTTATATTAATTTTATTTGGTATTGATTTATTTGTATTAATAGTGGAAATATCGAGGCCGATATTTTTCCAATGTGGGTAGATTATAACAACTTGAAAATTTTAAAATGAAAATCTAAAAAAAAAATAAAATTTCTAAACAATGGCACTATGGTAGTGTGATTTCGTGTGCAGCAACTCTGGGCAAAGTAGCTTTGGGGCGCTAGAACTCAACATGGTGGCACTAATGCTCTCTATTCTATAGTAACTCTGGAATGAGCATACAGAGTTACAGCGCTGGGTTGGACTGCCGTGATGCTAGGCACTAAAATAATTTTTTAATATAAATTTCTCCTCTGCTCAACCACCCTCCCATCCAGCCATTAGGCTTGCCAGGGAAGGAAAGGAGAGGGGAGATGGAGGAGGAGGAAGAGAGAAGAGGGAGAGAGGGGTTCGAAGCATTTTATTTGCATGTTCTATTTGGAGATTTCTTCTATTCGTGATAAGTAACCTAAATCATACTCTAGCTTTCAATGATTTTAAGTTTGATGAACTTAATCTTCCCCAAATTAATAAAAATATATTTTTCTCCCGGTTTATCATACTTTCATAGTGTAACTTTTTATATATGATAAATATGAATTATATGAGCATTTTGACTGTAATATTATTTAAATTCAATGGGTGAATTGATAGTCATGATTTTTTGAAGTAAATGATAGTATTTAGATTTCATATATTTCCTAGATTAGTGTATTTTATACAAGATATTGACTTTCATTACATAGAAAAATGACATAACTAATATAAAATGAATGTGGCATTTGCATGTAAGTAAAGAATGCTAGTTGTTAATACTAAAATTAAAACAATTTGGATCTTAAAGCATAATAACCTGCACAGAAAGGTGGGCCTTGAGCTTTCTTTAAAATAAAAGATTTGTGCTATAATCCTAAAAATTAGCTTATAATTGATTGACCAAATTACTCCAATGGATAGAGCATGATGACTCTTTATAGATTATTGAAAGTCACCTGTAATGATGATGAATTAATGATATAATAAATTATTGATAAGACCCATTGATGATAAATGAAAGAAAGAAAGCATATACATTAAAGTTGAATGTCCTACCTTGCTATTTATGATCGCATTCATGATTACATTTACATGATAGCATATAAACTGACTGATAGATAGAATTGATAAACTAGCATTGAAACTGTTACACTATAACATAGCATATGACATATATACTCATAAATATTGATGAATATATTAATATAGTATATTGCTATGACATACTGATAGATATGTACAATTGACATGATCATTGATAAAAAAATATATGATAGAATTATTTGCATGAATATAATTGATAAACAATTGATATATGCTTTAATGTACGACACTTGACATTTCTTTATAGACTTTTATTGAATTTCTGATGGATTCTTATGCTTCTTGAGATGCTTTTGTTTCACTAGTCATATTGATTTTTTATTGATATATTGATACTAATCATTGATTTTATACCAATAAACAATGTCTTTATATTGATTAAGTTGAGCATGCATACTGATTCTTAAGACAACTTATTGAATGAAATGGTGGATTTTTGTTGGAACTCAAGCATTGGTGGTTGGTCAACCTAAACATAGTCCATGCAACTGGAAAGGCAAGCATCATATTTTAGTGAATAGTGGACGTCTAATGTTATTCACAGGTAGGCATCATAAAATAGTTAAAGGGACATCGAAAGTTGGGAGATAATAGGCAATTGCTTAGTCATTCTCATATGAGAATGTGAGAGTTGGTGACAAAGGAAATACGAGTATAATATATTAGTGATTGATGAGCGTCTAATGTCGACTATTCATAAGCATAAAATGACAGACAACGGGTAATGTCGAAAGTTAGTTAATAATGAACAAAGAGCTTAATCATTCTTCTAATAGGAGAAAAGATTTGGAGACCAAGATATCTGGGAGATAAGAGTTAAATATTTATGGTTGATGATGAATTTCTAACATTGATCATTGATAGGCATCAAACGACGGTGAAAGACAAATTTTAAATAAGAGATTAGGGAAAGACGAGCATCGAAGGTTAATGGTTGGATCCATATGAAAATCGATTGGGGAAATTAAAAGTCCAGCAATAGCTAACAAAGAGCATCAATGTCGATCAACAATCAACATGTAATGGCAAATGAAGCACTAGAGTTCTCAATAACATCTAAACTCTCTCTACTAAATACCATGTACCTGCATGCATAAATATAGAACCTATTTTTATATTTCAAGAAAAGGCATCTTGATCATCTTTACTATAATCTTCGACATTCCATGGCATGGCATGATCCTAATAAGTTTCCTTTAATTAATTTATATTTTTAGGCATCTCAATATCTTAATGAACCCAAAATTATGTGATCTTGAACTTATCAAAATGATATTGTCAAATACTCATTTTGACTATAAACTAATAAAAATTGAATGCTATTTGACCCTCAAAATGGGCTTGATAAGTTTCTAATTAGATTAATGAGTGCTTGATTTAGATATTTGAATTCAAATCTAAGCTTTATTTAGCATGTAGGCTACAAAAATTTGCGACCCGGCCTCTTCGCGACTCCTTTCTTTTTTATGTCGACGAGAAGTTTTAACAGGTTCTGAGATAAATTTTTAGAAGGCAAATTGGGTTTTAGATAAGACATTACCCAGAAATTTTGCCCACATTTCGTGAGGACTTTATAATCTGAGTTCAAGATGCCTATAGGCACAAGCCCCTATAATTATTTACCCCTCCCGATAATGAGAGAGAACTTTCGGTTAAGGCTAATCGTCAAACAGATACATAGTATATGGCGTATAGTAACAGCAGACATTGATATTTAAAATTAAAATTTATATCACTCCGCACTTAAAGCGGATGGTGGGGGGAATGATGATGAACCCGATCAAGATCCCATGATTCCATCATTCTGGGTCATCATGTTCCTGTCCTAGTCTACTTAGTAAAAGGAGGTAGTCGCCCGAACTTAACCGAAGGATTCTTGTCAGTAGCTATGGGTTGCTTCATCCAAAGGTACCTTATAGACTTAGGATGAATATTTACTTAAGAAGATAAATTTAAAGCCACCTTAGCTAATAGAGGGATTTATGCCCTATCAGTTATAACATATTGATTCATTACTCAATGATTTAGCATCGTTTGGGAACATATGGGCTCTGACCATGACTGTAATTTAATTGTGTCATTTAGCAGCAAAACCACCTAGTTAGAGGGTCCTGGTCATAACCGCTTACATGTGGTGCCATTTGGTCGTAAAACCACTGGTTAGAGGACACGTATCACGTCTTGACAGGCAATAGATAATTTGAGAATGAATTGTAGTGTTATTCTCGACTAGATATTTGCTCTTTATGAGTTGAAGTGATTTTCAAACTTGTCTAGCATGGCAAATTATTGCGGGGGGTGGATGGATTTTTGCTTTGAATATTTGATGATTAATTTTTATTTTTATACATTAATATCATTCATAAATATAAAGTTTTGAATCTTTGATAGGTCTTTGAAAGTTAACTCATTCGGTTGAGATTTACATTCAATACGACCTTTATTGGGGTGACTTTATTGTCACTTTAAATGTTTATATTTCATGAAAATTCGGGATGCATTTTAAATGTTTGGGGCCCCTCTGGTTAAGATTTTCTATCAATACGACCATTGTCGGAGATTTTGAGCAATTTACTTTATTGGCAAAACTTTGTTGATTCTGTCTACTTTGCCGACAGAGGATTGGGTCAATGTAGATTTTATATTTTTGGTGATGAATCTTTCTTATAATAGACCTTAAAGGTCTAATATGAATGTATAAAATAAATACTTCGGTCGGCACTATGATTGTGTATTTATTCAATGATTCAAGCCGTGTTGACTCTATCTATTTGCCGACAAAGGATCAAGCTTGAAATTAAGTTTATTTCTTGACATGCGCAGCATCCTCAGATGTCACATGTATGCATAAGTCGCGCTCGTCGGGGCCATGTGTGTATATGCCTTTGAATATATTTTGTATGATGTGTTTGTATAGTGGTTATATGTATGCAATGTAATCGATGCTATGCAATGTAATGGATGTACATGATGTATCTACATGCTCACATATATATTTGCATTCTCATCTACATGCTAACATGCTTATATATGCATTGGCATATTTGCATGTATGTATATATGATGCATTTTGTATTTATGTGTTGATGATTCCTGCTTGCATGATATTTTGCATGTTACGAAATGGCTTAAAGCAATAGCGTATGATAAGTATGCATGATATGCTTATGCATCACCTGTTTGCTTGCATAATATGCTTACATGATGATGTAGTGATTTTGTGTAGTGCATGATATATTTGCATGTCTGCATAGCACGCTGCTGCTACGTAATATATTTTTACATGTTGGATAACATTCTTGCATAATGCATTTTACATATTACAATGTGTATAAGAAAAATGTGATTGCATGTCAATGTAACGCGTCACCATAGTGTGGTGTACTTTACATATTGAATAAAGTGTTTGCATAATGTAGCTTGCAAATGAGTTGTGTGGTGCATCATGAGTCATCCACCTCTCATTTATAAGTGAGCTGATCTACTCGACGTGACAACCTGGTGTTAGAAGTTTTCATGTTTCTATTTTCCAGCAATCTGCAATCTTCATTACAAAATCCTTGCTTTTGCTTGCAGGTGAATCGTAGCACTACATTTTGGGTTATTTGTTGCTTCATGCAGATAGCCTTCCAACATTGCTTGTAAGCGGTTCATAGCGCTACGGTATAGGTTGCTCGTTGCTTCTTGCAGGAAAGAAGTGCTACTACGGGTCGCTTGTCACTTCCTACATGTAAGTTTCATGTGCATTACAAGTTTTCTAATGCTGCTCACAGATGCTTACATTCATCACGGCTCATATGAATTTGCTCGTTAATAGCATGTGTAAATGAAAGATCTTCTACAATGGCTCGTAGGTGTTTGCATTTGTTGCAAATCGACCACCTTTACTTGCATGGGATCATTGTATTTGCATGGCATTGAATGGTTGTTGACTACAAGGGTGTCATGGCATTCATTGCTTGTTGCTGACCATTCCTATAGGCATATTATTGTGCATACAGCAAATCTTCCATCTTTGCTAGCAGGTGTTTATATTCATTGCATTCTTCTTGAGTGTGTTTGTAGGATGTTCACCATACAATCTATCCAATGTTATCGTTCGCGAGTGGGTCAGTACATTCATCACTGATTCATTCTAATAAATTGTTGCATTCATTTGCACATCTATTTCCATTGTTCACAAAGGATCGGGCTTTTGTTTGCAAGTCAACTAAAAGTAGTGGTGGACGGGCTGGATTCACTAGTACGTTCATTAGGAGTCTTTCTTTGCGAGCAAACACATTCATTATGTTTTTTCTGTGATCCATATCGTTCATGAATGGTTCGGTGAATGTATTATAGATCCTTTGTTTTTCTGATGTGTTTGATTGCAAGTTGGCTTTGTAGAGAGTGTTATTGTTTGCAGGCGAATTTAGTGTGTTTATTTTTATGTTAATATTGATTGTCGGATGAGCTACATTTATTGTTGATTTCCCTATGCCTGCTAGTTAGCAAGTTACTGTGTTTGCTTGCATATCTTATGTTGTCGCCCATAAACACTCACAAGCTCCTTATAGTTGCTTGTAAACCGACTGTTGTGTGTGCCAAAAGTTCACACTCAGGCTCGTAGGCAAATTATTCTGTCATTATAAGTCTCCTGCAGACACTCGTAGGCGAGTTGTTACAATCATTGTGTATTCTCCATGCTTTTCTCATAAGCATATCAGTGCATTCATTTCAATCTTCTTATATATGCTTGTAGGGTGGCCGCCAACGCTGTTGTAAGCTTTTGGTCATCGCCAGTAGATGAACTATTGTATTGTAGGTTCCCATTTCCTACTCATAGGCTAATTGACATGAGCACTATGAGTCTTATGATATTTATCCATTAGAAATATTGTATAGTTGCCTGCACTTAGATTGTCACACCCCGTTTGATTCTTGCTGATTAATGTTTGCGGGCAAATTATGTTTGAAGTTTTGTCCACTAAAAGTCTTTTACCTTTTCATTTGCATTTGAATTTTCTTTTTGTTATTTTTGCAAATTATAATTTTGTTTTAAGAATTATCTATGGTTCTGTAATTCAATAATTTATAAGTTCAGTTCCTTGTATTTGTTCAAGTTCTGTTCATTTCAAGTCTGGATTTTGGCAGCCTCCCGACGTCTTCCCCATTTAGGAAAATTTTGGAGAGCAAGGCCTTCCCACCACGCTACAAAAAATATGTATGGTAGGTGTCGAGCGACACCGAGACCATGAATTTTCAATTCCACCATGCTATGAAAAGCATGTATGGGTCCTCGAGGTACATGTGTGAAAAATTTGTAGTTTTTTTCCTACATGCATAGAAGCACGTGCACGAGTACTTAGGATTTTCTCCGTCAGGCTACGAAAAGAGTATACAAGGCATACCCGCCTCACCGCAAGAGTCGCACCGAGCTCCCACCCACAACACTAAGAAAATAAGATTTCGAGTATTTTTTGAGTTTAGGAACCATTTATACCTTTGCGAGCAAAGTGGTGATGGTGTCGACATCAAAATGATGATTGAGGCACAAAATTTTCTTTTTCTTCTATTTTCTTCTTTTTTTTGCTCTTTTTTCTTCTTTTTATTTCTCTTCCTTCTTTTTTTTAAATAATAATATTAATAATAGTTTAACATTGTTATTAATAATAATATTAATTACAATGTTAATAACATTAAGGGAGGATGGAGGTTGTAGTAAGCTACCTGTTGTTTGGAGAGTTGCTTGATGGGTGGAAAGAGGGAGGAAGTATGTAGTAGAGAGGTTCGGGTAAATGAGGAGGATTGCGAGCTCGGTCGGTTTGCAGTATCCAATCAAGATTGATGTGCGGGTGGCTGGTTGGGAACGGGAGGTGCTGTCAAGTTGTCATTTGATAGAGAGAGGGTCTGGGAGGAATCAGATCAGAGGCAGTAAGCAGAAGAAGCAATAGGGGAGGTCAAGTTGGGGTGGTCGTTTGGCCCGGTTATAGCTGGATCTGTGCTGTAAGGAGTTGGGTTGGTGAGGTAGAGGGAATCGGAAGGCTTGGGTGCAGATGAAAGCTGGGAGGTAGCAACAAGGAGAAGGTTCAACCGATCGGGATCACGGCTACTATGGGTCGATCGGCACAAGGAGAAGAGGCGGAATCGACATGTGAGGGGGTTGGTCAGATCGAAGCTAGAGGAATTCTGCTGTGAGCTAGGTCGTCAGGCACGAAAGGCTGGAACAGAGGTCGTAAGGTCGGAGTGTTGGGCTCGGGTGAATGCAGGCGTGCGACTGTTGTGGTCCTTCAATTCATATGAGGAAATGAGGGAGTCCGGCTATGAGATCGGGATGAACTGGGTCAGCGGGATGGGCTAGTTCAGTTAATTGAGGGAGTTTGAGTAGCAAAGGAAATGAGGATAAGAGTTCAGTTGATATCATAATCATAGGAGGTTAAGGCTTATGTGCGGGAAAAAGAAACGAAGAGTCGTTCGTCATCATTTTAATAACGACCAGTCGAATTGCGCGATTTGAGCAGAGATCCCGAGACATGAGTGGTGTCAACGTCGACTCTGAACATCAGCATCTACATGTACTTCCTTTTTTATTTTAATTAATAATATTATTATTAATATTAGTATTTTAAAATAAAAAACAAATAACAAGAGAAATATAATTTTGCACCTTGATCTTCATGTCCATTTCCTCATACAAATATCATTGGGCAAAATTAGTCATTTTTAAGTGACTCAGATGTTCTGAATGCAACAGCGAAATCCGTTTTGCAATCGAATGTCGTTTGGGCAGCATCGTGCGTCATTTTCAGGTGTCGGTCGTCGATTTTGACTGTTTTCGCCTGATTTGACTGCGAGCGGCTCCGTCTTAGGTAAATTCGACGCTTAAATCACTTGAGTGTATGGGTCCACATAGTATCGTTTGCTTCTTCTCATTGACCAACACTATCTCAACTATAAAATTGCAGAAAATAAAATTCAATCTCAATGGGCAATTCATGAAATTTGACTCAAATACATGACTAATTTGAGATTTAAAATTACACCAATATGTATTGATCAAACAACTTTTTGATGGTGCATCAAAATTAATGCAATACCACTCCCAAAACTTATATCATCAGCAAGATTCATGAACTAACCTGAAAACTTCCATTAAGAAAAGCATAAAGAAAGGAGAAAGGATTGTGGACAAACACCCGAGACTCCAATCCTTCCACTCCTAAGCGTCCAATAACTACCACTGGCCAATTGCCATAAGAATGGCCACCTGCAACAATAAAATAAGTAATTCCAAAAGGGACTTGTGGCTTTGTGCATACTGCATAGCTTCCACAGGTGTTCCACCTCAACTATAGAATGCCAAGGCATCAAAATTTCTAGTGCAAGTAACATCCAGAAAATGTCAATGATGGTGTTTGACGGAAAAAAACAAGAAAAACAAAAATATGCTGATAAAATTACAAGAATTACTCATACTTAACAAACTCATGAAGAACAAAGTGAAATTAACTCAAGAACTGGCGCTGCAAACTAAGTTGTTCTGAAGAAATTCCAAATCAAGTATTTAAATAACTGATAGCAGAATGAGATCATTAACATTACATTATCCTATTTATGATGACATAATTAGAAATATTGTAAGAGAAATCAAGACAGGAAAAGACTCAGATCAGGTGCCTGGACCGTTTATGATTCTGGTTCAGTAAAATCAAGAAAGGGAAGATCCTGTTCTAGTGCTTGCAATCAAAATGTTTATGTAAGACTCTTTAATTCAACTTCCAAGATTGCCTCATCCAAATACTAAACCAATAATCAAATTGGGTAGAAATGTCTTGGTTGAGCTGCTCAATAAAATAAAAAATAACAATAAAATAGGATAAGTAAGAAGTTCAAGTGCAAGTATCAGGAAGATGAAGAATATTATGGATTGCAATGTGCACTTCATTCAATAAACAAAGGGTTGTTGTTTGAGCAAACAGCTTTACTGGGAGGGAAGCAATGGTCGAAAATGTGATAGCAAACTATAGGGCAGCGGATTACACGTAATACTCAACTGACGCTCCAAGCATCTTCACCATTGGAATGGCATACCAATCATCTATATGGCTGATACACAACTGCTATCGTCTGTAAGTTGTGACAAGCCACAGACCAGGAGGTCAAGGAGGTCAATGATTTGTTTGGCAGGAGTCAAATTTCTTTCAAATGAGAACCCCCATACCACTGAATGCAGCTAGAATTTTGAAGGAAGGCTTTTTAATCGACAATGGATGCTAACTAACACGGAGAATTTTATAGGACTATTAAGCATTAATCAGTTGCTTCCTTACCAGAAAAGCAAGAACTGCAAATTTTACGTCTGGCATTATTCACAAAAAGAAGATATGGAGCAGAGGAAAAGTCCTGCAAAGAAGCACTATCAAGATTTAAACAAAACTGATATCCGTACATATTCCATCCGAAAACTTGCAGTTTTCATATCATTGTAACATAAGATGAGTTCTAACTTTAATGGTTAATCTTTTCCATGCTATTTATTTCCTGGATGGTTAAGTGAGATACAACATGCAAGAGGCCATCTCAGCACTCAGCAATCCTTTGAAAGAGCAACAAAGTTCAATGGTATTGCTGTAGCAACCTTGTTTCCATCCTTCTTGTCCTTGCTATTTGATAAAATCACTGGTCTTGACATTGAGAAACGGCGGCCAACAGGAGTTCCACCCAGCAAGTTTAAATTACTTTGACCCAGGGGTTTCTTAGCTGATAAGTGCCTTAATGGGCTAGGCTTTGTGCCAAACAAAGCCTCCTGCTCTGTAGCGTACTGCTCCTGTAATCTCTTATGCTCCTGCAAAGAAAATACAATCAATCACACTGCACTAGCACTACCAGTAATTCCTACCTATGGATCTATAAATGGCATCATAAAAGATTTATGAATTCGTTTACAACAGGTTAGTACAAAGATGGGCATACCACACCAAGATCATGTAAAAAATAAAAAGCATACTCTGTTCATTTTTAACCCAAAAGAAAAAACAAACACCTTATTTGCATCTTTTTGAGATGGGAAGACCTTGAAATAATTTGTTGAAAAAAGAATGCACTATATTGACTCTAGCACTGTGGTAAGACTAATTTTTCTATCTGCTGTTTGCATGAGGAAAAAATTTCAGAAGCGTATTTAAAAATTATGGTGCGAGACAAATTCAAGGCATTAAGCAAATAAAATTCATCTGTGCAACTGGATGGTTCAATAATGTAGTGCATACATAGAGCGTGGGCCTACTAGATGGAGTGGTTAAGTTGTCCTACTTGTGACTTGGACGTTTAAAGTTTGACCCTAGAAACAACCCACTTGCCTAAAAGCAATGGAAAGTCTATGTACACCAATTCCTCAAATCCTGCAATGGTCGGGAAATTGGTAGATGCGTATAGGCCTTGCATCCATGTACCAGATACGGGGTTGCAATTCAATTGTTAGCACATAAAAACCCATAGTAAATGTGTTAAGGTCATCCCTTAGATGAAGCCACACAAATCATTAGGAAAAATAATAAAAGTTCAAAAAAAATTTAGTCAAAAAAGAAACTAATGCCAAATGGCGTATATAGGAATTAAATATGCAAATATTTAAAAAGATGCCTGCAGATGGTTGAGATGACAATAATGATGACCAGTAGAAATTCATAAAGGCCTACCCTTGATCTGCGTCTTTCATCATCTCTTTGCTGTCTTTTGATAGCATACTCATCTAAGGTTTCTAGAAGTGATTTCTGAAACATAGAGCACTATGTTGAGTCCAATCCGGATAGAATATATCAGGTGAAAAAGATGAAAGGCTAGATAGGTAGAATTCTACCTTGTCATACAAGAAACACGCTCCGTTATCACTTTCCCAAGCTTTAACTTTGGCTGTAAGAGTTTCTACTAGAGCTGCAAATAATTAGAATAGATGTTCAGTTAATAACTCAATTAGATTAATAAAATTACAAGAATATGTCTTCTATTTACTTCAGATTGCATAGGTGATCATTGTGAGCAAGCATGCTCTCTTCTGGATCACTACTCCGACTTCTCTTAATAATAGCCTAAGTACTTAAATGCTTAAGATGCATGACAACGAAAATCATAATACGGAAAATAAATGATTTATGCAGCTAACTCACACTGTAAATCATCAAATACTTGAAATCTTCTTGTAATTTTATTCCCCTGTTAGCATCTCTTGGATTATGATATGTCGGGGGGGGCCCACCTTATAGGACACAGGGAAGCTATTATTCATTATGTGAGAAGGAGGAATCAAGGAAAAGCTGTTTAATTGTTTAAAAAAGTTTCCTAAATCATATTTAATTAATTAGGAAGGTTTCCTAAATTATGTTAAATGGTTTAGGAAGGTTTCCTAAATTATAGGTTTCCTAAATTATATTTAAGTTGTTTAGAAATGTTCTATTTATGTTATTGTGTTCTAGGGCTATCTAAGGGGGAGTTTCTGAGATTTTAGGATCATACTATGACTGAATTTTGATTTTGTTGTAGTTCTTTTCTTTGATGGCTTACTAGCGGCGTCTAGGTTGATAGGGAGAGTCGATCTACCTCTTGAATTGTAGATCACCTGTATCTTATTGTTTCTTATTGAAGTATTAATACAAAAAGCAGACACTGCTTTGGTTTTACTGTAGTTTTCCTATTTGTTGTTTGCTATTTTTGTTTCCAAGGTGCATTAAATTGGTATCAGAGCAATTTCTTGGGACTGATGGCTTGGAAAAGAGTTGAGGCATTGGAAGAAAGGTTGGAGTGGGAAGGAGGGCAGCTGCGAACAAATATGGGATCGTTGAATGAGCTTCTTTCAGCGGTTGAAGGAAGGTTTGGAAATCTCAAGGAGATGATGAAACGGTTCCGTCGGAAACAAGGGGAAATCACGAAAATGATATGCCGAGAGAAGATTAGAGAGTTGTACCAAGCAAGATTGATGGGGATGAAATGATAAAGATTGTTGGTCCTGGTGTAGAGAAAGATTCAACTGAAGTATCCTTGGATGTTGATGGTAAAAGTGCATTAGCGGAACTTAATTCACCTGCAAATCTCCCAAAAGAAAATAAAAATGGCATTGAAGACTGCAAGCATCATGACTTCATAAGCCAAGATGATGAAGAGACTTCAGAGAAAACAAGAAATTATGTACCAACTGATTCATTTTATTCTTCAAGTTGACATTGAAGTCTAGGTGGATAAGCTGAGTGCAAAATAAAAGAAAGTTATCAAATCTGTTAAGGGGTTTAAGGGCAATGCATTTTCTTCTGAAATAATAGAATATTCTTCTACTGCTGGAGATTTTGTTAATTCATAACTCAAAACTAAGTCAATAATTGTTATGCTGACACGAGTTTTGAGAGATTCTTCACAAAAGAGAAATGGAAAGAAAAATGTCTATATTATTTCACATAAACAAACTGTTGACAGAATTTTAAGTAGCAAACATGCTATAGCTGTTTCACGTGAATCCAACAAGGAAATGCATTCCAAGATTAAAACTACTACCCCATTTTCTTTTGCAACTGGAAAAATATTCTTCAACGGTAGTTTCCTACATTCCACCTTAAGGACAATGTGGCTCTTTGGGAAATAATACAGACATTATAGGACACAGGGAAGCTATTATTCATTATGTGAGGAGGAATCAAGGAGAAGTTGTTTAATTGTTTAAAAATATTTTCTAAATTATATTTAATTATTTAGGAAGGTTTTCTAGATTATATTTAATTATTTAGGAAGGTTTCCTAAATTATATTTAAATTGTTTAGAAAGGTTCTATTTCTATTATTGTGTTTTAGGGCTATCTAAGGGGGAGTTGTCTAAGATTTTAGGATCATGCTATGACTTAATTTTGATTTTGTTGTAGTTTTTTTCTTTGAGGGCTTCCTAGCAGCGTCTAGATTGATTGGGAGAGTTGATCTACCTCTCAAACTGCAGATCACCTGTATCTTGTTATTTCTTATTAAAGTATTAATATAAAATCAGCCACCGCTTTGATTTTACTGCAATTTTCCTATTTGTTGTTTGCTATGTTTGTTTCCAAGGCATATCTGATTACTTATACTTCAACTTATTAAGCTCTCTTTCTTTCACTGTGGCCTTGCATATCTTTAGATTATCACCATAAAGCTTCATCAGTTTATTTTTGATTCATTAATTAACCTTTATTACTTCTTACAAAGCACTTCCATTAGCTACTAAACCACTTTGTCTAGTCATAACAGTATATAAGGAATCCGATAACAATTTTCTTGTAACTATTACAATTGCAAGATTTCAAATCAATGATAAATTAATAATCTTCTTCGCACAAGGTATTAGAACTGATTTGGATTTTGGATATCCAAATCCAGCCATTTCGGCTTCAGACTTGTTTTTGATAACTTGGACGTGTTGATACTCGGGCCAGTTCCCAATTCCAAGTAAAACTGAGTAGAACAAAAATGATAAGTACTACTAGCAGATAGTAACAGCCAACCAACCGGCTAACCAAGCCATGATAAACTTATTATTCACGTTTATTAGTTAGATAATACTCTTGACAGCTTTTCCAATAAAGATAAGCAAAACATGCAACAAAAGAAGCCCATTCACCTAAGAAAATCCAAGCATATTTAAGTAGTCTATTCATGGTAGTTATTTAAAAAAAAAAGTAGTCTATTCATGGCTTCCTTGCATCTGACAACAATGTTTAGTAGGTAAGGCCTGGCTTTGTGGGAACTAGGCTGTTTTTTTCTATTTTTTGCTTTTATTTGGGTTCTTGTGGGCTGCCATTTACAAGTATTTACACATGAATCGTCACCAAGGTTTAAGAAGACGAAATCGGGAATCGAGGCATTTTGCCTTAGCAAGGCTAGGCATAAGCCTTAAGGAAGATCGAGGCGTAAGCCTCAAAACAGAAAAATAAAAACACAGGAACTTATAAATAATTCATAAAAAATGACAAAAGTAAAATAAAACATCAACATAGTTATTTGATTCGTCATTATAAAGATATAAACTATAATTCTCAATATTAAATATTATTATAAAATGAAAACTTGAAATGAGATCCAAAATAAGCACTCATTTAAAACTTAAATACATCATAAATATTAAAATCCACGGCAGCCTCATTCTTACTTTCATATTCTTCATAATAGCCCTCGTATGTAATAATTATATCATCATCGAATTCTAACTCATTGTCATCTTCTAAATATTCCTCAATTATAACGTTTATTTTAACTCCCCATATTAATAAACATTGGATTCAACGTAATATAAATTTTCATTCTTCTCATCATCAAATGCATACCTCCATTTTCAATTTTAAATATTTTACTATTTCTTGTTATTATCCATTCATTGTTAGAAAATATATTATGAAAAACCAAAAGATTTATTTCATCATCAGTTATTTGTCTCTGTAATTTGAAGTGTTTCCCTTTTAAATTTTTATTAAATATAACAACACCATTCAACCTTGTTCATTCGTCTATAACTAATTTATTCATTCTCTTTGTATAATAGAATAAAGTATATATATTGTTAATAATAATATATAATAAAAATTTATAAAACTTAACTATAATGAGGCGTTGCCTCAAAACACCTCGAGGCATTAAACCTTGAGGCGTGCGCCTCATTTAAAAAAGGTGTAAGCCTCACTGGCACCAGCAATGCTTAAGCCTCGAGTCGCTCATTGTGCGACTCGGTTCGAGGCGAGCCTCAAGACCTGTGCCTCGAACGATTTTTTAAACTATGATCCTAACTTGTATTATTAGTTTCTAATATTGAAGGACCAGCAGTATCTTCCCATTTTTCGTCATCAAAAAGATCTACGAAAGGATAACACTAATTTTCCAAGTTCATGCACGCTGTATACAACATACAAATATCCTTCAGAATGAAGCTATTTCAAATTTTTCGTGAGTTTCCAAGTAAAGATGTACTACATAATAGAATAACAAAAATAGACATCACTAGGTGTAAGCTTCATAAAGAAAGATTACATGGTATTTTGCTGACTAATACCCTGGCTTTTTCTGCACGCTTCAAGTTTATATGTGCTCCCCGACCAGCACTGTAGCGATTTTGATCC
Organism: Dendrobium chrysotoxum; assembly: GCA_019925795.1. NCBI lineage: Eukaryota > Viridiplantae > Streptophyta > Magnoliopsida > Asparagales > Orchidaceae > Dendrobium > Dendrobium chrysotoxum. The sequence continues at coordinate 75,926,687 of CM034302.1, read as the reverse complement.
TGTTGAAAACATTAAAAAAAACTAGTTTACAAAAGATTGAAAAACCTATATAAATTTTACTGTATCATTCGTAGAGATAAAAAATATAAACTAGCATCCATAAAATTCTTTCTTTCTAATAGATATGAAAAAAAAAAAATCTTAATGATTTCTACCAAAAGTTGTTCAAAATTGGCTTTCTAACACTTATAGCGCATGGTTAACTAGTTTAGGACGTTCTTATAGTTGCAAATATCTTCTAAGATAATCAAATTTCAGTACTTAGCAAACCAACCCTGAAATTAGGAGATGAAAAACTTTTTGAAAGATCATACTACCACACAATGCAGGTGATTAGATAAAAAGAAAAGTTTTACTTTATGTAGAGTTATGCTTAACCAGTATACTTAGAACAAAGGTATCTAAGCTTTTTCTCTAAATAAAAATTTTTTGTTGACTTGCTACAAGAATAAAAAGCTCAGCTCTACTAACAAATTTTTTTGTTAATCATTTTCATTCAGGGAGAAATTTTTTGTATATCTAAGGCTGTTGATTTATGATATCATAAGCTACAATTAAGTTACACAAATAGGAAAATAAATTCAAATTTCAATCCAATTTTTAATTTAGATAAATTTAAAATGAGAAATTAGATAGGACTAAAAATAATCCATCTTCTTAGAACCTATATAAGTTAAATACATAACTACCAATTAATCAACATCATAACTAACAAACTAATTAATTAACATTATCCCTAAGTAATTAATTAGCATCACCACTAAATAAATCAACACTAATTATAACAATAGCAAAATAATTAACATCACCACTAACTGATTTGAGAATACTTTTTTTTTATTACTATATAGCATAAAAATAAAAAATCCTAACTTTTTAACGGTGCAATCACCACACTAATTTTTCTATATCACCAGTCACCACTTACTAATTTTTCCTAATAATTTTTCTAAGATCACCACCAACTAATTTTTTTCTAATACATTTAAACAATATGTAAATACATAAAGACAATACACAAATCTAAAAATTAAGTACACAACTAACAAACTAATTAACATAGCCACTAAATACATCAACATCAATTCTATTAATAGTAAAATAATTAACATCAACGCTAATTTGAGAATACTTTTTTTAAATTATTATATAGCATCAAGAAATCCTAACTTTTTAATATTACAATCCACACAAACTAATTTTTCTAAATTGTCACTTATTTTTCCTGATAAATTTTCTATGATCACCACCAACTAATTTTTTCTAATGCATTAAATCAATATGTAAATACCTAAACACAATACACAAATCTGAAATATGAAACATCATTTAAACAGTATAATAAAAATTAAGTAAAAACATAGATCTAACAGGAAATTTAACTTTTCGAACAAAGGAGAGAGAATATTTGCATTAGGCCAATAAGAGAAGAAAAAGATGTAGAAAGGCTTGTGATCAGCCGAAAGAAATGCGACCTGCTCAAGCCTCCGATGTATGGAGGAGAGGTGCCGATGGGGCCTATAGGGGGGAATCAAAGCAAGGGGACATCCACAAGCAATTTTCACATGGGAGAGGGCATTGGCTTGGAAAACAATTGAGAGGAAGATGGGGGAAGTCATCAGGTTAATGTATATACCTAGTTACCCAATGGATAAATGCACCGGAAATATTAATTGTACCTTGCTATTTTCTTATAGGGTGCAATCAAATCATACACCAATACTAAGCAATAAAGTAAATAACAGTTACCAAATGCACTTCCAATGATCTAAGATTAAGAAGTGGGTTTTTAATGATCAATCTAGGAAAAAAAAAGGACATTGCTATTTCCAATACCAAAATATGCATACACACATACATACATGCATGCATGCTTGCATATATATATATATAAGAGAGAGAGAGAGAGAGAGAGAGAGAGAGAGAGAGAGATGAAGTTACATGTGATGAAATAACCCTGGATACTGTTTCTAATGGCTATTGAGCTTGCTTCTAAGATGCTCCTCAAAGGAAATAGTCTCAGGTCTACCTGGAGTCCTTCATGTAACCTTACTATATTTTTCATAAGAATATATATTTCATCCTCTTCAGAACTCTACAGTATATTATAATATAAATTGTTTGTATCATTGTCTCAATGTTTTTCATCGAAACTACTTATCATTTTTGTGTCTAATAAAGAAACTTGAGATCTCCAAAACCCTTTAAACTTAAATCATATTATTTTTTACAGGTTATGATTCTCATGTAACATTCTGCCACATGAGAGCATTTGATGACATGTTAAAGCGAGCAAAAGAAATTTATTGTGCACGGCTATATTCATAAATTTAGAAATAACTGTATGACACCCTCGCTCATTTATCCATCTTCTCTCCAATGATGTGTGTGTGCGTGTGGGAAGGGGGGTGGGGCGCAGGGTTTGTAATTTTCCATTCAGTTTGAAAGGAAGTTAATTACAATGTTAGAAATTGGGAGTGGAGTCTTCTTGTTCAACAAAAGATGGTATCTCTCGGACATCATCAATCTCTTCTTCAGAGAATAATATCCTCTTATCATGATGACCATGGCAAGTAGTGGTAACATCTTTCTAATTGTAAGGTGTAAATATCTTCTATATTGTTATCTATTCCATGAGTTTAGTGAATAGGTTTTTTAGTTTGTTTAACCTATTTCAAACCCTCCATTCTTTATCATAAGTGATTCTCCTTGTACAATCGTGGGCTCGATGACTTCATTGGGTTCTTGGGAAGTCACTCCTGCTTTTTTCATAGATCCTCGCATCCTACATGCAAGATCTACTCTTTGATATCAAAACAACCTAAAAATGGAATAGCGGTTTAAAAAAACAACATCCTCTCAACCTAAGGATTTAGAGCATAACCAATGCATGAAGCCACTTCTAAAACAATATTAGGGTAGAGATTAATATATCTAACCTTTCATTGCATTTGCAAAGTGATAGGAAGTGGATGCAATTTCAGCAAAACCAGAGAACGGCACAAGAAATTTAGGAAGAAGAACATACAAGAACTATTTTTTATTGAAAGAACTAAGAAGAAAAACATAAGATATAGTTGGATCTTCAATTGGAGAGGAAGATCCGACTCTAGATGCCGACTAGAGCCCACTCAATCTAAGCAAAACTAATTCCAACAAAATCAAGCATAATCTGAAATCACCCCATAGCCTTAAATAGGCTCCCCTAATTCCCTCCCAAATCAGCCCCTTTCCCTAAATAATTCTCTCTCATATTTGAATTCAAATTAAATATTTTTCCCTAAGTAATTCCCTCCCAATTGTAATTAAAATTTTCTTAAACAATTCCCCCTTGATTCCTCCTTACATAATGAATATCAACTCCCTTGAGCTTTCCCTAAATAATTCCCTCTCAAATTTGAATTCAAATTAAATTTCTTTCCCTAATTAATTCCCTCTCAATTGTAATTAAAACTTTCTTAAACAATTCCCCCTCTCTCTTCTTGCCTGTCGCCCACCCTAGTGGGGCCCACCGACTCATCTACCGATCCATCAACACTCCCCTCCGAAAGAGCCACATTGTCCTCAAGGTGGAACGAAAGGAACTGTTGTTGAAGCACTGAAGTAATAGCAGTGGACTAGAAAATGGAGTGACACTGGGTCGAATGATCTCTGCCTCAAGCATCCGCTTGATCAATCTCTCAATCCCTTCGTTCTGGATTTGGGGATGACGGTACAAATGAACACTGATAGGTGAGACTCCTTCCTTTAAGAAGATAGCATGCTCGCGTTCTCACGGATGAGGCAACCCCTGAACTGGCTGAAACACCCCTCGATACTGCTGTAGGGGTGGCTGAACCATATTTGGTGCTTCTATCTTCTCCCATATTTTTCTTCTTCCAAACTCTGCAGCCCCACCAAAATCCCAATCCTTCATCCTTTCCCCTTCTTAGAAGTGGCTCCAAATGTGGCATCTCCTCTTCTTCCCCCACATTTCCACCTCCTAATCTTCACCTCTCCTTATCGGATTAGGCTTTCCTACACTCCCTTGGCCGTCGGAGGCGCCCCCAGCCTCTGACGACGCCGTTGTGGTTTAGACCTCGAGCATCTTCCTCATCATCTCCTCCATGATGGAAAACTTCCCATCGATCTTCTCATGGATGGGTAAAATCTGACTTTGAAAATCTGAAATTTTAGATTTCAATTGTCTAATCTCTCATTCTAACACTTGTACCTTTCATTCTGTCATAGGTACCCAGATCTATTCTCTGATACCAATTTGATAGAAAGTTGATGCAATTTCCGCAAAACCAAAGACCAGCACAAGAAATTTAAGCAGAAGAACACACAATAACTCTTTTGTAGTGTGAATTATTGTTATAAGTAGTTGACCATTGAAACCAATATAACTAAGATAAGATTCCCTTTGTAAGGCTCAGTGGGAGGGGTTAGGTTGTAAAGAAGAAGGATTTAGGTAGTACTTAAGAGAGATGCATGAAAGTAGCAAACTAATGTTGAAAGCACTAGACTAACCCAACCAAGTCTCTTCTTCCTCTTTTGGATTACTCATTTAACTCTCTCTCTCTCTTTTTTCTTTTTTACATGATTCCTTCATTCACCACCTCTTCTTCATCTAATTATAATTCTTCTCCTATAGCTTCCTCGTGCTTTACAATGGATCAACTAACATTTCATCCTAATAGATCTTAAATTCTTAGGTAAAAAAAGGAGAGGGAGAGAGAGAGAGAGAGCAAGGGAGCGAGCTTCTAGTAAAAAGAGAAAGGGAAAGAGGTGGCAAACTAAAGAAAGGAGAAGGCTAAAGAGGAAAACTATCTTGTAAAGCTCTAGTCTTACCCAACCTTGTCATCTTCTTTTCTTCTTCCTGTTTTGCAATGGGTCAACAAGCCATTGCTTGAGATCTCAATTAAAAGAGAGAAAGAATAGAGAGTGAGCTTCAAATAGAATGAGAGAAAGAACAGGGGGCTAACCAAAATGATATGAGAGAAAGTCTTTGGCTCTTTAATAGTTTTATTCATAATGGAAATAGCCTGACACAAGCTAATATTTATACCACAACAACAACAACATCAAGCCTTTATCCCACTACGTAGGGTCGGCTACATGGATCATTTTTCTCTATTGTGTCATGTTAAGAGTCAAATTATCATTTAAATCTAATAAACAAAGGTCATTTCTAATATTCTCTAACCAATTCTTTTTAGGTCTATGTCTACCTTTCTTAACATAAGCCAAATCTAATACATCTACTTTCCTAACCGGGTCATCGAAAGGCCGTCATTTTATGTGACTAAACCATCTAAGGAGATTCTCTCTAATCTTATCTTCCACTAGAGGTACTCCAACCTTTACACGTATATGCTTATTTTGTATCATGTCTCTAAGAGTAAAGCCACTCATCCACCTAAGCATCCTCATCTTTGCAACACTTAACTTAATACTATGCTTCTCTTTTATAAGCAAGAAAAATTAAATCATCATCACCATTAGCCTTATCCCAATTATTTAGGATCAGCCTTTTAAATGCCTTATTTTTCACCAAGTGTTGTTTAGGTGTCAAATCTATTCATAGCAAAATAATTTTAAATAAATTGTATCCACATTACCTTGGATCTGCCACTTCTCCAACCTAATCCCCATACCCTAACATTATATGCCTATCTAATAGGTATATTTTCTACCAGTATACAAATCCAAACACCCTAAGAAAATTAACTTGATATTCCTCTTCATGCCTATGAATCAAGAGGTGGTCATCCATGCTTTGTAGGAGGTTGGATTTTTTTTTTTAATTTAAATACCTCATTATCCTTATCATCCATAACTAAAATCTTTAGTTTAAATGAAAAATTGCCTTGAATGTTGGTTAGTTTGCCCTTGCTTGTAAGAAGATGAGAGAAAAGGTGATGGATCTTGCACTTTGCTCCCATGCAATCTAGCATGCAATGTCAAGTCGGTACCTTGGATGCATGAGTTTTATAGCATCTAGAGCCTCTTCAATCACCACATTGACTAGAAATTTTCATACCTAATTGTCCACACATTTGTTAGCAAGCATCATTGTGGACTCCAAAAATTCACACCTAGACTCTACTGAGAGTTTTGTGCTTTCTTGGTTAAATTTTCAAATGACAATTTTAATTTTAAAATTTACACTGCTTTGAAGATTTCGCCCTAATTCTACGAGAATTTCACGATTAAGATCGGTTGTCAAATAAATGCTAAGTGCTTAGCATATAGAATTGAAGGGAATTTCTCGCCATTGGCTTAAAATGAATCATGGAGAAAATGATGACTAACCTGATAAAAAAAACTCATGATTTCATAGTCTCGGATTGTCATGGACCCTAGTCTACTAAGTCAGACGAGATTGTCAAATAAAAAAAAAATGTTGACGGCCATGGGTCGCTTTGTCCAAGAGAACTTTGAAGATATAGGGTGAATGTTTGTCTAAAATGACAAATTTAAATCAACCTTAGATAACAGAGAGTTTTATCCCCTGTCAAATGCAACATAAGATTCAACACTCAAAGAATTTGCAAGCTATTATTAAAGCGGTGAACTCGAGAGTTCACATTTTTTTGTAAGAAAATTTTTTCGTATATGGCATTAAATGCCTAAGATAAACGTAAAATCAAATATCTTTGCAGATTTTACAATCATATGTTGTGGGCTCCGAAAATTCACACCCCAACCTCTCCACGGCCCCCTTTCTTTTTTTTTCTAGTCGTCAAAGAGAGTTTTAACAATGTATGTTCTAAGGCAAATTAGGTTTTGAATTAAACATTACCCAGAGATTTCGCCCTCATTTCGCGAGGACTTTATGATCTGAATTCAGGTTTCCTATAGGCGTTAGCCCCTATAGTTAATTACTCCTCCCGATAGCGAGAGAGAACTTTCAATTAAGGCTAGTTGTCAAACAGATACATAGTATCCGACATATAGTAGCAGCATGATTTGGTATTTGAAGATTCAATATTTAAAATTAGAAATTCACCACGTTGCACTTAAAGCGGATGATGAGGAGAGTGATGATGAACCCGATCAAAATCCCTGGTTCCGTTATCCCGGACCATCATGATCCCTAGTCTGCTTAGTCAGAGGAGGTAGTCGACCAAACCTAACAAAAGGATCCTTGTTGGCAGCCATGAGTTGCTTCATCCAAGGGTACCTTATAGACCTGGTGTGAGTATTTGTCTAAGGGGACAAATCTGAATCCACCTTAGCTAACAGAGGTTTTGTGCCCTATCGGTTATATCTTATTGATTCATATCTCAAGGATTTGAAGCCATTGAGGAACATGCGGGCTTTGACCATTACCGTAATTTAGTGGTGCCATTTGGCGGCAAAACCACCCAGTTTAGAGGGTCCCGATCATAACCATTTACCAGTGGTGTCAATTGGTGGTGAAACTACTGGTTAGAGGACACATGCCACGTCCTTACGGGCAAGAGACTGTTCGAGAATGAATCCCAGTGATATTCTCAACCAGACACTAACTCTTTGTAAGCTTAAGTAATTGTCAGATTTGTCCACCTCGATAAATTATTGCGGAGGGTAGATGGGTTTTTGCTTTTTAAGTATTGGATGATTTATTTCAATTTTAAATATCTTGATCTTGGGGTGATTTTTGAAATTTGCATTTTAAATGTTTATAATCCCTTCTGGTTGAGATTCTCTGTCAACACGGCTATCATTGAGGTTTTTATGGGCTATTTTTATTTTCTCGGTTGAATCTTATCGACTATGTCTACTTGCCAACAGAGGATCGGGTTCGTTGTCGGCTTTATGCCTTTCTTAGTGAATTTTCTTTATTATAAATCTTGAAGATCTAATATAAATGCATAAAATAAACATCTCAGTAGATACCGTCAACTCTTATCTATCAATATAGAAGGATCGGGCTCGAACTTAAGTTTATTGTTTGATCCGCGCAGCATCCTCAGACGTCATGTGCGTACCTACAACACGCTCGTCGGGGCCTATACGGGTGTGTATTTTAAATGCATTTTTGCATGATGCATTTGTGTGGTAATTGTATGCATGCAATGCAGCGGGTGCACATCACATATTGGTATGTTATGTGTATTTTAATACATGTATCTGTGTATTGCTTGATGTTTGGCATGTTGCATATTATCTTGATGTAGTAGTAGATGATTTACATGCATAACATGTTTGCATGATGATACAATGCTTTCATATAATGCAGGATATGTTTGCATGTTAACATAGCGTGTCGCTGCTGCGCAATGCATTTTGCACGTTATGCAATGTACTTGAGTAATGCATTTTGTATGTTGCAATATATATGTGCATGATGCATTTCGCATGTTAATGCAATATGTCGCCATAGCATAATGCATTTTACATATCGGGTGATGTTTTTGCGTGATGCTCCTGCATATTGCAAATATATGCATGCTACGAATGTGTCGGTGCGCATTTCGATGCATGAGGGGAGATATTTTGTGATTATTAGCTGCACAAACGACCATCCCTGACAAGCATGCAAAATCTCATTTGGGAATTTATAGACGACTTCTGTCCGCTTGTATGAATGTTGCGGATCTAGTGGAATGGCGCTGCACTACAGGTGATTTGCTGTTTTATACAGGTAGACTATCGTGCACCAATGAGTCTCCTACAATTGTTCATGGGTACTTGCATTTGTCACAAGCTTATTACCTTTTACCTGCGACCTTCTTACTTATGCTTATGGAGGATCTGTTGCACTTGCAGTACGTCCACTATTGTCGCTCGTAGGCATTTGCATTCATCATTGTTCTTCTACATTTGCTTGTAAATGGAACATTGATTATATGCCTGAATTCGCAGAAGACCTGTCATATTTGTAGCGCATCAACCATCATTGCTCGTAAGCAAGGTCGTTGTATGCATTGCAAGACTTCTGCCATCACCTTTCCAACTCGTAGGTTAATTGTTGTATGCACGCCGAGCTTCCTACAATTGCTTGTACATGCTTGTATTTATTGCAGGTTCGTTGGTTTCTTGCACAGGCAGTGTGTTGCACTCAGTATCACTTTTCTTGCTCATACTTGTAGGGGATGTCTCCTACTTGCAATACATTCACTATCGTTGCTTGTAGGTAGGACCACTGTATGCATCACGGACCTTCTACCATTACCTACGGGCAAGCTGCACTGAATGCATATATTATAGTGCCACACGTAGGTAGATTGATGTATATATGATGGATTTATAACTTCTGCCCGAGAGCATGCTGCATTCACTGCAAGCTTATATTGTCGCTTGCAGGTGCTTACATTCGCCAAAGATCTTTTGTCTTTGCTCGTGGACAATTTGTTGCACACGTTGCATTTCCTCTATTTACGTAGCTCGGGAGTCCGTCGTATTCATTGTACACTGCCTTTATTACTTACAAAGGTTCGATGTGCTTGCTTGCAAAGGTGTTGACTATAGGTAAGTTGCTATAGTCATTGAACATCCCCATGCCTTGCTCACAAGCACATCACTGCGTGTCTCCTGCCACCACTCATGAATAATTTATTAGAGCTCCCTTGTTGTCGATATGTTTGCTTGCAAGTTGATTTTGTAGAGAGTGTTATTATCCGTCGTTATTGCTTGTTGGCACTTGTATGTTGATGTAGGTTGCCAATGAATTGTGTTTATTGTTGATTTGATTAACTGTTCCAAGCTGCTTTAGTTTCCTTGTTCATCATTTGTATTCATGTTCATTGATGGTCATTTGAACGGTCGGGATTATTGTTCAACATATGTATTTTCATTATGATCATGCATTTGTTAGTTTGATGTTCAGTCTTCTGTTATTTTATTCAAACCCAATTCCCTGTAAATTCGAGTTCAAGTCCCCTGTTGTCCATTCGAGTTCCTTGTCAATCATTAGTTAAGAAACTATGCATGATATTATATCTCAAATTATTTACCATACTCTAATCTACATCTACCTCTCAAGGCCTTTACTATCAAGATCGATAGCATTGTAATCCTTGAGGATTTATATGAAGCTCCTCATAAACCAAAATGGAAACAAGCTATCAATAAATAAATGACATCTAGATATTACAAGTTGTCCAAAAATTAAGTGATCGGAAGAATGGATTTTCACAAAATAATAATAATAATAATAATAATAATAAATGAAACTAACAAATGTAGGTCAGTAGCCCAAGACTTCACTAAAACTTATGGAATAGACTACTGTAGCCTTCGAAAGGAATGCCAAAAGGGGTATAAAAAAAGAAAAGAATGTTGATTGACATTTGTACATTTTACGGTATGTTTGCATAATATAATTGTATGTTTCTTGGCACACTTGCATGACACATTTGCACTTTTCTTGATGTACTTACGCAATGTACTAGTATACTTGCACGATCTTCAATGCATAAATACAATGCGCTAGCATGCTCATTAATACATTAGCACATCTTACAATGCATTTGCACGCACTCAATACATTTGCACTATACATTCGAAGAACGTACAAACAAAATTGCTTTGGTGATTTAATGGGTCATACACACCCCGTTAAAATAGTCATGCGACCCATGATACGCAACAATGCACTATTTTGGCTTAATTAGAAAGTCTTCATTCATAGGGAAAAGTATCTAATTTGACAAGATGGTGACGACAAGGGAAATTCGTCGCTCCACTCCAAGCATGTCGCAATCAAGATTTTGATGGTTTTTTGGGAGTTTGTAAGTTTATTGTTCGCACACAAGGCCATGACGACAAGACGGCGACGAGTGCGAGGCGAGTCGATGAGGTGGGTACAATATATAATTGCTTTTCTCTCTTTTTTTCTTTTTTTTCTCTCTCTTTTAAATAGAGAAACGAGATAGAATGAGAGAATATGAGAAAGAGAGAGAAGTGAAAGAGAGAGAGAGAGAAAAAAAAGTGAAACAGAAGGAGAGAGAAAGAGGAGAAAGAGATGAGTATGAATGCAAGTCACTACAAAAGGTTATTAAAAAAAAGTATACAAGTCACTACGAGAGATATGCATGTGTGGAATGCGTGTCCAAACTGAGCAAGTCACTACGAAAGAAAGTGTATGCAGAACCAAATAGCAACTAATAAAAATAAGTTATACAAGGTTAGTAAGAGTATATATAGAATTTGAAAAGACAAATTCAAATACATTGAGATTGTCTCCTAATATTCGCATTAGACTTTGAAAACATAAACTCAGATATATAGAGAATGATTCCTAATATTACCCTTTCATACTCATCAAGCCAGTTTTCTTCCTGGCATACAAATATCCATTTTTCCACCCTCTCCAAAATGTCTTTCCTGCGTGCAGCTTGCTCCTGAGCCATGGAAATCTGATTGTCCATATCAGAGAGCAATACAGAGAGATCTGCTTTCCCTGAAAAACAATAAGGATATTTAAATGCTATTAAACAAATTAATCATGTAGATTCAATAATTCAAACGGGATAATGTTTAACCATATTTACAGTTTACTTTAAATTGGATGGCATATAAAGAGCAAATTCCAACACACGGATAACTTGAAAACCATGATGCATGTACGTGGAACCGTAACTAAAGACAACATGATAAGGGAAATGAAATTTCTTTAAAAACAATGGACAAGGGCATGGGTTGGGCACCATTTAAAAAATGTATATAATTTCATATTATTACAAATAAAAAATAACTTCCAGTGTTATACTAATAAACTTCTAAATCAAGCATAACAATTAAAAAATAATAAAATCTTAACTCCATTATGTCATAGTACTACTAATTTAAACATGTGAATCATAAACTCATAATAGCAAATTATTTTTGCCAACAACAACAACATCAAGCCTTTATCCCACATTATTTTTTGCCACGTGTCCAAAAAGTTAGGGCCCAAGTTGAGCCCAATAAATTACTGGAAGGAACCCATTGACCCAAAAGTTTAAGATAATACGTAAAGGCCACTCTTTGTATATTAAGGGTCCAATTTTTATTTCAATTCTGATGCAGGACAAATTCATCTCCTCCCAGAGGAGTCCAATCCTTAAATGAAAACTTCTCGATATCATATAGTATCATGCATAAAGAGCCCACCCAATTAAATAGAGCATACGTCAAAGCTGCAACGCTCTTGAGAACTACTCAACAATTATAGAATCCAACAAGACTGATGGGAGAAAAAAAATACATGGAGCACTTGATCACAAAAAAAAAGGTAAAACACATATTTAGACCATAAAATCTAATACCATTGATTAAGAGAGTAAGAAAACAAAGGCCAAAGTAGAGCCCAATTGATTAAACTTAGTGAGCTCAACATGGCTCCCAAACTTTCACCCTCCTAACAGAACACTAGCCAGGATGTGTTAGACATACTTTTGCCCAAGTGGTGTTTTTAACACATTAGTGTTTGAGTATCATAGTATCCAACATGGTGCCGAACAGCAAATGATTTCCCTCTTGAAATGAGTACGCTTCATAGCTTGATAGTAATTAAATCCAATCTAAGTGTCATCTTCAAAAATGATGTGACAAGTTGTAGAAGTTGATGAGAAAACATTGTTTTACCCATGATAATACCAGCACATTGAAGGTAGTATATAGAAACGAAGCCATTTACCATGAAAATGAATCCTAAATAAAAGGGTAAATGGATCAACCGGAATTTATGATGTTTATAATCTTCTGTCGTGCTGCATCGCTATCAAAATCCATGTGGACTCCTCTATAGATTTCTTCAAGCTCGTTTTGCTTCTTTAAGGCAAGCTCTTTCATTTTAGTGGCCTTAAGTTTGTTTAAACTCCCTATTTCAAGTTCCACCTAAAATAAAGAACATGTTCAATGTGACATAAGAGACAACGTACTGAAAGTGCTACAAATAGGATTTCCAATTTTTTCTATAAAATTTAAAAAAAGATGACTACCTGATCAATCACATCCATTGAAAGGCAGCCATGGCCTAACACGTCATCAGAAGATGCTGATATCAGCATAGTGACGTGGTCATATTTATTTCTTTCATCCATGGCAATGTCCATGAGGTTCCATAACTCTATCAACATACTCGCAAGTCCTTGAAGCTATGGGAAAGAAGAAGAAAATATTGAGTAAAGGGGGACAAAAATAACTAATAAAAAGATAAACAGTTTAAAATTTAGATTAAGATGAGAACTTCCACAAGATTCAACCTCGGAAGCATATGGGCAACAGAAAACGTTAAAATTACATGTTCAGAAATAGAAACAGAACGAAGCGGCATACACATAATTTACATAAGTTCACAATCTATTGTCTAATTTAATTGTACGACAGGAAGATTGTATTGCAAAAAGTAAATGGTTTAATCCAAACGTATCAGATGACATTTAACAATTTAGATGCCTTTTTATACATTTCATCAATATGAAGGTGAACAAAATTCTATTAAAAGCATTTATCTACATGTCATAAAAAGATTAATTTATTTTCAATTTTCATCTTTCGGCAGATACCACGGTAACTAATAAGAGTTCAAGAGCACTGGATTTCAATCCACTGCCACTGTTCAGCACGGATGAGCATTGGAATTGTTGTGATAGATAAATAACCTCTCAATGACGAAGTAATTAAGAGACTAAGAAAGAAAAAGAGAAGTTGTGTTTTTTTTATGAACTCTCCATTGACAGAGGGATTGAGTTAAATATATTTCATTCTCATCATCTACTTATGTTAGAAGATATTTTCTTCTTTATTCTCTTTTCTTAAAACAAATATATATATATAATCAGTCAATGTAAAGAGTGAAACACCAATCTATTACATAAAATTGTTAATTTTAAAAAACCAAAACAAAAATAAATTACAAAGCAAAAGCCTTATGCCTAAAGAGAATAATCTCAAGGGTCTTCAACTAAAGCGTCTAACCTGAAATCTATAAATTTTGGAGAGTGGTAATATATTTTCTTTCAATTTTTACCCCTCATGGCATAGAGAATTTAAAACATTTTGTCAATTACTTTTTTTGCACTAAAAATGCTAACATTTTGATGGACCAGCTCATTTACTACAACCGGTCCAAGATTGGGCCGGCTCAACCCAGCAGGCAGGCGGCTCAGAACTAGGGGTGTCAAAACGGGTCTTCGGGTCGAGTTCAAGTCAAACCCGAAATTGACCCACCATTATTTGACATGACCCGAACCCAACCCGTTTTTGAAAACGAGTCAGAAAGTGGGACCCAAACTCGACCTAGTTCAAACCCGGGTCAACCCGACACGACCCGCCAACCCAATCTGAAGGATTTCAAGATTTAAAATTAAAATTAAAGTCTCACCTTTCAAATCACCCTCTTTCTCACCTCCTTCAGCTTTCTGTTCTTCGATCTCTTCAATATGAGCGAAGGAATCTGTCGCCCCAGTTCAAACTTCTCCTAGCCAACGGCGCCATCTTTCTCCTCATTCATCTCCTCTTTAACAAATCTATCTTCATGGGCACACTCCATAACGTCCCAAGGTTCAATCTTTAGAATTTTATAGGAAGAATAGAAGCTGCTCTCATGAACCACACCGTAGTAAGAGCAAAGCAAATCCTTCTCATTCTACTCATTTCGCTTCATCCGCGACAGCAAAGCAATGTTTCGATCGGGCCCATCAAGTCCCGAGCCAACGCAGTTTCGCGCATGACATCGGCATCAAAGAGCCGCCGTAGTTTGGATCAAAATCCAAGCTTGGAAATTTCTAAGAAAAAAGGGCGAAGAGAAAAAGGACGAAATGGGGGAAGATTACTGGCTGAAGAGGCTTGTGGTTTCATCTTTGAAGGGACTTCGCCGAATGGCTATGGAGAGTGAGAGAGAGAGCAAGGGTTAGTGGTTTTGAGGTAGAAAGGGAAGGCAGGAGGCAGAGAGAAATCGGGATGATAATAGACAGTGCGCGGGTCATTTTGGGTTGGTATCGGGTTGACCTGAATCCGACCCATTTTCCAAATGAGTTGACCCTAACCCAAAAATTTTGGATCAGGTTCGAGTCGGGTTTCCGTGTCGTGTCAAGTTTTTATAGCCCCACTCAAAACAGGGTTGGGAATGCCAAGTGGTCAAGGATGTTGGCCCAAGTGTGGAGGGTGGTTGCCTAGTTCGAAAGGGAAGAGAATTAAAGGAGGGGGTTGAAAAGGGAGGAGAATTAAAGGGTGAATTACTTATCAAAGGAGAATGTGGGAGAAAAACATGGAGTAAATTCAGGTTTTGGGGGAAAAATAGGGAGAGTTATATTAGGCCTTTTGGTTGTATTTTTCTTTTCTCATGCAAATTTTGTGAGTATTCTTATTGTCCACTATTTTTGTGAGGGATTCCAATGGCGTCAAGAGTTTGGGAGAGAAGGTCCTTCTCTTAAAAGAGGACCATTATATCTTGCTTGTTCATGTTTGCTTTCTTATCAATAAAATATGGTTCGCTGAAATTTACTATTTGTTCGCTGATTTTGGTGTTTAAATCCTAACAAATTGGTATCAGAGCAATTTCTTGGGACCGATGGCCGGGAAAAAAGTTGAGGCATTGGAAGAAAAGTTGGAGGGGGGAGTAAGGCAACAGAGAACGGATGTGGAATTATTGAATGAGCATTTTTCAGCAATGAAAGGAAGGTTTAAGAAACTAGAAGAGATAATGAAGCGGTTGTTGGAGTTTCAAACTAAAGCGGCTCCGCCGGAAGCAAGGGGAAATTAGAAAATGATATGCAGGGGGAAGACGGCGAGGTAAAAATTTACTTCGATTACTCATCTGATTACTTTTTACTCATCTGATTCTGATAGAAGCAGTTTAGAATGGGTGTCAGTAAGAAGGTGCCTATTTAAATTTTCCTTCTCTGTTATACTCCAGGTTGACTATAAGGGGAGGTCAAAATGGGGTGTGACATCTCATACCAATCATTGATGAGATGTTAGATGAGTTGCATGAATCTATAATATTCTCCAAGATCTACTTGAAATTCGTGTACCACAAGATCAGAATGGGGCCAGGATACACCCACAAGACAGCTTTTAGGACACACAAGGGGCACTATGAGTGTTTGGTGATGCCTTTTGGGCTCACTTATGCACCGGCTACTTTCCAATCTCTGATGAATAGGTTATTCCAGCCCTATTTGCGAAGGTTTATGCTGGTATTTTTTTATGATATATTGGTATATAGCAGGTTTGAGGGGGAGCATTTGAGAGTTGTACTATCTATCTTAAGAGAGCACCCTTTGTTTACCAATCAAAAGAAGTGTTCTTTTGCCCAGCTCTGAGTGGAGTATTTAGGGCATGTGATATCTCAGAAGGGAATGGCAGCTAACCATAGTAAGATTAAGGCCATGCTCAGATGGCCCATCCTAAGACTTTGAAGGAGTTGAGAGGATTCTTGGAACTCACAGGCTACTATCAAAAATTTGTGAAAGGATATAGTTTTATAGCATGATCGCTGACAGAACAGCTCAAGAAGGATAACTTCAGCTGGGAAGAGTCAGCCACCCAGGCATTTGAGGAGTTGAAGAAGGCTATGACTAGTGTGTCAGTTTTAGCTCTCCCAGATGGCCAACCTTTTGTAGTTAAGACAGATGCCTCGGGTTTTGGGTTGGGTGTGGTACTCATACAAAACCAGAGACTTGTGGCCTATTTCAGTCAGGTGTTGACAGTCAGGGCAAGACTCAAGTCAGTCTATGAGAGGGGGCATATGGAGATTGTGTTGATCATTCAGAAATGATGGTCTTATTTATTGGAAAGACATTTCATCGACAGAACTGACCAGAGGAGTTTGAAGTATTTGTTGGAGCAAAGAATGATCACTGAGGAGCCTCAAAGGTGGCTTTCCAAGTTATTGGATTATGACTTCGAGATTCAGTATCGAAGTGGAGTTCAAAATAAAGCAGCAGATGGTTTATCCACGTGCATAAGGGAGCCCTAGATAATGGCATTGTATGTGCCCTTAGTGGTTGACTAGGAAGCATTGAGGAGAGAGAGCGAACATGATGCGAGGTTGAAGAAAATTAGGAAAGAGCTGGTGGAAAATAAGGACAGCCATCCGAAAAATTCATTGGTGGGATAGAAGTTGCTTCATTATGAGCCCTTTGTGCTTCCAAATATCTCTTCTTACATTTCTCGCTTGCTTCTGAAGTTTCATGGGACGGCCATTGGTGGACATTTCGGGGTCAAAAAGTTATGTCGCATCTTTCTGTAGAGCTGTATTGGGAAGGTATGCAGAAGGATGTTGAGAAGATAATGGCTAGTTGTGATATATGTCAGAGGCACAAGTATTTAGCTATGTCTCCAAGAGGGCTCCTACAACCGTTAGCTCTTCCATAAAAGGAGTAGGCGAGAGGTGACCATGGACTTCATTGAAGGGCTGCCAAAGTCAAAAGGATACACTATGATACTAGTGGTAGTGGATCGATTAAGTATGCCCATTTTATTCCCCTTTGCCACCCCTATACAGCTGTATCAGTAGCGACGGTTTTCATGAGAGAGGTGGTGAGACTATATGGGATACTATAATCGATTGTATCGGATCGAGACAAGATCCTTTTGAGCCAGTTCTGGAAGGAATTGTTCAAGATATAGGAGACCGTTTTGAAAATGAGCACTGCTTATTATCCTCAAACGGACGGACAGACAGAGGTGATCAATCATAGTGTAGAGATTTATCTTCAATGCTTTGTATCGGATACACCAAAGTTGTGGGCTAAATGGTTGACAAGGGCAGAGTATTGATATAATACTTCCTATCATTTGGCAGCACAGACAACACCGTTCAATGTACTATACGGAAGAGATCCGCCTCACTTGATATATTATGGACAAGACAGCACACCGGTGACATCAGTAGAGCAGTACATGGAGGACAGAGATAGGATCTTGGTGGAGCTGAAGGGGAATTTGTTGAGAGCTCAACAAATTATGACGAGGCAAGCAAATGCACAAAGGAGAGACATTCAGTTTGAGGTGGGGGACAGGGTTTACTTGAAGCTTCGACCCTATAGACAGAGAACCTTGGCATGGAGAAGGAATGAGAAGTTGTCACTCCATTATTTTGGCCTTTACAAGAGAGTGGAGCGCATCGGTGCCGTGGCATATTGCCTACAATTACCACCGTCGTTAGCCATCCACCAGGTGTTTCATGTGTCCCAGTTGAGACGTGTGATAGGAGAGCACATTCTATTTTCTTCACTTCCCCTAACCTTGACGAACGACATGGAGGTGTTATTAGAACTATTAGAGGTTGAAGGAGTGCGCCAGGGAGTAACAAGAAGCAATGAAGTATTGATCAGGTGGAAGAACCTACATGAGTACGAAGCCACGTGGAAGTCCTACCAGATTAGTCAGCAGCAGTTCCATTCATTCCACCTTGAGGACAAGGTGGCACTTTTTTTTTTTTTTTTGGGGGGGGGGGGGGGGGGTGGTGCTCAAGGATGTGGGCCCAGGTGTGGGGGGCCGATTGCCTGGTTGGAAAGGGAGGAGAATTAAAGGAGTGGATCACTTATCAAAGGAAAATGTGGGGGGAAAATATGGAGAAAATTCAAGTTTTGGGGGGGAAAATAGGGAGAGTTATATTATGCCTTTTGATTGTATTTTTCTTTTTTTTATGCTGATTTTGTGAGTGTATTTGCAGTCCACTATTTTTGTGAGGGATTCTAGCAGCATCTAGAGTTCGGGAGAAAATGTCCTCTCTAAAGAGGACCCTTGTATCTTGCTTGTTCATGTTTGCTTTCTTATCAAAAAAATATATTTGGTTCACTGAAATTTACTATTTGTTCACTAATTTTGATGTTCAAGTCCTAACACATTTGAGCAAAGGATTGAAAACCTCGATCACCAATACCCCGAACAATAGAATGATCATCAGAAGCAAATATCTTTGGTGGACATTAATCAATTAGTATGTAAATAGATGCAGTGTCAATCACTATCATTGGGCTAGCATATAGGGAACGCTCTAAATCCAAAAAAATATCTAAAGTTGATTCAAAATTTTGTGCACAAACCTGAACAAAAATAGTTGGAAACATCATGAGAAAATAAGGCTAAACTTTTGCAAGAAAAACAATATGAATGAATGCCTTCAAATTCAACTTTAAGTCAATATCTATGAAGCAATGGAACCAATCTAAACCTCCTTCTTGAAAGAGATAAAACCATCTATTTCAACAAGGACCCCAACCATTGATGGCCTAAATAGCTTGGCAATAGCAACATCTACCTGAAGTGGTTTATCAAAAATTCAACAACGAAAATATAGAGTGGATTGATGAAATAGTGAATCCGGAGTTAGGGAAAAACAATCAAAGATGGAGTAAAAAAGGATTCTCATAAAAATCAAAGTGAGGTGACAAATCTAGTATCAGTATTAGAAACCCATCAATATAGTATGATCTCCTTAAAAAAAAGTCTTTAATAATCAACTTCTACGTATAATTTGATAAGAATATAATAAGAATTAAGCTCATCTAAGAAAATCCTAACTAATCTTAAATCAATCATGAATCTACAATCTCAAAATTGGGGAAACCTTGAGAAAACTTGCCAATAAAGGTGAAAGAGAAAGGAGAACGATACTTTCATCAAAAAAAAAAGTGCAAGTTTACCATGATAGGAAGAGGGTAGCTTATAATGAGTTAATACAGAACCTTGCTGAAAATACATAAAAAACTGAGAGAAGTTCGATGAAGACCATGACCATTATCCCCCCTAACAGCCTCTGCGAAAGAAAAGGAAGCACAAGTAAAAGATTCCACAATAATCGATAACCTAGGTGCAAGAATGGCCATGAAGGAAGTATCACATAGAGGGATCTGTTATGCCGGCCCAGGAGGGGCCGGCTGGATCGGTCCGGTTCTACTCCAGGCGTGGGCGGAACAGAGAAACAAGGGGAGAGGGGGCGGAAGCCTAGTGGGGCCCATGCATGGATTAATTCAATTGTGGGAGGGAAAATTTGAATGTAAGGGCTGTTTAGGTATTTTGTAATTGTCCTTTGATGTTAATTAGGAGCTTATGAGGGAATTAGGGTTTTTATCTTGAGATTGGCTGAAATTTTGGGATC
The DNA here is from genome assembly GCA_019925795.1 of Dendrobium chrysotoxum. NCBI lineage: Eukaryota > Viridiplantae > Streptophyta > Magnoliopsida > Asparagales > Orchidaceae > Dendrobium > Dendrobium chrysotoxum. The sequence continues at coordinate 75,906,676 of CM034302.1, read as the reverse complement.
TTGTCTTGTGCTTGGGCTCTAGGCTTTGCTAGAGTTTTGGAGAGTTGTTCTTCCTCTCAAATTGAAGAACATTGTATCTTTGATTGTTTTCTTGCATCTACTAGTGAAATCCTTCACTCTTCTCTCTAAGTTTTCCATTGTTTCCTCATAAAAACTGCTGCGATTGTGCTGATTTCCTGCTGTAAACAGCAGTTTGGGCTTATTTTCTTACTAATTTTGGTTAGGTTTGCTTGCGAACTCAAGTATTACCCTAGGGTTACTTGCGAACTCAAGTATTTCCTATCAAATTGGTATCAGAGCATCATCTTAGGACTATCGGCGGCTGAAATCCTGAAATTTCAGCAAGCTTTTTGGCATCCGGAAGAAGATTTCTTGTGATTCTTGGGAAGAAAGATGGCCGGGAAGAAGGTTGAAGTCTTGGAAGGCAAGATCGGGCAACTGAAATCAGATTTGGAGGGAAATTTTTTTTATTTTCAAAATCAAATCACCTCCAATAATGAAAGGTTGGAAGGGAAGTTCACTGTTATGGAAGAGATGATGAAGAAATTACTCGAAATGAAGACCAATCCGGCGACATCGAAAATAAGAGAGACCACCGACGGCCATGGTGTAGGAGGAAATCCAAACCAGTCACGGGGGAGGAAAAATCCGGAGGTGGAGATTCTTTAGGGGGAGGACGACATGCCACCTCTAGAACCGCTTTCTAGAGAAGAGATGAGCATGGGGTACGACAGAAGGGTTGCTGATTTTATGGGAAGAATGGAAGAGATTCACCGCAGGGGTGCTGATTTTGTGGGAAGAAGGGAAGAGATTCACCGCAGGGGTGCTGATTTTGAAGGGAGAAGAGGGGAATATGATGAAGGGTTCGGGTATAATCGCCGGAGGGATGATCAGGACACCTGGGGAGCACCTCCTCTTCGAGGAATGGGAGGATTTGGAGGATACCGGGGATACGGAGGAGATCCCAAGGTGAGGAAACTGAAGATGCCCATCTTTGAGGGCGAGGATGGTCATGGTTGGATTTACAAGGTGGAACGATATTTTGCCGTCAATGAGTTGACGGAGGAGGAGAAACTGACAGCTGTAGGACTGTGCTTGGAAGGGAAGGCACTGGCGTGGTACCAGTGGCAGGACATGAGACGACCCATTTGAAGCTGGAGAGAGTTCAAGGACTGTCTGCTAGAGCGTTTCCGAACTAGTAGGGGAGGAGACTTCTACGAGCAGTTCTTTGCTCTGACGTAGGAGGGGACAATGGCAGAGTTCCGTGATCGGTTTGAGTACCTAGCTAGCAAGCTGGATCGCCTTTCTGAGATCGTGCTTGAGGGAAACTTCATGAAGGGGCTTAAACCGAAAATCAGGGCAGCTGTTAGAGTGATGAGACCACACGACCTGGGGGAGGCCATGGAGTTGGCGCAACTGGTTGAGGACTAGAAGCATCTGGAGAGGGGGGCTCGAGGCAGTAGCTCTGGGGGATCCTACAGGATGACTACTACCTTTCTAGCTCCCAAAGGAGCGGGACAGGGAGGATTACGAGAAGTACCGAAGGAGAAGTCTGGAGGAGGAGGGCTTGGAGGAAATTTTAAGAAGCTGACGGAGAAGAAGATCCAGGAGAAGCGGGCTAAGGGGTTGTGTTTTCGGTGCGATGAGAAGTACATGCCAGGGCATAGGTGTAAGGACCGAACTCTTTAGGTTCTCACCGTATGTGATGACGAGGAAGCTGAAGAGGGAGGTGGAAGCGGGATAGAAACGGAAGAGGAGCAGAAGTTGCATTTGGATGTGGCGGAAGTCTCCCTAAACTCAGTAGTGCGATTCACTCCGAATCACACTATGAAGGTGAAGGGAGAGATAGCTGATAGAGAGGTGGTAGTGCTGATAGATAGTTGTGCAACCCACAATTTCATTTCCACCCAGATTGTTGATCTTTTGGGGGTGAAACTTGTGGATACAGGAGGGTACGGGGTGATGATGGGCACCGAAAAGGTAAAAATGGGTAGAGGAGTTTGTAGGGGAGTGGTGTTGACCATTTAGGGAATACAAGTGAGGGAGGATTTTCTTCCCTTAGAATTGGGAAGTACGGATGTGATTTTGGGAATGAAATGGCTACAAACCTTGGGGGAGACCAAGGTGAACTGGGGAGCACTGAGGATGGAACTGGTAGTGGGGGTAAGGAGAATGGTGATACAGGGAGATGTCAACCTGTCTAGAACGGGGGTATCTCTCAAGTCCATGATACGAACCATCCAGGAGGTTGGAGGTGGATATTTGATGGAACTGCAACGATTGGAGAGAGTTAGTGTGGGGGAAGAGGGAGACATTCCTCTTGTAGTGCAAACAATCATACAGCAATTCAAGGAGGTGTTCCAGCCACCTCAAGGGTTACCACCTTTCAGAGAACAGGAGCATGCAATTCTGCTAAAAGAGGGGGTGTCACCGATTAGTGTACGACCCTACCGCTACCCCCAGATTCAGAAGAAAGAAATTGAGAAGCTGATTAGAGAGATGTTGGAGGCGAGAATCATTAGACCAAGTATGAGTCCTTTCTCCAGCCCCGTATTATTGGTCAAAAAGAAGGATGGTAACTGGAGGTTTTGTGTGGACTATAGAGCGTTGAATAAGGAGACTGTCCCGGATAAATTTCCCATTCTGGTGATTGACAAGCTTTTGGATCAGCTGTATGGAGCAATAATATTCTCCAAACTGAATTTGAAGTCAGGGTACCATCAGATCCGGATGAGAGAGGAAGACATCTCTAAGACAGCGTTCTGGACACATGAGGGGCATTATGAGTTTCTGGTTATGCCATTTGGGCTTACCAACGCCCCTGCTACGTTCCAGTCACTGATGAATAGGGTGTTCAGACCGTATCTCTAAAAGTTTGTGCTGGTGATTTTCAATGACATCTTGGTGTACAACAGAACTGAGGAGGAGCATCTGAAGCACTTGAAGCTGGTCTTGGGAGTTCTACAGGAGCATCAGCTGAGAGCCAACTTGAAGAAGTGTTGCTTTGGCCAGGCCAGTGTGGAGTACTTGGGTCACGTCGTATCTAAGGAAGGGGTGGCAGCTGATCAGTCAAAGGTGGAGGCGATGTTGAGATGGCCCTTACCTAAGAATCTGAAGGAATTGAGAGGATTCTTAGGGCTGATAGGATACTATAGGAGATTCGTTAAAGGGTACAGTACTATAACATGGCCGCTAACAGAGCAGCTGAAGAAAGATGGATTCCTATGGGGAGAGGTAGCCACAGCAGCATTTGAGAAACTAAAGAGGGCTATGACCACGGTACCAATTTTAGCTCTACCAGACTTCACTCAGACCTTCATAGTGGAGACAGATGCTTCAGGGTACGGATTGGGGGCAGTACTCATGCAGAACCGACGACCCATTGCCTACTTCAGCCAAGTATTGGTACCCAGGGCCAGGCTGAAGTCAGTTTATGAGAGGGAGTTGATGGCTATTGTCTCAGCCATCCAGAAGTGGCGACCCTATCTATTAGGTAGGCATTTCATTGTTAGAACAGATCAGAGGAGTCTGAAATACCCATTGGAGTAGCAAATGGTGACTAAAGAGCATCAGCAATGGCTGTCAAAATTGCTGGGGTATGATTTTGAAATTCAGTACAGACCAGGAGGGGAGAACAAGGCGGCTGATGCCTTGTCTAGATGTATGGGAGAACTACAGACAGTGGTTGTGTCTGTTCCTTTGATGCTAGATTGGGAGGCCATTAAGGAGGAGAGCTCGAAGGATGAGGAGTTGGGAAAGATCAGGGCGGATTTATTGTGGGAAGGTGATAGCCACCTAGGGTACTCAGTAGAAGGGGACAGATTGCTATATCAAGGGAGGTTCGTGATGCCCAGGACTTCAATCCACATCCCAAATATACTTCAAGAATTTCATGGGAGCGTGGTTGGGGGTCATTCAGGGGGGCAGAAGACCTACAAGAGGATTGCTGCTGAGCTTTACTAGAAGGGAATGCATAGAGATGTAGAGGAGATGGTGGCCAGGTGTGAGGTTTATCAGAGGAACAAATACATGGCTATGTCACCAGGGGGACTACTACAGCCGTTGGCATTACCGGGACGGGTTTGGGAGGAGATATCCATGGACTTTATAGATGGGCTGCCCCGTTCAGAAGGCTTCACAGTGATTTTGGTGGTGGTGGATAGATTGAGCAAGTATGCTCACTTTATTCCCCTCCGACATCCTTACACCGCGGTGACAGTGACTTCAGCTTTCATCAGAGAGGTGGTCAGATTGCATGGGGTACCAGAGGCAATAGTGTCAGATAGAGATAAGGTGTTCCTTAGTCATTTTTGGAGGGAGTTGTTCAGGTTACAGGGGACAATGTTGAAGAGGAGTACCGCTTATCACCCACTGACATATGGTCAAACAGAGATGGTCAATAAAAGCTTGGAGACCTACTTGAGATGCTTTGTGTCAGAGACACCCAAGCTGTGGGCCAAGTGGCTATCTTGGGCGGAATGCCGGTACAACACCTCGTTTCACTCTGCTTCACAGATGACGCCGTTCAAAGTATCATATGAAAGGGACCCTCCTCACTTAGTGCACTTTGGGAGTAGCAGTACTCTAGTTTCTTCAGTGGAGGAGTACTTGGGAGAGAGAGATCGAGTGTTAGAAGAATTAAAGAAACATCTACTGAGAGCACAACAAATCATGAAGAAACAGGCGGACTCACACAGGAGGGACATGCAGTTTGAAGTGGGGAAGAAGGTTTTCCTAAAATTACGACCCTACCGGTAGAGGACAGTAGCGAGAAGGAGGAATGAGAAATTGGCTCCAAGGTACTTCGGCCCCTATGAGGTTTTGGACAGGATTGGAGCAGTGGCGTACTGGCTGAAGTTACCCCCATCAGCCACCATACACCCAGTGTTCCATGTGTCTCAATTGAGGAGAGCTCTAGGGGAGTATGCAGTTAGTGCCGACTTACCACCTACACTGACTGAGGATTTGGAAGTGATTTTAGAACCACTGGAGCTCACCGGCATCAGATCAGATAAAGAAGGCAACAAAGAAGTGCTAATTAAATGGAGAGGCCTCCCCGATTTCGATGCTACTTGGGAGCCATTTGAAAGGATGAAAAATCAATTTCCTTCCTTTCACCTTGAGGACAAGGTGAGTCTTTGGGAGGGGAGTAATGTTATCCCAGCCCAGGAGGGGCCGGCTGGACCGGTCCAACCTGGACCGGTTCGGTTCTACTCCACGCGTGGGCGGAATAGAGAAACAGGGGGAGAGGGGGCGGAAGCCTAGTGGGGCCCATGCATGGATTAATTCAATTGTGGGAGGGAAAATTTGAATGTAAGGGCTGTTTAGGTATTTTGTAATTGTCCTTTGATGTTAATTAGGAGCTTATGAGGGAATTAGGATTTTTATCTTGAGATTGGCTGAAATTTTGAGATCTTGTATTGTGCTTGGGCTCTAGGCTTTGCTAGAGAGTTTGGGAGAGTTGTTCTTCCTCTCAAATTGAAGAACATTGCATCTTTGATTGTTTTCTTGCATCTACTAGTGAAATCCTTCGCTCTTCTCTAAGTTTTTCAATGTTTCCTTATAAAAACTGCTGCGATTGTGCTGATTTCCTGCTGTAACCAGCAGTTTGGGCTTATTTTCTTACTGATTTTGGTTAGGTTTGCTTGCGAACTCAAGTATTACCTTAGGGTTACTTGTGAACTCAAGTATTTCCTATCAGGATCACCTAGGGATTAGGATGCAAAATAGATGAAATGGGATATAGGAAGAAATACATAGCTAAAAGAAGCAAAATTGCACAATGTTGAAGATAAGAGGTTGAAAAAAAATGACCAACTAGGGTGCGGAAGAAGCACCAAATTGAAGTTGCAAAGGCTTTATCTTAGGCGTAGAGACCAAAGTAGACCTAAACGGGAACAACCAAAGGTTTTCAACTAATACTTGTTGATAAGTTCGGGGTTTATAAAGCCTTAATTAACCACTGTAATTGATGAAAGGATACATCGTGTAAGGAAGTGTTTGAAATGAACACTAAACATGTAAATCATAAATTCTATCTCCAAGTAGAAATCGTTAAAATTGTGGAGCTAAACTTCCTCATTAAAATCTTTACAAGAAATGTTTGAATTTCCTCTTTAAACTTTGATCATGTGATATCCTATGGATCATATAATAAATTTTGTTTCTCCAAACACATTCCTTGTTACTACTATAAATAAATATTTGACATCACACAATTAGAAGCAAATAGAGAATAGGAAGGGAAAGAAGATAGAGGCTACCAAACAAGAGAACAAAGATAGTAGTCTTCAAGAGCTAGCAAAAGGTCTTCTACTTCTTCAAAAAGAGGGAGATCCGGCTATTGCTAATTTCAATTTCATTATAAAGAGAAGCTTTCGATCATAATAAGAGAAACTCTCAATTGGATTCCAGTAGCAAAAAAAAAACAAGTAATAAATAACAGTAGAAATATTTTCCCTGCATTCAACCCGTATCTTTGTAGTCAATGATTGTGTTCTAACATTTAGTAATATAGAAAAAGTGGTATATTAGTTATTGCCCCCAACATTATGTAAAGTGTAATCTCTTCATGTACCCCATTTTGAACTTTGGTAGACTGGTCTTTGTGAGATGAGGAAATAGGTAGATCTAATTGGACCACTTAAACTTGTATGCTTTTATTTGTGGTCTCTGTATTTATTCCCTCGTCTTCTTTTGTTTTTTGCTCAAATTTTTACTATTATCCTAAAAATGAGTATGCATTGATCTTACATAGTTACACTACATGTTTATGTTCATCATCATAAGCCTTAAGGTCAGCTTCATCCATTCCCGTTTTCCTTTCATTCCCAATGAATATTGCATGATATTTTATACCTATTTGTCAAATATTGATTTAGTCTTGTATGATCAATCATCGACATTTGATAGAAAGTGTAAAGCCTTCCTCATTAATATTTTAGATATAGCTTTATATTGTTCTTCCCCATTTGCCAAAATCAGAAACCAAATATCAACAGCAGCTAAAATTTATGGGATGCTGCGACATTACATGTCAACGATTTTTTTGTTCATTTTCAGCACGGTGACATTTTTAAATATTTACATGGGAGTCAGCGAGGGGACTTATTGCAATTTTAATTGGGGATGTACTACTCTTTCTTTTAATTTTACTCACATTTATGAGTGATGTTAATTCGCTAATACTCAGCATATTGCATACACATTTAATCTATGAAGATAATCAAATGCAATCAGTTAAATTTTCCATCCTAAGCATAAAAAGTAATGAATTGACCTTCTGCAGCCTATGTGTTTTCTCCTGCTTCAGTGAATTGATGGTTCCTGCCAGTCTAGCAAGTGTCTCGTTGCTTATACTCTTTGGCTGGGTGTTTGCAGCATCAACAAAACTAGGATGAACTTCAAGGAGCGTCTTATTGTAATCAATAGATAATATGCTACATAGTTCATATATCGTCTTAACGTGATCATTAACCTTCTGTGATCTCGTATTCTGTAAGATAACAGAAAACAGTGTCAGTGGCTCAGTGTAGCTAAATTTTATTAACAGAAAAAGTATATTCAAAATAGAACCTTCTCTTTCTGCAACTCAAGAAGTTGACACTTTAACTCTCCAAGCCTTTTTAAAGTCAAATCCCGTTCATCAACTTGAGGGCACGCAGAACCACTTGAATGGCCGTCACCTGATATTTCTGTGCAGATGTGAACAATCTGCGACTGAACCTCTAAAAATTCCTTAGCCCTTTCCTCTTTCCTCCTCCTCAGATCCTTCAGCAATGGATCTATCTTAGAAAGCTGCTCTTTGAGCGTGCATTTTTGTTTTCCTAACTGAAAAAAGCAGAAATTCATTAAAACATTTCGAAGTTATTACATGGGCCACAGACAGGAAATGGATAACAAAGGAACCAACCTGAATGGGTTGCCCCAGCTCTCCTAAGCTAGAGATTAATTTAGAGACTTCAGCTTCACCCTCGGCCAATGACTGTACCAGATATGCTTTGTGCTTTCTTTCTTGATCTACTTTTTTTCTATAGACATTTAGACATTCTTGTTCAAGTTGAAATATCATCCTATCTCTTTCAAGGTCAGTCTCGCCAATGTCATCCCAAAGAACCTAGATTTCACATAAAACCCACCATGACCATTAAAAATACAAGCATCATAACAGGATAAAAATACCATAAATTTGGTTGCTTAAGCAAACAATCTTGTGGTTGTAATATACCCGTGCAGTTTAAAGTAAGCTAAAGAAAAGGAAATACAATATGGGGGGGGTGTTCGGGGTTGGAATCCCTGAATGCAACCAATTCACAGCTCAAACATTTTTTTTTTCCCTTCTCACAATTTTAATAAGGCCAAACCTTTTTTTTTTTTTTTTTTGAAAAATTCCATGATCTGTTTATTTCAGTATTTTTAGATGGCAATTTTGTTTGTCAAATATTATGTGATTGGTCCAGTACTAATGTATATAGAGATGTCAGTTATTTCAGGATTATAAATAATAAAATATTGAGATGTCCCACTGAGCTTTGATATTGGCCAATTTTGACACATCTATGTCACTGAATAGAACAAAAAAACATTTATATATTTGCTAATTAAAGATGTCAACATACTGAACATCCGATACATCTCAATAACATTACATAGCATATGTTAGTCAACCCAACAGCCCGTAAATCATCCTCAAAGCTAGTAAAAGATCTACATGCCAAATACAACCACGTCACAGAACTTAGAGCAGGACATACTTAAGGCTGCAAGAAAATAAAATAAATCACAATAAACAAAGCTTCTCTTGCATCACGTAACTCAAACAGTAGATGGCTCAATAGAATAGCATGGAGGGGGTAAAAATTCGAACTTCTGCTTTTTCTTTTTTTAGGACGATATCATTTGTTCCGAGTCTTGCATTTTACCATGCAATCAAATGAAAACAGAGACATTGACACTGATGCCGGAACTGAAAATAACTGAGATATAGAATCTCCAACTAAATATAATAGTTCAAGCCGGATTCGTAACATTCATCGCACAATTCTTCGCTAGGAAAGGGTAGCGGGCAGAAAAAGATAATTAAACATATGAAAAAAAAAATTGTATTGGTCAATGTTTAGGACCCAAAGTCAACATGGACGTATTCTGAACTTCAGAATTTATCAAAATCTCCGAAATGTTGACCGTTTATCGAAGGAAAAAAGAAGCATGAGAAATAAGAAAACAAACCGGGGGATTGAGATGCGTGTTTTGGGTGCTGAGGGGCAAGAAATGAGATTAAAGAGGATGAAAGAACCTGCAATTCCTTGAGTAAAGAACCACATGAAGTGACCTCCATTGGTGCCTCGATGGGGAACTGTGAAAGAGACGTCATATTTGCTCCTCCTCAAATCCGATATGTCAAACCCTAGCGATCACAAGAAACGATCTGTTCCAGGGTTTCAGTGAACTCTTTTAATTAAGACAGAAGAAAAAATAGAAAGAGGAGAGAGAGTGAGTAAGAGAGAGAGAGGACCAATGGAAGGAATTGGAAAGAGCAGAGAATTTTGAAATTTAAAAGCGCCAAAATTAAAGAATTTAATCTTGTGCTTTGTCTCCGCCGTCTTCGGCGCCGCAGAGGAATCTGTGTTGGCTTCTGTTGGCCGTTCATTCCGTCAGCGCAGCAACACCAGGAGCCCATCACCGTTGGTTCTTGGACTCCGTTTCTTTTGTTAATAATTTATTCGTATTTTGCCATTTATGGATTTGGTTCGATGGAAATGTTGCCGAAAGAGGTATAATTACAGTTTTAACCTCACATTAAAATCTCCACGTACCATTTTTTTTTAACAGGTTTTTTTTTGTTTTTTTTTTTAGGGCAGAACCTGATTCATTTCTATAAGAAAAAATTACAAAATTATAAAATTACCAAAGCAACCAAAAAAAGCCCACTTAATTACATAAACAGTACTAAGCCAACAAGATTACAATCTTAAGAGCAGATGAAAGGTGCCCTACCAAAAGAATAACAAAAAGAAAAATCAGTTGTCACTGAGGGTGTTAAAATGAGGTGATGGGTTGGGTTCGAGTTTAACCCGAGTTGATCCGGATCCAAGCGAGTTGACACTAATCCAACGCGATTTTGCAAACAAGTCAGGATTGTCAACTCGGACCCAACCCGTGTAGGTTATCAGGTTGACCCGACCCGCGTGGGTTAAAAATCAAATGCACGTCGCATTCGCTAGCTTGTGCGCGCTACAGGAACTAGTTGGGCACAGCGGGTCCGGCAAGCGGTAGGTGAGCAGGACTGCAGGCATGGCCAGCAGTAGGCGACAGCTCATGCGATGATGTATCCAGACTCGACCAGATGCCAACGGTCAGTAGCAGCGCTGGTGAGACAGCGACAGCGACACGCAACGAGGTATTTTTATCTTAACAAAATGCTAAAGATTCACCTGAAGTAAGTAAAGGTATCTTTTCATTTAAATTAATGATAACTTTATTTATTGTATGAGTAATTAAATAATATAAAAATTATATATATATATATATATATTACTATAAAATTTTATAGGTATGATAGCAATTCAAGATAAATAGATATAAATTCTCTTTAATATGGGAGCCTTACATTCATTCATCTCAGAAGAATTTGTAAAATCAATTTGATAGAATATGTTTTAAAGCACCCACAATTTTATGATCTAAAATGAATGTTAACAATTTATGTCAAATTGATTTTAAAAAAAAATTAAAACAAGTCCGAATATATTACCATTGCATGAATTTGATGTTATCTTAGGAATGGATTGACTATCAAATTATTTTGTTGTTATAGACTACAATAAAAAGATTGATAAATTTAAATTTTTGGGTGAAAAAGAATATGAATTTTATGGAGATAGAGAAATTACTTTAATGGTGATAACTTATATTAAATCTTGCAAATTATTATCCAAGGGATATCAGGGTTTTCTTGCTCTGGTAAGGGATACAATTAAAGAATTAAAGGAGTTAAAAGATATACTTATAGTGAGAATATTCAAAAGTATTTTTAGATGACCTATCGGGGTTACCACCAGAAAGAGATATAGATTTTACTATTGATCTTTTACTAGGTTCAAAACTAGTAGAAAAAGTACCTTATAGAATGTTAGTTAAAAACTTGCAAGAATTAAAAAGTCAATTAGATAAAGGATTTAAGGCCAAGTTCATTATCCTGGGGAGCTCCAGTGTTATTTATAAAGAAAAGGATAGAGTTTCAGAATATATATCGATTATCGAGAATTAAATAAGCTCACAGTTAAAAATAAGTATCAATTTCTTAGAATTGATTATTTATTTAATCAGCTAAGGGAGCTATATTTTTCTCTAAAATTGATCTGCGCTCTGAATATTATCAATTATACAGTAAGGAAGAAGATATTGCTAAAATTGTTTTCAAAATAAGATATAGCCATTATGAATTTATAGTGATGTCATTTGGGATAACACATGCTTCAACAATATTTGTGGATCTAATTAATAGAATTTTTAAACCCTTTCTGGACATTTTTGTATCGTATTTATAAATGATATTTTGATTTATTCAAGAAAAGAAAAACAATCATTCCAATCATTTGCATGTAGTGTTATAAATACTCTAGGAGATTAAGTTATATGCAAAATTCTCAAAATGTGAATTCTAGTTGAATAGTGTAAATTTTCTTAGGCATGTGCTTAGCGATGAAGGTATTTCAGTGGATCAGAATAAAATCAAAGCTATTACCGAATGACCAAGGTTGACTAAAATTTCAAAAGTGAGGAATTTTCTAAGTCTTGTTGGTTATGATAGGTGATTTATGGAGGAATTTTCTCAGATTGAAATGTCATTACCAAAATTAACACAAAAGGCAATAAATTTTGAATGGGATAATAAGTGTGAAGAAGCTTTCCAGAAATTCAAAATTATTTAATGATTACTCCAATATTAATAATTCCATCAGGTACAAAAGGATTTCATAATTTTTGCGATGCTTCCTTGAGGGGATTAGCATGTGTATTGATGCAACATGATAGAGTGGTGGCATATGCTTCAAGATAGCTAAAAGCTCATAGAAGAAATTATTTCACCCGGGATTTGGAATTAGCGACTGTGATTTTTACACTTAAGATTTGGAGGCATTATATATATGGAGTTAAGTTTGAGGTTTTTATAAATCATAAAAGTCTCAAATATATATTTAATCAGAAAAGCTTAATCTAAGATAAAGACAAGTTTGGAGCTTATCAAATATTATGACTTGGATATATAATATCATTCTAGAAGGGCAAATGTGGTGGTAGAAGCATTAAGCAAAAAGACTTCTAGTAGTGCAAATTGGTTACTCACCCAGCACGTGCAAATAATTAAAGATATGGAAATATTGGATATTTTAGTGGTAAATTCAAAATATGTAAAATTCATGTTATTAAACCAGTTGGTAATTCAGTTAACATTAAAGGATAAGATATGTAATTCTTTATCTTAAGATATTAATTTTCAAAAATTATGAAGAAAGATCAATTAGGGCAACTGGAAAATTTTGCATTAGATAAAGAAAACTGTTAAATATAAAGGCAGAATCTGTGTCCTAAATGTTAATAATTTAAGAGAAGAAATATTGCAGGAAACACACATCTCTGGTTATATAATTTATCCAGGATATAAGAAATGCATCAAGAACATAGAGGAGTATTTTGGTGGTTGCAATTAAAAGAAGTGTTGCAAAATTTATGGCAAAATATATTCCATATTAAATGATTAAAGTTGAGCATTAAAATTCATGTGGACAATTGCAACCCTTACCAATATCTGAGTGAAAATGGGATGAAATTGCAATGGATTTTGTAATTGGACTACCCAAATCAAGATAGATCCATGATGCTATATGGGTTATTGTGGATCGATTTACAAAATCCTCACATTTCTTACCAATCAAACAGATTGATTCGGCAAAAAAATTAGCAAAGATATATGTTAATGAAATTATGAGATTAATGGAGTTTTAAAATTTATAGTTTCTCATAGAGATGCTTGATTAACCTCTAATTATAAAAAAAGTTCCAGGAAATATTGGGTACTAAATTGACTTTTAGCACTTCATTTCACCCGCAAACAGATGGGCAATCAGAAAGGATAATTCATACTTTTGAGGATTTACTTTGATTATGTATACTAGATTTTGGTAGAAATTGAGAATTTCATCTACTTTTAATAGAATCTGTATATAATAATGGTTTTCAATATAGCATCAGAATGACACCATACAAAGCTCTTTATGAGAGAAAATGCATAACACCTTAATGTTGGGTAGAGCAGGAGAAAGAAAAATGATTGGTACTGAATTGGTAGATAACGCTACGAATAAATTTAATTAATCAGAGGTAGATTAAAGATAGTACATTATAGGAAGTGAAAATATTTTGATGAAAAACATATGCTAGTTGAATTTAAAGTTGGTAAATTTATTTTTATTAAAATCAGTCCAATGAAAGGAGTGCAACATTTTAGAAAAATAAAAAAAATTGAGCCAACAATTATTGGACATTTAAAAATCATTGAAAGGTTGGAAATATGGCTTATGTATTATATCTGCCAGTGCACATGCAAGAGATACATAATATTTTTCATATATTTATGCTTCAAAAATATATATCAAATGAGTCTAAAAGGAATTTGCCAAAATTAATTAAACTATAACCTGATTTGAAATATGTAGAGGAGCCTAAATGAGTACTAAAATATGATGTGAAAATACAGAGGAATCAAAATATACCAATTGTATGGATTTATAGAAGCATGAAATAGTACATAAGTTAGAATTTTTGGAGTTGAGGAAATTGTTTGTTTAGTTAATCCTTAAATCTATCTAATAACAATTTAAGTATTATGATTCTAATAATTCCCTTAGGAGTATATAAGTAAGGCTAAACATTACAGGTTTCAACTCATTTAGATATTTAGTAACTTTTTCATTTTTATTCTTTCATTTTTATTCGGCTTAGCACTTTCTAAGGATTTTGAATACCTCTTTATAGCCTCAAGTTATTATTTTTAAGCAGGACTAGTCATTGTAAGTACCAGTTTTTGATATTCAGGTAATTTAGCCTTTTTATCATTTTAAAAAAAAAACTATTCCTTTTTTTTCCTTTTGTTAACTAAAAGACCTTATTTTGATATTGATTCTTATCTCTTTCTTCCACTCATTATACGAACCAAAGGTTGTTAGAGATTTCATAATTCCCTATTTACTTACTTATTAGGAGATTTAGTATTAATCTAATAAGTCAATTTACATTAATCCTAAAATGGGTAAACTTTACAAGTAGTCAAGTGCTTAAGTAATTTTTAGAAATTTTGATTTACCAAGAATTACACATTTTAAATAAAAAAATTAGTTGTTATTTTATAACTATTTTATTAGGAAAATTTTGCAAGTGGTGGACTATCAAATACTTAATTATCTTAATTTTGCATTTTCTAATATTCATAACTCAAACAAAAAGTGCAATAGTAAGATAAGAAATAACTCAAAATTTGGAGAAATTTCATTTCATTATTTTTTCTTAAATTACATAAACATAAACAAAACATGCAGGAAATTTTTACAATAATTAAAAAATTAAAATAAAAATAAGTTTAATGAAAAGAGAAATGCAACAATAAGTACTAAAATAAAAATACTAAGAACTAAAAATTAATATATGTTTTTCTTCTTAAACTAAAAATAAATAAAAAATAACAATAAAATAACCCAACACTAGGGCTCTCCCTGCTCATCTCCTTCTTCTTCTTCAAGTGGTGATGCTGAGGGTGCTACTCCTAGATACATCGCAAAGTGGGGTGGGCTAGGGAAAATGTTCTACTGATCATGGGAGTCCATTTCTCAGCTCTTAAACATAATGATCATGGTTGTGTTATAATCAGTCAGATAATGATATTATTGTTGTGCTGAAGCATCATGTGGTCGTAGTTGGTGTAAATGCCCTATTCTAAGCCGATTAGTTGTTATTCGTAGTGATCTACATAAACCCTAATATGAATTACTCGATCCTGAAGGTCCACCACTTGATTTCTTAGCATGTTAGGATATATGCCCCTCTACTGCATGGGTTATTTCATTGTTGTGTGGGTTATTTTGAATGGCTAGATCCCTCATCATGCTCTGATATGGTGATTTTGAAGGACAAGATCTTGGATCAAGTTAGGGCAAAATCATGCATTGCTTGCTCCTTCCCTAGGTTCCATACTACCCCGGTTGACTCACAAAGGTCACAAATTAAACTGGGATGCCCTAGTCCTACAGAAGTAGACCCCCTAAGCATGTACTAAATAGACTAAAAAAATAATTTTCTTGAAGTCCACAATCATATCATTTTTAATACAATAATTTAAAATTATCATATCGTTGGTTACCTCACTCATATTTCTAATATGCATAAGCTTAGGAAAAATAAAGTAATGCCAGACTTTGGGCTCCTATGTGAGGAAAAAAAGTAGGAAAGTTAATTATTTTATCTTCAAACTCTTCCACCGAGCATTTAAATCCCTCCATGTTAGGTTTCTCTTAGTCAATGATAGTGGTGGAAAAATTTAGGTACTCATCCCCACTAAATTAGAACTTAGGGTTTCGAAAGATTTAGTTAATGGAGATGGGAGTGAAGGGTTTGTACTTACTATGAACAAAAACACATTCATTCTAGGGCTCCTTTGCATTGGCAAAAAATTTCCTAATAATTACGGCATTGACCAGGCGAGGCTGCACAACAACATAGTCCTAGTCGTGGTCAGTGATTTGGCTCTGGATAATACCCTAGGGTTATCAAAACCACTCTCCAGGATAATGAATTTTTTGACCAGATTATTGCACTGCTCTTCTGTGGCTGCACTCATGAACCTACGGGAGTCACAGAAGGATGAGCCCACTCACTTCCTACCAATGTTAATATTGGGGGCCGCCATTTCGACTTAAGAAAATGGGACAAGGAACCTAAGACTCAAAATCTTTAAGACATAAGAACTCAAAAGCACAAGATTACAGATAGGAAATGAACCTTCAGCCCAAACTATATTTATAATTTGAGCAGCACTAAGGCGTTGGCTTGCATAGAACTGCAAAGCTTAGTTAAGTCTGGCCAACACTGGTGCAAGTGTTGTGGAGATGGGGAGAGGTAGTGCTACGACTCTACCCTTAGAAATTATATTTATAGGCTTTTTAATCATGAGACCGGTGTCACTCGACACATGGCAATATTGTGGAACTCGAAGCAACTACCACCAAAGTGCTACAACTACCTTATTAAAGTTTTGACCAAGTTCTATAATACTCAATTTTGAAAATTGAATGGAGAGCTCACTGTTGTGGTGAGGCATGAACGATGTTGTAGTGCTCTAGTGGGCAAATTGATGTTGGGGTGCTGGATTCCTCTAACATTTTAATGTGATTAACTTAAAAAAATTTTGAGAATTGATATAACATTATGACGCTTAAGGGTATAGTGCTACGACACTGGGCTGAATTTTTCAAAAATAATTCCTATATTATAAATGATTTACAACACAAACACAAAGATAAATCTAAGCTCACTATTAGCCACAAAATCCCCTAAACTTAATAACGATCAACATGTGCACAATTGTAAAATCAAACATAGGGATAACTTGGATTACCTCCCAAATAGCTATGTTATCATCCTATTCAAGATAAGCCAGCTCTAAAGATCTCATAAAGCGATCAACATCTCCTATAAGATACAGTTTCAATCTCTAATCATTGACCTTAAAAATCTGAGTAGTTTTAGGATCATGAATATCAACAACTCCATAAGGATACACCTTAACTATAGTGAATGGTCCGGACCACTTAGACATCATTTTTTTTCTAAAAATAATTTTAATCTTGAGTTATACAGAAGAACTTCTTATTCATGTTCTAATTTTTTCCTAATGAGTTTACGATCATGTCACTTTTAAATTTGTTCTTTATACAACTTTGCATTTTCATAAGTCTTATGTCTAAATTCCTCTGACTCATTCAACCGCATCAATTCTTTTTCTTAGCATCCTTAAGATTATAATTCAATTCCTTCACTACCCAATACGCTTTATGTTCTAGTTCTAGCAATAAATAAAAGTTTTTCCAAATATTAATCTATAGGGTGACATTTTAATAGGTGTAATAAATGCAATCTTATAAGCACAAAGTGCATCATCTAACTTCATAGCCCAATCTTTTCTATTAGGACTTCAATTTATTTCAAAATTCGTTTAATCTCTCTATTTCTAATTTTAGCTTGACCACTAGTTTAGGGGTTACAAAAATGACTTCCCACATCACTAATAATCACTCTAAGTACTCTAAATATAAAAAAAATATTTCTCTTATGAAATTTAATAACAACTTGAGCATCTATTTTGGGGGTTGCTACTCCTTCACTTCATTTGGAGACATAATCAACTACTACCATAATATATTAATTTTCATATGATTGCACAACTGGTCTCATAAAATCTAATCCCCAAACATCCAATATAATGCTAAGAGGCATTTCATTTCTTCTTGAAATGTTACCTACCCTTTGACACCGATCATATTTTTTTATATATTCATTTGTATCCTTAAATAAGGTAGGCCAATAAATTCAAGATTGAAGAATCTTAGAACTAGTTCTAAAACCTCCAAAATGGCCTTCATACTCTGAATCATGTCATTGCCTAATTGTTGATTCTATTTCATTCTCAAGGACACATTGTCTAATGATTTGATCTTTACTCCTAAAGAAGAGCACCTTGTCCCAAAAATAGAACTTAACATCATACAAAAATTTATGCCTTTAGGTATAAGACATGTCAGTGGGAATAATATCTATAGCAATGAAGTTCATAATATCATCATACGAAGGCATACCATATGAATGCATAATAAATAAATATTCATTAGGAAAAACTTCAATTGATTTCACACTCATCACATGTAGGGTTTTCTAACTCTATTCTAGATAAGTGATCAACCACCTAGTTTTCGATTCCTTTTTTATCAAGAATTTCTACCTTAAATTCTTACAATAAAATTCATCTCACTAATCTTGGCTTGGCATCTTTTTTTGTCATAAGAATTTAATAGTAGAATGATCAATGTAAACCAAAACACGGGTGCGAATCAAATAAGATTGAAACTTATCAAAGGCAAAGAGAATAGCTAACAATTCTTTTTCAATGGTTGTGTAGTTAAATTAAGTTAAGTTCAAAGTTCTATTAGTATAATAAATAGCATGAAATATTCAATCCTTTTTTCCCTAACACATCTCCAACAACTTAACACTAGCATCACATATAATTTCAAAGTGTAGTTCCAATCAAGTGTATCAATGATAGGTGCAGTGATTAAGTGCTATTTTAAAATGTTAAAAGCTTTTGGATAATCACCATTAAAGTTAAAAGGGACTTCTTTCTCAAAGTGATATAATAGTTTTAAAATTTTAGAAATTTTTCTAATAAATCTTCTATAGAATCCAGCATGTCCTAAGAAGCTTCTAATTCCTCTAACAAAAATGGGTGGTGGAATGTTTATAATTATTTGAACTATAGCCCTATCCGCTTCTAAACCTTTCTTTGAAATTTTATGGCCTAGGACTATTCCTCCTGCTATCATAAATTGACATTTCTCCAAATTCAGTACCATATTTGTTTCAACACATCTTTTCAAAACAAGAATTAAATGTTCTAAGAAAGAGTCAAAAGTGGTACCCAAAACAGAGAAATTGTCTATAAATATCTCAATGCTCTACTAAATTAAGTTAGAAAAAAATTAATATCATACACCTCTGAAATGTAACAGGGGCATTGTATAAGCAAAAAGGCATCCTCCTGAATGCAAAAGTTTCGTACGTTCTGGTAAATAAAGTCTTATCCTGGCCTTCTAGTGCTATACAAATCTGTTGATATCCTGAATAAAAATATAGGAAGCAATAAAAAGGATATATTGCTAACCTATCTAACATCTAGTCAATGAAAGGCAGGGGATAATTGTCCTTCTTAGTTTCTTTCTTCAGCTTTCTATAATCTATATAAATTCTCTAACTAGTAACTGTTCTAATCGATATTAGCTCATTTTTTATTGGCCATAACAGTTAAAACTCATTTCTTAGGAACATAATAAATAGGACTCACCGAGGCACTATCAAAAATGGGGAAATGATTCTTACATCTAACCACTTAAGTATCTCCTTGTTAACTACTTTTATAATAGGGCTCAGCCTCTTTTGAGGATTAACTTTTGGAAAGGAATTCTCTCCATCATAATCTTATGCATGCACAAGGATGGACTTATTCCCTTAATATCAGTTATAGTCCAACCAAAAGCTTTCTTATACTCATAAAGAACCTAATAAGATTACCCTCTTAGACTTCTTGTAATTCAACAGATATGATAACGGGTATGGTTGATTCTTCTCCTAAAAATAAATACTTCAAATAAGCAAGCAGGGATTTTAATTCTAACATGAGCGCCTCTACAACAAAATGTTTCAATGACTTTCCTAAGGAAGATGTATCAAATACTTCCAACCTATCACTAAAAATTCTAGGGGCTTCACAAATCATTTGAACAGAATTTTTACCTTCCTCTTCAATATCTTCCTCACACAAAGGACTATTTAATGAACTATCCAACAACAAATCATCCACGCATTCGTTTATATAATTATTAACTAAGTCTACTCTATGAAAATCCTCATTTGGTTAGTAAATAATTTTATTAACTTTAAGATACTGAATGTCACTTTCTGATCTTGCACTCTCTCATAGTCAACTCACCTTTTTGCATATCGATCATGGCTCTATTAATAGCTAGGAAAGGTATTCCTAAGATAATCAGTATCTCCTTATATTCTTTTATAACTAGGACAACAAAATCTATAAGAAAGATAAACTTATCTACCTTAATAAGCACATCCTCTATTACCCCCTTCAGATAAGTAAATGAACATTCTGCTAACTGAATAATAACAATACCAGGCTTAATTTCTCCTAAATCAAGTCTTTTTAAAATGGATAAGAGCATTAAATTAATGTTAGCTCCTAAATCACATAGTGCACTACCATTAAATTTTCTCCTATATCCAAGGAATTGTAACACTACCAAGGTCCTTAAGCTTTTAAGGATGTTTTTCTTGTAGAATTGCACTATATTCGTCTGTCAATGTTACGGTCTCAAAATCTTCTAATCTTCTTTTCTTATTAAGGATATCTTTCATGATCTTAACATAGGTGGACATTTATTCTAGAGCTTTGACAAATTAAATATTAATAGTTAACTTTTTTAATATTTTTAAAAATCCTAAGAACGGCTTATCTAAATTTTTTTTAACAATATTTGTAAAAATGGTGATAGTGGCTTTTCTACTACCTCTCTAACAAGTTTTTTGTTTTTTTTATCAGGTTGAGGTGGTTCCTTAAGCTGGGGTGCTTCTACAGTTAATTCTACCTCAGATTGATCTTTACTTTTAATTAAATTTTCTAGCTCCTTTCCACTCCTCAATAGAATTGCTTTGCATTTTTCTTTATCCTTTAGTATTTATTTTAGTATTACTAGGTAAAGTTCCTTAGGCTCTATTGGTTAAATATCCAACTAACTATGCTAATTGATTTTCAATATTTCTAATGGCAACAACTTGACTTTTCAATTGTGTACCCATTTATAAAATCAGTTCTTCTAACAGGCTAGCTTCTTATCCTTATGTTGGGTATTAGAATTAGATCCAAGAGGATAATTAGGCCAAGGGTTAGTAAAATTTTGAGGATGTGGGTTCCAATTAACTACTTGATTTTTTTTTGTTAGAGTTTTAATTAGTGTTATTATTTTGATTATTGTTCCAACCAAATTTGGATGATTTCTCTAGCCTAGATTATAAGTGTTGTGGTAGGGATTATTAGCTATATTGTTAATTACAGCAATAAATTCTACTCCTGAGATATTAGGATCACTAGAAAATCCATAAATATTATTTTCTAAATCACGGGTGAATTTTGAGATGAATTAACTCCAAGGTTATCTAGTTTTCTAGAAATAGCGGATACTTGGGTAGGTAATATTGATAAAGCATAAGTTTCATATATGCTAGCCACTTTTTTAGGATTGATTCTTTTAGAGGATTGTTGGAGATTATTGGTAGACATCTCCTCAATCAAAATATTAGCATCCTCAAAGGGCTTTGACATTAGAGAGCCACTAATAATGACATCAATTATTGATCTAAGGGAACTTGTTAAGCCATTATAAAATGTTTGGATTATTAACTAGTCAGGAATAGCATGATGAGCACATTTCCTAAGAGTTCATTAAATCTTTCTTATGATTCATAAATAGATTCACCATATAAATAGATAAAAGAAGTAATGTCATTTCTAAATTTAACATTTTTTATGGTGAAAAATATTAGGTAAGAACTTATGTGATAGCATATTCCAAGTTTTTATTGATTCTGGGGGAAATGAATTTAGCCATATATTAGCTTTATCCCTAGGTTAAAATGGAAACAAAATAAGTCTAACATTATCATCACTAACATCATTATATTTAAAGGTTGCACAGATTTCTAGAAAATTAGCTATGTGTAAATTAATGTCTTTTAAAGGTGTTCCCCTAAATTGAGAGTTTTGTACCATTTGGATAATGGAAAGTTTCAGTATAAATTATTCGTTTGTATGTTCGGTTTATTTATGCTTTGATGAATACCTTCAACCATAGGGTTTGCATATTCCCTAAGTAGTCTAGGTTCCTTGTTTTTAGGTATTTATTCAACTATTATAAATTCTTTTTCAAAATTTCTAATTTTTTAATTCTTTTTTATATTATTTCAATTTCTATGTCAAACAGTGATTCTACCGGTTGTTTAATACAATGCATGCAATACTAAGCAACACAATAGAAAATGTGAAGCACTAAGTAGTAATAGCCAATCAGATATTAAAGCAATGCTAATATGGTGAAATTTTAAGTAGATAAAAAATAGATTAAACTAATAATTATTTTAGCAATATAAAATGTAAAGCAGGATAATAATTTCACAAGTTTGTTATCCCATGCAACGATGCCAAAAACTTGATGTGTGTGTGTCTGGCTGTTTATATTTCTATAGACTCACACAAGGATTTACTTATATTTATAGTCACTAACCAGATTTCAAATGGAAGTTCAATTTTTCTAAGGTGTAAATCCTTTTAAGAACACAAGTGCACGATATTGTATCAAATAATAAAATTATGCATAAGTGTTGATCCCACGAGGAAGCACTAGTATCCTAACTTCACTTTGCTACTACTTACTAGATGGTTATGTTTATCTAGTGAGCTAATGGAAGTTGGGTTTGAAGTTTAAAAGTAAAAAAGTTTAAAATATAGAAATAAAGGTTTTCTAATATTTATAAAATTTAAATCTATGAATCATCAAAAGAACATGGTTGCATTATAGAGGGTTATTCCTATGGTTGATGTGGATTAGAGCAATTATGCTCCTCATCTTTGTTAAGCTCATCGGAGCATAAGCAAAGATCCTCACTAACTCTAGTTAAACTATCTCATTGAGATCTCATAATCATATCCACCATATGTATATGTTATAATCGAACTATATTTCAAATTTCATGGTTGTTCTTCTATTTTTCCATTGAGGCTCTAGATCACACTATATTTTTAATATATATATGACCCATACATTAATCAATTGAAGTGTGGAGAAGTTAAGATAATGTGGATATAATAAGCATCAAACCCTACTCTAAGCAATACATGCCTTTTAATTTATCACAGATTCATAAAACTATATAAGCTACACATGGAGGCTTTGTAACAAGTGACCAACATAAAAAAATAACAAATGTTATATTAAAGCCATTAGTTCACAAGTACAATCACAAGATACAAATGAAAACACAAGAAATTAAAGTTTATAAATGACCTAGAATCAATTTAACGCTTCTTGAACACTCCTTTACTTTGCTCCACTCCAATACATGACTTTAGCACAATAAACACAAGCTACACACTCTCCACTACACCTCACATGTACACATAACACAACACTACAAACTGACCTCTCTAAGTTACCAACCCCTTTGCATAAGGACTAAGGGGACTATTTATATATTTTCTTTTTCTCTAAACTAGAGCTACAGCACTGGCTTGGTGGCTCTGCGATGCTACTAGTCCAATTGACTTTCATTGTGGTGCTGAACAATCTGGCGCTGTAGCACAACAACTGGGTAGTGCCTCTAGTAGATTTTTAGTAAGCTCACTACAGCGTTGTATTGAGTTCTAGCACTATGATGCTACTTTTGATTCAATTTTTCTATTTTCTTAGAGTTTTTTGCACAAAATATAAAGATTATAAGCACAAAATAACATAATCATAGATAAATAACAAAATAACTTTATATTATCAATGCACACACTCTATGAATATGCAATTAAACTCCACTAGTGTATAACACTTTGAATTTCTTGATTTCACTCAAAAATGACAAAATAGGAGTTATGCTAAGTCTTGAGTTATGATAAGTCTACCTCCCTTCTTAGCTCATGCTATTTGTTGTGAGAAGAAGATAATGTGGTAACATTTGATTTCGATTAAATGAGATCCATAACTCTGGTTCACTTAATCAAACCCTAGCACATAGCACCTTAAGATCTCATTTAAATGAGAACCATAACTCATGTTCACTTAATTAATCACACTTTAGCAAATACCAACTTAAGTTGATTAGTGTTTAATGTAGACTATTTAATATTAGATTGAATATTCACCTCTCACTATATCATTTTCTTTGCTTGAAATCATAGAGCATATAGCCCCATCCCTAACCAATAAGGCCACATCAACTCAGCATGAGCCCTCATGATTTAAACAATCAGCATTACTAAATATGTAAACTCTATTTAAAGATTTTATTAAATGCCTAATAACTTAAAAAAATTGATCTCTATTCACATTAATAAAAAATTCATGAAATAAGTTGCATAATTTTTCTGAAATCTAGGGACTTCTCGTGAAATAGATAACTAAATTATCTAAATGTTTTAGCCTGAATTACCAAAAAAAAAAAAAATTAATACTCTATTTGATGCTCCAGATAAAAGAATTTATGAAACAACAAGAATACACATGTGAAGGCAAGTGATGAAAATAAATTTGAAAAATTCAAAATAAGAATACAAATTTATCTCTGTTATATCATAATGTATGATATGGATCATACAGTACAATATTCTTTGACCGATAAATTAGTATTAATTGGAGAAACTATAAATTAATCATCATGAGCAAATTATATGATGCAAATTGTATTGTACATTCATGCCTAATTTCAAATTAAACCATTTAAAATATTATTTTTATTAGATTAAATAAAATTCTAAAATAATTAGACTGTATTATGTATCTCATACTATACAATCACAATCCTAAATTAATCTAATAAATCCAAAGAAATTAAGAAGATAATTAATACACATCTATCAAGAGTAATCGTACGGTATTAAACCAAGAAGGGGTTTTACAAATTTTGTTGTTTGAACCAATTGCACTAAAAAATACTTGGATTGTACTATAAAATTGGTTAAATTTTACAAATCAGCCTACTATAGGGTTTCTTCATTGAATACTTAATATAAGTATCTTTCAAAAATCCTTGAATGTGTATGTGATAGAAAAATAAAAAAATAAGGTTCCTTTACTAGAGATTTACTTATGCTTTTCATTTAAAAATCCTGAGTGCAAAAATCGTTTATGTGTTTATGTGCCAATTGCTTATTTTCTACATTTCTTCTACCTTATTCATCTAAGGTTTAATGTTGACTATAAAGAGCCATTGTTTGATTGAATTTATAAGTGATCCGTGAGATATCAAAGCATCTTTCTTGTAAGAGAATGTGGACTAGTTGATGGGTTAGAGTAGCAATCTTCTAACTTTGATTAGAAGAAGATGGTGTAGGGTTTTGTTATTATTGTTAAGGAGAGATTCATCTCCACCTGGTGGTCAAAGAAGGGAGTATTAAATCATTGAATTTGAGGGATCAAGGGGTGGATGTGGGAATTAGTATCAAACTGCATGAAAGTTAGCTTACACAACCTTGTACTTTCTCTTGCTCACTTTTCTAGCATCGTAACTTTCTACCCTATTTAGTTCATGCACTAAGGATGACAAGGTTGATGATCATGATATTATCCCTTGCTTATAAATCTCTATAGTTCATGTTACTTCTATTGTGTAGCAACTGATCCATTCAACATCATTGATATTTATCATATGAATTTTTTTGTTTATTTAATTGACATTACTTTTAATTAAAAATAATATTCATCTTCATGATTTTTATAGCTTAGTGTGTGTGTGTGTGTGTATACATAAATATATATGCATATATACTTATTTTAAGAGAAAAAATCAATAAAACTAATTCACCCTCCTCTTGGGTGTTGTCAGTTACCTAAAGTAGACCCTAAAATATCATACATTGGAAATATAACATAATAGAAGGTTATTCCATCATTCAACCTCCTGTGAGTCTGATAACATATCATTAAATTTTTTGAAGTTTGAATGGCTACTTTTATTCAATCAATTGATTACTACATATGGACCTTACTCCAATTAGATTATTCACCTCAATATAAATTTTAGAATGGAAAGCATGTTGACATAAGCTTTCCCAAGTCGAGGAAAGGACATAATGTTATTTGGGTCATTGTGGATCATCTAACAAAGTCTACTTATTTTATTCTGATCTGATAGATAGACTCTATTAAGAAGTTAGCACATGTGTATGTACATGAGATTGTCAGACTAAACGGGATACCTAAGGTAATCATTTCTGACCATGATGGTATATTCACTTCTAAATTCTAGAGAATTATTCAAATGAATTTGGGAATAAGACCGTACTTTAATATTACATCTCATCCACAGATAGACGGTCAATTTGAAAGAACAATTCAAGTACTGAAAGATTTTCTAAGACTCTTTATTCTAGATTTTAGTGGTACCTAGGAAGACCACCTCTCTTAGATTGAGCTTGCATATAGCAATAGTTTCCAATCTAATATTGGCGTGGCCTCTTATAAAGCTCTACATGGGAGAAAATGCAGAACACCTTTATCTTGGACAGAAATGGGAGAAAGGAATTTATTAGGGCTAGCTTTGGTAGATGATGACACTGAAAGGATTCGTCTGATCAAGGATAGATTTAAATCTGTGTAGGATAGACATAAGAAATATTATGATTCAAAGTATCAATATATAAAATTTTAGGCTGGATTTTATTTACATCAAGATGAGTCTAATGAAAGGAGTAAGTAAGTTTAGCAAGGAAGGAAAGATGAGTCCAATATACATTGGATCATTTGAAGGTACTAAGAAAATTAAAAATTCGACTTAGTATCTATTATTGCTACAACATAAATCTAAAGTTCATAATGTGTTCCCTATATCCTTCTTAAGAAAATAAGTTTTTGTTGTGAAAAGCAAAATCTATGAAAGGGAAGTTGAACTACAGCCACATCTAAGCTATAATTTTGGCATACAACGTTAGAAAATTAAGGAGTAAATAAATTTTGATGGTTAAAGTGCAGTTGAAGCACCAATTTGACAAAAAAAGATATATGGGAGAAGGAATCTGAGATTAGATAGTTATATTCTAATTTTTTTAAACTTATTTGTGCATTAAAATATTGAAGATGATATTTTTGTGGAGGAGAATTAGAACATCTACTGCTAGTGTTCTGAACTTGTTGGAACATGATTTGGTAAGTATTGTGTGTTTGAATTTTATGCACTTCCATTCTGTACTTGTTAATGAAAGTACTACATGTGTGTGTGAAGGCATGCATTCTGTTTTGGAGCATGACCCAAGGGTGTGTGTGTGAAAAATTCAAATTCTGAAAAGTTTTCCCTCAGGAGTATTGCAACACTAAGCTCTCTATCTTTTTGGTTATTTATTAGAACATTGTGGTGCTAAGTTGTTGAGCGTTGTGGTGCTAAG
The DNA here is from genome assembly GCA_019925795.1 of Dendrobium chrysotoxum. Classification (NCBI taxonomy): domain Eukaryota; kingdom Viridiplantae; phylum Streptophyta; class Magnoliopsida; order Asparagales; family Orchidaceae; genus Dendrobium; species Dendrobium chrysotoxum. The sequence continues at coordinate 75,879,642 of CM034302.1, read as the reverse complement.
TATGCTCCATAGCACTGTGGCCCTGATCTAGGGCACTACAGTGTCGTGATGTCTGTTTGGCTAGTTTTTTTAAGGGAACGTTGCAGCAGTGGGTCAAATATTTATACTACTATTACAAAGGTCACTTGTGATTCTTCTCAAACTTAATCCTAACCACATAAATAGCACTTTTAACTTTGCCCAAACTAACTTCTAACCATTCATCAAGTAACACTTCATATTCTAGCATCCCTTCGTATTCCCTTCACACACACACACACACACACACACACACACACACACACACACAAATATATATATGCCATGAGAGTCGAACTCAACATCCTCCACTTCCAACAGTCCTCCTCTTGCATGGAAACCTGCCCTAATGTTAGCTTGCTGTCGACTTGCAGTCCTTGTTGAAAAGGTTTGAGGATTTTGATTGATTTTTCACTATGTTTGTGAGAGAAATATTATTATTTTTTATCCAGCATACAAGTTGAATTCTTCTTCATCTTTTTTTTTTCTTCAAAGTATTCACATGACCCACCATTTTCCTTAGTGTGTTATGTTCCACATATACATGTTAAATATTACGAAAAACTCCATCAAGCTTTTAAATTGGATTAGCAATATGAGGAATTCTTTCACATTCCATGCGTGCTGTTACCCTTGAGGTGTATCTAGCAATTTCTATTTTGCACGCTCTGTATAGAGTTGTGAACAACTACCATGCCCTCATGGATAGCACAAGTTGTGCCTGAGGGGTTTGCCGAAGCATTCCTATATTAATATGTGGTTGAAAATAGCAATAGTCTACTCAATCTGAAACCTTGAGTATGTTGGCAAATTTTATGGTAGTGGGTAAATGGACTGGAATTAGAAAAGGGGAGATGGAAATTTCAAAAGAACAAAAACTTGTTATCATGGATTGCTAGTTATCTTTTACTTCATGTTGTTTTTGAGGAGAAATATAGTAAACTCACATATAAAACATAGGAAATGTGCTATCTCTTATGATAATGAGTTGTATGTTTATTTAATTGTTTGCCAGCAAAGTTCACTACCTGATTTACTTTCTTTTTATAGGCTAACATTCTTCAAATTTGTTTATGCAATGTTTGAACATTTTTTATGTCTTCTAATTTTGATGCATATCCCTTACCACTTTATGATGACATATTGTATGTGTTAGCAAGTGAATTTATTATACTTTGACTCTTTTTATGTACTAGCCTCTAGGGGTGTCAATATTTGACACGACACGAAAATCCGACCCGAAAATTTCGGGTTTGACCTGACCCGATTTCAAAAAGGGTCGGGTTCGGGTTCCCGGATTCGACCAGTTTAAAAAACGGGTCGGATTTGGGTTGACCCGTCGGGTTGCCGGGTCAACCCGGAAACCTGTTTGAAATGAGCTGACGGTGCTGCCCGCACTTGCCCGCGAGCCCGCCCCAGCTGCCCGCGCGCCCGCCAGAGCTACCCGCACCTCGTCCAAAGCTGCCAGCGGCTGCCCGCGCGCCCGGCTGAGGCTGCCCGCTCCCGCCCGCGCGCGGGTCACTAACCAAATCCTATAAACAAAAATGTTAGTTCTTGAGTGTATCTCTTGTATAATTTTAAATTTATCTTTGTTGCCTATAGCCACTACTTTCAAGCCATTACATGAACCTATTTACAAAACAAACAAACTTGTTCAAACAAAGATATCTGACGAATCTAATTTTTAATCTCTTAATTAATCTTTTAATTGATATATTTGGCCCATATATTATCTCTTTATAAATCCTAATTTTTTCACTCTCTATAAAATCTTTGTTACATGTATGTAGGCAATTTTTCTCTTCCTCGCCAAAGAAATTATTGTTCTCATCTGTTACTTCAATTATTTTTACCTGGTTATCTATTATTTGCCGATTCTTGTCAATTCCAACAAATAATTTCAATTTGAATTATTTATAATGCTCAGAAACTCTATGATTTTTCTCTTTATTGTTATTATGATAGATAATTTTTCTTTCATTTTCAAGTTCAACTTCACTCAAAAGTAAGTTAAATATATAATATTTTATTTTTTCTATATGTACTGAGTTTTTTATCGATGCATTTTAATTTATAATGTTTTTTATACCTAATATTTATAGGGCTTTGACAAATAATATATTATATTTTGTGCTTTTTTATCTATTTTCATAAAGTTATTCTTAGCGAATCAGCATATTAAGTATGAATAAATTTTTTAATATACTCAATTTTTAGTTTAATATTTTTTTCTCAATTAGCTTCAAATGCCAGTAATCCTTTTTTTTTTGTTAAAAACCTGTTAATTTCTTATTCTAATATAATATAATTGAACTTGATAAAAATAACCTTTTTAGTGTGTATTTTAATCAGAATTTTGATGCAATGTTATAATAATTATTAATTTTATATTTTATCATATTCAAATTTGCAAGAGGTTGTATGCTGGTGTATACTTTTTGCTGCTGATGTTCTTCTTGTTGATAAGACTAGAGAAGGAATTGAAGGTAAACTTGAATTATGGAAGTCAACTTTAGAGTCTAAAGGCTTTCGTTTGAGTAGATTTAAAACTAAATATATGGAGTATAATTTTAGTAATAATAGATCTAGTGGGGGGATTGTGATTTTGGGCGATCAAATCATTAATAAGAGCACACGTTTTAGATATCTTGGGTCTATTGTTCAGAGTGATGGTGAAATAGATTGGGATATTATTAGTAGAATTCAAGTTGGATGGTTGAAGTGGAGGAATGCATCGGGCTTATTATGTGATAGAAAAGTCCCTCTCAAAATTAAAGGAAAATCCTATAAGATGGTAGTGAGACCAGCAATATTTTATGGTGTAGAATATTGGCCATTAAAAGAGAAGCATAATATTAAGTTAAGTGTTACAGAGATGAGGATGCTCAAGTGGATGAGTGGCTTTACTCTTAAAGACGGGATATGAAATGAGCATAAACATGAAAGGTTGGAGTAGCTCCAGTGGAAGATAAGATTAGAGAGAATCGTCTTAGATGGTTTGGTCGCATAAAACGACGACCTTCCAATGACCCGATTAGGAAAGTAGATCTGTTAGATTTGACTTATGTTAAGAAAGGTAGACGTAGACCTAAAAAGACTTGGTTAGAAAATATTAGAAATGACATTTCTTTATTAGATTTAGATGAGAATTTGAGCCTCAACAGAACGCAATGGAGAAAAAAGATTCATGTAGCCAACTCTGCATAGTGGGATAAAGGCTTTTTGTTGTTGTTATTGTATCATATTCAAATTTATTTCTAAAATACTAACAAAGTGCATTAATGCACATAAAATTGAAGTTATTTTAATAAATATCAAAATCCACCTAAAACTGAAAAGCCAAATTCATTTCATCTCCCTTTAAACTGCAAACTAGAGAGAGAATCCAAGAGAAATAAAGTCCATTTTAGGCAGCTTCAGGTCATTTTCATTTGTCGAGGCAGTTCAAAAACTTATTCGGGTTGAGGTAGGCTATATTTTACCTACTTAATTTTTAATGATTTGAAATTTTCAAGAATTTTTGACATTTTAATTGTAAGTTCGATGCAAAGCTTGGTATATCCAATCACTCAACAAACTTTCACCATGTAACACTTGATATGTCGTAGTTAGCAATATTCTACATATTGATATTTTATTTGTAAATTTTCACCATGAAGTTTTCAAAAGTTGAAGGATTGTTTTGTGTCAAACCCTCTATTGACTATTCCGCCAGGTGTAAAGGGTTCCAAGTATTCACTGATGCCTATTTGAAAGGCTTGGGATGTGTATTAAAATAGAATGTGAAAGTGATTACTTATGCCTTTAAGTTATTGAAGTTACATGAGAAGAATTATTCTACTCATGATTTGGAGTTGGTAGCAATTGTATTTTTCTTGAATATCTAGAGGCATTACATGTACGGAGTAAGATGAGGGGTTTATAATGACCACCATAGTTTGAAATATATCTTCGCATAGAAGGAGTTGAATCTGAGGCAAAGAAGGTTGTTAAAATTGATCAAGGATTGAGACATCTTGAGACATTGATATTAATTATTAGCCCAGTAAAGCCAATGTGGTTGTTAATGCTTTGAGCAAGAAGTCTATGGGAATAGCAGCCAGTCTAACTACTTCTGAGAAAGCTCTGATCCAATAAATGGAGAAGTTGAAATTATAAGTTATATATTCATCTAAAGTGAAGGGGGGAGTTATTTCTCAAATGATCGTTCATTATTCATTGCAAGACAAAATTAAGGTAGCCTAGAAGATAAATGATGAATATGTGATAATAATTGATCAAATTCAATCTAGAAAGAAGCTCGAAATTGTAAGTGAATAAGAAAGGCATGGTGACTTATGGTAGCTGATTTTAGGTTCTTGTTAGTGGTGATTTAAGGAGATTCTGCATGAAGCCCACTATTTAGGATACACGATTCATCCAGGTAGTAGCAAAATGTATCAAGATTTGAAAATATTATGGTGTCTTGGATTGAAATATAATATAGCAAAATTTATTTCCAAGTGTGAGATGTACCAAATGGTAAAAGCTGGGCACTAGAGGATTATTGAAGCCCTTATATATTCCATAATATAAGTGGAAAGAAATCACGATAGATTTTGCAAAGGGATTTCTAAGGTCTGGATAAAGTCATAATGGTTTATGGTTAATAGTGGACATATTGGTTAAGTCAACTTATTTTCTTCCTATGAAGCTGACAGATTCTATAGAAAAATTGGCACAACTATACATAAAAGTGGTAGTTAGATTACACAAAATACCCAAGGTAATTATCTGTTACCGTGATGGTCAGTTCATGTCAAAATTATGGAAGGGAATTCAAGAAGGTTTGGAAATGAAGTTGAACTTCATAACTATTTGTTATTCTCAAATTGAAGGTTAATCTAACAGGTTTATTCAAATACTTGAAGATATATTGAGGTTATGTGCACTAAATTTTAGGGGAAGTTGGAAAGATCATATTCCACTAATAATGTTTACTTATAATAACATCTTTTAATTTAGTGTCGGTATGACATCATATGAAGCTTTATATAGTAGAAGGTACATGTTGACCTCATTTTTGTATGAGATCATTAAGACCCAATCCAGCTTTTATTAATCCAGACCCAATGATCAATTTAGATCTTAGATCACTCCAGACTCCAGGTAATTCCAGACCTTAGGATCTATCTATACCCTAAGATTCTTTCAGATTCCAAACCCTAGGACTTTCCCAGATCCTAGGATTCTTCTAGACTTCAAACCCTAGAACTTTCCCAGATCCTAGGATTCTTCTAGACTCCAGACCCTGATTCAGAGTCTATCAAGTACACATTGATGGGACATGTCTCTAGAGGCAACCCTCCAAATTTGAGCTCATTCTGAGATCTCTAACCCCAAAAATTGGATTGAAATCCAAAGGCTATAAAACCTTCAAATATTTACGGACTATACCACTTGACCTATCCTCCAATGGATCCTGATCTTGGAGCCTTCTCCAAACCCTCTAATTACTTCCAGACCCTTAATCCTAACATGTTAATCATTAAACTATATTTTGGAGGACCCATTTTGACCCTCAGTTGACCAGGGGTCAAAATGACCAAAATACCCCTTAGGGGTTTGAATACATATTTCAAACCAAATGATCTCCAAATTGAATGCAACCACTTACAGCAATTTTCAAATATTAAACCAAACCTGTTAGATCCAATTCTAGACCCTAGGTCAACATGGTTGACCAGGTCAACCTTAGGCCCTTTTAGGGTCTAAATAGTTATTTTCACCAATTGACATCTCTAGACCTTGGGACCACCTCCAACAGACTCAAAACATCAAACCAAACTTGTTAAGCCCATTCCTAGTTCCTAGGTAAACTTGGTTGACCAAGTCAACCTAGGTTGACCCAATGATCCCTTAAGAGCCTAAAATGGTCATATTGACCATCAAGACCTTTTTAACCCAAAAAAACTACCCCTACCAGACTCCAAATTTCAAACCCAAACCCTAACCCTGGGTTAACCTAGTTAACCAGGTCAACCAGTTCTAACCTTTAAGATTTTTTTGCTTTGAATCAAGCTCCAGATTAGTTTCAACCCCATTCAAACTTCCTTAAACATATCCTTGATGACTTGGACTTGACTGGTCACCCTGACCCAATCACCAGTTGACTTGGTCAAATGGGCCTAGACCCAGTCAAACCTCACCATGAAAAGACCTCTTCACTTATGCAATGGATTTATCCTTTTAAACCCTTTTCAAATCATTCCACTAACCTTCAAACATTTCCCATTGGATTATCCTAGCTTGCTTGGGTAAGTTTAACTAGTCCAATTAGTCAAAATAACTAAATCTCCTTTAATAGTCAACTCCATCTTCAAATATCAAATCCATGACTTCAAACCCCTTTCAAATCATTCTAAAACTTCTCAGCCATTCCTTGGACTCCAGCTCAGCTAGCTTGACCTCTGTTGATTGGTCCAAAGGTCAACAAGAGCTCAAATGAGCTCTACCCAATCAAGCCCACCAACCGGACTTACCCAGCTATATCCAAGCCTATCCAGCTTAAGGAAACTATATCAGAACCTTTCTAAACTCCAACTCAACCCAGCCCAGCTCCTGGCGTGACCCTAGCTTAGCCTCAACATCCCTAGTGGTCCCCTCCATATGGAATGACCTAGGGTCATTTTCCCTTGAAGCTGCATGCCTCCTTGCCTCCTAATGGCCTGGGACAACTGTTGGACATCCAAGCATCTGCCCTGATATATCCTCATCGTTGCTTTTGGCTCTAACGCTTGGAATAGGGGGGTAAGGATGAAACCACAGAAAAAAAAGCTAACTCTCTGATTCCAATCACTCTCTAAAAGGTTAGAGATTTTGTTCTTCATTTCCAGAGCTCCTTCTACGTTCCCCTGGTGATTTTCGATCATTTGGAGGCTACTGGCGGCTAGGAGAGCGAAGAACTGGGTCTAGGTCCGTCCTAGCTATTACAACTCCTCATAGAAGCTTCTTCCAAACTTGAAGTCTTCTAAAGAATTCTACATGGACAATCTACAAGCTCATAAAACTTTAAATCATCCAAAACCATCAAGTATATCAAGGTATATCTTAAACCCTAGGATTTTTTCTAGGTTTCTAAATAACTTCCTGAGCATTGGATCAAAAGCTTGTAAAACATTTCTACATCCTTTCTCAATTTCTATTCTACCTCTGTCCAAGTTTTAAGGCTTTTTCATTCAATGTATGAAGAGAACAAAGCAAAACGTGATTCTAGGGTTTTCGGGGTCTAGAGGTTGAAGACGAGCATGTGACCGTTCGATCCATTCCATTTGGATTGAACGGTCATGATCTCGTCAGATCTATGGCTTGGTTCGATCTTTTAGAACCGCGGGATGGTTAGATTTTCATACGGCTAAATCTTAACCATCTGATCAAATTAGGGCTACAAGCAAACTAAGCGTTCGACAAGCTGCTCGGAGCTTGGCTCGATAAGAGCTCGTTTGTGATCGTTCAATTAGTTAGTTGAACAAACTTGAACAATTTCTTAAATACTAGATGTGTTAATAAACAAGTTTGAACAAAAGTGTGTTTGGCTCAATTAGGTTCGTGAACATGATCGTTTAAAGCTCATGAACATACTCGATATGAAGCTCGATAAGAAGCTCGTGAACAAAGAACTCGATTAATGTTTGATATTTGACATCAAGATCGATTAATTCTCATTATTATTATTATATATTTAATAAATAAGCTATTATTATATATTAATTGATATTAATAGATTAATTCTCATTAATATTATTACTTATCATTTATTTACTAATAATAATTATTTAATTTATAATTAACAATAATATAAGTTTATTATAATATAATGATATAATTATTGTTAAATAATAAAATTTAAAGTAAATAAATATTATATTATATACTCATATTGATTAATGTTATTTTCATTTTACATAGATAATTGCTTTTATTATAAATGTGTTTATTCATAGATATATTCATGAACGTGTTTGTTTGATTGTTTAAAAAAATTCGTTAAATATGTTCACGAACATGCTCGATGTAATCATTTGTTAGGAAGCTCGATAAAGCTCGTTTGTTAAGTTAATGAACATCTAAAAGTAGAGCTCATTTATAGCTCGTTTGTTTAAAGCTCGATAAGCACTAAATGAACCGAACATTAACTGAACATGAACCGAACATGAACACTCATTAATTTAAATGAACCAAATATGAACACAAATAATAAAGCTCGAATAAACATGAACCAAACTTGAACAAGCTGATATTAAATGAACTCAAACATGAACACTCACATACTCGACTTGGCTCGGTTCATTTGTAGCCCTAGATCAAACCATGGGAGTTAACTCAACCATCGGATCGTTCTGAATCGAGATCAAACTACAGATTTAATCTGAACCGTTGGATTTGCACTTTGTTAGATCTGACAGTCTAGAACCCTGTCGCGCTGGATAAGTGACCGGGACCCATTTGACTGTCGCCATCCACGTGGTCGAACCATTAGTACCGCGTGGAAAGGCCCCCGTACGGTCGGCGCCGCCAATTGACTGGATTATTTAAACCCCAAAATAAATTTAGAAAATGCCCTGAATTTCAAAAATTCATAAGAATTTCATTTCTTATCTGTTTTTTATGTTCTTGGGCTTATTTTATTTGGATTTTAATATACTTTTTTTTTAAATTAAAATGAAACTATTTTGACTAATATTTTATTAAATATTTCAAAAATATAAAAAGCCATATTTTAATTTTAAATAAAACTATATAAGTTATTTTAACTTAAAATTTGGCAGAGGTATAATAGGATCCATTTCTGATCTTCCCTGATTTTTTTAAGCCTGTTTGATGCAATCTTAATTTGTTTATGAATTTACAAAGGTCTAGATCAAAATTTAATCTAGATTTTTGGAAATTCAAAACTAACTCAATCCAAATCCAATCCTCATGCATTAGAACTCTATGGAATCAGTGAGTGATCTCCTTTCATTGCCAAACAAGCTTAAGTTTTAACCATGCATAGTTTTAGTAGATTTTGGTCATCAATGGTATAATAATTTCTATGTTAAACTCTCTAGATATGCATGGTTATAATCTTAGATTGGGTGGAGTATTACTTGAGGATATTCCCTATATCCTCCAGCAATCTCAACCCAACTAGGTATATATCCTTTATGTGATTGAATTTTAAAGCTTGTAATACATCCTATGGCTTACAAGCTTTAATTATTCATTATGCTCACTCCATAGAGTATTAAGCATTCATATTGCATGGTGTGGCTGGTTGTGTAATGTCCAAGGGTTAGAAGAACTTGATTTCAATCCAATATAACCTAGTGACATTAAGGATAATAATTAAGGACCTTATCTTAGGGAATTTAGTTTAATTTTAAGAATTAAAATTTAAATTCAAATCACTTGAAACTTCAACCCCTTAAGCTTAGTGACCTTCCCTTGTCTAAGGAAAATTCTTATTAAAACTTGAACCCTTTAAGCCCCTTAATTAAATCCCTTAAGAACAAACTTTAATTAAGCCTTTAAAACTTCGAGAAAATTTAATAAATCAAATTTAAATCACAAAAATATAAATACTACCTCTAATTGATCAGAATTCAATTCTTAATTAATAAAAAATAAAAGCCTCTTGATTGGACATCAAATCTGAGCTTAATTTAATTTTAATTAAAATTTAATATTTAATTAATTTAATTAATTAAAAATAATTAAAAATTCTAAAAAATTCCCAAACACTTGGGAATCTCTTCTTAGGTCATTCCTAATCTTTGGGGTTGATTTCAAGGAGTTAGTAGTTCATTTGGACTCAAACCATTAAAACACCCTTCATTAAAATAATTAAATAATTCAAATAAATTCCAAAATTTAAAAATTCATAACTAATTCTAGAAAACTCTAAATCAATTAAACTCAAATGCATTCAACTCATATAAATATATAATATCTATCAAAAATCTTAAACTTCTAGAAATCATTCAAATTTGAAAAAAAAAAACAACTTTTGGTCAAACGTAGTCAAATTTTAAGTCAAAACTTCAAACATTCATAATAAAATATAAAAAGGATGATATTTTTCTAAGGTGAGTAGATTATAAGAAATCAAATTTTCCATTATTTAAATTTATTTAAAATTTTGAAAAGTTGTGTTATGGAACTATGCTTGCCATCGCAACAGTGCTAGAGGGTGATGTGGGCACTACGATGCTGGAAAAGCGCACCTGTGACATTAGAGTATCTATTCTGTAGTAACTCTAGGAGCAGCATGCAGTGTAGCATTGCTGGGATCTTGAGCACCATAATACTGGGCACTGAAATGAGATTTAAATATATTTTAATCTTAAATATCCCTCACCACCGTTCCCTCCCCTCATTTCACCTGCCTTGCCGAGAAAGAAAAGAAAGGAGAGGAAGAAGAGAAGGGAGAGAGGAGAAAAGACAAAGAAGAGAGAGAAGGCTTCCAGGGTTTCATTATCCATCACTCATTTTACAAAAAGTGTTTTGATCATTACAATGACCTTTACTCTGCATTTAATTTTAATGATTTTAAGTTTGGTATATTTCTATCTTCTAAAATAGATAAAAATATGATATCTCTTATTTTAGTAAACTCTCACTATATAACTTTTGGTATGTGATAGATATCATTAATATGAATAATTTGACTGATTTATATTGGATTTTTACCAGGTAAATTGAGATTTATGATTTTCTAAAGTTATAAATAATATACATCCTATTATGCATTTCAAAGCTTTTTATGCATGATATTGCATAGAAAAAAATGATATAATTGATATATAAAAACTATGGCATTTAAATGTGATCAAGGAAGGCTTGCTATTAACATTATAATTAATACATGTTGGCTCTTAAAATGTTAATATCCTATATAGAAGAGTAAGCCATTAGGCTTTTCTTAAAATAAGGGATTTATGGTGTAATCATGGATGCTTGTAACCAATTTTCCAATTATACTGAGGGGTAAAGAGTGACAACTCTTATTGATTACCAAAAGTCACCTATTAAAGAAAATGATAGGCTGATATTGATGAATAGATAAGACTGATGGATGATAGATGGGATGTTAAAAATACCATATTAAAGCTGGATGTCATGCCTTGCTAAATATATGATACTAATGCATGCCTTGATAGTATATAAGGAGCTACTAAATAATAATAAATAAGATGGATAACTGATTCATGCATTATATGCTCTACTCTACTCTAATTACATAGTGATTTTGTGATGGAAGCACACTACTCTATTATGATTTGATACTAATTGATTAAGATTGATTGGCAAATTAAATGATAATAAATATATAACTAATGATTGATATACAACAAGATTGATACGGTATTGATACAAATATGATATATAATACACATGAAATGATTGGTTGTGTGCATTGATTTTAGTTATAGATATTAGTAACTTGCTAGGCTTTATAAAGCACGTATTTTTAGGTGAGGGTAAGAGAGCAGTTGAGAAAGGATGATCTAGTAGACCAAAATTTACTTTATGCATTTATTGTTTCTTTTCTTTTGTAGTTATGGTGTAATTAACATGATAAACTATTTATATTAGCTGAGCATCATGACTATTATAAATATATTATTTTGGGTTTGGAATGATGTAAATATTTCATGAATAAAAATGTGTCTATGTTTTCCCTTAATTATGCAATTCTTTTAGCTCTGGTTGATGTGACTAATATTTAGAATAATACAATTCTTTTGACATTAGCTTCTACAGTGCGGTATGAGCATCTAGGAGTTTTCAAGTTGATAAAGAGCATAAGACCAGTAGAATTTGATTTGTTATCCCCTAGTTTAGATAAGATATGAGTAGAAAGAGAGTAGGTGAAGAAGTAATGAGAGGAAAAATGGTGATAAGAGAAGCAAGTTTGTTAATCTTAGGAGAGGATGTAATAGCCTAAACTCTTAACTATCGAGATATTATCTGCTTTAGCCTAAGAGCCTCACAATTTTATCCTATTGGTGTAATTTCCCAGTAGGTCACCCATCCCAAAATTGCTTAGGGATGAGCATGCTTAACTACGGAGTTTCTTAAATAAAATTTCAACCAATGCACCAAAAGGCGCCTTGATGTTTAATAATTTAGCTTTCTTTTACTTAAGGGATTTCACAATCTCTCCCACTTAAGTAACTGATGTCTTCATTAGCATCTTTATCCAAGAATCATCCACCAAGCAGATAGGATTTTAGAGGTGGCCCCTATAAGTTCAAGTGGTGGCTCCTATTATGTAACACTTTGTCCCATACAGGGTTCAAGAGGTGGCTCCCATGGCATAGCACTTTGTCTTGTATAACACTTAGTTCTCATCTTTCGGTTGGTGTATTGCTCTAATACCATTTGTAACAGCCCAAACTCTTAACTATCGAGATATTGTTTGCTTTGGCTTAAGAGCCTCACAGTTTTATCCTGTTGGTGTAATTTTACAGTAAGTCACCCACCCTAAAATTGCTTTGGGATGAGCACGCTTAACTATGAAGTTTTTTAAATGAAATTTTAACCATTACACCAAAAGGCGCCTCGATGTTTAAGAGTTTAGCTTTCTTTTACTTAAAGGGTTTCATAGAGGACCCATGTTACTAGCTGGTGGCATACTAAAATTCCCCAAATATGGTAGGAGGCATACAAGATTGTGTTATTTGATCATAGGATAGTGTTTTAGATGTGGTCAGTATAATTATTGGATGATAGATTGGCCCAAGAGAGGATACAAATAAAGATCTAAATCCATGATATATCAGTTTAGACAGAGATATAGGAAAAGGATTGTGGGATCTAGAATGTCTAGTCAATATTCTGTGAGTAGGCCTGATATTAAGAATATGAATATAAATGGAAGTTAGAGGAAGCCCCCACCTTCAATGATGATAGCACCCCCATTATAGCTAAGAGTATATAATTTGAGTTAGAAGGAAACTAGAGATACACCAGAGAGGCCTACTAATATAATTATCTATTCTGAATGTTATTATTTCTAATTGAAATACATTACATAATATATTATATAATTAATTGATTGACATGCATAAATGTGTGAATGAATGAATATATGATTAATTGATGATTGAAGTGACCAGGTATAAGTGAGTCGATTCTGTTAGTAAGTTTTCTCTAATGAGAAATATTAAGGGTAATACTTTTCTAAGGAGGGTGGAATATAATAACCCTAAATTTAATTCTCAACTTTAAAGAGATTTGGTTAAGTAAGCATTAAGATGCTGAGCATGGGATGCTGTGGTGCCAAGCTCTTAGATTTTTTGGAATTTGAGGGAGCCCTACGGCGCTGGGTAAAGAGTGTTACAATATTAAGTCTGAAAGCTTTTTTTTATAAAAATATCTAAAACAATTAATTAAAAACCCTCCCCTTCCCTATTTTATTTTTAGTTGGCTGAGAGAAGAGAGAGAAAGTTGGTATTTTTGTTACTCCAGTTAGAAAAAGTGTTTTGATCGTGATAGGTAACCCTAACCCTTCTTATATTTTCAATGATTTTTCATTTTACCTATTTTCTCCCACCTAAAATTTATAAATATATAGTATCTCTCATTTTAATAATTTTTCCATGTAATTTTTGATATGCCCTAGATATCATATCATTGAACATTTTAATAAGTTGATAGTAAAATTTTACCAGTTGGTTTTATATATATGTCATTTTACTTGAAATAAGTAGTGAAATATTGAGTATAAAATAATTATGAGTCAGTATACTACACCTGGAAATAAAATATATGATATACACATATTTACTATTCATTTAATTAAATATGTCTTTTTCGCATACTACATGCATACTAATGAGTATAATGATAATTGCATTGGGTGTATATGATGTTTGTTATAATGCTCTATATGAAGTCAAATGTGTCTAAAAGCAAGAAAAACTAACTCAAAATGATTAACTAGTTTAGGTTGGTTGAAGATATATTATCCTGTATAAGAGGGTTCCTTTAAATAAGATTTATAGTGTAATCCTAAGTGATATGATAAGGAAGGAATAAGTAGACTGATTGATATGATATAATATGTTGATGATCATGAAGTAATGACTTCTTACATAATAATCACCTGACTTATAACTTGTGATATGTGATATAAGAGTGATTCTTATCAACAAGACTGATATTATTGAGACTGATTCTTGTAGGGTTGACCTACATGACTAGACATAGGAAAAATACCATAAGTGGCCAAATGTTCTATCTTGCTTGTACATGTATATAATATGATAAATTATTTAAGTGATATGATATAATATGATATGTACATGATACAGGATATGAATGATATAGTTATATAATAAGACTAATACGAGGGCATACAATACATATGAATTACTAATATATAAGATACATTGCATTGCATTTATACATGATACAATATTATATATATATATATATATATATATATATATATATATATATATATATATATAATGATATGCATAGAATATATATAGAATAACTACTTGATATGGTAGATATACTGATATATATGAGATGATATATGGAATGAATATGTATAATTTATTGATATATATATATTTATATGTTGTACTTGATATGAGTATAGGAATGATAGAATCCATTGATCCTTTATATTGCTACAGATCATTAAATCTGAATGATTTTGCTTTTAATAATTTATATTGCTCATATGAAATGATACAATTTATATTAATTGCTACATGCTATTATAGTTATATATTTATACTTATATGGATTGAATGATTATATGCATATTTTTTTATTACCTTGCATTGATTGTAGTTGTAGATTATGGTAACCTAACGAGTTATAGGTTATTGTAACCTACTGAGTTGTTAGCTCACTCTATGATTTTCATATATTTTTAGGAATGGGTCAGGATCTAATGGTGTAACAACCTAATAATATTAAAAAAAAATTAAAATGAAAAACATAAAAATTTTATAGGAGTGTTATGACGCCTTGCTTTCAAGTGTACCGACGCTGAAAAATGCTAGACTAGTGACTCAGTGCCACAGCTCTCTATTTGGCAGTAACTCTAGAATGACATGCAATACAGGGGGTTAAAAAGTAATGTACTATGACATGATAATACTGAAATATAATATGTGTTAAAATAATTGATACGATTGCAATATGCTAAAATGTAATATTGATATTGATCTAATAATAATATTGATAGATAAATCAGATAAGATGAAAGCTTTGGCATTTGTATATAAACCTGGGAAGTCGAAAGGCTGATATAAAACACTGTAAGGTATATTGATATGACGTATTGATTAATATCAAATATATGATTTGATATCCTCATGTGATACCCTTAAGATGAGAGTATAAGGAGTAAGAGATTGATATGGGGGTCATAAGTACAGGAGAAAGATTAAAATACTCTCAAGATTAAGATACTCTCATCTGAATATCTGATATATGACAAATAGTACCTATATCTAGTAAGATTACTAATATAATTAATTTATTAATATAAGTTGATTGATTAAGACTAATTAAATGATGAAATAGATTGATTGGTTGATTGACTAATAAAGATTAATTTTTGATCAGGATTGATAATAGAGATAATTGATATAATTTGACAGACTGAGATGTGATATATAATAGATTGATAAATTAATTAAGTTGACTTGTAAAGATAACATATATTGATTTAATGATTTTCTTATGTGAATTACAACATACTATTTCGCTTTTTCTGTTTTGATATTAGTTACATGCTAGGCTATATACTCATTACGTGGGTTTTTACATGATTTCAGGAAAGTGTAAAAAGCTTGCAAATTTAGGCTAACTAGCGATGATAGTTTTGTTTTGTTTTTTACTTTTGGATATATATATATATATTCTTTTGTAGAATGTTGTGCATATTTTATATATTGTTTTTGACTTTAAACTTTAATTAGGATGCAAATATTGATTGTAGTTTTATAATTATATTTTTTTATGTTTGTATTTTCTTGAATGAAATTAATCAACTATGGTTGTCAATAATATAGTTGTGAATGAACTGAATAATATAATAAAGTGAAAAAAATGAAATTATTTCCTTTAGATCCAAGGGCATCACAAGTGGAATGAGGCAGATTAGCATTCATGTTTTATTTTATTTTTTGTATTCGAATCTTTATTCTTTTATACTCAGGAGTTTAGAGAGATAGACTGATGTAGTTATTGATCTTCTAGCTATTATAAATTGAACGTTGATGAATGAATATAAAAATATTTCAATATATATGATGTATAGTTGTTTCTTCTAGACTTATTTATATTAATAAATTATTAGAAGTCAAGAGATGAAATAAAAGAATTCTTTCAAATTTAGGTCATGGAGCATCACAAGAATGCACCATGATATTCAGCTCTCTATTTGGGAGAAGAATCTAAGGAGGTGTTGTGGCACTAGGAAGAACCATTGTAGTGCCAAGCTCTAGATTTAGAAGTTATATGGGGAATCTGGAATATTTTTAGGAGCGTAGCGGTTCTAGGAAGGTGGGCAACGTAGTGCTAGGTCAAAATGAGTGTTTTATATATAAAACATCTTAAACCATTTTCCACTTACCCATGACAGCCACCTTGCCAAAGAAGAAAGGGAGAGGAGGAGAATGAGAAAGAAAGAAGAGAGAGGGTTCTGTAGGCCAAAAAGTTGCAATCATCCATCAGGCCAGTTAGGCATTTCATAGAGATCAAGGTAGACTTCGGAACTCTATCTTTGATTAAATTCAAGTGATTTTATAAAAAAAGATATAATTAAAATGTGTTTTTCTTAGGTTTATTACATTTTCACCATGTAGTTTTTATTATAATGTTGTACTCTTTAATCTGAATATTTTAATTATAACATGTTAAATTTCTACTAGTTGGTTTTCTCTGTGATGATTTTCATATGTATTGGGTAAATGAGGCTTTTGTAATTTGCACAATATTATTATAAAGTATTAAAATATTATTTAGAATATACCTTTGAATTTTTATGTGGATTGGAAAATGTTTAGCATGTAAACTTTCATACACACAATATGTAATGTTATAGGCAATTATGGTACTTCATGCATCTTTTAAATAATGCTTTAAAGTCATAATTAATTATTGTTGCCATTAAATTACATAGTTCATTACGTGTCATTGGAGAAGCTTAAATTCTAAAAAGTGAAAAGTGCACTCTTTAAAATGTTACAAGGGCCTTATATGTTCTTTTCTAGTCCGATTTTCCTCATGTAGATGTGGGAGGGATTATGGAACCACTTGTTAAAAGCAGGTGTGGGAGGTTATTTTATTCTGATTCTGACCTCACTTTCTATATGCGGGTGTAGGATGTTAAAGGGAGTTATAAGTTAAAGTTGAGTTATAAGAAGGTATTGAGACATGTGCATTATGATCATGCATTGCTGATTTTGATAATTTAATAAATTAAGTATAAATAATACTTTGAGCCATATATGATAATTATGAATCTTTGTATGAACTATAATTAAATGGGAAAGTTAAGTGTAAGTGAAACTCTTATGGCAAGTGCTCTATGAAAATTTTTATAACTATGTGAAAGTAACTGTAACTGTGTAAGTAGTAACCCTATAATCAAGTACACTTTGATAACTTTAGAAAACTCTTTTATAATCACTTTACTATACTTTATAAAATATTGAATATTTACTTTAATTACTTTTTATTATTTTATATCTATGATGGGAAAGGGGAAGAAGTCTACTGAGCTAGTTGTGCTCACCCTATGATATCTTCTAACGTTTCAGAAAAAGAAAAAGGCCCAATAGAATAGGAAGGGATAGAGACCTAATCTATCTGGATCAAGATTATTGAGGTATTATTTTTGTAATCTAATTTAATTATTTTGATATATAGATTAGAAGTAAATTTGATTATTGTATATGCATTTTAATGAAAAGAATTAAAATGTTGCCTAATTTACTTTTATTATTTTGAATGAAAGAGTAGTTCTTTTTTTTGTTGGTAGTTAAGTTGGATTAATATGTTTAGGCTTTCAATCTTTCCATTAGATCCTAAGGTGTCACAATCTGTTTCTTTTTCCTCCATTTTCCTTGTGCGGAGTGAGATGATCAAGTGGAGTTATAAGTGAAAGTGAAATTACAAGGGGAGTCGGGCTATATCTACTCCATCTGCCTTGTGTGGGTTTGAGTTAACCTAGGAAGGTATAAGTTTAAGTGGAGTTATAAGTAATCATTAAGATATGTGCATATCATATTTCATATATTACATCGATAGTTCATCAAGTGATGTATGTTAACACTTATGTTCAAAGCCAAGTTATGTTAAAGATAAAGTTTTTTATGTTAACATTTAAGTTCTAGTAATGCCTAAGTCATATTCAAGCTCATAAGTCTGATGAATTGTTCAAGTTAAAGGAATGTTTAAGTTCACGAATATCCTGAGATAAAATACATGTCCAAGTGTAAGTAATTTATTTGTTACCATTCTGATAAAGTTAAATGTATAAATAAACTTTACGCTAATATTTTATGAAAGTTAAAGTCATTGTCTTTTACACCCATAAATGTTACGTAGCAAAAAATTGTGAAACCTTTTATTATTTTGTATATTTATATAAATGCTAATGTGGAATTTGATTTCTCTAACAAGTTTTGGGATAGCTTACTAAGTAAGAAGTTTCTCACTCATTTGTTTAAATATTATTTCAGGAAAGGAAAAAAGGGAAAGCATAAGCTAAGTAGTTTAAGGGTCAATAAAGTTAAGACTCAATTAAACGAGCTCAATTTAAAGGTACTTAGTTTTGATAATCCAATTATTAATGTTTTGGATATATAGAAAACCTGTACTAGATTATTGTATATTATTCTTTAGATAATATATGAAATAAAATGAGAATGGATTTTTCTATATTTTTCTTATATTTTTCATAATAAGTTGGCTCTTGTATGTTGTGTAATGAAGATGAGAATAATTGGTTAGGTATAATTCTTTCATTAGACCCTGAGGCATGATAACTGATGATTTAGTTTCTCTATTATCAGAAATTTGGATGATAAAAATAAATTCCTTTAAAATAGATCTTGGGAAAAATTTTTGTCTTGTACTTAGCCTAACATAAAATGTTATAATACATAAGTTATGTTGGGTTGAGTCGTGGCAGCGTAAAATTGTGGCTATGGGAATGATAATAAAAGGAGTCAAGTTAGCTAAATTGTTTAGGTTAATGATGTAGTAGTGGTTGGTAGCCTGCCTCTATAAATGAATAATGATACTATATATATAATCCTAAACAATATAGTGTTGGAAATAATGAATTTAAATCAAATGGAGAGATATGTGTATTTAATGTAGATGGATAAATTTTTAGGCTAGGAAATAGATGTGTGTTAAATGTGATAGTGGTGGTGATAATGACATTTAAAGTGGAGGTGGCACAGTGTTGGCATTCACTTTCTTACATTTCTTTAAACATATGGATTTAATACATTTACCTTTATGATAATCTTCTTCACTAGATAATAAATAAAGTTTTAAAATTATCAATAAATCTTAATTAAAATTTATTTTAAACAATAAATTATTAACATTAAAACTACATGTAAAAGATTTTTTACTAGCTAGTGCAATGTGCATATAAAATATATATGTTATGAGCAAACAACTCATGAATGCCAAGAGGTACATATATTGCACATGTAATAGGTGTAGACTTCACATATAATGATATAAAATTTTGATTTCTTAATTGTGGGTGTATTTTAATATAAATGCATAAGATGCATGATTCATGTTGAACATGAAAATTCATAACTGATTAGAGGGTTTTCATGCAGTTAGAAAAGTTATGAAGATTCATGAATTAAGCTAAATATTTCTACACTTCTTCCCACACTCTATGTCAACCCTAGGATCAACCCTAACTCTCAACATCACCACCTACATCCAAAACAATAATAGTATGCTCTAGGCTTTCACTATCATAGTCCTTTAATAATCTCATTTCCTTACACTAAACCCTACTTTCCCATCATAACCTCTATACCATCTCCATCTCATTAGTCCATGAATAAACCACACTCCATAAACCACCTATCATTCCATCAAAAATCCCATATAATCTTATCCTAATAAGTTTGCATTCTCTATAAACTCTTCCACCTTTCATTTTAATGTCACCATAAACAAATTCATGAAATAGTTAGCACTTAACAAGTAATGATTTTAAGGTTTAAAAGACTAGTGTATTTATAAGAAAATGATGATGAATAAAAGGATAGTAAGGGGATGACAACCTTAAACAGGAGAGACATGGTGAGCATTTGCTTGAGCTGATGGTTATGGGTGCAAATGGTTATAAAGAGGTGCGTCAACATGCATACAAATCTAGGGAGGAGGCCATCAATTGATGATGACTATATGCAGGGAGCAAGAGGATGAATTCATTTCCTAAGGAGAAGGAGATATGGTATGGATATCATATAAAAGATGGATTTGTATTATAATGTCATATTCATTATAATTTTTTTCCAAAGAATCCACGATAAACTTTTAATTATTAATATATTTTTGCTAGAAATTTGTAGGTACCAATACCCCTAAAAATATGGTGATATTAAGAGCCAAAGAAAAAGCTATTGAAAATCCATCATTATTATGGATTTTTTTCACCTTTGCACCCATTAAATTTTATTTATTTTCATATAGTATTCAACCCCTCTCATTTTAGGAAGGACATTATTAATATTCTATGAACTTTGGAAGGGGTGTCAAAATAGGTTTTTGGATTGGGTTTGGGTCCAACCTGAACCTGACCCACTCAGGATTGTTCCAACCAGAGCCCAACCAAATTACACAAATGGGTCAGAAATCTGAACTCATACCCAACTTGACATACGAACCTAGGAGAGCATAGAGTGTGGGTCGAGCATGGCTGGGTGGACAAGGTATCAGTGCTGGATGGAGTATGCGATCACACGGGTTGCACACAAGTGAGGTACTGTCATGGGGGTGGGAGCGGGATGATGGTGCGGTGTGGGTAGCAAGAGGGAAAGGGACATGAGATGCAACAAGAGGTACGAGCTAGAGCGGGATGCACGAGCTATGCGACGTGTTTTTGCATGGGCTTGCAAGCATTCTATCAGTGTTGAAGCAGTGCAAGTGGGAGGTGCACTGGTGTGGGCTAGAGTATGTGGGTCATTTCTAGGTTATTTTTGGGTTGACGGGTTGACCTAGACTCGACCCAATTTTTTAAATGGGTTAGAAATTAGAATCCAAACCTGACCTATTTATTAAATGAGTCGACCCAAAATCAAAATTTTCAATCGGATTCTAATCGTGTATTCAGGTTTGGTTATAAGTTGACACCCTTAAACTTTGGTATATTCAAGTTTGCTTTCCTTTCAAAATAGGGACTATTACTTCAAATTAGACTCTAGGACATTCAATCTTCTTTCCTTCTAGGAGAGGATTTATCCCAACTAACCTTAGACACCAATGACTTTAGGTTCTTCAATCCTCCCTTTATTTTGAGACATGATTACATTGATCATCCTTAATTGTTTGCCATGTTATGGTCATTTAGTTCCCCTCTTTCTAAAAGAGGGATTATCAAATATTGCCCTTTGCCACTCTTTAACTTTGGATTATTCAATCATTTATTGTCAAACCCCAAGATCTAAATTTAAAAGAATTGAATATTGTATCTCTTAATTAATTTATTAGAACTATCAAATCAATTTATCTAAATAAGACCCACTAAACAAAATCATATATATCAAAATTATTTCACTATAAACATTATTCATCAAAATTCATTTATACTAGCCAAAAGTTCAATCAATACATTTGTCATCTCTCAATCAAGGGCACATCAAAATAATTTTATTAGTAAGGGCATAAATTAATAACTTTTAATATACTCTTAATTTACTTGGGAGATTTGTTTTTCTTATTATATTAAAATAATATGTTAAAATTTAAAGAATGTAAGTTATTACTTATAAATTTATATCATATATGAAAAGTTTATAGTTAAGTTTTTTATATACTTCTATTAGATTTAATAGAAGTTTTTTATATACTTTTGTTGGATTTAATAACAATTTAATTAAAAAATAGTAGTCACTAAAGCATAAATTAACTCTATGACCTTATGAAATTTAAGAGCCGGGTTCAAATCCTAGAAGAGTCATATTTTTCTATTATTATAGGTAATATTTAGTTTTTAAAATAAATTGATGTAGGCTTTTTAATTGATTGGACAGTGAGAGCCCGTATAATAGCCTATATTCAACGGTCAAATAATATTTCAGGAGTCATTATATGTCTAATTTGTAAATCATCTTCGCTATTACTTAAATATTATTGTGCTTTAAGTACAATAATTTTCTTCTAATTTTTTAGGCAGTGTAGATATGAAAATAATAAATTTCTTATTTAATTACAATTCCTTAAGAAATTGATATAGGTCGGTACAAGTAACTTTCTGAGACTTTTAGGTGTCCATTTTGCAAATCGATTGCACCAGAATCTTCTAAACATGCTGAGCTATTTTATGAATATATTTTTATAATTTTTAGAGCTTTGAATTTTAAGATATAAATGATTTTATAAGGATTTTTTGCTAAAACTAAATAATTAGCATAATTATCTGTGTCCTTAACAAATTTTATCATAAAAATAAAAAACCACATAACAAATCTTATCCAAGCCATTTCATATTTCATTTTCCTCAAACCAAAAAGGGGAAAAAAAGGGAATTAAGGGAAAAAGAGAGAGCAGAGGAGAGAGAAGCTTGGTTTGGAGGTCTTAGAGCCATTTTTGTCTGTCAATCCATTTAAAAAATTTGCTCATCTCAAGATAGGCAGTGTGCATATAAAAATAAGAAGTTTTTTATTTAATTATAATTATTTAAGAAATTCACACATATTAGTACACTTGAATTTTCTAGAACTATTAGGTGCCCGTTTTGTAAACCGGTTTCACCATGCTGGGCTATTTTATGAATATTTTTTCACACCTTTTAGAGCTTCGAATTTGAAGATATACTAAAAACTAAATAATTAGCATAATTACCTATATATTCTTACTATATTTTATTATAAAAATCTAAACCACTTAGCAAATCTTATCCAATCCATTTCATATTTCATTTTCCTCAAACCATAGAAGGAAAAAAGGGAATTAAGGGGAAAGATATAGGAGAGGATAGAGAAGCTTGGTTTAGAGGTTTTTAGAGTTATTTTTGCTGGTCATGTCGAGTTGAAAAATTTACTCATCTCAAGATAGGTTCAGTTACCCTACTTCAAATTTCAATGTTTTTTCTTATTTAGTGTTTTATTGATTTAATTTGGTCAAAAATTATAAAAATGGCGATATCTTAATTTTTAACAAACTTCCATCGTATAACTTTTAATATGTTATAATTTTAATCATTCTGCACATATTGATATGAATATATTGAATTTTTATCAAGTAAATTGATGGTTATAATTTTTTGAAGTTAATGAATAGTATATAAAATTTTCTGCATTTCATGATTATTATAATAATAGTTCATACATGATATTGATTTGCCTAAAGAAAATGATATTATTGATATATAATAAATGTGGCATTTGCATATAACCAAGGAATGTTGGTTGTGAATATTATAATTAATTTGAGTTGGTTATTAAAATGATAATATCATATACATGAGGGTAAGCCAATAGGCTTTCCTTAAAATAAAGGCTTGTCGTTTAATTATGGATGTTAGCCTATATTCAATTAATTAATTATGCTAATAAATAGAGAGTGATGATTCTTTATCAATTCATTTAAAGCCAAATGTTAAAGAAATTGATTAATAGAAATAATTGAAAGATGCGATTGACAGATAATGATGGATTAATATGATAGGTGGAAGGGTAAAAATACCATTTTAAAGCTGAATGTCCTACCTTGTTATTCATAATTGTATCCATTTTGCATTTACATGATAATATATATATGACTGATATAAGCATTGAGCTGACATGGCATATGATAAGTATTTTATAAGACTTTGATATTTGTGTAGGTATAATGCATTAATAAATATATTGATATAACATAATGACAAACAACTACATATGACATAATGATTGATAGAAGCATATAATAGAACCATCGGTATGAATATAACTAATAGTAAATTGATGTTTATTTCACTATAACACCAGGTGTTATAGGTTTATATACTTTTTATCAATTTTTTTATAGATTGATAGACACTTTTTGCTTAGTGAGATACTCTTATTTTATCGATCATTTTAATTTTTACTATTGATTGATATTAATTATATTGATTATTTATCATTCATATTGATAGCTTATTGATTGATATTGACTGAAATTGGAGCACATATTAATTATTGTATCTTGCATTAAATACAGTAATAGGGTTTTGGTAACATGTTGGGCTTTATAAGCTCATTATTTGATTTTTATAGATTTCAGGTCTAAGAAGGGGTCAGGACCATATCGAGTGATGTTGATTAGTATTTTTAGGTTTTCTTTTATTTTTGTGTTTTGTTTAATTGTCTTATAGTCAGAAGTTTTAGAAAGAATAGATTGATATTATAGAATTTTCGTGACTATTATAAAGTGCATTTTGTAGGAATGAATATAGAAATATATTGATGTATATTATTTATAGTTAATTTTAAATGATAAATATTTAGTGACTCTAAAAAATTAAATAAGAGATAAAATTGATAATTCTTTCAAATTTAGATCTTGGGGGTGTTACGATTCGTGCTTCCAAGGCACCCTACTATAGCTCCACCCATGATCAATACTCATGACAGCAAAAGAATAAAGCATAAAGTACATAAAATTAAACTTAAAATCCAAAAATCAGATTAGACTCACTCCATTGGATCCCTACTTAGATCTGAAACATGAAAATCACATAGTAAGTTAATATCTCAGCAAGCTACCATAATCTAGAATAGTTATTAATGCATGTCAATAGAAATAAAATGCATGTTATTATTAAATCAAGATCAGTATGAACAATAATAATCACTATGTATGTTATGAATCAATATGATTAATCTCAATCATTAAACATTGTGAATCAGTATAATCAATAAGTTCTGTCAATTTTATACCCATATAATTTACAATACGATATTTGGAAAAATATGAATCTATGCATATATTAAATATGAATTTATATCTATCAGTTAAATAAAATAAATGTTATATTTATAAAAATCCATGTGCATCAGTATAACTATCATGTGTCAAATGTATATTTATATGCATATCAATCTATATCAATGCATGTATATCATGTACATATATTATATATCAGTCTTATTATATGCCTATAACAATCATATCTTAGCTAATGTTCATGTTTTATTATATCATATCACTTATATAATTATTATATGTGGTATGGCTTATGAATGTCCTGTAATATCAAGAATAAGTAAGGTAGGATATATGGCTACTATGATGTTTTTCCTATATCAAGTCCTATAGGCACTTCAGATCAAACATGAATCAATCTCAATTCTTTCAGTCCTATAAACATGAATTAGTCTCATATCATATCTCAAGTCAAGTGACTTCATGTAAGAAGTTTTCATTTTCTACACATCGATGTATCATATCATATCAGTTAATCTCCTTATGTCTCTCTTTTCATATCTTTCAGAATTATACCATAAATCATATTTAAAGGAAAGCCCATTTGCCCACCCTCATATACAGGATAACATATCTTCGACCGGCCTAAATCATTCAATCATTTTTTAGCCATCCCTTTTGCTTTCACATATATGACATATCATGTATATCATAGTAGAAAACATAATGTACACACCCAATGCATTATCAAGCTTGTAAATCTATCCAGTGTGTTCATCAATATGCATGTATTATGCAAAATGCATGTTATGCCAAATTGATAGTAACTTTATACATATCATGTATTTTATGTCCATATTTAATATGTTGAATTTTGATTATTTCATACTTGTTATTATTATACTCATTTCAACTAAAATGATATGTAAGCAAAACCAATATGTGAAATCTTAATATAAGTATATCAAAATATTCAAGATAATGATATCTACTACATATCAAAAGTTGCATAGTAAAAATGATTAAAAGATAATGCCTTTTTTATCAAATTTAGAAGAGAGAAAATAAATAAATTTCAAAATTATTAAAAATAGAGGTATGATTAAGGTCATGCCTCCATTTTCATATCTTTTAGGATTACACTATAAATTATATTTAAAGGAATGCCCGTTGGCCCACCCACCTATACAGGGTAACATATCTCTGGCCAACCTAAATCAGTTAATCATTTTCAGCCACCTTTTTTTGCCTTCACATATATGTCATTTCATGTATATTATAATAGAAAACATCATGTGCACATCCAATGCATTATCATAACTTAAATCTATCTCAATTCTCATTGGTATGCATGTATTATGCCAAAATGCAAATTTTGCCAAATGAACAGTAATTTTATGCATATCATGTATTTCATGTCTATATTTAGTATGTTAACTTCTAATTATTTCATACTTGTTATTATTATACCCATTTCAAATAAAATAATATGTATGTAAAACTAATTAGTGAACTCTTAATATAAGTCTTTAAAAATATTTAGGATGATGATATCTACCACATATCAAAAATTATATAATGAAAATGATCTATATTAGAAGATAATATATTTTTTTATCAAATTTAGGAGAGAGAAAATATATAAAATTCAAAATTATTAAAAATATTGATATAGTTAAGGTTACCTACCATGATAAGAGAAACTTTTGTAATTAGAATAATAAAAAATATTGGCTACATCTTTACTTTCTCCCTCCTCTCACCTTCTTTTCTCTCCCCTTTCTCACCTCTTCTCCTCTCCTCTCTTTCATAGCTAAGCAACCGAATGGGGAATGGTGAGGGATGGTTTAGGTGTACTTAAGAGGGTAAGTAGATTAAGATATTTTAAAAAATAATTTATTAGACCCAGTGCCACAATACTCCCCCTTAACATTCTAAACCTAAGAGGCCAGTGCCACTACACTTCCAAACACAACATCCCAACACTCCCATGCAGATTTTCATGAGTACATGATGTTTTATAAGGGTTATTTTCATTTTATTAATGAGTTTTTAATCATATAAAAATTTGTGTTATTATATCCAGCCACCTTAAGAAAAAGTTGCCTTCTATATATCTCACTATAGATTGTTAATATATAGAAATAAATTGCTAATCGATGGTTACATCAATCAATCAAATCATATATCATTCACTCCCACATGTATGTGTGTCAATAAATCATGTAACATTTTTATGCAACACATATCAATTAAAACCAATAAAATAGAGAACTATACTAGTGAACCTCTCGGGGACATCTCTCACTTTTTGTTGGCTTAAATTATACACTCTTGGTTGTACTAATGCTATCATTACTGATGATGTGGGTTCCCTCTGGCTTGCACTCACATTCCTTCCATCATTCCTACTTATATAACCTACACTGGATATTTTAGATCCTACAACCCTCTATCGATATATATATCAAGACTAATCCATCATGGTCTCTCTCTATATTCCCTTTATAGGCAATCAACCATTTTATAATCATGCTAACCATATATGAAGCACTATTCGATGATCAAATAATATTGTCCTATATACCTCTTACCATATTAGGGACACTCTAACATGTTACTAATTAGTATCATATATTCGCTCCTAAAATCAATAAATATATCTTGCTTTTCAATATTATCTCCCCTCATCATTTATCTACATGATCTTTTACTATTCATATTCATATGGAATAACAAAAAATTTTTAGCTAATCTTACTCTCTCCACTAATTCAAATAACTCATAGATCCATAAAGGCAGTAATGAATACCTCAACTCATCCTTCAATCTCCTAAAAATTTTCTAACATTTCTTCTCAATAGTGTTAATCAGTTGAGGAGCATATCTAGTTAATGTTATGGACTCAACTTCATATTACACTAATATCTTATCTCCCTATTTCAATTTCATAAAAGCTTCTTGCCTTTATTATCAAGATGATAGAGGTACAAACTAATCTCTAAAGGTAGAAATTATAGCAACCTAAAAGTTTAAAAATGAACTTATATAACAAATATGAAAATTTTGTATAGAGCACTACGACGTTGGTCTAGAAAGTATAGCGACACTAGCTATGTAGGAGCAGTGGTACTAGAAAATGCCACTATGGTGCTGATGCTTTCTATGTTATTATAACTCTGGAGGTGACATGCAATATAACTGAGAAACCCCTTAAGAAAAAAAAAGCTAAACTCTTAAACATCGAGGCACCTTTTAGTGTAATAGTAAAAATTTTATTAAGAAACTCCACAGTTAAGCATACTCATCCTAGACAAATCCTGGGATGTGTGACCTCTTGCGAAGTTACACGAACAGGATAAAATCGTGAGGCCCTTAGGCCAATATCTCAATAATTAAAAGTTTGGGTTATTACAAATGGTATCAGAGCAATATACCAGATGGAAGGTGGGAACTAAGTGCCATGCAAGATAAAGTGCTACATCATAGGAGCCACCTCTTGAATCTTGTGTGGGACAAAGTGCTACATGATGGGAGTCACCAATTGAATTTGTAGGGGCCACCTCTAGAGTCCTATCTGCCTAGTGGATGATTCTAGGATAGGGATACTGACTAGGATGTAAGTTACTTAAGAGGGGGAGATTGTGAAACTCCTTAAGTAAAAGAAGCTAAATTTTTAAATATTAAGGTGCCTTTTGATGTAATTGTCAAAATTTTATTAAGAAACTCCACAGTTATGTATGCTCATCCCAAAGAAGTCCCAGGATATGTGATCTCCTAGGAAGTTACACCAACAAGACCAAACCGTGAGGCCTTTAGGCCAAATCAGATAATATCTAAATTTATTCATGTCATTCTTGTGTAGGGGCCATACTAATATTCTTTGTATGGTGTTGGGCCATGTCATTTTGACTATAATATCATTAAATTTTATTGAGTAAATTAAAAGCTATTATTTTTTGAAGTAAATATATAGTATTCTGATTTTATAGATTTTCCTACATTTCATGGATTATTATCTTTTATACATGATATTGATTATATTAAAGAAAGACATGACTAATATAAGATAAATATGACATTTTCATGTAAGCAAGGAAGGTTAACTGTTAACACTATAATAAATACGAGTTGACTCTTAAAATATAAATATTATGCAGGAGGGTGGGCCAACAGACTTTTCTTAAAATAATAGATTTGTGATGTGATCATGGTTGTAGCCTGTAACTGATTGATCGAATTATATCGATGGGTAGATAGTGCTGACTCTTTATTGATTATTGAAAGCTAGCTGTGAATTGACTTAAGATAATGAATAATCATGATAAGATAAATATCAATGACCAATTGGTCAACATTTTGGGTTAAATTAAAGATTGATATCCAACTAGGCAATGGTTAGGGTGGAAGAATGAAAACACCATATTAAAGCTTGATGTCTCATCTTACTCTTCATAATTATATCCATAATTGCATTTACATGATAACCTATTGAACTGATTAATAGATATAATAAAGTTATACTTATAAAACCTACATTAATACTGATACAATATAATACGACATAATAATATGGCTCATTGATTGATAGTCCTTTTTCTTATGATTTGATAAGCTCTTTTGGCTTTACTGATCATATTTGTTTTACTATTAATTGATACATATTTTATAGACTATTTCTTGCTTATACTGAGAGACTATTGATTGTTGATTGATATGGATCGAAATTGGAGCAAGCATGTTGATTCTTTTACCTTGTATTGAATATAGTGATAAGTTTTGGTTACTTGCTGGGCTTTTATGCTTATTACACGATTTTATATTATTTCTGGTCAAGGTAAGGAGCCTGCAAGGTGAGGCTAGGCAGTGTTGATAGTATAGTTTTATTTTGAGCTCTCTGGTTTTATATATATTATTTTGTATCTTATAGTGGCTATTGTACATACTATTTTAAGACTTTGGATCTTATAATATATTGTAAATATTGACTATAGAAATATATTAATGTTTATCACGATTTATATTTATTTCTCCTTAATGTAATTAGTCAGCTCTAGTTATTTGATCTGGTTGTTAAAAAACAGAAAAAGAAATAAATTCTTTCACTTTAGATCTCAGGGCATGGCAGTAATAAATTCCCCTGGTGATTTATGAATTTAACTTTTCTGAGAGCATTTCTCTCTGTTACCCAATCCACCACCTCTCAGATTCACCTTCATAAAGGAATACTGCCTCCTATTCTTTGGGCACTACATGTTATCAAGAATTTTCTATCCTCGGTAGCTTGTCTTTTGCTACTTGTGGTTCTACAGTATCCTTGATTAATGGAGGCTTCAAATTGTGAAATATATACAAGTGCATATATTCATCATTTTTCTTACTTCCAGTCTACTTATTTTCTGTATAACTCATTAGTTAGGCTACCAAACTAATAAATTGCATCGTACTATTTGAACTTATTGGGGCTATTGTGCCTTACTTATTTGGTGCATCAAGGCAAGATAGATCTATTACACTCAATATAATTCTCTTTCCTAACAGATTATAATTCAATCATATATATACATGTAATAAATGCAAAGAAAATAAATCTTAAAACTACCCATTTCTACCCCTCTAATAATCAATTCCTATAAATTTTGGTTACAATTTAATTCTTTCAATAACCATTGCTTTGATTCATTCTATTAAGCCCCTAGATCTAAATTTGAAAGAATTGCATATTTTATCTCTTAATTAATCTACTAGAGCTACTAAATCCATTTATTTAAATAAAACCTAATAAAAGAAATCATATACATTAACATATTTTATTATAATTATTATTCATCAAAATTTAGTTACACTAGCCAAAATTTAATCAATACATCAATCTATCTCTCAATATTGTTAACTACAAAAGGCTAAAGTAGAAAGTATACATAATTAAATCTGAAATCTTGAAATCAGATTAGCCTCACTCTATTGGATCCCTACCCATACCTGAATATGAAAATCAGAGAGTGAGCTATTCATTAGGTTATCAAAACCTACAACTGTTATCGATGTATAACAATAAAAATAATATACATATAATCATTAAATATAAATCAGTATGAACAATAATAAACACTATAAACATTATAAATCATTACGATTAATCTCAATAAAAAAATAATATGAATCAATATAATAAATATAATATGTTAGTTTTGTAGTCGTAACATTTACAATATGATATTTAAAACAATATGAATTTATACATATATCATATATGAATATATATCTATCAGTCAAAATAAATAAATTTTGTCTATGTATCAAGTCATGTGCATCAATATGACTAACATGTAATATCGTGTGACAAATGTCTATTTATATGTATATTAATCAATATCAAAATATGTTTAGCAAGTACATGTGTTTTATATTAGTCTTATCAGTCTTATTATATACTAATATCAATTATATACCTATATCATTCCTATTTCATGTTTATGTCATATTATATTATATCATTTATGCAATTATCAAATGTTCGCATGTCTTATGCACATGTCATGTAATATCAATAATAAGCAAGGCAAGATATATGGCTACTGTAGTATTTTTTCTGTATAAAGTCCTATAGGTTGTTTAGACCAAATAGGAACCAATCTCAATCATTTCAATCCTGTAAACAGAAATCAGTCACATATCATATATCTCAAGTTAGGTGACTTTGTATAAGAAGTTGTTACTTCCTACCAGTCAACATATTATATCATATCAATAAATCTCCTTATGCCTCTCTTCTCATATCTTTTAGGATTATACCACAAACTTTATTTAAAGGAAAACATGTCAGCCCACCTAATTTTATAAGGTAATATGTATCCGACTAACCTAAATCAGTTAATCATTTTCAGCCAGTCTTTCTTATTTTTCACATATATGTCATATCATGTATATCATACTAGAAAACATCATACATACACCCAATACAACTATTATAGCATGCAAATCTATCCAGTGTGATCATAAATATGCATGTATTATGTCAAAATACATGTTATGTCAAATGGACAGTAACTTTATGCACGCTATATAATTTATGTCTAGATTTAGTATGTTGAGTCCTGATTATTTCATACTTGTTATTATTCTAGTCATTTTAAATAAAATGATATATATGCAAAATCAACATATGAAATTTCAATATAAGCCTGTTAAAATATTCATGATGATGATATTTATCACATACCAAAAGTTACATAATAAAAATGGTCTATATCAGAGATGGAGTATTTTTTTATCAAATTCAAGAAGAAAAAATAGATAAAATTCAAAAGTATTAAAATTAGAGGTATGTTTAAGATTACTTACCATGATTAGATCATCTTCATTATCATGCCCCAAGATCAAAATTTAAAAGAACTATCAATTTTATCTCTTAATTAATTTACCAGAGCCACCAATAATCCATCAATATAAATAAATCTAGTAAAAGCAACTATAAATCATATATGTTAAAACATTTCTATATTCATTTATCAAAATTCAATTTATAATTTCATTCATTTCTCAAAATTTATGTATAATAACCAGGAGATTAATCAAAATATTATTCTATCCTTCTAAGCTCATGACTATAAAAGAATAAACTAAAATATATAAATAAAATAAATATGAAAATATTGATCAGCCTCACTTCATAGGATTATGACCCCTTCCCATACTTAAACTTAATAAAAATCACATAATAAGCTACAAAGCCTAACAAGTTACCAAAACTTACTACTACATTTAATGTAAAACCAAAGAATAAATTTGCATACTTCATCTCAATACATATTATCTGTAGAGGTTTATATGAATTTACATCAATTAATAAACAATGTGAGTCAGCATGAATCAGTATGATCAATAAGCAAACAATGGTCCAAAAATCTTTTAGAAAAGCATTAAATGTAAATAAACTCATAATAGTTACATCAATAAAGCTCTCTCTCTCTCTTTATATATATATATATATATATATCCATCCTTTCTATGAAATGCATGAAATCTGTATGTCATCATATGTTATGTGTCATTTACATATGTTTATACATACACTTGCACCAGCATTATCATTCATATCAGTCTCTCTTTATATCTATATTGTCACGTATGTTATCATGCATGTTATGTATAATCATGTAAATTATGCATGTATGTATAATCATGTAAATTATGCATGTATGTATAAACCATGTCTTTTTTATTAAAGCAAGGCAATGCCTTCAACTATCACGTGGTGTTTTCCCATATTTCTATCCGTCACATCCATCATTCATCTTATCAATCAATTCATGATTTTTAGTACATCAATAAAGAGTCATCACTTTCTGCCTGTTAGCATAATTCACTCAATCAGTTATAGGCTAACATCCAAGATTACATCAGAAATCTTTTATTTTAAGAAAAGCTCATCGGCCTACCCTCCTATATAGGGTAATATGTCTCCAACCAATCACTCAATCACATCTAGCAAATCTTTCTTACTTTTACACATATTTCACATCATATTAATCATAATAACAAACATCATATACACTTAATGCAGTTATCAATATACTCATGAGTATGCTAGTAGTATAGCAAAAATACAAGTTGACCTAAATGAATAGTAAATATATGCATATCATGTATCTCATGTCTAAATGCAGTACATTAATTTCTGATCATTTTATATTTAATAGTATACTACTCATTTTAATTAAAATGAAATACAAGCAAAATCACCCGGTGAAATTTTAATATTAATAGTTAAAATACTCGGGATAATGATATCTATCACAAATCAAAAGTTACATAGTGAAAAAATCACTAAAATGATATATATTATCTTTTAGTCAATTTTAAGAGAGATAAATTCGAGCAATCTAAATCACCAAAAATATAAATATGAATTAGGTTACCTAGCACGAGCAAAAGAAATCTCATAACAGACCTGATAGATAAAAATACCCCGAACAACTTTTTTGTTCTCTTCTCTCCTCTCCCTCTCTTCCTTTCTTCCCCATTAAGGTAGGAAAAATGGGGATGGAGGTTATGGTGTGGGATATTTAATATTAAATGTATTAAAAATATCATTCAGTCCCAGCATCACGATACCATAGACCTAGCTTTGTTCTGTGCATGTAGGATTCAGAGTTACTGTAAAACAAAGAACATAGTGGTACTGCACCCTCTGAGTAGCACTCCAAATCAAATTTTTAATATTTTCAATTAATGTGTTTTATGAAATTTTGGGTTATTACATTCATAATTGGAACGATGAAAAATAATGACTAAATCCCTACTTTCTCTCTTTTGTCTCCTTCTATCTCCTATTTCTCTCATCTTCTCTCCTTCCCAACTAAGGAATCAAATAGGGAATGGTGAGGTATGGCTTGGGTGTACTTATGAGGGTAAGTGGGTTAAGATAATAATAAAAAAAATTAGACTTAATGTCACAGTGCTCTAGACTACAGCATCGCAACACTCCCCCTAAACATTTTAAACACGAGAGGCTGGCACTGTTGTGCTTACAAGCACATCACTGCAGAGCTCCAATGCAGATTTTCATGCAAGCAGGAATTTTCATGAGGGTTATTTACAGACCATTAATGAGTCTTTAATCATATAAAAATTTGGATTATTACATTTTCTTTTAAGAGAGGAACTATTTTGAGTAGCTTTAGTTTCCTACCAAAATTGGGTTTTTTAGCCTTCCTCTTTTTCTAGAGCAGGAGTGTCACGACTACACTTTTTTTGCCATCTATAATTGGACTCCCCAATTTCATTTATGGCCTTCACGTTGAAGGGACTATTTTGACCACCCAAAGTCATCTGCACAATCTTCTTATCTCACTTGCCCATTGCTTTTAGGTCGTGCCATCTTCACCTTTGAAAAGACAACCATCTTGATTAGTCAATCACATGCACAAATCTCTACCTCATTATTTTTCAAGTTGTGACATCTTCACATTTGGAAGAGTATTGTGCAAATATTTGATCTTATTGAGTCTCAAACACCAATTTTATTCACTTATTTTGTACTATTGTTTTGTATTGACATCTAAATTCCCAATTCGAAGGACGAAGACTATTTATAAATAATATTTATTATTAATGGAAGTTGTTTTAGTTGTCGTATTTAGTTTTTTTTTTCCTTCTCCAAACTTTTTACATGAAAATTATGCACCATGTTCATTTCTTATATTTCTCTAATTTTATTTGGACTATTGTTTATAATCAAGATGATCAAAATATCTTTCTACCAACAGACTATTGGCACACACTAATTGAAACATTTTTTTTTCATATAATCAAAATCATCATTAAAGTTATTTGGATAAGTATAAAAATATGATATTATTATTAGTTTGCTTATCAAGAATTAAAATGAATGCAACATAAATTAAAATGATAATAGTTGCGGATACAACTGACTAGTGGCGGCTGACGATGAGTAACAATAATATAGTTTGTTTGCAGTGAAAAATAAATTCAATTAAAATTAAGTTAGTTTGAAATAATTAAAAAATGATATATATTATATGATTTCTTTTTTCAATAAATTAAATACCCAAATTTTAATTTTTCGGAAAAAAAAAATACTTTGCATCTTTTTGAGAAAACAAAAAGTCCCTTAGTTAATCAGCTCGTTGAACAAATCTTAGTTCAGCGTTGAGCAGATGTGGCGGTTTTGCGTTGGTTAAAATCAGTCTTTGGTGTTTACATTCGTGTATAAAAAACAATAGAAATCAGGTTTTTGTTTGTTAAGTAGAATTATATAACAGCGAGAAGCGCATGAAATTGCCGCCCGACAGCTGATGCGATGCGGATGGTCGCATAAAATGCCACGAATGCTTACCCGCGGACATCAAAACACCCGTCAATTAGGATTTAATATTTGCTTTGCGCACGGAAGAAGAAAATAAGTCGGCAGTGTAGAGGAGAGAGAGAGATCGGCGTTTGCACGTTTAGCCCTTGACCTCAGCTCCTTGAAGCCCTAATTCCATTTTGCCTCCGAACCCAGCGTCGCAAGGAAGGCGATCGTTTCTAAGGTTATTTTCTCTGATCCCTTCCTTATTCTTGCTATTTTCTGGGTTTGATTTGGCGAGATTCTCTTCTCTGGATTCACTTCCCTTCGAGTTTTTTGGTTTTTTGTTGGATCTATTTAAATGAGGATGCGTTGTTTTTATGCTATCCTTATTGGATCTTTTGTTTGAGAGGATTGGGGCTTTCCTCTTATTTATATTTATAGATTTTCAAAATTTTCCAGTTGTGCTATATTTTGCTTTGTTTAGGCTCCCACGGCTGTCCTGAAGGTTAGTTATTGTGTCCGAGAAATCCTCGTATGTTGTCAGTAGGGGTTGTATTCCTTCGTAGATATAAACATGTTCTAAAATCACAGCTGAATAAATGGGTATATTTACTAGGGTGTTTGATTCCTTTAGCGATGTGTTGGGTTTAGCGTTCCAGTCAAATTATTCTTTTGTTCCTTTAGATGGTTAAAAAAAATAAATTTCCCACTATCGTGAATTTTAAATTAATCCATGTCTGATATTAAATTACATCAATACGATTCTTTTGGTCTTGTTTGGTTTACTACATTATTATTAGGAATGAAATTTTAGATGGATTTGTACAACCGATGAGAGTGGCTTTTATAGAACTATTGTATGATTGCTGTTGATGTTGATGATGATTTGTCCTATAATGCATTCTATTTGTGAGATATTAAGAATCTGGAAGATATGTTGAGGTAATTAATGGTGAAATACATATTTGATTCTATTCACTCCCAAAAGAAAAAGCAATTCATCACTGTTTGTTGCTTTATGGCATCAATAATCTTTAAAGCTTGCATTGTTGATATTGAAAAAAAAGCCTGCAACCTTCTTTATCTATTTTACTAAAGCAGGAGTGTTAGTGATTATGATTTTAGCGCTTTGGTGGGGGAACTCTCTCCTTTTGAAGTAAAATATTATTCTGATTTTACTAAGCAAGTTAATGTTTGTATGCATTGTCAAGTTTTTATATAGTTTTCATTATTTGAAAATTTTATGAGTATTGCAATAAATACATGTAGTAACTATTTGATTTAGTTGGCATTTTCATCATCAATCATTCTATGTGGGATCTTAGATTTTGGGTTAATTATTTCCCAAGTAGGTGTTGTTTGTAATAACTTTGGTGTGTTTTTGTGTATTAGAAAAATGATTTAAGTTTAGGTTTCTCTCCTTGCTCGCTATTTTGCTTATGGAAAAATGTTCGTTGATACTTATGTCTTTATTGCATCTTTTGGAAAAATGATTCTGCCACTAGAGATGTTTTCCCTTTCACACATATATGGATTGGTAGGTTACGTATGTTTATAATGTTTGGTCCCACATCATCTTTCTATTAAGAATTTGAATGTGTCAGCGTGAAATTTGGGGCAATCCGTATATGTATTCTCATATCATCCTTTTTTGAGGTTGATGCTCTCACTAACTAACCAAAAACCATGGTAGAACTATAATGGATGATATTGATGAGGGTATTGATCTTAGTACATTAAACTTTTGTGAAAGTTAATATGAAGGGCTGTTAGGTTGTCAGTGTTATTGTTTTGTCAAACTCCACTAGTTATGAATGCAGAGTTGGGTTTTTGTATGATATTCATGAACTTTAGATATTGGAAGAGGTCTTTTGCATTCCTTTGTTGCGTTTGAGCTTTTTCTGGGGCATGTACAATAAATCATTTCAATTATCTTTTTTTTAATTTTATTTTTTATTTATGGATCTTACTTTTCTTCTTAGCAATGGTTTGTTTGGTATTGAGTTATAGCTGCTTTACTTTAAAAATCTTGACATATTACTATTTTTTGTATGGAAAATGTACTAAGAAGGTAATCTACTATGCTTGCACCTCCTCAGCTTCACAACGCTCATAATGCCTTGTCAATTTCTGTGAAGCTATGGCCTAATTCATGATAAAAATCCCAACATAATGACTAAATAGATTTATTGGTTGAAACTCAATGAGTGAGTTGGCTTTGATGATTCTTGGGATATATTTGTATCAATTTTAGCTTGTTTAAGTCATATTGAAGTCCTTATGCAATTGAGATCATTATTACCTTCTTTTGTTGTTTAACAATACATTCGTTAATATTTGAGTTGATGCTTTTCAAAATCATACATAAAAGCTCGATGCATATGACCTTATAGAATAAATCAATTTGTTCATGTTATTGTGTCACCTATAGGATTAATTATTCTGGCATTTTTTTGGTTTTCATTTGCGTATGTAATTTTCAGAAATTATGGGCTTGTTATTAGGCTATGTGACTAGTTATTGTGTTTCTTGGCCATGTACATCAACAGTATGCTATGTAATGGATGACCTGTGCATAGCTATGGTATGCCATGGCACCCAATGACAAGTTTTTGTGTTCTATTTTGACTATGTATAATCAGCTTTATCTTCATTACAGAAATAGCATATGTAAGCCGTTTTGTTTGAAGAGGTCTGTTTAGAATAACCTTGCAAGTGCTCAGTTTCTACTTGTTTGTACATTTACATACATTGATATATGTGGACATGCACAAGCGGCTTAGTGATGTGGACATTGGTAGAAGGGAAAACGCTACTTCATGAATGCTGTGGACATTGTGGCATAGAAGTGTGAACATGAAGTAGAATTTTCTCGCTTCCATTGGTTATTCAAAAACTCGACATGATGCCTGATGTGGTATGATATGAACTCTTCAATGCAATTCTTTGCCATGCATTGCAAAGCTCCCACATTAAGCTTTTCTTCTGTTGTGACTGTGAGGAGAGGAGGGAAGTGAGGATTATCATGATGAAAATTTGATGCAATCAAGGATTAACATTTTATATTTTGTATTTTCTTATGTTTTGGATCACATCCTAAATGGGTATTTAGTCTTTGGGCTATTTTTTTTCTTATTGGGCTTGGCCCATCCCTTACCATATTGCTGGTTGTTGGTTTTCCAAGCAGATTTTGGATTCCTGTTGGTGTTCCCCATATTGATTTTAGATTCCCATATTGCTGGCTGTTGGTTTCCCAAGCAGATTTTGGATTCCTGTTGGTGCTCCCCATGCTGAATTTAGATTCCCATATGATGAGTTGTTGGTTTCCCTAGTAGATTTTGATTTTCCTGATGCTGACCGTTCATTTCTCCTTGCTGATTCCTAGAATAGTGTTTTATCTTCTAAAAAAAAGTGGTTGTTTGTTTGGTTTCTATTAGCTGTTTGGGGTGACACATTTATGTGGGCATTTGGACATTTTTTCCCTATAAATAGAGCTAATTTGTTGTTGAAAAAAAGATGGAGAGATTGGTGATGAATTGTTGTAATATGAAACATGCAGGTTTTTAGCTTGCAAGCTATCCTCTACCTTATTTCTTATATTTCGTCTCGGTCTTCTATCTATTCTTCTCTCCACAGTTTCCATTCTACCTGTATCTTTCTTCTTTAAAACTTTTTATAAGTTGTAAAGTGTCGTTGCGTTGTGTTTTATTTAAATTGTTTGTTGTTGTTGTCCCTTTTATTTGAAGTTGTAAGGTGTGTCTTTATTTAAAATAGTATTGTTATATTGTTTAATGTTTGTCTAAATTGTAAAGAAAGGAAGTCTTGTAGTTTGCAATCTTTTTTATTTTTTTAATTGCACCAATTTGGTATCAGAGAGCCTAGGTTGTCGTGTGTGCCCTTATGTCTGTTTTAAAATAAAAAAAGGACAACCAAAACAATCAACAATATGAAGCTCCTACTCAAGAAGTATTTGAGCCTACAGTCCTTGAAAGTCAGCCAATCATTCATTGGATTCCAGAGGATAAATTTTCAATAACAAATGGGTACCACTTCAAGCACGTTCAACTGATCCACTACAGAACGAACTTCTCGAACTACAAAGACAACAGTATTTATGTGCAGGGAGATATGAAAATAAGAAGCATCTACTTCAATCCGAGTTTGAAGGAGAAAATGAGATGATCCGAAGGAAGTATGACACTTTAATACAGGAGTCATAAAAGGAATATTTTCATGCCGAAGTTCCAATTCAAGAGGAAGATCTCCCATCAGGATTAGCTCAATCGAAACATCTTGGAAGTTCTGAGGTATTCTCATCAGGGGATGAAATTCTTCCACCTTGGGAGAATTGATGCAATCAAGGATTAACATTTTATATTTTGTATTTTCTTATGTTTTAGATCACATCCTAAATGGGTATTTAATCTTTGGGCTGTTTTTTTTTTCTTATTGGGCTTGGCCCATCTCTTCCCCATCTCTTCCCATATTGCTGGTTGTTGGTTTTCCAAGCAAATTTCGGATTCTTGAAGATTTTGAATTTCTTGCTGTTGGCCGTTCATTTCCCTCGTTGATTTCTAGAATAGTGTTTTATCTTCTTAAAAAAAAAGTTGTTGTTTGTTTGGTTTCTATTGGCTGTTTGGGGTGGCACATTTATGTGGGCATTTGGACTTTTTTTCCCTATAAATAGGGCTGATTTGCTGCTGAAAAAATATGGAGAGATTAGTGATGAATTGTTGGAAAGTGAAACATGCGGGTTTTTAGCTTGCGAGCAATCCTCTCTATGTTACTTTTTCTATTTCGTCTCGATCTTCTATCTATTCTTCTCTCCACGGTTCTCATTCCACTTGTATTTTTCTTCTCTAAAACTTTTTATAAGTTGTAAGGTATCATTGCGTCGTGTTTTATTTAAATTGTTTATTGTTGTTGTTCTTTTTATTTGAAGTTGTAAGGTGTCTTTATTTAAAATAGTATTGTTATATTGTTTTATGTTTGTCTGAATTGTGAATAAAGGAAGTATCGTAGTTAGCAATCTTTTTTTTTTTCATTGCACCAAAATTCTTGATGCAGTACATATTTGAATGATTTGATAGAGTTTAAATGTTGCAGTTTTACTAATTTTCTATTTTAGACTAAGTGTAGCTTTGTTTTTAAAGAAGGTTATAGTAACTGTTGGTCATCCATCCACTATTGTATCATGCCTTTTCATGCAAGCATTGGCTAGTTAGTTGGCTTCTTTTGTGTACTATAACTTATAGTGGTTTAAAATAATTCTTTGGATTGATCTCTTACACAAGTGGATGATAATTGTTGTTGCACCATATTATATTATGATTCTTGTTGCTTCAATGCTTTAAGAGGCATAGGAGTAAGGTGAGGTATTTTACCTCTTTTGAGATGGGGCATTAGTTCAATAAATTTTAGGGGGATTTATTTTCATCCCACACAGCTTTTATCTATTTACTTAGCTTACATTTGATTTTTAATTCTAGATCACATAAAAAATACTATTAATATTAACTTTTCTAAAGTGAAATTGACCTTTTTATGCATATGTTTTGATGTTATGTAGACACTAGGGTGTTATATAAGTAATGTAAAATTTAAGTTTAGATATGTAGATAGATAAAAGTTTTGTGGTATGTGTGTAAAAGCCCCATTTATTTAATATTTTTTAATGTTTAGTAAATAGAAAATATGATTAATACAAGGAATAAATTTCAAATATGAACTCCAACAACTATATGATTTATATTCTTAGTCCATAGTCTAAACCCAATAAGAATATAAAATTCTTAAAAAATGAGATGCTAAAATTAAATAAAATATGTAATAAGTTGGCATATTGCTTTGATGATAATGAGTGACAAGTCATTGAGATAGATGAAGGGCACTGAAGGAGTCTCTTGTGAAACCAGTAGAGATCAAAGATAGATGAGGTGCGAGGAAGATTAAGGCAAGGTGGGCTAGGGCTTTGATGTTTTTGCAAGCTTGTTGGGGATATTGATAGTTTAGGATTTAAACTTTGATATTTTGGTAGAAGTCGTACTAGAAATGATATAGGTGTGATTATAGATAAGAGTTTGAAGGATAATGTTATTAATATTGATAAAATTGAAGACATAATTATTTCTTTGAAGATTATTGTTGATGCTAAGATTATTAATATTATTAGTGCTTATGCTTCTCAAGTAGTTTTGGACATGTGTTTAAAATTAAAACTTTGGAATTACTTAGAAGAATTAATTCATAAGATTCCTCTTGAAGAAAGAGTTTTTATTGAAGGAGATTTAAATGGATGTGTTGGTAGAGAGGTAGATAATTTTAAAAGTATTCATGGTGGCTATGAGTTTGGAGTGACTAATGAAGGTGGTAAGACTATATTAGATTTTTTCTCTAGCTTATGATTTTGTAATTGCTAATACCTTATTTAAAAAAAAGATGAGCATCTCATCACTTATAAGAATGGATATAATAAAATTCAGATTGATTATTTTCTTATAAGAAAAATAAATCGTTTAGATTGCAAAGATTGTAAAGTTATTATGAGTGAAAGTTTATGTACTAAACATCGCTTATTAGTTTTGAATTTCCTGCTGCTGGCCTTTCCTCTTTCCTCTTTGCTGATTCCTAAGACTAATGTTTTATCTTCTCAAGAAGTGGCTTCTATTGGCTACTTGGGGTGGCACATTTATGTGGGCATTTGAACATTTTTTTCCCTTATAAATAGGGCTGCTTGTTGCTGAAAAGAGAGTGATATGTGAAGAATTTTTGGAAAGTGAAACCTACAGGTTTATATAGCTTGCGAGCTATTTTCCTTTACCTCCATATCTTCTAAAACTTCGTCTCGGACTTTTATCTTCTTCTCCTCATGGTTCTCATTCCACTTGTATCTTTCTTCTCGAAACTTTGATTAGTCTTAAGGTATTGTAGTGTTCTATTTAATATGAGTTTGAAGTAGTTGAGTTTTAAGATTTTGTTTGTCTATAAATCTTAGTTATTTTTAGGTTGCATCTGAAGTGCGTTAAGGATGAA
This sequence comes from Dendrobium chrysotoxum, assembly GCA_019925795.1. NCBI lineage: Eukaryota > Viridiplantae > Streptophyta > Magnoliopsida > Asparagales > Orchidaceae > Dendrobium > Dendrobium chrysotoxum. Next base: position 75,836,627 of record CM034302.1, on the reverse strand, counting down.
GATCAAAAAGTGCTTTTTTAAAAAAGAGGATATTTAAGAAAGGTGGATGAGATATTTTGCTAAGCTTTTCAATGAAGATTGTGAGAATACGATTGACTTTATTGACCTTAGCATTGTAAATGAAAATAAAGATTTTTATTTTTATCGGCAATAACAACAATATAACAATAACAAGCCTTTGTCCCACTACGTGGGGTCGGCAACATGAATCCTTTTTCTCCATTGTGTCCGGTTCAAAGTCAAATTCTCGTTTAAATCTAATAGAGAAAGATCATTTCTAATATTTTCTAACCAAGTCTTTTTAGGTCTACCTCTACCTTTCTTAACATAAGTCAAATCTAATACCTCTATTTTCCTAACTGGGTCATCGGAAGGCCGCCGTTTTATGTGACCAAACCATCTAAGGCGACTCTCTCTAATCTTATCCTCCACTGGAGCTACTCCAACCTTTTCACGTATATGCTCATTTCGTATCCTGTCTCTAAGAGTAAATCCACTCATCCACCTAAGCATCCTCATCTCCGCAACACATAACTTAGTATTGTGCTTCTCTTTTAATGGCCAACATTCTGCACCATAAAGCATTGCAGGTCTCACCACCATCTTATTTTTATCGGCGTATTAGTAAAATTGAAGTTAGAGAGGCTTTAAAGACAATGAAGTGTGGAAAAACTAGTGGTCCTGATGATATTCTAATAGAGGTGTGGAAATGCTTAGGAGATTAATGAATTTCTTGGCTTACTAAACTTTTTAATATTATTTTGAAGATTAAAAAGATGTCAGATGAGTGGAGAATGAGTGCGTTGATTCCTATTTTTAAGAATAAAGGTGATGCACAAGATTGTGCGAATTATAGAGGAATTAAGTTGATTGTCATACTTTAAAACTTTGGGAGAGAGTTATGGAGCGTAGGTTACGACTTGATGTTAATGTTTCTCAAAATTTGGATTCATGCCGAGTAGGTCTACTATTGAAGCTATTCATTTATTGAGAGGGTTGATGGAGAAGTTTAGAGAGACTAAGGAGGATCTACATATGATATTTATTGATTTTGGAGAAAGCATATGATAAAGTTCCAAGAGAAGTCTTATGTAGAGTTCTAGAAAAGAAAGAGGTTAATAATGCTTATGTTCAAGTCATTAGGGATATGTATGCAGGAGCTGTTACTTGTGTTCAAACACAAGGTGGTTGATCAAATATTTTCCTATTTCAACTGGATTACATCAAGGATCAGAGCCTTAAGTCCTTATCTTTTTTGCTTTAGTCATGGATGTTCTCACTCGACATTTGCAAGAGGGTGTACCTTGGTGTATGCTTTTTGCTAATGATATTCTTCTTGTTGATAAGACTAGAGAGGGAGTTGAAGGTAAACTCGAATTATGGAGGTCAATCTTAGAGTCAAAAGGTTTTCGTTTGAGTAGATATAAAACTGAATACATGGAGTATAATTTAAGTAGTAATAGATCTAGTGGGGGTTTGTGACTTTGAGCGATCAAGTCATTAATAAGTGTACTCATTTTAGATATCTTGGGTCTATTGTTTAGAGTGATGGTGAAATAGATGGGGATATTATTAGTAGAATTCAAGTTGGATGGTTGAAGTGGAGGAATGCTTCGGGTTTGTTGTGTGATAGAAAAGTACCACTCAATCTTAAGGGAAAGTTTTATAAGATGGTGGTGAGATCTGCAATGCTTTATGGCGTAGAATGTTGTCCATTAAGAAGCATAATATTAAGTTAAGTGTTGCTGAGATGGGGATGCTCAGGTGGATGAGTGGACTTACTCTTAGAGATAGGATATGAAACGAGCATATTCGGGAAATGGTTGGAGTAGTTCCAGTGACATAAGATTAGAGAGAGTCGATTTAGATAGTTTGGTCATATAAAATGTCGGCCTTCCGATGACCTTATTAAGAGAGTAGATGTATTAGACTTGACATATGTTAAGAAATGTAGAGGTAGACCTAAAAAGACTTGGTTAGAAAATATTAGAAATGACCTTTCTTTATTAGTTTAAACGAGAATTTGACTCTTAACAGGACAAAATGGAGAAAAATGATTCATATAGCCGACCCTATGTAGTTGGATAAAGGCTTGATATTGTTGTTGTTTTTGATAGAAAATTAAGTATTTTATTTAAATAGATAGGAAAATATATTTATAATAGTTTAATTTACATTATATAATGGGGTTTTTTCCCCATTAATGGGGTGTAATTGGTGAACTTTAGTTGCTCAAGGTGATGCCTTAGCCTGGAATGCCTTCCGTGCATGCCTAGGACAAATTTATCTTTGCCCTCCCAAGGTGAGCCCAAGAGAAGGCAAATTTATCTTGCCCTCCCAAGGTGAGCCCAAGAGAATGTCTTGTAAAACATATTGTCACATCACGGCACTATATAAAGGGTAAAGGTAATGTTCCCTTGTTTGATTTTTGTTTCTTATCTCCTATAGGGATAGGGATCTAAAATAGAGTGGATCTTACATTGTAGAGTTCAACGAAATGATTATGTTTAGGAGTATTTTATGCAGATGGTTGTTTGGTGATGGTTGAAAATTTAATGAATTTTCAATTGAGCATAAAGTTGTATCATGTTTTATGGCATCCTAAATTATTTGGTTTGGCTCTCTAAGTGATAATTTTCCATTTATTCTTACTTAATGTTACATGAGGCTTTTTAAATTTATTCTTTGCAAATCATTTTGTACAACTTCTATCCATGTTATTTTAGGTTTCTTTGTTTCATTCATAATATTTTAAATATTAAATTTAGCCATCTGTATGAGTCTATTTTCTAATCTTCATTATAAATGTTCACGTCATCTAACTTTATTTTCAATTATTTTATCTTCATTAATGCTACTATAATTATTCTTCTAATCATTTCTTAATTTCTCCCTAGTTTTGCCATCCTTATGCTAACATTTTCATTTTCCAAAGTCTACTATCAACATCACTTTGCTTTCTGATACTTTGATCCATATATTGATACTAATGTTTCTCAAAATCAATTTGTATTCATGTTGGGTAGGTCTATCATGGAAGCTATACATTTATTGAGAGATTTGGTGGAGAAGTTTAGAGAATAAGGAGGATCTACATATGATATTTATTGATTTATAGAAAGCATATAATAAAGTTTCAAGAGAAGTGCTCTGGAGAGTTCTAGAAAAGAAAGGAATTAATAATGCTTATATTCAAGTCATTAAGGATATTTATGGAGAAGTTGTTACTTGTGTTCAAACACAAGGTAGTTTGACTTAGTATTTTCTTATTTCAGTTGGATTACACCAAGGACCAGCTTTAAGCCCATATCTTTTTGCTTTAATCATAAATATCTTATTAGATATTTGCTAGAGGATGTACCATGGTGTATGCTTTTTGCTGATGATATTCTTCTTATTGATAAGGCCAAAGCGGGAGTTGAAGGAAAACTTTAATTATGTAGGTCAACTTTGGAGTCTAAATTTTTTTGTTTGGGTAGATCTAAAATTGAATATATGGAGTGTAATTTTAGTATTAATAGATCTAGTGGTGGGATTGTGACTTTGGGCGATCAGGTTATTAAAAAGAGTACATGATATAGATATCTCAGGTCTGTTGTTCAAAGTGATGGTGAAATAGATAGGGATATTATTAGTAGAATTTAGGTTAGATGGTTGAAGTGGAGGAATGTATCGGTCTGTTGTGTGATAGAAAAGTATCCCTCAAACTTAAGGGAAAATTCTATAAGATGGTGGTGAGATCTGCAATACTTTATGGTGTAGAATGTTGGCCATTAAGAGGCTTTTTGGTTGGAAGTAAAATGGGTGCAAATTATTTCAAATGTTGGAGTTTTGAAAATATTGGTATTTGGTTAGATGAAAAAGGAATGCAAAGTAATGTAAAGTAAATATAGTGTAAACTATTTTAGTTCATTTTTGAGAAAAATCAAACTCACTCACCTTTGAGCGATAACAGTTTACACCACAAGCAAACTTGCTTGATTGCCACCGGCCACCACCGTGGCTACCTCTATGTTTCGCCGGCCACCACTGCCTTCACAAGGAGGCCACCACAGACCTCCACTGTCACCCACCGTTGGCCTCCACTGCCTTCACCAGTCGATGGTTATCACCACCCCATAGGTCGCCATCCTCCACCCACCGCCATCGTCGCCCACCACCAGTCGCCACCATCGTCGCCGGCCGAAGTCGCTAGCCACCATCGCCTCCAGCCACCGCCGCCGGCCACCACCACTGCAGGCCTCCATCGGCCACTAGCCCCCAGCCATCATTGCCGCCGGTCGCCAGCCATCACCACCACTTGTCGATTGCCATCATCTTTTTGGACTTTACATTATATTCATTTTATTTCAAACTAAATAAATTAAAAAAAAAAACATTCACATGCATTTACTTTACACTCATCCTAACAATTCCAAAGTATTCAGTTTACATTGTATTTCTTTTACATTGCATTCCTTTTTTTAGCCAAACAAACATCTCCTAAAAGAAAAACATAAAATTAAGTTAGGTGTTGCATAGATGATGTTGCTCAGGTGGATGAGTAGTTGTACACTTAGAGACAGAGTGCGAAACGAGTATATTCATGAAAAGGTTGGAGTAGCTCCAATGGCTGATAAGATTAGAGAGTCGCCTTAGATGGTTTGGTCATATAAAGCATCGGCCTTTTGATGATCTGGTTAGAAGAGTAAATGTATTAGATCCGGTCTATGTTAAGAAAGATTGATGTAGACCTAAAAAGACTTGGTTATAAAGTATTAGAAATGATATTTTCTTATTAGATTTAAATGAAAATTTGTCTTCTAATAGGACGCAATGGAAAAAAAAAAGATTCATGTAATAGCTGACCCCGTAGTGGGATAAAAGCTTGATGTTCTTTTTGCTGTTGTTGTTGTACTACTTAGAAGTTAGATCCATACAACATAATTACCCTAATTGTTTTATGATAATGTTTTTTATTTAATTATACTAGGACCATCCAAGATCTCCTCTGCCTTTTTAGAAGAAAAATGTTCATTTGTATCGAGCCTAGGGGGGTGTAAGTGAGTCAAGCTGACTCGTGAACCGGCTCAAGCTCAGCTCAATAAACCATTCGTGAGCTTAGCTCAATGAGCTAATGAGTCAAGCTTGAACCAGATCTTACTCAACTCGTTAGCTCGCAAGCCAACTTATTTAAGAAATATTAATGTAAAATACACTTAAAATATATTAGCAATCGATAGCTTATGCACAAAGTTGTTAAAAATATTTAAAAAATTATATAACAATTCCTTATATTAAGTGATTATTTATTCTTTCTCTTCTAATTTATTATTATTTTTTTCATTTTATTATTATAATTATTTCAATCATAATCATTCTCATTTTTTCATAATAAATGAGCAAGCTCGTGAGCTGATTTGAACTCGTAGAATTAAGCTTGAGCCCGAACTAGGTTAGTAAATCAAGCTTGGATTGACTCGTTTACACCCTAATGGAGCCTAATGAAATATTTATAACAATTTCTATGCCATGCTGTGCCAATTCTAACAGCATTTATGGACACTTTGTCCCAGTATGTTAAGCAGCTATGGCCGTTTTATGTCTACTGAAGTTTGGAAGCGCAGAACTTGTGTTTCTGTTTGTTTTGCTTTAAGGTTATGGAGCTTGGGTTCAAATGAGTGTTCTGCATGCACAGGAATCTTAGTTTGTGAGAAGTTTCTTGAATTCCAAACTTCGACATAGCAACCTCAGGAAGCCCGGAACAAGTAGAGACTTGGAGTATCTTCATGTGAATCAAATTTTCTTTTTATTGAAGCACCTTTTTTCACTAAATTTCAAAACATAGGATTGATTAACCAAAACTGTCATCTCCTGCCAATTGAGCAGGTTAATAATTGTAATTAGAGTTCACATGTCGTCAGCATCCAAGTCAAAATCAAAGGACAAGTCCACCCCAAGGACTGGCAAAGAACAGTCAAAGGTTTCAATAAAACCAGCTCCCATGCATGCATATGGTGGAAATGGCTCCTCTACTAGCGTTTACAATCCAGTTTTGGGGACATTTCACACCCTCGAGATATCACCACCTCCCTTGGCGCCCCAGAGCAATAGTCGTTTTAGAACTATTGATGATCCAGAAGATCATTCTGGGAATTCACCAGGTACGACGGCAGAATATGATTCTTTATCCAACAACGATAGTTGTTCTGGTGAGTCAGAAGACCAGAAGGAGAAGCCTACCAGCACTGCACCTCGCATAGATGCTATTCCTGGATGTGACAATAATGACAAACGCGACAAGATTCGCCAGAAGAATGAGAGGAAGCACCAACGCCAAAGGGAGAGGCGAGCTCAAGAATTGCATGAAAGATGTAATGCGTTCCTGACATCTAGGAAACTTGAAACTCTTTCCCATCAGCTTGTGGTGATGGGATTCCCTTCTGATCGAGCAATCATGGCCCTCATAGTAAATGAAGGTCGAATGGAGGACTCTGTTTCTTGGTTGTTACATGAAGGGGTAGAGGACAACAGACAGCATGTTTTGGTGAACTTGGAAGATAAAAGCCACATAAAGCTTGATATTACTGATGAGCTTGCCAGGGTTGCAGAATTGGAGGTCAAGCTCAAATGTACAAAACAGGATGTTGAAAGGGCCGTTGTTGCTTGTGAGGGTGATTTGTTGAGGGCTGAGGACAGTTTGAGGTCACAAAAACAAGCTGCCACTGCTGTTGCAACGCCCAAGTCAGATGAATATGTCGATTCCACTGGGCTGAATAATAAGATTGCAGGTCCTAATCATAATAATGCAGTCTTGATAAGAGCTCCCATAAAAGGACCAACCTCTGCGACCATTCAACAGCAAAGACGTGATGAAAAAGATCTCAACTACTCCAAAACAATGCTTCCTGGTACTTTGCCACAGGAATTTGCAAATAGAAGCCTTCAGCAGGCATTTAAAAAGATGCAGCTCAAGCCAACTGATTGGTCAAGAGTTCAGCCCACTGCAATTGATAAAAGATGGTTGGCAATGAGCAGTGCTCCATCTGTTTCATACCCTTCATTGGCTTCACCAGTGCAGATTTCGGGACCTTCATTGAAATCAGAATCTCAGTTTGTAGCAACAATGGGCCATGAAGCCCAGACAGGCCTTCAGGCAGGTGCTCTGAAAGAGCCATCCTTCATTGTTATGCGACGCCCAAAGCAGCAGAACTTGTCTTCAAGCATAGACTTGAGCGTGTCACCACCAGCAGCTTCAGGATGGTATCCAAGTGGTTCTCCTGCTTTAGATATTTTGACCGCAGCAAATGGTGGAGTCGGGCATAACCTTTCCAGCATGGGCTCAACGGGCTCTTCCCTGCAGCAGTTCTATCCTCAAAACAACTTCCATCCAATGCTGTCAGGTCCGGCAGACTTGCCTGCAGCAACTGGTTGGAGCAACCAATCCTGGAATGCTTCAGGAACCACCTCATCATCGTTAGAGATTCCTTCGTCTTTAGGACTTTTCACCTCCTGGGGTTCGTCTGGGTCCTCAGCTTCGTCGTCTCAGAATGATTGGAACACTAGTGGCTTAACCGCTCACCGGGATTACACATCTATTGATTGGAGCCTAGATTTGTCGTCACGAAGTCCATTGAGGAATGATATGCAGTCTGACTCATGGTCGACAATGTTTATGGGAGGAAATGCTACAGCAAGGCCTCACATGAATGTTGGTGGTGGAATCTATCTTCCAGGATTACAGGAAGGTAGTGGTCTTTTGGCTGATTCCTCAGGACCATCTAATTCCCATGAGTGGAGTAACCCATTTGAGGGTAGTGATCTCTTTAGGGTTACCAGGCAGTATGTCACTTCCCCTACTCTGTAGGAAATTTATGATTTCAAATGGCAAAAATGAACGCATGGCATGATTTGTTGGCCTTTTATTTCCTTCATTTCTATTGCTTCTTGGTATCATATTGTCATATTGCATGCATTTTGTTTGATGGATGTCACTTGCTCTCGTCCGTGTGCTTGAAAAGGTTTTTATGATGCTTCTATTAGTTGCATCGCGATATATTTAGTTTAATTGCTTTTGATAAGTTTTTAAAATCAGACAGAACTGATCTGGCCGAACAAATTAAATTAATTTTTAAATATAAACATATGTATATTTATATGGTTGTATAATGTTTTTCTTAAAAAATTATTACACAATGAAACATCTATTAAGTTCCATTTCTTTGTTCGGTGAACATGGGCTCTTTTTGGCTGCGGAGTTTGGACACGGAATCATTTGGTTTTGTGATAGTGAATAGTAAAAGCACAGTTACTGTTCATTACTGTATTTTTACTGTTCATAATTAAAAAATCAAACAGTTTTGCATTTGGAGCCCGTGCGTAATAATCTCTTTTTTTTTTGTGGCACCCATGTTGAAGAAACTGGGACAGCTAGTTAAGCCTATTGCAGTGCAAATATCATAATACAAGCAGCAATAATAGAATCATCAAGGAAAAATACAGATGTATATTGGGCTTTGCTTGAGACAGATTTTGTTTCCTTTTAAGCTACAAGGTTGATGAAACTTCATACATCACGAGTTATTGAAAGGAAAGAAACTATATGAGAGAAAAACTGCAGCAGTTATTGTGAAGGGTAAAAAAGCATTTCGTTCTCTCTTGATTTCTGCAGATTTCTGCATAGAATATTGAGGGGAAAAAAATCATATTACAATACAATACGGACCTATCACCTACTATACTAGGTTTCATGAAGGTGCTCTTTGATATGGGCAAAAAACTGATACACAGTCAACAAGGTACATATAACCAGAAAGTTTTTAAATCTAAAGAAGTTAGAAGAAGCTTCAATTATTGATTATATAAATGAGTTTAACTCAAGCACAAGATAATTAAACTCTATGAACATCAAGTTCGACGATGAGATTCATACTTTATGTTTGCTTTTATTATTGTCTAAATGCTGTGACAACATTGTGACAGCCATCAATGATATGCTTAACAACGGAAAAGTTTCTTATCCTTAATGAGGATATCAAACGACGTGGACAAGAGAAAGATATCTAATCTTATATTTAATGTTGACAACATGAGCTTTTACATAATGAAGCAACAATAAAAAGAGAGACAAATCAAAATATTATGGCAAGAACAAGCATTCAAGTCATAATAGAAGCAGTCTTGAGATGATCCAAATAGATGTTAGCACTAAAGCAATCTTAGGCTTCTTTTGGGATGGCTTTTTTATTGCTTCTTAAAGTAATTTTTTAGTACAAAAGTTAAAATTTTTATATTAAAAAGTTGCTTTTAGAAGCAATAAAAAAGCCATCCCAAATGAAGCCTTAGCCACATAAAAAAAGTATATCTATACTACTGTTATAAAAAGGGCTTGAGTTTTCTTCCACAACAAATCTTAGACATTCATTTTATTTCTTCTTAAATTAGCTTGACCATCCATTATTTTTTAAAAAAATTAATAAATAAATAAAAAATAATATTTATATAATTTAATGCTCTTTATATAGACCTCATTCTAAATTAATTTTAAACTTTCGTTTCTTAGCACGAAAGATGAGGCGTCTGGGCTCCTCTGCTTCCCCATTCTTCTTTTTTTCATTCAAGGCTCTTCGTTTCTCCTCGAAAGGGAAAATTATTAGGTCCGGTCACCGGACCTATCTCCGTGTTCGGACGCCAATAGAAACACGCCATGTGGCAAAAAATTTTTATTCTTTCAGCCCGATCAGCCCGACCCAACCCAGTGTTATTTTCATTTTAAACGTAGGGTTGGCGCTATTTAAGAACCCCGCGGTTTTGAAGAAAAAACGAGTTAGAAATTTGCAGAGAAGAGATGGACTGCTCACCGAAGAGAGAGGGGCAAGGGGTGCATGAAACCGGAAGTATGAATGAATCGGAAGTTAACTTAGCTGGATCTTCCTCGGGTTTCAACATTTCGGTAAGTTTTCGTTCAATCTCAGCGCAAGTTGTATGAAGAAAATACGAGCTAGAAAGTTGTAGGGGTTTAGCTGTGTAGAAAAAGGTTATATGGTTTCCGGTCATTAGAGGCACAAACTCTTAGAAGTAAGCAAAGCTGTGCAGTCAGTCTAGTGTTTACGTGAAAAAGTTAATAAACTCTGAGATCTTGTTGTTTAACGATAAAATTAGTTATTTTAGGAAGAAGAAAAACATTGATTTTAGATTTGGGAGAGCTGTAGAAGATGCGCTTTAGTTGCGCTTTATTTGCGCTTTAGTTGCGCTTTAGTTGCGATTTAGTTGCGCTTTACTTGCGCTTTCTGATTTGATGTTTTGTTATCATCTCAGGCTGTTTATAAAGATGAGAGAGAAGCATATGAATGTTATTGTATTTATGCCCATGATAATGGCTTTAGCATGCGGAAGGATCATCACAGTTTCTATCCAAATTCTAGGAAGATAAAATCGAAGGACTTTATCTCCTCAAAAGCTGGTTTCAAGAGAAGTATTGATCTTAATTCAACAAAGAGATTTACTAAACCAGATGTCCGAACCGGTTGTCCTTCTATGGTGAGGTTTGCTATTGATGAAGATGGTTACTAGCATGTCAAAAAATTTATTGAATCCCATAACCATGAATTGGCTAGCCCTGCCGACCGACACCTTCTAAGATCATGTAGGAATGTTGTTGAGGAAAAAGCTTCCGTCCTAAAATCAATGACAGATGCAAGAATTAGAACCGTTGACGTATATGCTTACCTTGCAGAGGAAGTTGGAGGATATGAGAATATTGGACTCTCTAAGAGGGGTGCCTACAATATTATTCAGAAGGAGAAAAGAACAAGGATTGAAAATGGTGACACTAATTCTTTGATTCAATTATTTAAAGATCGACAAGTTGAGGACAACATGTTCGCATGGGATGTTCAAATTGATGAGGATGATAGATTGTTAAATTTTTTTGGGTTGATGGGAGAGGCAGGATAGATTATGAATGTTTTGGAGATGTGTTGATTTTTTATACTAGCTACAGGCTCAACAAGTATAATTTTGTATGTGCACCATTTGTTGGTGTTAACAATCATTGGCAGAACATTTTGTTAGGGGTTGCTTTTTTGTCAGAAGAAACAATTGAAAGTTTTACATGGTTGTTTAAAATATTTGTACGAATAATGGGCCCTAAACATCCAACAACAATATTCACTGATCAGGACCAAGCTATAGCTAGGGCCATAGAAGATGCCTTACCTCACACTCTTCATAGATTATGCCAATGACACATCTTCAAGAAGGTTCCATCAAAAGTACCTATCTTCAATAGCAATACTAAAGCCAGAGGTCTCTTCTATAAGTGTATGAGGAAGTGTGATTCTGAGGATGTGTTTGAGGAGGCATGGGATGAAATGATCAAGGAAGGGAACCTTCATAACCATGAATGGTTGCAGGATCTTTATAAGATAAGGAGAAAGTGGTCAACAGCTTTTAATAAGGATTGTTTTAGCATGGGCATTTTATCCACGCAGTGTAGCGAGTGTACTAATAATGTGTGTCATGATATTTCTAAGCTAACAAGTTCATTAACTGATTGTTTTCTTGGGTTAGAAAAGGTACTGATGAATTGGCGGCAAAATGAGCAGGATATTGCTTAACTAAGAATAAAGTTGTGGTTTTTTATAGAGAAGCAACCTATGGTGGAGAAAAAAATAATGGAAGATCCTTCTTCAACACAGATGAACTTCTCAAGCATGCCTGAATGTTTCAGTGAGGAATATATAACAGGCCACCCAACAGGTCAGCCAGATGCTGAGTAACCAGATTGATGATGGATTTCATTACTTCAGAGTTGGAATTTAATCAATTTTCAGTGTAATAATATTAATTTCAAAATTGTGAAAATAATTTTATAATAATATTGGATTTTTAGTGTAATAATATTGAATTTTAATAATAGATATTTATTTAATGTACTGTTATGCGCTTCACTTGAGCTTCACATGCGCTTTACCTGCGCTTTATGTGCGCTTTATCTGCGCTTTACCTACACTTTAATTGTGCTTTAGTTGCGCTTTAGTTGCACTTTATCTGCGCTTTAGTTGCGCCTAAAAGCACAACTACAGAGATGCTCAAGATCTTTAGTTGCGCTTTTGTTGCGCTTTATTTGCGCTTTTGTTGCGCCTTAGTTGCGCTTTACTTGCGCTTTAGTTGCGCTTTACTTGCGCTTTACTTGCGCTCTACTTTATGAGTAAAAATTTGCATAAACTATGTATTAACAGTAAAAGTTACAAGATGTACAACACAAGGAGTATATATTAACATTAATATGTACAAGATTTACAACACGAAGATTCTATAAAAACTTTCAAATGTACAAAATGTACAAAATTTACAAAAAACCAGCTTTACATCTTTATCGTAAGACAGAGCATATCCAAGTTCAGCCCTAAATTTTGGCATGTATTTTTGCCAGTCTTTTAAAGAAGCCCAGTCCGTTTTCTGTCGAAGTACAACTCTCTCCATATATTTGCATACAAAAATTTCGCAGTCATAATCATTTTACTAAGTTGGAACTCCACGGACAGTTTGTAATTTTCAAGTTGTTATATCGCTTGGAAAGACTCCTACTTTGTCTTCATGAATATGTTTAATCTGAAAAAAAATGTTTAAACTCGTGTGGTGATATTGGTAAAACAATTGCGCTTTATCTGTGCTTTAGTTGCGCTTTCTAATAATAAAATAAACAATTAAAATTAAGTCTTGAAAATTACCTCATTGTTCTTCAAAAATTTAAATAACTTTGTAGCAGTTTTGTGTATAGTACATGTCTGTATTCCCCTCCCATCTCAAAAACCGAGGTCTTAAGTCTGGATTGGATGGTTTATTACAGGAAAAGTGTTTCAAAAATCATATCTATATAATAACACACATAAAATATTATAAATTAACATTAAAAACCTTAATGAAATGAAATAAATTTAGTACACGAGACTTACCAGTAGGAGAGAAAAAAAATCAATGATATAACCCAATGGTTTTTCCATTGCAAACTTGTCAAGAATTGTATTGAATTCATTGACCATGAAATTCCGTATGCATGCAGCCCAATTAATTGAAGTGAACTCATTTACATTATTTGCTATAGATATGAGCCTTCTGGGAGCTTTATGGTTATTTAGTGGAAAAAAAAGATTAGATAACAAAAATATTATGAAGGACTTTATCTTAGTAACATTATCGGTTAATCTATCTAATTTTGTGATTTCAGTTTTTATATCGGTTGAGAGAGTTCCAGTCAATGGATTAACCTTCCATTTTATTTCCTCACCTCTGTTAGGCAAACCTGTGATAAATATTTGTTTAATTAGTCAAATATAGTAAATTTAAAGTATAAAAATATCTCAAAAATTTCTTATTCAAAAGCTGACCTGTCAACAATGAAATCTCATCAGAACTGAATTTAAGCAAATGATCATTGACAACAAAGCCTTCATCAGTAGCATTCCAAAATTTCAGAATCTCAAATAGCAGTGGTATGCACTGCTGGAACGCTGGAAACTTTAGAAATTGATAAATTTTCAAATTTCGAAATGTTTGCTCAACTTCATCATCAATTATCTCAGAAAATGCATCGCAAATTTTTCTGAACGTCGTAACATAGCATCGCGAAGTTACTGGCCTTTGATACGGCATCTGAAAAAAAAATTAGAAAGCGCAACTAAAGCGCTTTCGCTGCGCTTTTAGGCGCATCTAAAGCTCTTTAGTTGTGCTTTTAGGCGCACCTAAAGAGTAAATAAAGCGCAACTAAAGCACACCTAAAGCTCAACTAAAGCTTTCCCTTGTTACTGGTTTTCTCTTTTCTGAAGAAGGTTGAGATAGGGTTCATAAAATTTTTAAAATCACATTGAACAAAGTAGTATATATGAAATCAACACTAAACCCTAACAATAAAAATAAAACTTAAAAGCGCACCGTAAACGCAACTTATGAGCAACGAAAGCGCAACAAAGGCGCAGCATTACCTTTTCTAAAATGCAGTACTCAACCGTTGTCGTCTACTGCCGGAAAGAATGTCTTACAAGAATGGAAATGCCAACGAATGAAGAACAGCTCGATCGATGGAAATGAAAATGTCGTGTGTAGAAACTCTTCATGCGCGATTTTTGTATTCGAAATTTCTAAACATCTTCGGGTTGGGTCGGGCCGGTCGGGCTGAAAAGACATAAAGCAAAGTTTTAGAATAAAAATTTTTTGCCATATGGCGTGTTTCTATTGGCGTCCGAACGCGGAATAGGTCCGATGACCGGACCTAATAATTTTCCCCTCGAAAGATGAGGCGTCAGAGCTCCCCCTCGTCCCCCATTCTTCTTCTCCTGGGCAGAAGAGTAGATATGGCTTTTGGCCTCCGCCACCAGGAAGTCTCGTGAGGAAGAGGATGAACGACAGAAAAAACTCCTTGAGGAGGAAGAGAAAAAGGCGGTAGAGCTTATACTTTTTTTTATAACCCCTTTCTCGTTTAGCATTCTTGGTTAAGCTCGTCTACATTTTGGACGATTTTGATTTGAATTTATTTTTACATATTTTCATTTAATTAGTTTTATATATCCCATATCTGTTTCTTGCTTTGAATTATCTTACGGGTATTTGTTTTTTTTTCCTGGCGATAATTATTACAGGCATAATGGTGACGAGAGCTCTTACTCGTGCTTAAGGTAAAACCATTATTGGCAGTTTGAAACATGTAGAAAGTAATGTTGCATTCTTTGCTGTTAAAATTGATCTCATAGAGTTAGAAATGTAGTTATTTTATTCAATCAGATTTTCGATTATGAAAGTATGAATATGCGAACAAATGCAGTTTTGTTCTTGTTAGAGTTATCGCATACACTTGAGCTGTGTTTAAAGACCTTTAACGATTGATATGCATACTTTATGTTACAGACAACAGAAAGAACTTGCCTATGGGTTAAAAGTTGATGATGAGCATAAGTATGATGATGAAGGGCTGGCAGAGATCAATTGGCAGAGGAATGAGATTATTGTTAAGAAGAGAAGAGCTAAGGTTGCAAAGATAATTGCGGAACAAATTCCAGATAAAGAGGTTCAAAACTTTGTTCTCAATTTCTGCACACGTAGCTCTAGGAAGTTTTTGTTGTTGTTTTTTTTCTAGGCGTGAATAAACTGTTGAATAATTATAAACAACATGCTCTGAGAATTGGGTAGACGATTGCAGGATGAAGACAGACCCACATCAGATCCTCTTCCTCCTCAGTCTATTGCTTTTTGCATTGTATGAACAGGGTGAAACACTTACTGCATAAGAAATCATTGATAACGTTGCACAACAGATTTCAAGTTTTGGTACTGAACAAGTAGGTTTATCAGTACAAGTGACTTTCTGTCATAATTTTTTGTATTCCTAATGCGCACGTGTAGTTCTTCTCTCATCATACATTCTTTCTGACTTTCGCGTACACGTTTTTGGACATTTATAGGATAAGGCTCATTGCCCTTTCCACTTAAAGACTAGAGCCTACCGTTTTGGATCTCGTTGCAGTAGAGCTCATTTTTATCCTAAGAAGTCTTGCAAATTGCCCATAAAAAAATATGTATAATGGTCCTAGCCTTACTTTTGAACAAGATGGACTTGAGGTTTGATAAGTCATGCTTCTTATGCCTTTTGATCGTATCCTAATAGCTGGTCACTTCAGTTCTCTCACTTATCTGAAAAAGTCTATGTATTAATTTAATTTATATGACATAATTTCCTTATTATTTTGTCAAAACTCATTTTATCTTCATTATGCTTAGAAACAAGCATCAAACATGGTCGCTTATATGACTTAGGCTAGGCAGTACTAAAAGTAGACTGCATATTTTAAAACTAATAGATTAACTTGCATTTTAAGCTGAACAACAAGATCATATGGTTTTGGCTGGTATTATAATTAATTTGTATATATTGATGTTGCTCAAGTATTTTTTGTTGCTTATCTTTTGCTCCCATCGTTAGTGATTTAGTGGGTAATATTGCCAGCATTTGATTATGATTAATTAATTGCATGCAATAATAAATACCTGAAGTTTCCAAATTCTGCGCCTCAGGATATCTCTACAATATTGCCAAATATTGTGTTTTTAATTGTTTCTTCTTGTGTCTCGTTAGAAAAGTTTGCTTAGATTCTTTTAGAGTCACTCTTTTTTGCTTTTTGTATATGCTATTCCATTACCAGATCATTCTCTTTTGCTTTCTGGTTCAGTTGTTACTTTTATTGTCGCTATTCTTTAACTAAATTAGCATCAGAAATACATTTCAAGATATACTCAAATGGTGGCTTAAAGTTACAACCTTGGCTGAGGATGGGGATTAGAGTTATATTACTTCTGTATCCTATTCCTAATCACTTTAATGCATTTTGTTTTCTATCTCATTTGTTTTTAGTTTATTATATTTTTTATTGTAACTGGTACATAATGATGGTCCTAATCAAAGTCCTAATGGGGGCTTATTGCGTGAGAATCCTATTCATTAATTTATTATCTTGAACACAGAGGCGGTGTTGTCTTTTCCTTGCAAATCTTAAAATGGAATTATTTTATTTCATTGTGTAGGGACAAAATCATCATCAGACTGATGGAATTCTACACCATTGTAGTGCCATAACAATCAAATTGAGGCGTCACATCTTTTCTGCAGATATTGATATTCTACATTAGCAAGCAGAGTATTTTTTTGAGCTATAGTTTTTATCAATATTTATCATAAAATGAACCAAATGCCAATTATATTAAACTTTGATTGGTCAAAGCGTTAAATGAGACATCTAATTGCAGGGAAACTACAATTCTATGAGAACCAGTGAAAGATAATTCGAGTAATTTTAGCTATCAATATATCTAACATATCATCTGAAGTAGTGAATAGCAATACTTACCCAAATATTTAACTATCTTCATCTTTTGTAGTGTGTTATGTGAGTCCAAGTTGTGAAGGAAGAATATAGGGGAAGCATTTTGAAACCAAATTTACATGATAGATGTGTTTGGGAAGGCAGACACTTCTCGCAGCATGATTTTTTAGTCCTCCAAGCAATGATGAGAGATTCTTACTATGGGAGAGGAAAAGAGACAAATGTTCTTAAGAATAGCTGATAAAAAATAGGCTATCTATTGAGAAGTTGTTACTTCTAGACTTATGACCTTGAATCTATGTCATCCAATGGTTGGGAATAAATAGCTTATAGAAGAAGGCAATATCATAATTTATGAAGTTTTAGGAGTATATGAAAGCTTCAAAATCAATTCAAGTGTTTCTATTTATTTATTTTTCATTTATTTTTCAATGTTTATATATATATTCAAGAGAATTAGTCTCTTCATATTAAAATGTTTAGCATCAATAATACAAGCAAAAAAGTCTACTGAAAATAATAAAAAGGATTCTATTGTTAAAGATTAACATTTTGTTCATGTTTGTTTGTCTTTAGGTACGTAGTTAGGTTAAATGTATATGCATTTTTTGCCTTCCCCCAGCTACAAGCTGCTTTGAATTCAAGTGGAAGGATCAACGTTTTGAGTTAGGGGACAATGTAAATGCACTACTTTTTTTTTTAATACTCACGTTTTAGTTTAATTCTTCGCGAGTTTTCTCAAAATTTCAAAATTTAATTTTATTAGCTTTTAATTATAAAGGGCATATATCTAAAACATTCATCTATTGTCTCTTATGTGGTTAACTTCATCTATCACTTAATTTTATGAACCAATTTTCATAGATTGCTTCTTAGTAAAAAAGAGAATATACAACAAGATCTATTAATGGTTAATTGTATAAAACCATATGTTTTGAATTTTTTTTTTATTTCTATTCATTCTCTTATCATGCCCATGTCTATCTTATTTCAGTTCTTTTGAACTAGATAGTGCATAAGAAACTTTGATATGCAAAATCTCAATGAACAGTATAATAAAAATATTTTCATCATATTGTCTTTTAGTTAAATTTTTTGTAGATTTTTGTACAAAGGCATTTGTTGTCTCTCCTTCACTTCTACTTATACGCCTGCATTTATTTCTAACTATGGCATACATTTCTTTTATCCATAGATTATGCAAATCCTATTTTCTCCATTCTAAATATTTATCCTTTCTAAATATTTTAATGCAAAATATTGTAGATGCATTATATTTATTTGTTTCTAACAACGTGCAAAAGTGCACGTGCATTTTTACTAGTAAAAAAAAGTGTAAATAATGCCAAAACCAAAGAAAGAGACATTGAATTCCATCCTGGAAGTCATTCAAGATGCCATGGTACTTCATGGGGACAATCCAATGGTAATATGGATATTGAGTTTTGGGGTCTTTTTATTCAGCTTCAAATAGATGTCTAGCAACAAATTATCACACTTCCAATTATGACAAAGTATTCTTTGTTGATGATAAGCCCTTATACTATATAGCTCATGAGATATATATAGATAGAATGATCCTAGTAACTCTATGACAAAAGATATGTAACTATGAGGATGGATAAAATAAATTATCTAATACTTTTTAGGGATTTTTACATACATAACACCTAAAACTATTGAAAATACGTATTTAACACCTAAACTTCAATATTTACTAATATACCACCTAAAATCCCCCTTTCCTTCTATTCTACCACTCTGTTTATCCGTGTGTCGTCTTCCGTTTGTTGGCACTACCGACGTCCACGACGAACTCAACAGCCAGCTGATTTCCGCAGCCGCCGACACCTCCCGCGTGGCATCAGAGCATCCCCTACGCAGACTTGTTCGACCAAACTATCGTCCCCACATAAGTTGGAAGAAGAGGGGGTTGCAGGGGAAAGAGCGAAGCATAGTGGAATTGATTGTGGTGGAGGACTTGAGGGCATGAGAAGCCTGCGCCAACATTGCCGACAGTGAGTTGCTTTGAGCTATTCTGATTTACCGATGGGTTGGACTACGTGCTGATGGTTATTGGCACCGCCATAGACATCATTCACGACTACTCCTTGTGGACATACCAGTAACATCGGAAATCCATGATTTCGATTTGCTTTCTGTTGTTCCAGAGCCCATGTCTTCTAGCTCAACAAACCTGAGTGCTCATGAATCCACGAAGGTTCCAGGCACGAAGGTTCCAGGAATAATGCCTAATGGTGACCACCTTGACGTTGTAGTTCATGCCTTTGTGAAACTGAGAACTTGACCTTGATGTTGCCGAGCAAGTTGATGACTCGAGCATACAAGAAACAAGTTTTTTCTTCCACAGTAAGGCTACCAGCTATGGGTTATTCCTCATTTGCAGGATGATCGATAACTTGGGCTCCACCACATGCCCCTCCACAATCTCCAGCATGAACTCCCTTAAAACAGTTATGGCCACCTCCCTTAGCTCCGCAAAGGCAATACCTTTCCCCAAACATGTCCTCGGGCCACAGTTAAATGGCACAAACTTATAGGCTGGCTCGTGCCGCATGCTCCCCTGCTCAGTTATAGATCGCTCCGGCCTGAACTTCAAGCAATCCTTCCCCCATACCTCCTCCATCCTCGCCATAGTGTATATAGAAACCAAAACCTGTGTCCCCGGCTCCACCCTCTGCTTGCTCGACAGATTCTCTGCCTCTGCCACCGCCTTCGCTTTGAACAACACCGATGGGTACAGTCGCAGAGCCTCCGGCTATGGGTTATTCAAGTTGATGACTCGAGCAGACATTCTCCCCTTTCCGCCGACAATGGTATGCAAGGATGCCATTGACAGGGAAGACAGTTGCTGACAGTGATTTTTGACGGAGGGTTTTAACGGAATGTTAGAATTGATTAAAATAGGGGTTTTAGGTGGAATATTAATAAATATAGAAGTTTAGGTGTTAAATATATATTTTCAATAGTTTTAGGTGTTATGTATATAAAAATCCCTACTTTTTAAAAGTATTTCTTCAAGTAATTCAATATAATAACAACCATGGTTATCATGAAGGTGTCCATTAGATTGCCTTGGAGCTTTGATCACCTAGAAATAGACTAAGTAGAATATTCATGAAAGTTCAAATTTATTTAAAGTGAATTTAGTCAGGTGTGTGTGTTTGGATTATTCATTATAATTTGATTGTGTAAGATTAACCAAACGTTCAAGTATGATAACACAAAGTTACAATGAATCTATTTTTTTTTTATAAGTTTCAATATTATGTTTAATCATCACAAAATTATTATATTTCCTTTTATAAACTTAATTATTATTTATAATTTATATTTTTTTCCAATTAATTAATCATGATTTATTTATTCTTTTAATTATAAATTAATGGCTATGTGTGTAATTTATTTATTAGGATTTTAATTACTTTTATATTTAGCAAGTTTATGAGATCTTAATTAATATATTTATGTTAGATCTATATATCAATAAATATTTTTTAAAAATGTCTCATATATTTTATTAAATTTATTTGATCATTAATGCCCTATTTAAGTCTTTCTATTTGCAAGTGTTTTTTATTATATATTTTGTAATAATTTTGTATAGTGATTGAATTGCTCTTATTGTTGTTGATGATAATCTTAGTCACTACCCAAGTCTTTGAATATTCTGAAAGAAAGTATTCCTTATGATGCTAAGATTTGGCTAGAGAGGTATCTTTATCCATACTCAATATGAAGATACTCTTCTCTTATAAACGAGAAGGTGTGAACATTTCTCCATTAATATGTAGATGTAGTGATTAATACCACAATCTTAAAGCAAGAGAGTGCTTCGACATCATGAATGTAGTCCATTTTTTTATAGTTAGATTTATTTTACATTGCAGTTGAATTAATTTGCATGCTTATGATGATTGAAGGGTTATATGATCATATGTTAACATCATAAGGTTTTCTTACAATGTTATTTATATTGTTATATTCATACTTAATACTCTACTATTATTATTGATATATCTACACAATATTCGTACGATTTGACATGAATCTCAAGACAAAAAAGAAATTAAAAACTCACGGAAATAAATTCGAGATCATATGAACACCAATTTCAACAAACTTATTGTCAATCTGAATGTCTCAATGAGACGAACCTAATCGTATCAAAAGTGGGCCAATCTGAGCTTAAATGAGCTCAAATCAAACACTTGAAGTATGATCGAAAACTTCAAATATTAATTGGATAACCAAATGATCTTCAAATCAAACATACTTATAGTCAAATAGAGCGGCTCAGTAAGACGAATCTAATGAGCTCAATATCACTCAATTTTGATATCATTTGAACACATTGATACTGAATAAACGTGATCAAGGGAATTCATATGGATTGTACGGTGGAGTGTTTTGGATTCTGGTTCAAATTATTAAAATTTTTTTCCCAAAGAGCCTATAAATAGAGTCTCATTCTTTACATGAAGGAGGAGGAAGAAGAGAGAAAATTAGAGAAAGTGTTCTATTATTTTTCAGTAATCCTCGCCAATGACCACCACCAACTAATGCTTCTAACAGCCACCGGCCACCATCTCTAGAATACGTTTGTTTAATCCTCTCTTCTTCAACTCTAAAGAAAAAAGTATTTTTATATCACTTACTATATAGTGAATTTTTCAACTGGGCTAAGCCTCATGGTTTTTTCTCTTTTCGGATTTTTCCAAATAAATTTTTTTTGATCTTATTATTTTTATCTCTGCATATTGAATTTTTGGGCAATGCTGGAACATAAAATATATATTCTATCGACTCAAATTTTATAGCACGTTATTATTATTATTATTATTGTTGTTGTTGTTGTTGTTGCGGGCTAGAATATACGCGGCGGTAGAGTATTAATCCTACGTCTTAGCATTGCACGGATATCCAGCTCACACACAGAGAACATAAGATTTTTACGTGGAAAATCCTGGAAAGGGGAAAAACCATGGGGCCTGGCCCAGTTGAAATGATTCCACTAGAATTTGAGTAGATTACAGGGGCTTGACTCGCCTCCAAGGGTGATCAGATTACAAGTATCAACTGTAGGGTTGAAGTCGGAGGTATGTGAAAGTTCGATGTCACACTGGTGGAACTTCGGGGTCACCCGATGATCTGGTAGAACTTCAGGCCCTAAATGGTGGTTAGGTAGAACTCAGGGCCTTAGGTGAGGGTCCAACGGAGTTGAGGATGTCAGGCGGCAGTCCTGCGGAGTTCAGGGCTTCTGTCGGTAGTCCAATGGAGCTGAGGACGTCAGGTGGTGGTCCGGTGGAGCTCAGGGTGTCAGGCGGTGGTTCGGCGGAGTTGAGGACGTCAGGCGGTGGTCTGACGGAGTGCAGGGCCTCAGGCAGTGGTCCGGCGAAGTGCAGGGCCTCTAATGGTGGTCCGGCGAAGTGTAGGGTCTCAGGTGGTGGTCTGGCGAAGTGCAAGGCCTCAGGTGGTGGTCTGGCGAAGTGCAGGGCCTCAGGTGGTGGTCCGGCGAAGTGCAGGGCCTCAGGTGGTGGTCCGGTGAAGTGCAGGGCCTCAAGTGGTTGTCCGGCAAAACTCCGGCGATGGTCGAGGAGGAGCAAGAAGGCAAGAGCTCTATCTTTTCTCCTTAGGATTAGGTGCCCCTTTTCAAGAGGAGAGGGGGCTCTATTTATAGATTTGTGGGAGTGGCATGTCCCGTAAATAAGGGAAAGATCAAGGGTAGTTAGGGAGTGGTTTGAATGGACGGCCGATGTTAAATCCCTTGATCGTGGACCGTTTGTTGGACATTTGGAAGTCTTAGAGATATCAGATTTTGGCAATCTTGGGCTTGTTGGATTCGTCTCATCAAGCCGCTTGATTCAACTATAAGCACGTCATATTTGGAGATTGTTTGGTAATCCAAATTATGGTTTGAACTTTCCAATAGAGCTTCAGACCCTTGATTTGGGCCCATTTGGGCTCGGATTGGGTTGAATTTGGTATCGTTAGGTTCGTATTTCCGAGACGTTCAGTTCGACTGTAAGTTTATTGAAATCGGAGTTCGGATGGTCCCAATTTTAATTTTTGAAGTTTCTAACTAGATTTTGCCTCGAGATTCGTGCCCGATCAAGATAAATTTTGGAGGATGCATCAATTATTATTATTATTATATATTTATTATTATTATTTATATAATTAGTGGATATTGCTTTACATGATATTATGATATTGAATAGTTATATGCATATTAGTAAGAGTAACACTTATACCTATGTTCTAGATCATTCATTTATCTTAATCATATCGTTATAAATATCTTTATCACCATTTCCATCTTCTGGCACTCATTGCAAGTTTCTTAAAAATTGTTTATAGACTTATTGCTTATGTGATTGATTAGATTTGTTACATATGTACTTGTCTAATCACATCACAAACATATAGCTTATCTTTATGCACATTATATGAACTTATTAATATATGTTTGTTTAGTTTGACTCATTTATACCTCATTGTCCATAGCATATGGTAGTTCATTGCATTTTGTGGCACATTATATCTCTCATATTCATCATGTGAGATTAGATTGATTAAGATTTCGTTTGGGACGACTTTTTTATTGCTTCTTAAAATAGAGATTTAGTACAAAAATAATAAAACTTCTTTTTAAAACGCAATAAAAAAGTCGTCCCAAACGAAGCCTAAATTACAATAAAGAATTCTAAAATACAAAAAGTTGTGCTCATAATTCAGCTCATTTTTAGTGTACCTTGAAGAAACAATTAGTATTAGAACCCTAACTCTGTAATTGGTTTAAAATCCTATACTTTAGATCCTAATGACTCACATTTCAAAACTTTCTTTTTATTATTTTTCATATACTCTTAATAAAGTGAGGAAGTTAAAATGAAAGTGTTAATTTTACTGTCGATTAATCATTTTAAGTTTTTTTTAATGTTTATGTTTATAGATTTGTTTATATCTTAAAAAAGATAAAAAATTTTACATATTCTCACCATTTTGTATGAAGATAATGATAAGACAAATCCAAAAGAGTGATGTAATTTTATATTTATCATTAATTTATGTGATTATTATTGAATATTTTTTATTTTTAAAATATATAAATTATAATGTGATGTTAAATGCATATTTATATCCCATATTTTCAATAGCAAATAAATCTTGTGTATGTATTATATTGTATTCGTATTCATATCTATACCGATGTATTTTATATGTCAAATTCATATTTGACGAGTTTGAGTGCTAAATACTAAATAATTAGAAGTTAAGAATATAAAAACTAAAGTATTAAGATAAAATTGTAAGAAATTGGAATCTTATTTGATATAATTATTTTGATTCCTTACTTTTATTGCACTCATAACATATAATTACTGTTACATGGAAATACAAATTGCTTTACAAATCCTCTAAAATTCTACCTATCATAGAGAAGATGGACATATAAAATAATGCTTTTCCAAAGGCATCTCTTATATAAATTAAAAGGAGAGATTATTATGTGCGGAGATCGGACACAGAGAACCGTTCAATTTTGTCTTTATGAACAGTAAAAGCACAGTTACTGTTCATCACTGCACTTTTACATTTCAACATTGCACTTTTACTGAGATTTTATTGTTCACATAGACAAAACTGAACGGTTCTCTATGTCCGGTCTCCGCATGTAATAATCTCTCAATTAAAAGACATCTCTTATATAGAAAAAAAAAACGAATGTACTATAAAAATGATATATGGTTGTTGCGGGCTAGAATATACACGACGATAGAGTTAGAATTTTACGTCTTAGTGTTACACGGATATCCAGCTCACACACACAGAGAACACAAAATTTTTATGTAGAAAACCCTGAAAAAGGGAAAAATCACGGGGCCTGGCTCAGTTTGAAATGATTCCACTAGTACTTGAGTATGTTACAGTGAGCTGACTCGCCTCCAAGGGCGATCAGATTACAAATATCAACTGTAGGATTGAAGTCGGGGGTATGTGAAAGTCCGACGTCACAGTGGTGGAACTTCAGGGTCACCTAGTGATTTGGCAGAATTCTGGGCCTTAGGTGGTGGTCCGGTAGAACTCCGGGCCTTAGTTGGTTGTCAGGTAGAGCTGAGGACGTTAGGTGGTGGTTCAACGAAAGTCTGGGCCTCAGGTGGTGGTTCGATGGAGCTGAGGACGTCAGGTGGTGGTCCGGCGGAGCTCAGGGCGTCAGGCGGTGGTTCGGTCCAGCGGAACTCCGACATTAGACTGTGGTCCGGCGGAGCTGAGGACGTTAGGTGGTGGTTCGACGGAGCTCAAGGAGTCAAGCGGTGGTCCGACCAAGCTGAGGACGTCAGGTGGTGGTCCGGCGGAGCTCAGGGCGTCAGGCGGTGGTCCTACGGAGCCGAGGATGTCAGGTGGTGGTCCGGTGGAGCTTAGGGCGTCAGGCGATGGTCCGGTGGAGCTTAGGGCGTCAGGCGGTGGTCCGGCGGAGCTTAGGGCATCAGGCGGTGGTCTAGAGAAACTAAGGATGTCAGGTGGTGGTCCGGCGGAGCTCAGGGCATCAGGCCATGGTCCGATCCTGCGAAACGCCGACGTCAGGCTGTGGTCTGGCGGAGCTGAGGATGTCAGGTGGTGGTCCGACAGAGCTCAGGGCGTCAGGTGGTGGTCTGGTGGAGTTGAGAACGTCAGGTGATGGTACAGTGGAACTCCGACGTCAGACGGTGGTCCGGCGAAACTGAGGACGTCAGGTGGTGGTCCAGTGGAGCTTAGGGCGTCAGGCGGTGGTTCAACGGAGCTCAGGGCATTAGGCGGTGGTTCGGCGGAGTTGAGGAATTCAGGTGGTGGTCTGGCGGAACTTCAACGTCAAGCGGTGGTCTGGCGAAACTGAGGACGTCAGGTGGTGATCTGGCGGAGCTCAGGGTGTCAGGCGGTGGTCCGGCGGAGCTGAGGACATTAGGTGATGGTCTGGCGGAGCTCAGGGCCTCAGGCGGTGGTCCGGCGGAGCTCAGGGCGTCAGGTGGTGGTCCAGCGGAACTCCGACATCATGCGGTTGTCCGACGGAACTGATGACGTCAGGTGGTGGTCCGGCGGAGTTCAGGGCGTCCGGCGGTTGTCCGGCGGATCTCCGGCTGTGGTCGAGGAGGAGCAAGGAGGCAAGAGCGATCTCCGATCTCTCTATTTTCTCCTTAGGATTAGGAGTCCTTTTCAAAGAGGAGAGGGGGCTCTATTTATAGATTTTTTTGAGTGGCATAGCCCGTAAATAGGTGGAAGATCAAGGGTAATTAGGGAGTGGTTTGAATGGACGGCCAATGTTGAATCCCTTGATTACGGACCATTTATTGGATATTTGAAGGTCTTAGAGATATTGGATTTTGGCGATCTTGGGCTTGTTGGATTCGTCTCGTCGAGCCGCTCGATTTGACTATAAGCACGTCATGTTTGGAAACCGTTTGATAATCAACATTATGGTTCGAACATTCTAACAGTGCTTCAGACCCTTGATTTGGGCCTATTTGGGCTCGGATTGGGTTGAATTTGGTATTGTTTGGTTTGTATTTCTGAGACGTTTAGTTCGACTATAAGTTCACTGAAATCGGAATTCAGATGGTCCCAATTTTAATTTTGAAAGTTTTCAACTTGATTTTGCCTCAAGATTCGTGCCCGATCAAGATAATTTTTGAGGATGTATCAATGGTATTTAATACAACATATTTTTAATAAATAAATAAATAATTAATTATTTTAAAACCCAACAAAAATAATTGGAATAAAGGCCGCAGGGGAAGAAAGGGGTGATATGCAATAAAACAGGTAGATCTGCAATTTCATAAGATGAATGGTGCCAACTAGGCAAGAAAATAGGAATCAATCGCCAGGGCTCAATGAGCCATTTATCTCTTCTTTGTGTGAAGGACTGTCGTCATCTCGCTCGGACTCTAGGGTTTCTTAATATTTTTTTTTTGGCTTCGAAACAGTAGCGCCGACCCGTCGCCATGAGTGCCCAGACCGCCGAGGAGCTCCTCGCAGCTCAGCTCGAGCAACAAAAAATCAACGTAGGCTTACTTTTCCTCCTTATCCTTTGTTCTATCCAATTCAGTGCAAAATCGTTCTTTGTTTATACTATTATCCATCTCTCTATTTTGTTTCCTAATTTCGATCTATCTTCTCTTTGATTTGTGCACATGGGTCTAAGGTTGTATTTAGGTTCATATAGAGATAGCTTTCCCAATCATATTTGCCCTCTAAATAACGTCGCTTGCTACTCTTGAGATGCCCCGGTTTTTAATAGCTTAATATGTTAAGGTTTAAAGATTACTGAATCGTTTTTGAAGCCTTGTATTTTTCTAAACAAGGGTCTAGGAGCGACAGGAGAAACTGAGCTTGTTAAATACTGAAATAGCAACTAAGAGGCAAGGTAGCAGTCGTGCCCATGATTGCTTTTGAAAATTCAACTTGAGGCTATGTCTGGAAAAATTAGATGACGTTGTCCTAAGCAGAATTTTTTTTGTCGCTTTTTGCTCCACTATGAACCTAATTTTCATTAGGATGATGTATTCATTGCTTTACCAATGGCTGTAGAAGGGCTGCTTGGTTTGATGTTAAATTAGGATTAGATGTGAACTAGGTGTTTAATCCACAAATTAGTTTATTTTCTCTGTTTAGCAGTCTAGATTTGGTGATCTATTATTTGTTCCCAATCCAACCTTCTCCTGGACCAGAGTTAACTCTATTATGGAACTTCTAGGATTAACTTTATCCCTGTTTAAACTGAACAGAAAATCTTATGCATGCTAAACATGGTTTTGATTATTTCTGCTATATTTCTGCTATATTATTTAATTATTTAGGATTAGAAATTTGCCTACTGATCTGATATCAAATCAAACAAAATTATCTATGAAATATTTGAGATTTTTTTTTGAAGATACACTTCTTTCTATCCATGTTTGGATGGAAAGTGTTTTTACAATTCAGTATAAATTCAGAGACATCTGATGTATCATATTAACTGTTGAGAAGAGCTCAAAGAACCAAAACACTGGTAGAAAGCTAAACAACACAATAAGTCAGTATTTATTTATTTTTTGTCATTCTCATTATTCCTTGAATTCAAGCTATAAGAGAGGAAGTTTCTGAATGTCAATTTCATCAGTTCTTGAATCTATAATATTTAAATAGAACATTTCTGCAGAAAGAACTTTTTTAGTCTATTGAACTTATTTTTTGTGGTATGCATGGGGTTTTAATGGCTTCTGTATAAGCCTCTTTTTACTGTTTTTGATAAGCTCCTCAAAGGAATCATCGAATAAAATTCATTCAATGAGGCATGGGCAGATGCTCACTCCTATCATAATATTAAAACTTGAGGTTTTATAAAAATTTGATAATATTCTTTCTTTTTTTGGATTATTTTTTGAGTTTGTTCCTTAGATGTATATTTCAAGTTAGGCCAGGTCTTATTGGAAATACCAATTGTGAATGGATAACATTCTATTCTATTTTATGTTCTTCAATTTCTTATGGTTATTTCAGTCCTCATGGCTTATTTAATTTCTTAAATTATGAGGCCTTCACTTTAAAGGTTATGTCATCAAATACAAGGAAAAATGGAATCGATTACAACATATTATTTTTAATTTTTAGATTGAATTTCTGAATCACTAATTTCATAGACTGATGCAATTGTGAGGTTGCATCCATTGTGATTTTGAGGTCCTGGAGGTTGACTGATGCAACTAACCACATTGCAATACTGTGTAAGGCTGCATTGACCAACCCTTCACAAACCTGTATCGTTGGGAAGCCTTGTTTACTGTGTATGCTCTTTGTTGCCATCTTTAGTGTCTGGATTTCACTTTTTAAAGATTATAGCATGCCTCAAGGAATTCAGTGTATGCACATATCCCAACTAATTCAGTTTATCAGTGTATATACTCATCCCAAGGAATTCAATACTTATACTCTCTTTTTATATGAGTTGTAACTAGAATACCAGCTGAAGTAGTTTTAAATGATTTATTTCAAAATAGTTCATCCAGACTTTTCAATGATCTTGTTCTGAAATTTAAGTGTGTGAAACTACATTTAAATTAAGTATTGCATGGTTTGCATTTGATATCCTTCATTGGGTATTGTTTGCTCCTTTTTGCTCTGCTGCCTTGCTAAATTTGCCAATGTAAATTCCTAAATGCTTGCATCTACAGCTTGATGAGCCTGTTGTTGAGGATGATGATGATGAAGATGATGATGAGGACGATGATGATAAAGATGATGATGACGTGGAAGGTAAATGTAGAATCCTTTTACTATCAGGCATTATTAAAAAATGCTTGTTAACTAATATGTTTGAGCTTGCTTGATAAATTTTCAATCTCTTAGTGACAGCTACTCCTTGCAAACTAAACTAGTGTGAATTTATGGTTTTACATTTCATGCCATTCCTTCAAATATTCTTGTGAATTCTTGATTTCTTGTTCAATGGTGGAGAATTGTGCCAATGGTTGTATGATCTTTGTTCTCTATTTATTCTAGTGTTGATCAATATGCACATTGTAAAAACTGAGTGCAGAAACCCAACTTATTCTTATCATTTACATGTAATATTTATGACCAAATTGAAAATTTTGCATCTTCAATGAAACTGAAGATTGGCTTGTATGCTCCATTCTCTTCTCAACAGTGAATAACAATATTTTTTTTTTCACTTTGAACACTTGCTCCCTTTCATAATAAGCGAGGAGTGATATTATATTCATATTTAAATATTAGTGATTGATTCTCTTAGCTGAACCATCAAAAGAACCAGCAAGATCTTAAATAACATGCTCTTTGAAACTTAAAAATTATTATTTTTGCTGTGTAAAACTAGAACTTTGTCTAGATTGTGGACATTAATTTCTAAGATATCTTCAACGTTTGCATTCCCTCAAAGCCATTTTCTATGCAGAAATCATGCATCACATTTTTCTTTAATATGAACCTTTGGGAAGTGGCTTTGACAATCATTGTAATGTTAGCAACAATGAAGTTGACTAAATGATTCTATGCATCCTAAATATTGGAACATCTTATTATTTTATAAACCTAAGCCTATTACCCATCATGGACCTTTGCATTGAAGTAAATAAAATCTTTAACCCAATGTTTTGAAAGGCATTGCTAGGGTTGGACACACTATAGAGTTGGGGCATAACAAAAGTCCCCCATGGTAGATGGGGTAGGCTTTTGACTTGCGGAGCATACGCTCAACAAGTCGAGTTTTGCTCTGGGCGCATTTGGTTGGTGCGCACATGCTCTATGACAAAAATTGATAAATTAATTTAGAAGTCATTAAATAATCAAACGTTAGTTCAATATAATATAACATTCCCAATAATTAAGAATTCAAATTAAAGAAATATTTTCCCTAATCAAACATCAATTAGAGAAGAGGATTTGGAAGCTTAGGAGCTTGAGAAATGAGGACTTGAGGAGTACATAGAAGTTGTCTGGTTTCATTTTGACACCAAAATTGGTTTGAATTTATATGTTTGTGTCGATTGGACTTAGGAGTATGAATATGAATCATATTACTATAGAATATGGCACTTATTTTATTTCATTTTTTCTTGTATTTTGTATCATTTTTTTAATTTATGAAAAAAAAATAACGAGGCTCAAGTCATTCCTTGTCCTACCTTTTTACCCTCTAAAACATTATTTTAGCCTAACTTTACCTTAGGAGCTTGAGGAATGAGGACTTGAGGAGTGCATAGAAGTCATCTTGTTTCATTTTGACATCAAATTTGGTTTGAATTTATATGTTTGTGTTGATTGGACTTTGTAGTATGAATATGAATCATATTATTATAGACTATGGTATTTGTTTTATTTCATTTTTTCTTGTATTTTGTTTCATGTTTTTAATTTACGAAATTAAAGAAAAATTAATGAGGCTCAAGTCATTCCTTGTCCTATCTTTTTACCCCTCTAAAACATTGTTTTAGCCTTTCTTTTTGCAGATGCTCTTTAAATTGATAGTGAATCTCAATATTTTCTTCTAAAATACATACTATTCTTTTGTACTATTGCCCATCTTTCTACCAATCTTCTTGTTATGAGCATGACATTTAGGATTGTTGATTGAACATTTGAAAGTTTGCTTTCAATCCTGTGAATTATGTGCTTGGAATATAACAAAATTTTTTATTTTTGAAGTACATCTTCTTTCTTGTTGCTTTAACAAGAATACGTTGTATTGTAGTACCTTTGTTGTCAACATGTTAAATTTTCTCATAATAGGTCTAAATCACTCCATCAAATTATTTTATTAAAATAAATAAATTAGGTATTATTTAATGACACCCAAACAAATGAATGATTTTGAATTTGCATACTTCTTTTGATATGGCAGTTGTTATATAGCATATTTAGTTATTTTGTGGGAGGAATTGATCCCGTAGAGGAAGTGATGATGCCAAAAGAAAACTTTTTTATTTCACGATTTACCATCATTAATTACAACCTAAGACCTACAATTTAATAATAGTACCACTAACTTTTTTTGGACATTGTAATTTTACTAACATTAAAATATTGACCGACAAGCATCAAATGATTAATGACTATTTTAACCCTAACATTTGATAATGAAAAATAATAATAAACACCGTAAAAGAACTAACTACATGACTATACTATGCATATAAGACAATATTGATAATTGGAAGTTGGCATCTTGCACTGCATCAATTCCTCTCGATTACAAAAAGCTATACTATCAAGAGTTGAAATGTTGCTGAAGCTTCACAGATCTTTGATTGCATTGATGAGTGATTATATTTTGTGATAAATTCATTATGAAGAAGAGTAACAAATAACAAATCCATTCTATGTGGAGGTGAAGAATGGAAAATGTTAGTTCTGTGTGGAATCTGATTGTATTGATCAATCGGGTTGTACTGTTGACTCATACCTCAATTCTGTCGGTCGGGCTTGCTGAGGGGTTGCAGGGGGTCTCCCCCTGCTTAGATTTGGGGGCCTTGCCCTCTTTCCATACAACCATATAACGCTGCGGCATTATGGTCTTTGGTTGGAGACAAAGAGCAAAGCGCTGTGGCGTTGTAGGTTGCAGTGCCATGACGCTGCAAGTCAGGCTGGAGACAAAGAGTGGAGCGACATAGTGCTCCAAACCTCGGCGCCGTGGCGTTGTGAGTTGGGCTAGGCAGTTTCTTTATCGTTTTTCATGCTTGAAGTGTGTTTTCTTTTGTATAATTTAAGTGCGTCTCTTTGTCTATTCTATGAAGTGAATGGAAAAGTGAAGTCAAGAGAGACAAGAAGAGAGTGAGAGAGAAAAAGATTTGTGCAATTTCTCCCAATATTCATAATGAATTTCTTGGTGTAGTGTGGCTTCGTAGTTTTTTCTTGATTTTAGGTTTTTCCATGTTAAATCCTGGTGTTCATTTCCGTTATTTTCTTTTCCTGTTTGTTTTGTTGCGTGGTTTACTTTTTCAACAAAAAATTCCATATAAATGGAAGGGGAACAATAATCTCATCAATAACAATATTAATTGAAGACAGTTCATCAATCTTCAAAAATACTATCATTAGATTTGGAAAGATTGCTTTGACAAATTGGGGATTTTCATGTATGGTGATGGATTGGTTTGGTGTCTTATTTTTTATGAGAAGTTGATTTTTTTTTGTTCATCTGATCTCATAGTTGGGCTAGGTTGGCTTATTTGGGTTAGCTTGGTTGAGCTATTTTAGGCCAATTAGGTTGAGAACCTTGGGTCAAGCTTGGGTTTGAAAAATATTTGGAACTAGGTGGAGGTGCCAAATGACAAATCCATTTGAAGTGGATATGTTGAATGGAAAATCCTGAAGAAGCTAGGAAGCGGAGAATAACCTCAACAACATTAATATTGATTAAATACTTATCGGTTATCCTCAGGAACACTTTCATTAGCTTTGGAAAGATAACTTTGAAAAATTGAAGGTTTTATGCACTGTGATAGATTGGTTTGATGCTTCCATTTTCTAGAAAGAAGTTTTTTAATCCTATTTGGGTTCATGGTTGGGCCATGTTGGCTGTTTGAGTTGGGTCAATCAAACTGATTTAGGTTAATTAATGAGCTGAACCCTTGTGTCAAGCTTGGTTTTGGAGGATAAGTGGAATTAGGTTAGGCTTGGATAACCTAACTAGGTTTGATTGGGTTAAGGTGGTGGAGAAACTTGTGGAGGAAAAAAGTTGGAGATTAGGATGAAATTTTGAATTCAAGTTCTTTAATTTCAAATTCAAATTTCAATTTGAAATTCAAACAACTGATAAGTTTGGAGACTTTGGTGGAAAATATTATGGAGGGGAATGAGGGATATTATTGAGTGAATTGTGGTTGGTATTGTTGAGGATGTTGGTAGAGTTATTGCTTAAAAGAAAGGGGTAAACAATGATTGGATAGTTGCAATCAAATATCAAATTTGATTTGAATTTGAAATCTAAAAGTTCAACCTTTTTTTTAAAGAAGTCCTAAGACTTATTTTAAATTTGAAATTATTGAAAACTTTGAATTATCAACTTTTCCCCCTTTCTTTTCATTTTTGGAGAGTTTGTTGCAATCACTTAATATTGGTGGAAGGATGTTTTAGCTATTGGAGGTGGTGGCAGACGGCTTTAGATACAACAATGATGATAAATATAAAAAACGGTAAA
This sequence comes from Dendrobium chrysotoxum, assembly GCA_019925795.1. Classification (NCBI taxonomy): domain Eukaryota; kingdom Viridiplantae; phylum Streptophyta; class Magnoliopsida; order Asparagales; family Orchidaceae; genus Dendrobium; species Dendrobium chrysotoxum. The sequence continues at coordinate 75,803,072 of CM034302.1, read as the reverse complement.
ATTATTTAAAAAATAAGCATTTAAGGGCTCGATGGTTTGCATTTAGAATGTATGCATTTTAGTAAATGCGATCTATTTTGATTATTCTAGTTGCTTTATTTAATATAAAAGTAAAAAAAAAGGAAACTGTTTGATCAATTTAGTTGGATGTAAAATTTTGAATTATAAAAGAAAAAAATATAATAATAGTTCTAGAACAAAAATGCACAACTTGTAACTAGGGGTGCAAACGAGTTGAGTCGAGCTTGAACCAGGGGTTGTTCGAGTCGAGCTCGACTGCCAGATATCGAGCTCGAGCTCGAACTCGAGTCGAGCTCAAAATTCGAGCTAGAGCTCGACTCGTCTCATATCGAGCAGCTCATCGAGCTCAATCCGAGCTCAAAATCGAGCAACTCGTGCCGAGTTCCTCCGTCGTCGTGTGCGTTGTCGTCCCGAGGTCCGTCCGTGGTTGCGTTCTTTCCGAGCTCCGCTGTCCAGATCCGAGCTCCGCCATTGTCGTCATCTTGAGCTCGTTTGTCATCATCCCGAGCACCGTCGTCGAGATTTGTCCGTCCGAGCTTCTCGTCGTCGTGTTCGTTCCGAGCTTCACCGTCGAGATCTGAGCTCCACCGTTGTTATCATCCTGAGCTCGTTCGTCGTTGTCTTGAGCTCGGCTGTCGAGATCCGTCTGCCCGAGTTTGTCGTCGCGTCCAGTGTCCACTGTCGAGCTCCGTCATCGTCGTCCCGAAGACCCGAACACGTCTGTCGTCATCCCGGGCACGTCCCTTCGTCGCAAGCTCATTCCCTTCTAGTCAAGCTACTCATCGAGCCGACGAGTCGAGTTTGAGGTCTGTTCGAGCTCGAGCTTGATAAGCCTTCGAGCTCGAAACTGTGTTAAGCTCGACTCGTCAAGCCTGTTACCGAGTCGAGTTCGAGCTGGCTCGCGAGTCGGCTTGACTCGGTTGCACCCCTACTTGTAACCAAACTTTAATATATCTAAAGTGAAATACACAACTTTTTAACGAATTTAATTAAGGTATACAACCTTTTTCTCCTCTTTTTAAAAATATCTGTGGTGTGGTTTGTATTGTTTGTTTTTGTTTTTGTTTTTTGTATGAAGAATTGGTGAGGTGAGCTTATTTAGGGGATAGCAGTTCTTGATAGGTCTTAATTTGATTTTGAACATTTTATTCTTTTTAGCTTGAATTCAATTTGAGATGAGTGGAAAATGATTGATTTTGAGTCGAGTTTTGGTTGATTTGAGCTATTCTTTTATCTTAAAAATATTTAATAAATTGAAGTGCAGCTTATCTAATACATATATGCATGTGTATTGAATAATGCGTACATAATTAAATAAATAAATATGTCGATATCCAATTTTTTCTGTGCGCTTACACGCATCTGTGTCCCAATGCATCATTTCTTTAGTAATCATAATCTAATTATTATCTTTGACCTCAGTATCCAGTTGAAGATTCTACTAGATAAGACTTAATAATAAAATTTATTCCAAAATAATAAATGATTATACTGCTCGAGATAATTTAAAATAAAGATAAAAAACTAAATATGATCCGAGAAAGATAGAAAATACGAAGGCGTTAAAATGCTAGACATGACAGGTAATTCATGCTTGTTTTACATGCTTCCTTGCGATACAAAAGATTCTACCATGGGGATTTTGAAAATAATCCATTGTTCCTTATAATTTTGTCTTTTGCTATAGTTTTAAATTGGTAAATTGTTGGAAGCAAATCCCGAGAAGAGGAGATGAATGGAAATCAATCTTGAGGAAGAAATCATGAATAGTTCAATTTCCTGTGTAGAGAGAGATGAATGGGATAAACATCTATATAGGATGAAGGGGAAAAACATCTGTAACACGTCCAAAAAATAATTTAATTGTAGAACTGATAGTAAGTGGTTGCAAAATTTGTGAAAATCCATGACTGAAATCTGATTTCAGCAAACCAGAAATTGAAAAACCAAAGAGAACTCACTAGAACACTTTTTTTTTATTCAAAATAGCTATGAAAGAAGGACAAGATGCAATTGGATTTTTAATTGGAGAGGAAGATCCTACTCTCCCAAATCCTAGCCCCCGGCTAGAGCCCAATCAATCTAAGAATAATCTAAATTCAGCAAACAAGACATCATAATCATGAAATCACTCTATTGTTAGCTTTAAATAGGCTCCCCTAATTCCCTCCCAAATCACTCCCCTTTTCCTAGATAGTTGCCTCTTATATTTGAATTCAAATCATATCTTGCCTTAAATAATTCTCTCTCAATTATAATTAAAATTTTTCTAAACAATTCCCCCTTGATTCGTCCTCTCTTTCCCTAAATAATTCCCTCTTAGATTTTAAATTCAAATTTGATCTTTTGCCCTAACTAATTTCCTCCAAATTGTAATTAAAACTTTCTTAAATAATTCCCCTTTTATTAAGAACCTTTATAAACTGCTATCTCTTGATTAGGAAACTTTCAAATTCTCTCCCAATCAAATTGCTCGGTCCACCAATACTCCCCTCCTAAAGTGCTACATTGTCCTCAAGATGGAACGAAGGAAATGACTACTGAAGCACTTGATTGAAAAATGGCCTATCATTGGGTCGAATGATCCCTGCCTCCATCATCTCCTCGATTAATCTCTCAATCTCTTCATTCTGGATTTGGGGATGATGGACACTGATAGGCGAGACTCCTTCCTTCAAGATGATAGCATGCTTGCATTCCTGCAGAGGTGGCAACCCTTGAATTGGCTGGAACACCCCTCGATACTATTGTAGTGGTGGTTGAACTATGTTTGGTGCTTCTATCTTCTCCCCATCTTTTTCTCCTTTCAAACTCTGTAGCTTCACCAAAAATTCCACTCCTTCACCTTTCCCTTCCTTGGAAGTGGCTCCAATGGTGGCATCTTCTCTTCTTCCCCCAACATTTTCACCTCCTGATCTTTCACTCTCCTTATCGGATTAGGGTTTCCTCCACTCCCTTGGTCACTGGCGGCTCCTCCTGCCTTTGACAACGCCGTTTGGTTTGGAACTTGAGCATCTTCCTTATCATCTCGCCAATGATGGAAAACATCTCATCGATCTTCTCATGGATGGCTGAAAATTATTTTTTGAAATCTAAAATCTTTTCTACAAAATCAAATTTCAATTGTCCTCATTCCAGCACTTCTACCTTTCTTCCCACCATAGCTACCCGGATTTAAGCTCCAAACAGTTAAAAGAAACTGTAAAAAACAGCGAATATGATCTTCCAACAGCAAAAATCAGCAAGATGAAGGGAACAAACAAAACAAAAATTAGTAAGGAAGACTTATATTTCGGCCCATGACACGGCTCTGAAACCAATTTGATAGGAAGTGGATGTAGGTATTGAGAAAACTAGGAAGAAGAAGAAGAACACACTAGAATTTTTTATTGAAAGATATATGAAAGAGAAAACAATATACAATTGGATCTTCAATTGGAGAGGAAGATTCGGCTCTCCCAAATCTCTAGCCACCGGATAGAGCTCTCACAACCTAATAAATTCTAATTTCAGCAGACTCATAACATAATCCTTAAATCACCCTATTGTTAGCCTTAAATAGGCTCCTCTAATCTCCTCCCAAATCAACCCCATTTCCCTAAATAATTCCCTCTCATATTTAAATTCAAATCATATCTCTTGCCCTAAATAATTCACTCCCAATTATAATTAAAATTTTCCTAAACAATTCTTCCTTGATTAAGAACCTTCCTAAACAGTTCCCTCTTGATTTTCCTAATTTTCCCCCAATAAAATCGATTAATCCATAATACTCCCCTCCCAAAGTGCCACATTGTTCTCAAGATGGAAGGATGAAAACTGTCTAGTCCTGGGCGATCATATCCAAGTAATTTAGATAACCACCTCTGATGCTCCTTAGTCACCATCCTTTACTCCAGCAGAAACTTTAGACTCATTTGGTTTGTCCTGATGATAAAGTGTCACCCCAATAAATAAGGTCGTCACTTTTGGATGGCTAAGATAATTGTCATTAACTCACGCTCTTATACAAACTTGAGCCTCTCCCTGGTTGTGAGTATCTGGCTGAAATAAACAATGGGTCGATGATCCTGTATAAGTATTGCCTAGGCCTTATACTGATGCATCTGTCTCCACCAGGTACACCCGCCCATGGGCATCCACCTCTTCAAATATCGGCATCTTCCACTTCCTCACCCTAGCATCTCCACTCCAACTTCCTCCCCCTCCAATGGTTCCCTCGTGCATCGAGGGTAGGACTCCCACCTTTCTTCCTTCTTCCTTCTTCCTTGCATAACCCGATCCCCATAGCTCGACTTGACCCCCTCCATCTCCTATCACCCACTTCACTTGCCCAAAATACCTCTCATAGTGGTCAACCACCTCACCACCTCGATCATAAAATTTCCTCATTATTGTCCCCCCATCCGGAAATCCTGATCTGCCCCTTATTAGAGCCCTAGGAGGTTGTTTTTGATGAAAAACTCTCTTCGTTGAACTCCTGTCCGCTCTTCTTTCCCTTAGATTCGACCAAGGGAATCCTGATCAAATCTTGATTAGGGTTTGCAATTGGAACCGTCAGTGGAGTTTTTGATTGCATCTCTATGAGCTTCCTCATCATCTCCTCCAACCTTTCAAATCGGCTCTCCATTTGATTCTCCATGGTTGAAATCCTTTGATGGTTGAAAACTTTTCCTCCATCCAGGATTTGATTTCCAGGATTTGATTTGCTCCACTTTGCCCTGCAACGCATCCACCTTTTTTGTTGCCATCTCTCCAAATTCTCGTTCTGATACCAATTTGATAGAAAGTGGATGTAGGTATTGAGAAAACTAGGAAGAACACATAGGAACTTTTTATTGAAAGATATATGAAAGAAAAAAGCAAGATACAATTGAATCTTCAATTGGAGAGCAATCCCTGACCGGTGGCTAGAGCCCTCACAACCTAAGAAATTCTAATTTTAGCAAACTCATAATATAATCCTAAAATCACCTTATTGTTAGCCTTAAATAGGCTCCCCTAATTCTCTCCCAAATCAGCCCCCTTTTTCTAAATAATTTCCTCTTATATTTGAATTCAAATCAGAGCTCTTGCCCTAAATAATTCACTCCTAATTATAATTAAAACTTTCCTAAACAATTCCTTCTTGATTAAGAACCCTCCTAAACAGCTCCCTCTTGATTAAGAAACTTCCTAATTTCCTCTCAATTAGTCAGCCAATCCATCTAGAACCTTTTGAAACAATCAAGCATCTCCAACAAAGTGATACTTTTATGCATCTAGGAAGTAAAAATAGCAAGTAGGCAATAAGGAAAATGCAGGAATCCAAAGATTAGGGCTGAAATTTGATTCTCTCTTCAACAGGAAAGAAAGATAAAATTGATCTACTATTTTCGAGATGTAGATCAGCTCTCCGACGAACCCTAGACACTGCTAGGAAGCTCTCCAAAATAATACTACAGCAAACACAAATTATCTCATGCCCCAACCTTAGACAAAACCCTCTCTTAAGTAGCCCTAGCACACAATAACACAAATAGAACCTTCCTAAACACAATAAACATAATTGGAAAACTTTCCTAAATAGCTCCCCTTAATTTCTCCTCCTTCCATAATGCATGACAGCTCTCCTGGGCCCCACAAGACTGGCTGAACTCTCCCCTTGGCTCCCTTCCTAATTCCACCTGGCCCCCTCTTGTCATAAGAACACCATCTCTGAAACTCTCCTCAATTGCCCCAATAGTAACTCAAATCTCTCCCTCTACTCCATGACAGTCCCATCGTGAGTCAAGGCAAGGAATTGCTGGTGTAGGTCTCCTTCCTGAATGGCTCAAAAATGTTCCAACAAGCAATCCTTAAACTCTTCCTATGAACGGATTGGATATCTAGCCTCTATCCATTTGAAACAGGTGAGGGCTTTCCCTTCCAGAGATAGCCCTGCAACTGTAAGCTTATCTTCCTCTCTCAACCCATTCATCACGAAATACCTCTCCACTTGGTATACCCACCCATGGGCATCCTCCCCTTCAAATACCGACATCTTCAACTTCCTCACCCTAGCATTGCCACCTTCCCAATAGCTTCTTCTTCCTCCAGTGTAGCGGTTGCCGTGATCCCTCCATATTTTCCCCGTGTATCGAGGGTGGGAATCCCACCTTTCTTCCACCCCGCTTCATATGACCCGATCCCTATGGCTCGGCTTGTTCCCCTCCTTCTCTGGTCATCCACTCCGCTTGCCCAAAAGACCTCTCCATCTCGTATACCCCAACCCATGGGCATCCTCCCCTTCAAATATCGACATCTTCAACTTCCTCACCCTAGCATTGCCACCACCCCAATAGCTTCTTCTTTCTCCATTGTAGCGGTTGTCGTGATCCCTCCTTGTTTCCCCCGTATATCGAGGGTGGGAATCCCACCTTTCTTCCACCCCGCCTCATATGACCCGATCCTTATGGCTCGGCTTGTTCCCCTCCTTCTTTGGTCATCCACTCCGCTTGCCCAAAAGACCTCCCATAGTGGTTGGCCACCCCACCACCTCCATCTCCAAGAGCTTACTCATCTCCTCCAACCCTCCAAATCAGTTTTCCATAGATGAAAGCCTTCCCTCCATGGTTGAAAATCTACCTTTGATGGTTGAGAACTTCTCCATTCTAGATTTGATTTGCTCCACTTCGCCTTCCAATGCATCAATCTTCTTTGCTGCTATCTCTCCCAAAACCTTGCTCTGATACCAATTTGATACGTCTTGGAAGTAAAAACAACAAGTAGGCAATAAGGAAAATGCAAGAATCTAAAGATTTGGGCTGAATTTTGATTATTTCTTCAACAAGAAAGAAAGATACAATTGATCTATTATTTGAGAGGCAGATCAGCTCTCCCACGAATTCTAGACACTACTAGGAAGCTCTCCAAAATAAAACTACAATAAACACAAAAAAAAAGCCCTAGCACACAATAACACAAATAGAACCTTCTTAAACAACATATACATAATTTAGGAAATCTTTCTAAACAATTAAAATATTCCTAAATACAATAAACATAATTAGGAAACCTTCCTAAACAGCTCCCGTTGATTTCACCTCCTTCCATAATGCATGACAGCGCTCCTGGGCCCCACAAGGCTGGCTGAACCCTCCCCTTAGCTCCCTTCCTGATTCCACCCAGCTCCCCTCCTGGCGGAACATACTTATTCTAGAATCAATGAACCAAATTGCATCAATTGTGGGCCACTTATTCACAAGCAAACGCATTTGTTGGGTAGATGGAGAAAATCCATACTCCTTTTTTTTGTAATTTATTTTTTTCTGGAAAGGATAACTGTTTAGGCTTTAATGAAAAAGGTTTTGTTTTGGATTTAGAATTAAGTTTTTTATTTATTAAAGAGAGGTGAATGCTTTCTCAACCAGGTGGCAGTTAGAGATCGAAGGGGGAAGTCCAACTGAATTAAATTAGAGAATCAGTTTAAATTTAGGTAGTTAAAAGTTCCTAGTCTGTTTTGGAATAAAAATAGAAATTTAAAATTTTCTGGAATTTAAAGTTCAAGTGCAGGTAGAAATACTCCTTGATATTAGGAGGGTCTTATGGAGATTGGACAAGAAGGAAGATTACTTTGAATTTTGAATGAGAATTTGATTTTGGAGAAAGAGAGAGAAGGGTGGGGGGAAAGGTATGGGTGATCGCAGTATATTTGGACCTGTAGTTAGCTCCGCTTGGGCAGCACCCCCATTGTGAGGTACCATCAGAATGCCAACTAGGGGGGCAGTTTTATTGGGTTGGTTTTGAGGGTTTGGTAATGTTAAGGCTTGGCTAGCCTTTGAGAGTCTTCAAAAGAGAATACATCCATTGTAAATTCTTCACGATAGTCACCAATTTTCTCACTAATAGCTTGGTTCACAACAGGATTAATCGCATTTTGTATGTTGAAGATGTACTTACTTACCTTTGATGGGTATTTGCGCATTCATTTTCCAGATTCTACTAGTCTTAGTAGTACAAAAAATAGCTCGTTTTATTCAATATCTCTATGGGGAAAAGGGACACTTAATAAAGTCAATAGAAATTTCTTTTCATGACGGAATAATAGATTTGGATCTATTATCGAAATGGTTAACTCCATTGACAACCTTTTTTCATCAGAAATTGAATTTTGGTATCCCACAATTCAAAGAAGCTTATTCGCTTTGAGAGCGAAAATACAAAAAGGGTGAATTCACATTGTCTAACAGCATCTTCATTCATCTAAAAAGAGAATCAACAAAGGTTGTTACGTCCTCTTCCGTTCCCCTAGTTGAAGACAAAATCAAAGAAAAATCAACTCAAAATGAAGAATGGGAGACTGTGGTCTCTAAAAAGACAAGAAAAAAGAAATAAGGACATCTTGAGAATGAAAAATCCGAAATACATACCATTTAGAATTGGGGGATTTACATGCATACGACTAAATTCTTATGCATTCATATATTTAACACTTATATATTTATGTAACATTCTAGCTTCTAAATGACATGAAAATATATGCATGAACTTCAGATATTGCTAATATTATTGTTATTTTTTGTCATTTGAAGATTAGGGCATTGTATTAATAAATATAAATATTTATTTGTTAAATGTGAAATAATAAGAATTTAATGGTATTTATGTAATTCTCCCTTAAGAATTTCATGGAAGCCTTGAAATTGATTTTCATTATAGTGTAGATCAACATCTAGTTGTGTTGTCAATGGCAGCTCCTAGGATGAAGTTGGGCTCTGATAACAAGTGTTGTAGAGTTGCAATGGAAGATATGAGTCAAGCCTTACAGAGGTTGAGGAACGAGGAGGGAGGAGGGAGGAGGGAGGAAAAATATGAAACTTTGTATATAAAGTAAGAGGAGATGGAAGCCGTACAATGCATCATATCATTCAAATAATCATAATATAATTATTACATCTATCTCGAAAGCTTTATTTATGATTGGTCCTACAATATAATAATAAATAATCGAACATAGCGTAAGGTATGATCAAATTGCCTATGATGGTTAAAATAAAGGCAAAGTGTAAATATGAGTTAAAAGAGAAAATACAGTGATACTTAAATGCTATGACATTATGACATTACACTATCATTTTTTTTCCTGCATCATATAGCATATAGTTGTGTTTATGTCCATGCTTACCAAATTGATTTGAGTTGGTGGCCCTACATCATATAGACATACCAGTCAGGCAATCACATATATTTGTGTATATGTACACACATGTCAAATTGATTTGAGTTGACTAAAATTAATTTTAAGGAAGCCACTCTCTAGAAGAAGCAAATTGATTTATATTCTATTTATTTAAAATTCAAACAAGAAAGCCACCCTCAACATCATGTTTTTTTTTCAACAAATAAATAAAACCAACATATTGATCTTTCAACTTCTACTAAGCTGAACTTGTGTTTGCCCGTTTTTATGAAAAACGAGTATTTAATTATCAGTTATTGATATCAGCGGTGATCACCTTACTGGCATGTTTTAATTTGCGTCCTGAAATGCCAGTGATCAATTTACTCTTTATGAATATGCTTATTTTATCACATGAAAAATGGCAGACCTGGGGGCTTATTTTAATTGTCTTTGGATTATCAACTAACTGGTATGCATGGAATCCTTTATCACTTAACCAAGCTGAAAATCTTCAGTAAACTGTAGCTCAACTCCATCTCTGCACAGAATCATTTTTTTTAAATATCCTATTTCTGTTTCAAAATAAATTCAGGTCCAGGAGGTGATGCAAGTGGTAGGTCTAAGCAGAGCAGAAGTGAAAAAAAGAGCAGAAAGGCCATGCTGAAGCTTGGAATGAAGCCAATCACTGGTGTTAGCCGTGTTACAGTAAAGAAAAGCAAGAACGTGAGCTCACTCTACCCAATTTTTCATTGTTCTTATCATCATTTGCTTCTTTGCTTACAAATATACTCCTTTTCCTTTCAGATACTCTTCGTGATTTCGAAGCCAGATGTATTTAAGAGCCCAAATTCAGATACATATGTCATATTTGGGGAAGCGAAGATCGAAGACCTGAGCTCTCAATTGCAAACCCAGGCTGCTGAACAATTCAAGGCCCCTGATCTGAGCCATGTGATAAGCAAGCCGGAGACATCTGCCATTGCTCAAGATGACGAAGAAGTTGACGAGACTGGTGTGGAGCCAAAGGACATTGAGCTTGTGATGACCCAGGCTAGTGTTTCAAGGGCAAAAGCTGTGAAGGCTCTTAAAGCAGCTGATGGTGATATTGTTACTGCTATTATGGAGTTGACCAACTAAATCCAGATTCAACATCTGGATTTGGTTTTTCTTTTATTGCTGATGTATTGGTGTGCCCTTTTTGTCATGGATTTCAGATTTCTTCCTTAATTACTTCTACATTCCATGTTCTCCATCTTTCAACCGTAAACTTACTTTCATATTATGGCACTCATCTTTGTAAACTGCTTTTAGTTGATTGTTTCTCGGAGAGTTTTTATCAAGGCTTCATTTGTCATGTTTTCTTGTTGCAGAATGAAAAATGCCTTTCATATGTTCAGACCTGGAAGAATATTTGTCATATTTGCCTTCATAAAATGTGGGAAATTCAGAATACATGAAAACTGAAGAATAGCGTATATATGATATAACGCAACCGTTTCTTTGCTTTCTGCTGTGTTATTTTTCCGTAAGTTTTGTGTAGTTCATGAAAATATTTTCCGGTAAGGCTTCATTTGAGATAGTTTTTGGTCATTATTAATTCACTATTTTTTTAAAAAAAATTTATATTAAAAAGCTGCCGTAAAAAATAGCAAAAAAATTATCCCAAAGAGTTAAATTTTTATTCAGCTTTTTTGTTCTAAATATTTTGTCGACCCGACTCAGTGGGATAAAGGCATAAAGGCTTGATGTTATTAATTTTTGTTCTAAATATTTTACAAATTTAGAATTCCCGAATGAAAAAGAGCAAAGTTTGAATTTGTATGTTGGATTGAAGCCTATTCAGAATTTCAATTATGAATAAAGTATGACAGGAGCTTAAGGTTTTGTTTGGGATGATTTTTTTATTATTTTTTAAAGTAATTTTTTAGTATAAAAATTTTAATTTTTTACTAATAAGTCATTTTAAGAGAAGAAAACAGTCCCAAATGAAATCGAATTTTCTAAAAATCTGAAAAGAATGAGTTTATTTGTTGTATTGTTTTGACAATTGGCAAAATTAAAATGGTTCTTCAGATAATAGAACCAAATCACATCTGTAGTGGTGGACATTGGATGCAATTCTTGCCGTATAATGCATTTGTTTTTATGATACTAAATTGCTAAAATTGAAATGAATGATTTTTATGTTTGTGATCGGTTTGATTGGCAAAGCAAAAAAATTAACCAGTTTGCTTTTTGGCGGATTTGGATGTATCATTAGTAGTGTAATGTGTGTTTATGAAACTAAGGCTTCGTTTGGGACGGCTTTTTTTCTGCTTCTTAAAGCAGCTTTCTAGTATAAAAATTTTAATTTTTGTACATGAAAGCAGCTTTAAGAAGCAGGAAAAAAGCCGTCCCAAACGAAGCCTAAGGCTTCATTTGAAACGGCTTTTTTAATGCTTTCTAAATCAGCTTTGTGGTATAAAAATTTCTTGAACTAGAAAATTTTATACTAAAAAATTACTTTAGAAAACATAAAAAAGCCGTCCCAAATAAAACCTAAATTTGGAGTTCAATAATATTTGAATGTTTTTTCCTTAGGAAAGTGTATAGGTTAGTCAATTTTGAAGTAGTTTGCATTAATGTACTAAAGTACTTCCCTTGAATTTTTTGTTTAATTTTATATGTGATATTTATAAACTTCAAAAAAAAAAAAAAAAATCTGATCAACTTTGGATTTTGAACTTTGGATTTTGAATTTTGATATAAATTTTAGATCGTAAAATGCTCGAGTATTTTGGTCGAAAAAATTAAGATTATTTGAACTTCAAAATTTTAACAAATTTATAATTGAAAAAAAATGTGGTGATGAACCAAATAATAATCAAATCACATGAGTTAGAGTCTAAATAGGTTTAAATTATATGCAAAAGCCTAATTAGAAATTTCTCAAGACTAGTTGAGTGGTCAAATGCCCTTTAAAATTTTTGTACTTATTGTCAAAACAAACATCCCTATATGATGTATTCAATGAGTTCAAAATCCATTGATTTCAAATTTAATAAGAAACTAAGATGCCAAAAAATATCAAATGACTAAAGAGGAGAATTTTGAACATTCTAATAGAATGTCGGGATTTTGGGTGGAAATGATTGGAAAACCCCTTAATAAATCTATGCAGGATTTACATACATACCACTTTATATCATGCTATTTACATATCTAACACCTAAAATTTTAATATTTCATGTCTACCAGTCGTAGATCAATGTGTGTAATGAATGAAATATTAAAGTTTATAGGGTAGTATGGGTGGTAGGAATGAAATATAGGAGTGACATTTGATATTAAAATTATCTATGAGTGGTAGACATGAAATATTAAAGATTTGAGTGTTAGATATTTAAATAACATGATATAAAGTGATTTGTATGTAAATCCCCCTAAATCTATATATAGGTTTTTTTCCTTAGACATTTGAATAGAACTTCTTGGTCGACAGAATTCCTGAATTTGGAGAATTCTAGAACTTCAATTATCATTTGAAACTCGAATTAATTATCTTTGATTTTATTTGTCCAAACTTGTCTCTCCTAGCAACTTGATCTACACTTTGACTAGGTCATGAGGACAACCATGCCTACGAACTTCCAATGCCTGAATTCCAAATTTGTGTCCTTTGCCACCATCAACTGGCACCACCGACCATTGTCCCTCGCTGTCGAATAATGATGGCAACCTTCATGCTCATCTTCAAACCCCACAACTATTGTCGATTGATATCGATTTCAATCGTTGTCCGTTATCCACCATCATGTAGTCTAGAGGATACACCCTCACTATTCAAACATTATTATCTTGCCTCTAGCTATATTGAATGATAGATCATTGTAATCTTCAACTTGCATAACAAACTATCTCAACTGGGCTAGGAAACTTGTTTTTTTTTTTTTCCTTTTTACAAGCTTTTGATATAAAAAAGAATGTATCTCCTCTACACTTCTCCTGGAACTTATAGAATTGCTTCCACACCATAAGCCAAACACTCTAATGTAATGTATCTAGTACTTCTCTAAATTCCCTTAGTTGTCACACTTAAGGAACAATCAGAGAAACACTATAAAGATTGGAGTTAAACAAGTGATTAAAATCCTCTACTAACATTACAAACAGAATATTTATAGAAAAATATAGAAAATGGATTATGGAGCCACGACGTTCTAGACACTTGAGCCGCGACGCCAATAAAGTGAACTAATGTCGCAGCGCTGAAGGATTTCCTCTGTTGCAGCACTTGCTGACATGGACCCATTGTTTAATGAATCGATGCGTCACTTCACTGACAGATCATGGCCTGAACAGTTACAATTGTAGCGTCGCGGCGCTGTTGACGATTGAGCGTTGCAACGTCTATGTGGCACTCCCTTGACTTAGCAGCGCTGGAATTTGGCGCCGCGACACTATACAGACAGAGACTGGCTTTGCAACGTTGACTCCTCTGACGCTACGACACTAGGATAGTTGAATTAGCTTTACGGCGCTGACTCCTCCGATGCTGCAGTGCTGTCAAACTGAGACTAAGAGCCGCCATGTTCATATTTGGGCGCTCCGACGGTGTCAATGATAGCGCTGCGGTGGCATTGTGTCCGACAACATGGCACTATACCATACTTTAAACTTTTGCTCATTGCCTATATTTTTCTGCACAAATACAACTAAAACAATATATTTCACTAACAAATTAACACATAACACATAACATTATTTACACTTATCATGGGGATTTTGAATGGATCGGAGGAGCGTAGCTTTGGATGAGGTTGGAGGCAGTGGCTTCGACGAGGAAGATCAAGGACTCTCAGTTTCAAGCCACAGGCGGAGGTGTTCAACTTCAGCAGGTGGTTTTACGTCGAATCGGAACGGGAGGTCGGGGCTTGGGTGCGGGAAAACAGAAGAGCGAAAGTTCTGTTTTGTCGTCATTTTAACAATGTGAACGGGAGCACTATTGAGTCGGATATGCGCATGCGAGGATAGGTCACTAACAATGGCTCCATTTGCAGGGGATGGGGCAACTGAAGCATGCGACAAATACGGGCAGGATTTACACAGGATTTGAGTAGGTATTTTTTATCATATATTTTTTATTTTTGCTCTGATGTGGAGGTCAATATAATTATAGTATTCACAATTATCCATCCTTTCTTACATGTAAATGTCATATCTATCATATATCAGTCATATCATTTTATCTATATAATTCAATATCATGTGCGAAATGTAATAATTTATGAAATATATAAAAATCTATACGCTATGCATTACAACAACAACAACAACAACATCAAGCCTTTATCCCACTACGTGGGGTCGGCTACATGAATCCTTTTTCTCCATTGTGTCCTATTAAAAGTCAAATTCTCGTTTAAATCTAATAAAGAAAGATCATTTCTAATATTTTCTAACCAAGTCTTTTTAGGTCTACCTCTACCTTTCTTAACATAAGTCAAATCTAAGACCTCTACTTTCCTAACCGGGTCATCGGGAGGCCGCCGTTTTACGTGACCAAACCATCTAAGGCGACTCTCTCTAATCTTATCTTCCACTGGAGCTACTCCAACCTTTTCACGAATATGCTCATTTCGTATCTTATCTCTAAGGGTAAAGCCACTCATCCACCTGAGCATCCTCATCTCTGCAACACTTAACTTAGAATTATGCTTCTCTTTTAATGGCCAACATTCAGCATCATAAAGCATTGCAGGTCTCACCACCATCTTATAGAATTTTCCCTTAAGTTTGAGGGGTACTTTTCTATCACACAATAAGCCCGATGCATTCCTCCACTTCAACCATCCAACTTGGATTCTGCTGATAATATCCCCATCTATATCACCATCACTCTGAACAATAGATCCAAGATATCTAAAACGTGTACTCTTATTAATGACTTGATCGGCCAAAGTCACAATGCCCTCACTAGGTCTATTATTACTAAAATTACACTCCATATATTCCGTTTTAGATCTACTCAAGCGAAAACCTTTAGACTCTAAGGTTGACCTCCACAATTCTAGTTTACCTTCAACTCCCTCTCTAGTCTTATCAACAAGAAGAATATCATCAGCAAAAAGCATACACCAAGGTACATCCTCTTGCAAATGTCTAGTGAGAACATCGATGACTAAAGCAAAAAGATATGGGCTTAAGGCTGATCCTTGGTGTAATCCAACCGAAATAGGAAAATACTTGGTCAAACCACCTTGTGTTTGAACACAAGTAATAGCTCCTGCATACATATCTTTAATGATTTGAATATAAGCGTTATTAACTTCTTTCTTTTCAAGAACTCTCCATAGCACTTCTCTTGGAACTTTATCATATGCTTTTTCTAAATCAATAAATATCATATGTAAATCCTCCTTATTCTCTCTATATTTCTCCATCAAACCTCTTAATAAATGTATGGCTTCCATAGTAGACCTACCTGGCATAAATCCAAATTGATTTTGAGAAACATTAGTATCACAAATGCATTAATTTTAAAAAATCACAACTATCAATTTACTCGATGAAATTCAATAATATTACTGTCAAAATATTCAGGATGACGATATCTACCATATATAAAAAGTTATATATAAAAGTTCAATAAATCAGGAGAAAATGCATTTGTATCGATTCGGGGGAGATTAAATTCATAAAACATAACTCATTGAAAAACAAAGGTAGGATTCGACTTGTCTGGTATGATCAGAAGAAATCTTGTACCGTTTTGCTCAACTACTCGGCTTCGTTTTGCTCCCAGTGAATTTTTCAGATTCTCCCAAAGTATCCTTACCTAAGACCCAACGTCGTGGTTGAGCTGCCCGGCGCCATAGTGCTCACTCAAAACATATTTTTTTCTCAAAAAAACCCAAGAGCTCAACGCCAAGGCGCCGCCAACCCGGCACTGCAACGCTCACAGAGAATTTTTTTAAATATGGAATTTGGGCTATTATACTTGGACTATATGGTAGTACATGACAAGGCTGACGAAGCTAAGAAGCATATGAATGACGTGTGTGCAATGCTTTCATTTTATTATCTCCCATAAGATGAAGCCTAGTTTATATGAAGACTCACTAAGCTATGTCATGATGTGCATCAACTAGGATTTGATACTAATGGGGACTTACATTTATACTCCATAATGATAATCCAAATGCCTAGCTCCCATATACACTGAAATATTTGATCTTGCATATTTAATGTAGAAAAATTATAGGATCTAACATCATCACAAAATAATCCTAGCGCACATTACATAACATCACAAGTAGGTATATATAAACTAGTAAAGCATAAAATGAAGGAGCTAAAATAGGTGGAAAAAGAGAGCACTAATCCTAAATTACCAGTCTCGATGGTCCGTAGCCACATAACATCACAAGACATCTTTTAAAGTCCACAGGGATGTCATGTCTCTACTGCTTTCGTTCCTAATATGTATAAGTTTGTTGATGAAGGCCCTTTTGAGTTATTGGAAAATCACATTCATTGAATGAAAAAGTCTCAAAATGAGATCCTTTAGCTCTTGTGTGAGATAAATAGATAAATTCACTGCAAAAAAAGGCACAAATGAAGATGACCCAAAAATTTCTCTAAAATTGTATTCCGAAGCAAAATGCAACAGCCAAATTGCCAAACAAATCCAAGAATAATGTGCCAACAGAAGCAAGCCGGAATGGTTAAAGAATTCGAAGATTAGGAGTCATCATCCCAGAAAGTCAAAAATGGCGAACGCATTAACAAATGTGTATATAATGCAAGGAACAAATCTATTTACATGAAAGCCACAACAATAAGACTACAGAAGTAGGTAAGCAACCATAAAAAAAGCAAGCCAACCGAAACAATCAACAGGAGGTGGTACATACTAGCTACAAAACACGTTACCTGATGGAAACAATTCCAGCGTTTGGCCTTGATTTCAACTGGAACTTTATGTATATAATGGTAGAGGAGCTAGTAATATTATTGATTGAGTCTATCATTGCGTTCCTTCTAGGTATCATAGACCATAAATAGAATGGTAAGTAGAAGTTTTGATGGGTAGAACCAATTATATCTGAATCCGCACACTGCAAAAGTCGCTACAGGGTGGGACTCGGGAGGAAAAAGATCCCAAAAGGCAGACATTGTTTCATCATGTATTCTGATTACTGTGAATATGGAGTCGAAGAGGTAAAGGGGAAGCGGAGCCAAAGCCGGGAGAGGGGTATGCGGAGACAGAGCTGAAATGAACTGGAGTGGAGAGGAATGTGAAGGAAGAACTTGAGCTGTGGAGGAGGGAAAATCATAACTATATGCTATTAAATGACAAGCACTTGAGAGAATTTGGCGGATGCCTAGTAATAACCAAATTTAATTTTTCAAAATCTATATTCTACCAGAAATAACCAAAAATGGAGGGGAAGATCGATGAAATGCTTAATGGAACTTAGAAATATCATTTTCCTTCATTCGTAGAAAGATTTTTGCAAAATAATAAAGACAAGAGAAAAAACGATATTGCCTACAAAGAAATGGAGATGAAGATGGATAAAATACCTTAAAGATAATTTAAAAATATCAAGTTTCCATCTTGGGAGGAAAATTTTGGTGAAAAACAAAAATGAGAAGAATAAAGAAAACTATCTTATTTTTAAAAAACTTAAGAGGACTTTCTCAAACAAGAACAAAAAGATGAATAGAAGTCAACTCAAACATCTTATATGAAATTCCCTACTGTCAACCCAAAATCAGACGCAACATCCAACAGTGGAACACTGAATAAAAGTTGCATATTTAAGGTTTCAACCACTCTCATTCCAAAAGAATTCTGATGCCAACGTAAGTTCGAAGAAGCTGGAAAAGGAAATTAATAAAGAAAAAGCAATGTTCTACTAATCGAAAAACCACCCAGGATAACTCATCTGGTGTGTTTCTTGACCAGTAGAAATAAAGCTAGGCTCTTATGACCCTTGTTGGCTAGAACTAGGTGCAGAATTTGAAGAGCGGAAAGGCCACAAGAATGAGAAAGGATTCCTCCTTCCTTGATTTGTCCCTCTACCCTCCCTAGCACCAGAATCATTGCTACTACCACTTTGTCTTCCATAAGCATTTGATTCCATACCACTTGCTCGTAAGCAAGCGTCATCACCAGAAGTATATAATGGCAGTTCTTGGCGGCAGACTGGGCAAGAATTGTGCTGTGTTAGCCAAGGAATGATGCAATCTGAGTGGTATAAGTGTTTGCATGGCATTTCTCGTGCCTCGGATCCCAACTCAAACCTTTCTTTACATACAGCACAGTGAGAATCACCTCGAAGGTGCCTCCGACTGATCTTGACTGAAGGCATGGCATGAATTGATGACCTTGAAGCAGGTGGAGGACCTAGGTGAGCATTTTGTGTCAATTGTTCAATCAAATCCTGCAGCCCTGGCCCCATGAAGTAGTCTGTAATGGTGGTCCTTCCTATCTCTATGCTAGAGCCACCATTGAGGAGAGCCTCAATCCCTCCATCCTCTGAAACTTGGCCACGAAATAGCAGCCATGGAGATCCTATTCCACCACTCAATACCATATCAGGCCCATTATGCAAGTTGATACCTTCGCCCATCCTTGCTATCCTCTGCCTCATCATGGTAGAAATGGCATCAAAAAGTCGAAAGCGAGGATCAAGATAGTTATTAGGATCCATTTCAGAAACATTGTTCATGTTGTCACCCATGTCATTGAGTTCTTGCACAAAGCCTCCATTACAATTGCGGCAAAGCTTGTCCCTTCCATGAGGTCGAACTGCTCGCATACATCTGTAGCACCAGTGTGTGTTCGTACCACTTGACATGGTTTCCCAATGAATAGCTCTCCACAATCAACAATACAAAGCACCACCTACACCTTGTAATGTATTTGAAGTCCAAATAAGTATTTCTTCCAAATTATAACTCTGCAGTGAAAGAAGCAGGAACAAAGCTCAATGAAAGCATTAAAGTAAAACCAAGAAATTTCAAAAGTCGTTGAACAAGTCAATGATGGATGAAGCTCTGAGAGAATGACTCACCTCATCAACTTATCGAGAAATTGTTTGCCACTATACCAATTTTAAACTTAGGGGTCATTGGGTTGCTTGAAAGTATGAAATGTAGATCCAACATTTAATTTACTATTTTTAAAAGTAAAAATTCATTTTAAACTCTACAAACCCCTCTCAAATGAAATCATTTTAATTTCACACAATCAAGGGTTGTTTGATATCAAGATTTATCTCGCTTTTTAGTGTGTATTTAATGCCAAATTCAACCAAATTTGTTTTGAATCTTTCTTAAGTTTTGGATTTCATAAATCTAGATGCTGTTTGGTATCCTGTTTTAGGCAGTTTAAAGCAACATTTAGCTTAAATCCCACCATTTACATGATTTAATGGATATCTCGCTCTAACATAAGCCATAACCTTGAAACAAACAGTTAAACATTTTATCAGGACAAAACAAAATTTAACAATCGTCAAGTCAAATAGTTTTCATATTTTAATCCTCTCAAGATTTATTGAATTTGGATTTACAGGATTTCATAAATCCTACTTGAGTTAAATATTACTTGTATACAAACAGCCCCTAAATCCTACTTTAGATAAATCTTACTTGTCGCCTAACATCCCCATAAGATTTGGCCTAAATCCCGAAGTTATTAAATTCTACCAAATTAAGGGATATAAGCTTCGTTTGGGATGGCATAAAGCAGCTTTTTAGTACAAAAATTTTAATTTTTATACTAGCAAGTTGTTTAGGAAGCAGTAAAAAAAGCTGTCCCAAACAAAACATTAATAAAGGTCTAAGATTTAAGGATTTAATAGATCCTTATACATCCAAACAGTTATTAGGATTAAAAACCATTGAAAACCAAACAGTTTTCAAAAGTTAACACTCCAATGATTAACTAATTTCAGATAAACAAGACTTACTAAGTCTTATTTTGCTTAAATCATATTTGATAATGAGTGAAAACGAAATAATTATTTTAAAAAATATATTATCTATCTAGAAGCAACCAAATGATCCCTTCTATAGTTTACAGTTGCCAAGATGCTGAAAGTGATACAGATAAAGTCATGCCTTTTGCTACAGTGCTTACAGTATTGTGATGAAAGATTGATTTTGACGCCAAATCCCTCAAAATAAAGAGAAAAAAGCAATCCAAAAAGAAAATAAAAATAAAAATAAAAATAAATACAAACAACTACATACTTAGCTAAGAGCAAAACGAGGTCGCAACTCCTAACATTAATAAATAAATAAATACACCATGAAGAACACATGAAGGGAGCAGATCTGCCTTTAGAATTACTTATCAACGTACAGTCGTTACAGAGAAAGAATTCGTCAATTCAAAACAAAACGTGAGCAAATCATAATAAAATCTAACATGAGAGGCAATCCACAGCGAAAGCTAACTTTTGATTACAAAGCAGAAAAATGAGAGTGAGATAGCTGTAGAGAAAACAAGGAAATGAGGCAAATAAAGCTTCTAGACCTTGTTTGACACAAAGAAAACTCGATCTTTTGGTATTGGGATCAGTAGAATATACCTTCTAGAAAAGCTAGGAGATAATTAAGCAGCAGTAAGCGCCCAATACTGATCGCTTATGGAAGGCGAGAAGTTCGCAAGGGGAGGAAGAAGAAGACAACAAAGAGTGAGCCGGATGAAGGAGTGGGATCGAAGAGATAATGGGGGAAGTTCTTAAATGAGCAATCAATTGGCTTTGGCTCATTCCCCATGCCAATTAATTTTTTTTTTATAGCATTGAGGACCGCATCTAGTATTTTCGTTAAAAAAATACATGATTATTATGATTTTTTATATAGAAAGAGCTACCATGAGGTAGAAAAATAAAGTGTCAAAAAAGTATTTTTATCGATATTTAAAAAAGACGGATGAGATATTTTGATAAGCTTTTCAATAATGATTGTGATAATATAATTGAGTTTAGTAACATTAGGGGTTGTTTGGTATCAAATTAGATTTAATTTAGTACGATTTAGTAAATCCTGTAAATCCTGTGGGTATTAAATCCTGAAAACTATTTGGTATGACATATGTTAAATTTTGATAAATCCTTAGAAAATATTTGACAATGTAATTAAGGATTTAAGCCGGTTGGTTCATTTAAAAATTAAATTTAATAAGCTTTGAATTTAATTTACGTGTTAACTATGGGTAATTTATTAATTTTAATTTTAATTATCTTTAATAAGTTATAATGATAAATAATATAATTAAAAGTTAGCTTAATTATTACTAATCATCAAATTAATTACTTAGGTGTTAATTAGCAAATTATTTATTATATCATTAATTATCTAATTATATTCTTAAATCCTAATTAATTTATTTATTTATTTTTGAAATTATAAATTATTTAACTAATATTCATATTAATGATTTAATTAATTATTTAAGTATTAAACAAATTTAATGATAATTATACTACCAATAATTATTGTTGCGGGCAAGAATATACGCGACGGTAGAGTCAGAATTTTAGGTCTCATTGTTGTACAAATATCCAACACACAAACATAGAACAGAAGATTTTTTACGTGAAAAATCCTGGAAATGGGAAAAACCACGGGGCCACGTGTGTGCTCCGAAAATTCCATCGATGCGCCCCGGCCTCTCCGCGCCATATCTCTTTTCTTGTGTTTGTGCAATGATAATGATGGCGAAGAGTTTTAATATATTTTGGTTCCGAGTGAATTTTCAGAAGGCAGATTGGGTTTTAAATAAGACACTACCCAGAGATTTCGCCCTCATTTTGTGAGAACTTTATGATCTGAGTTCTGATTTCCTATAGGCGTAAGCCCCTATAGTTAATTACCCCTCCCGATAATAGGAGGGAACTTTTGATTAAGGCTAGTCGTTAAAGAGATCGTATGGATCTTAAATCCAGTGTATAATATCAACAATTTTAGGGTTTGAATTTGAGATTTGAATTTATCACCATGATTTAGAAATTATCACCACAGACTTAAAACTGATGATGGGGGGAATGAAGATGAGCCCGATCAAGATCCCATGGTTCCATCGTCCCGGGCTGTCATGATCCCTGGTCTACTTAGTCAAAGGAGGTAGTCGACCCAACCTACAGAAGGCACCTTCTCAACAGCCATGGGTTGCTTCGTCCAAGAATACCTTGTAGACCTAGGTTGGTGTTTATCGAAGGAGATATATCAAAATCCACCTTAGCCGACAGAGGGCTTTATGCCTATCGAAGATACCCTATGATTCATTACTCAAGGGTTTGAAGCCTTTAGGGAACATACGGGCTTTAACCATGATCTTTATATAATGATGCCATTTCACAGTAAAACCATCCGATCATAGGGCACATGTCATGTCCCTGCTGGCAAAAGACTATTTGAGGATGAATCTTAGTGATACACCAGACATGCATTCATTCTTTTGTGAGCTGAAGTTAATTTCAAATTTATCACCCCCGACAAACGGTTGCGGGAGGTGGATGATTTTTACTTTTAGGTTTTTAGGTGATATGTTTCATTTTAAAAATTCCATCTTTTATTGGATTTGAGATTTGACCCCTCCGGTTGATATTTGCATTCAATACGGCCATCATCGGGGTGACGTTAAAGTCATTAGTGTTTTCGTAGGAATTTGGGAAGCACTTTGTAATTCAAGTCATGTCGACTCCAGTCCTTTCGAGGAGGAGGATGAAACTTAAATTTAGAACCGCACAGCATTCTCAGACATTTGTATTTAGAAATTTATTGCATTTATCGGAGCACATGGGGGTTATATTTATTTTGAAAAATAGATTGTTATATTAATGAGCATTTGACCCTGCGTAGCATTCTCGGACATTTATATTTATAACTTTAACATGCTTGTCGGAGCACATGCAGGGATATATTTCAGTTTAAGGGATCATATCTAATATATAAGGGGTATTTTAAAAATATTTAAATATGATCCATTTGCGGGAGTGATTTTTTTTAAATGCCCGAGATTTCTTTTAAAGGGCCTACGAACGCCTTCTATCTGCTTTTACACATGTTGCGGATCCAGTGGCGTTGTGGTTGGTTAGATTTCACTTACATATAATCGGATGGACTTTTGCCATTTTATATCTATAAATATTTTTGGCATAGCTTTCGGCTTCCTAGATCAACAAAATACTTTGATCCTTACCCCTCCTCACATATTCATGATATGTCTCCATCTGATTGAATGACAGGCATTAGCTTTTAGCTATATATATAAGAGATAGTTTAATTTTATCTCCTTTAAGTGTCGCTTAGCACAACTCGTAGAGGATATTTGTCCAATTAGTACTAGGAGATCGTGCTCATGTTCATATGAGAATTATTTTGCTCGCTATAAATTCTCCTATTCTCTCCTATATGTGGACTGATTTGTTCGATACAAGCTCCTTATCCTTGCTTGTATGTTAGTTATTGTGGGCACTACAAATTCCCTATTCCTGCTCATAGGTGAGTCGTAGTGTGCTTGTAGTGGATACTATAAATTCTCTACTCTCATTTACAGGTGAATTATAATGTGTTGTATTTTGCCTTTGGCTTGAAGAAAATGGGTTGAAGCACCAACCACTATAGATCTTGACAAATTAAACCCTTTCTGTCAAATGACATGCATCATCATTGAGATTGAAAGTCACATATATAACTGATATAAGAGGACTATTAACTCATAAGGGTGTTTGTTGAACTAAATATATTATTTTTTGCATTTTGTTTATCAGTTGTAGTTGTTCAGTAGTTTGGAGACCTGCTCTGTTAAAGAGCTATTGTGTGAGCCACCACTTGTTGGAGAGCAGTTTCGGAGTTGTCCGGTAGTTTGGAGAGCTTTTGGTGAGCTCGTGTTTGAGAGCAACTCAGTAGATTGCACTTAGATTGAATTATTGGAAACATTGATTCTTTACATTTTTTTCTTTTTATTTTACTTGCATTAATTGATTAAGTTGATTGATTAAGAGTTAAACTTAATTAAAATTAAATTTGCTCAGTTTATTAATTTAAAACTTTTAAAAGTATTAAGTTGATTTGCTCATTTATTTGATTAAAGTTCGATGTTATTAGATTAATCAATTAACTATTTTAAAGATTTTAATTTGATTTTAGTTGAATTTTGGGATTAATTTATATTTTAAAATTGTTACATCATTTAAATTGAATTGATTGCTCGATTATTTTAAACTAATCTTAAATAGTTTAGATTGAATTGAATGCACACTTATTTAATTGGATTTGAGTTTTAATTGAATAAGTTAAAGTTCTGATTTTATTAAGTTAGTTAGTTTAGAAATTTTAATTTTATTAAGTTAGTTAGTTAATTTAGAAATTTTGATTTTTGTTTAATGTCAGGTTAATCAATTGATCAATTTATTATTAAGATTCCTCTATTTAATGTAATCGATACAGAGTTTCAGTTTAACACTTATTACCAGTTAACTTGAATTAGTTAGTAAATTAATTGTTTGGATTATCTGTCCATTTAAATTGATTATCTTGATAGATTATTTAATTGCTCAATTATTGAATTTAGAATTTAAAAGTTTATTATTTGGTTGAATTTAGAATTTAATCAGTTGAATTTAAATTAAATTCTCTAAATCTTGTTTAATTATTTGATTTTTGGTTACAAATTAGAAATCAATTCAGATTGTTGGATTAATTAATTAGGCAAGTTCACTTGAATCTTAATTTTAAATGTTTATATAGAAATCCAATTGAGTGAATGTTTTCCAATTTTTCTAAGTCCCAAATTTTTAAAAAAATTTTGGCGGTCCCCTTCTTGGCGCCGGGAGGTAAGGAGGGCATTTGCCCTTTTGGCTCGACTCGACCGGAGCGAATCAACGACGAGGAGATTGGGAGAGCGAATCGATCCCAAAAAAGAGTCTTCAACAATCCTTGTTGTGCGTGATGTGCTGATTTGAGAAATTTTAATTTAATTAAATTTAAAAAATATTTTTTTTATTTCCCCTCAAAAATCCGGCAGCCTTACGGTGCCCCCTCCCCTCGCAGGGAGGTTGGGGAGGGCACTGACCCTTTTGGCTTGACTCGGCCGGAGCAAATCAACTACGAGGAGGTTGAGAGAGCAATTGAGTCTGTTAGTGTCTACGCTCCCTCGGTCGGATCAGATCGACGACCGAGGGCTTCGGGGGACCGAATCAACCCCGGGACTTCCTTCAAGTCTTCATACCTATTTTTAAAAATCCTCTCATTTCTTTCCATCTCTCTCTTTTATTATTATTATTATTATTATTATTATTATTTTATTATTATTATTATTATTATTATTATTATTATTATATGTATATAAAATATAATATAATACTATATATATACATATAATATATGATATATATTATTATATAATATATATATTATATATATTATATAATATATATCTTATATAATATATTAGAAACAGAGAGAGGGGGAGAGTTGGGATGAAGCCCGATCAGGCTAAGGAGGCGGAGCCGGAGTCACGCACATAGGAGGCTAAGGCTTCGGGTCATTGGTGGCGGCCGATTGGCGTGGTCGGAGTCAGCGGGTTTGGAGGCCGGCAGAAGCAGGAGATTGGGCCGGATCTAGGGCACGACTGCTGGGTCAGAGGCAGAGGTGGGCGGTTCATCCGAGTTGGCTTCGGGCTTGGACAAGGGAGAACGACCGACGGAGGTTTGGACCAGAACAAGAAGTGGAAGCAGTGGTCGGGGCGACTGCAGGTGGCCAGAGGTCGGTACGGCTAGGGATTCAAAGAAGGCAGTTGGTTTACTTGACGGAGATCATACGAGGCACTCCAGAATCCTTCGCTTGTGATTTCCTACCGTTCTGAGAGCGTGAAAGTGAATGAGGGAGGGCAAGTGTTTTATGTCATGAGTGTAGGCGGTTACATGATTGTGGGATCATGGATGAGGTCGATTGAGTCATGGGGTTAGTGGTTAGCTGAGTCGTGGGATTTGCCGACAGTTACAGGTAAACACCATGCCCAGTTGAAATGATTCCACTAGTATTTGGGTAGATTATAGTTGACTGAATCGTCCTTAAGGATGATCAGATTACAATAATCAATCGTTTGGTTGAAATCTAGTGACAAACAGCGGTCAGGTGGAGCTCCAGTGTTAGTTGGTGATTCAACAAAACTCCGACGTCAAGCGGTGATCAGTTAGAAGTCCGGGAGTCAGTTGGTGGCCAGGCGGAAGCCCGACATCAGGGGGTGGTCTGGTGCCAGGCGATGGTCAGGCGAAAGTCCAGGCGTAAGTTGGTAGTCTGACAAAAGTTCAGCGTCCGTTGGTGGTCCGATTGAAGTCCAGCTTCAAGCTGTGGTCCGACAGAAGTTCGGTGTCAAGCCGTGGTCTAGCAGAAGTCTGGCGTCAGGCGGTGGTCCTACAGAAGTTCGGTGCCAGGCGGTAGTCTGGCAGAAGTCCGGCGTCAGGCGGTGGTTTGACAGAAGTCTGGGCGGTGGTCAAGGAGGAGCTAGGTGGTAAGAGCGATCTCTGATCTCTCTCTTGCTTCCTTGTTTGGGCCCCCTTTTCATGAGAAGTGAGGGGTCTATTTATAGATTTCATGGAGTGGCATGCCTAATAAATAGAAGAAAAATCAAGGGTAAGTTGGGAATGATTTGCATGGACGGCCGATGTTGATTCCCTTGATCATGAGCCATTCAATGGATATTTGAATGTCTTAGTGATTTCAAAATTCAGTGATCTTGAGCTCATTGGATTTGTCTTATCGAGCCGCTCGATTCGACTATAAGCATGTCACGTTTGGAAACCGTTTGGTGATCCAAATTAAGGTTTGAACCTTCCAATAGTGCTTTGGGTCTCTGATTTTGACCCATTTGGGCTCGGATTGAGTCGAATTTGGTGTCATTGGGTTTGTATTTTTGAGACGTTCAGTTTGACTGTAAGTTTACTGAAATTTGAGTTCAGATGGTCCCAAATTTAATTTCAGAAGTTTCCAACTTGATTTTGCCTCAAGATTCGTGTCCGATCAAGATAATTTTTGATGATATATCAATTATAATAATAAATAAGTTACTAATATTAATTAAATTAATTTAATGACAATTATACTACTAATTATTCAATTAAATCTAACTTAGACTAATTTATAATTTGGGACGTCATTTAGGGTTTTCTTTACATCTTATTCTTCTGCTTGATCGCTTTTCCTCATCGTCATTTCTTCCTGGCTGCTTCGACTTCGCTTGTTGTGCGTGCTTCGCACGACGAGAGCTCGCTCACTGCTTGGCCTCCTTTGAAGCCATCGGATTGGAAGTCACAACGGGAGCTCACACGTTGTATACTGCATAGGTAACCATCTTTGCCTCCTCCTTCTTCAAGACTTTCAAGATGGGATCTAGCTCGCTCGCAAGCTCCATAGTCTGTAAATCCATAAATCCGCCGAACGACAGGATTTATAAAATCTAAGATTTATGTTGTAAATCTTTTAATCTAGTATTTAAATGAGATTGGGATTTACGAGGCACTCCGAAACTGTTTGGCAGGATTTACCATAATTCTGACATAAATCCAAGTACAAATCTGACCCCTTAGTATTTTAAAGGGAGATTCATAGATTGTCAAGCATTGATGTCAATTTATATCATTGAGAATGATGAGGTCTAAAAAGATGTTAGATGAGTGGAGAAGGAGTGTGTTAATTCATATTTTTAAGAATAAAGATGATGCATAAGAGTGTGCAAATTATAGAGGAATTAAGTTAATGTGTCATACATTCAAACTATGGGATAGAGTTATTGAGCATAGGTTACGATGTGATACTAATATTTCTTAAAATCAATTTGGATTCATACCAAATAGGTCTACTTTGAAGCTATACATTTATTGAGAGGTTTGATGGAGCAATATAGAGAAAATAAATATGATCTATGATGCAACACTAAGCCAAAAGCCAATAATAAGATCACAAAGTAAGGTCCATCATCAAATTTTGGGCCAATCATCATGTAAAATTCATTGGGTCTAACTGCTATTTTATGGGAAACTAACTACCAAGCTATCCCAAAGGAAAGGGCCACCCAGCCATATTAAAAATCCAAACCAATACCAAGGCGGGCAACTTGAATAACTTAATTCTTCACCATAAATATTTCATATTAATATGATGTGGTGGTGGGTATTTCCTGAGTTCTTCAATTCAAAAAAAAAATAAGATCATGCCATAAAAGTTTTTGGCTTTTGAAGCGAGTGATGTGTACCTTCAAGCTCCTTAACCTTGACTTGTTTAGAGCCCTCAGCTTGGATACCAAAACCATGTAGTATCACTGAGATCTCTATGAAGAAGGCACCAACTTGATTTGTGTCCTCTTAGGATAGTGATGAAATGGTTATTTGGGTGGGGTTGAAGCTAAAATTAAGGTTTTTGAAGAGATTTAGATCTGAAACTTCTAAGATCCATAAAGATAGGATTTCCTTTGAGAAAAATATTGAAAAGCTTCAGATCAAAGGTTTGGGATGTTTGAGAACTAATGGTGGTGTTTTTATGTATTTTGGATTTGTGGTTGTGAAGTTATAAAATTTTTAATTTAGTTGCTCATAGTAGGAAATTGTTTTTTAAATTGGAATTTTGGCTATGATATATTAGGGTTTTTAGAGAGTTGAGACCTTAAAAGGTTATGAGAGATGTGTGGGGATATTTAGGAGAGTTTTGAAGAGTTTGGATATGTTTAGGGTTATGGAATGTTAAGCTTCAGGCTAAGTAGAGGAGATGAAAATTGTGTCTAGAAAGAGGAGGAATAACAGTAAGAAGAGATAACTAAGGACTCGCCAAATCACTAAAGTATCAGCGACCAAGCTTCATCAATAAGTAGAACAACCACCAAGTCTTTCCACATAAAATTTGCACAAGCAAAACTAGTAACTTTTATTAAATCTATCAAAAGTATAAAGCAATGTCCTATTTATAGGCTTTTTAAAGCCTAGATAACTTTGGAAAACCTTAAGAGCTAATAAAGTACTATTAGATGGATTGATAATATTTCCTAATACTAAAATAAAAAAAATAAAATAAATAAATTAAATTAAAAGCTTTCAAATACATGAAAATTTGGATTAGCCATAAATGGCAGGTAGAGTAATATTGAAATTAATTAATTTATGAAGATCTTTATCATTTTGACTAGTATGACCCACCTACCCATCAAGGGGCCTTAAATTAAGATTTTAAATTATTTACCATAAATTTAAATGTATTATGGGACATTCATGAGTTTGCATAAAGACTGGTCAAAGATTTGATGATGGACCTTAGTTTGTGATCTTATCATTAGCCTTTGTCTTGGCGCTGCATCAATCTACATATGATATTTATTGATTTAGAGAAAGCATATGACAAAGTTCTAAGAGAAGTGCTCTAAAGAGTTTTAGAAAAAAAAAAGGATTTAATAATGCTTATGTTCAAGTCATTATGGATATATATATATGAGTTGTTACTTTACTTGTGTTAAAACACAAGGTGATTTGACCAAATATTTTTCTATTTCAGTTGGATTACATCAAGGATCAACTTTAAACGCATATCATTTTTGCTTTAGTCAAGGATGTTTTTACTAAACAATTATAATAGGATGTGCCCTGCTGTAAGTTTTTTGCTAATAACATTCTTATTATTGATAAGACTAAAGAGCGAGTTTAAGGAAAACTTGAATTATGGAGGTCAATCTTAGAGTCTAAAGATTTTTGTTTGAGTGATCTAAAATCAAATACATGAAGTGTAATTTTAATATTATCAGATCTAGTGGGGATTGTAAATTTGGATGATTAAGTCATTAATAAGAGTACACGTTTTAGATATCTTAGATTTATTGTTCAAAGTGATGATGATATTATTATTAGTAGACATAATTTTAAGAGTGGCCCCTACAAGTTTAAGTTGTGTCTCCTACCATGTAGCACTTTATCTCATATAGGATTTAAGAGGTGGCCCCCATGGCCTAGCATTTTGTCATTTATGACATTTAGTTCCCATCTTCTAGCGCATGTATTGCACTGATTTCATTTTGTAACAAACACAAACTTTTAACTATCGGGGTGTTGTATGTTTTGGCATAATGACCTCATAATTTTGTCCAATTGCTGTAACTTCTTAGGAGGTCCCCATCCTAGGATAGCTCCTGTATAAGCACACTTAACTTTAGAGTTTCCTAAAAAAATTCTAGTAATTACACTAAAAAATTCCTCAATATTTAAGAGTTTAACTTCTTTTATTTAAATGATTTCACAGTAGATGTATTGGATTTGACCTATGTTAAGAAGAGTAGAGATAGACCGAAAAAGGATAGATAAGGAAATGACACATTAAAGAACTTGAATAAAAAATATTTGACTAGAAAATATTAGAAATGAATTTTTTTAATTAAATTTAATGAGAATTTGACTCTTAACATGACACAATGAAGAAATAAGGTTCATATAGCTAATCCCACGTAGTGGGATATATGCTTGATATTATTGTTGTTGTTGTACAATTATATTTGATAGATAAAGAAACTACAAAAAGTGATTCAAAGAAGGGCAATGAAAAATCCCAAAATCTATTAAATCATCAGTGATTAGAAGATTATCAACAAAAGTGATCAAAACTAATAATATTTGATATAAATCTGTCTATTCCATTAGATCCCAAAAGAAGCAAAAGAAAAAAATAGTCCTCCGTGGCAAGATTAGTAAATAATAGTATATAATTCCTAAACTAAATTGAAATAAAGTTCCTAAATTTATCTATCTAAAATTCTAAATTAATTCAGCTTCTTTAGTTGAAAGATTAGATATGATGAATTTGAACAATTTAGATTAAGGATTCATTTAATTGCTTGTAAATTAAAAATAGATAATTTTAATTTTATCTATTATGAGCATGAAAATTAAATTAATTGTTTCAAATTAATATTAATGTCTATCTACATTAAATTAAATAATATATTTTATAATTGAATAAAAATTTAAATTAAATTTATATCTTCAAGAATTCATATGAGCCAAAAATATAATTCAAAATTATGATTCTAAATAAAAGAATTAGATATAAGTTTTTAATAATCCAACATGCATGCATATATTTCATAAATATATATACATATTTTTTTTTTAAACTTAAATGAATTAATATATGTGTTGCATGCTGAAATAGTTTGTAGTGGTAGTGAAGAGCCATCACATATATAAATAAAATAAGAGTGCAATAATTGTAAACGACACTAGATTTTTAATGTGGAAAACCAAGGAAAGAGAAAAATCACGAGATATAACCTAGTTAAAATGATTTCACTAATGTTTGTCATCAATTATAAATAATGCCCTTCATTGAGGGAAGACATTGATATAATGTAAGGAACATATTATATGATTGAACTTGGAAGAGCCCCGTGGCATATGAGCTATCCTTAATAGATCATTTGCCTTTTTGTTTGGTCATACTTCTTTGAGAGAGAACATATTATGTCTCACCCTAAGATCTCAATTTGGAACAATTGCCTATTTTAACCTCTAATTTAACTATCATAGCTACTAATGCTCTATCAATAAATTCAAATCCACTAGAAAAAATTACTAATCATATACATCAAAATATAAAATTATACTCATTCCTTAAATTTTATGTACATTAATCATGAGTTCTATCAATACATCAATTAATCTATCTTTCTACTCCTGATTATAAAAGAATAAAAAAAAATACAGAAAAAAAAAAGGAAAACTTAAAACCTGATCTACCTCACTCTACCGAATCTTATCCTCTTCTTGAAAAATATGTAAAATAATAGAATGAGCTAACAGCTCGATAGATTACCAGAACTATCACAACAATCAATGAAAGATATTATAAATATGTTGACCTGTAACCGTAATCCACACACGAGCCCCGCTCCCGATCGGCTCCGACTTACACGACACAACTCCACGATCCCACGATCGTGTAACTGCTCTTCACGACACAAAAACAACAGGACCTCCCTCATTCGCTCTCACGCACACGGACAGGCTTTCAGAACGACAAGAAATCGGAAGGAAGGAAGTTGCAAACTTACCTCTCGGACCCTAGTTCAAACTCCAGCGATCTACTTCTAGCCGCTGACCCCGCCTGCTCAGATTGAACTCCCGGCGACCTGACCCACTACCGACCTACCTGCGGCCAAGCCAGAGCCGAATACAATCTACGATAAGCCTCCAATTGCACTTGATCAACTGGCTTGCCTCCTCGCCGTCGACCACCTCTTCGGCCTACCTCTTTATCATTGATTCGCCGACCCGACGCCAACTTCAAGCAACCGAACCTGATCAAACTCATCGAAGCCGCCCAGTCCCTTGCATCTTCCTACCGTGCCCTAGCCGCATCTCCCGTCGCCGCCTCCAAGCCTCTGACCTCCTCCGACTTCGGCCGACCCCAACCCGAGCAGCAGCCGCCGACGAAGCCTGCGCCGACCAAGGACCCGCCGATGCTGTGCGTGACTCTGCCTGAACCGAGCCGATCGGGCTCTTCCCAATGCTTCCCCCTCTCTTTTTTTTTAATGATATTATATAATATAAGATATCTATATTATATCATATATAGTATAATATTATATAACATAATGTTATAATACTATATTATACTATTGATATATAATATTATATAACCGATAGGTATAATATAATATAATAATAATAATAATTTATTATTATTATTATTATTATTATTATTATTACATAATATTATATTATATGTATAATAATAATAATAAAAAAGAAGAGAGAAAAGAGAGATGAGAGGATTTTCAAACAGGTGGGAGCAATTTGAAGGAAGTCCCGGGGTTTGATTCGATCCCCCGAAGCCCTCGGTCGTCGAGCTTATCCGACCGAGGGAGCGCAGACACTACTCTTCCAATCTCCTCGCCGTTGATTCGCTCTGGCCGAGTCGAGCAAAAAGGGCAAGTGCCCTCCCCAACCTCCCCGCGAGGGGAGGGGGAGCCGGAAGGCTGCTGGATTTTTGAGGGAAATAAAAATATTTTTAAAATTAAATAAAATAAAATTAAATGGTTTGATCGACACGTCACGCACAACAATGAATGTCGAAGACACTTATGGGATCGATTCGCTCTCCCAAATCTCTTCGTCGTTGATTCGCTCCGGCCGAGTCGAGCCAAAAGGGCAAGTGTCCTCCCCTACCTCCCTTCACAAGGAGGGGACACCGGGAGGCTGTCGAAATTTACTCAAAAATTCAGGACTTAAAAAAATAAAATTTTTGAACTTAGATGGATTTTGAAAAATATTCAATTAAACTTTAATCAACTAGAAACCTTAAGTTAATTAATCATGATTTGAACCTTCAGTTAATATGATAATTAAATGACCTAATTCAATAAATGATGAAATCCAAATTTAAAATAAAATTCATCTTATCAAATTAAGTCTTCAAAATTAATGTGATTAATTATTTAACTTAAAGTTAAAATCTAATTGAAAGATAATTTGGATATTAATTAACTCAAAAAAACAGATTCCTCAAAGCAAAACTTTAATCATTCAAATTAAGACTTTAAGTTAACAAAACCAATTTGACTAATTAATTAACTAAATTTTAAATTGACTAATTAAAATAATTAATTAAAATCAAAAACTTTAACTTAAACTAAAATCAATTAAACTTTAATAAACCAAAACATTGATTAAAATTAAAACTTGAATTTAAATAATCAGATAATTTTAAAATACATTTGAACATAAAATTAATTAATTGAACAAATTAAATTTGGAATCCATTTTTAATTAACTCGTATAAGTGATTAATAATCAAATCAATATTTTTCCACTATCTAGTCAATCTAAGTACAATCTACTGAGCAGCTCTAAAGCATGAGATCTCTAAAAGTACTCCGACAAATGGAAGCTCTCCAAACAATGAAACTCTCTCCAACAACTCTCCAACAAACAAGTTCAAGCACACTAAGATCCTCAGTTGTAGTCTAAGTTGCATCTACCTGAGAGTCCTCTAGACTGCTGGCTACAAGTACCTATAAGCAAACAGTCAAAAGTCAGCACATTAATAAATATAATTAAATTAGTGCTGAAAATGATAAACTAACTATTGCAGACAAAACAAAGTGCCGAAACAAGTAAAAGCAACGGACAACTGCAGTAAAAATAAACTACGAACACAAAGCAAGATACTTCTTCTACGAGCACGATCTAGTAGTGCCGATTGAGTCAACACCCTCTACGAGCTGTGCTAAGTGACACTTAGGGGTGTTAAAATAAACTAAATGCAATAACTAAAATCTAGAAAGCTTTAACGCCACCGGATCCGCAATACGTGTATGAGTGGACAGAAGGCGTTCGTAGGCCCTTAAATGAAATCTCAGGCATTTCTCTAAATGAAATCATTTGCTTAAATGGGTCATATTTAAATATTTTAAAATACCCCTTATATATTAGATATGATCCCTTAAACTGAAATATACACTGCATGTGCTCCGACAAATGCAATAAATTTTTAAACGCCAATGTCCGAGAATACTGCGTAGGGTCAAATGCTCGTTAATATAACATTCTACTTTCAAATTAAATATCACCTGCATGCATGTGCTCTGATCAACATGTAAAGTTACAAATATAAATGTCCGAGAATGCTGCGCAGGGTCAAATGCTACAGCCTACATGTGATCCGATCGTTGTATATGATTCTTAAATCTAACTATTTGAGAATACTGCGTGGGTCTAAATTGAAGTTTCATCCTCCTCCTTGAAAGGGCTGGAGTCGACATGACTTGAATCATAAAAATGTCCCCTAAATTCATACGAAAATATAAGTGACTTTAACATCACCCCGATGATGGCTGTGTTGACGAGAAAATCTCAACCAGAGGGGTCAAATTTCAAAATAAAAAAAAAGACAGAATCCTTAAAATGAAATACATCAACAGAAAACTTAAAACTAAAACTCATCCACCTTCCGCAACTATTTGTCGGGGGTGATAAATTTGAAATTAACCTCAACTCACAAAGAGCGAATGCGTGTTGGGTGTGTCACTACGATTCATCCTCAAATAATCTATTGCTAGTAAGGATGTGGTATGTGCCCTCTAATCGAGTGATTTTGCCACAAAATGGCACCATTATATTACGATCACGGCCAAAGCCCGTATGTTCCCTAAAGGCTTCAAACCCTTGAGTTATGAATCATAGGGTATATTTGATAGGCACAAAGCCCTCTGTCAGCTAAGGTGGATTCAGATCTATCCCCTTAGATAAATACCAACCCAGGTCTACAAGGTATTTTTGGACGAAGTAACCCATGGTTGCCGATAAGGTACCTTCTGTAAGGTTGGGTCGACTACCTCCTCTGACTAAGTAGACCAGGGATCATGACAGTCCGGGATGACAGAACCATAGGATCTTGATCGGGCTCGTCTTCATTCCCCCCACCACCAGTTTTAAGTTCGTGGTGATAAATTCTAAATCATGATGATAAATTCAAATCTCAAATTCAAACCCTAAACTATTGCTATTATATATTGTATCTACAACCTATATAACCTCTTCAATAACTAGCCTTAATCGAAAGTTCTCTCCTATTATCAGGAGGGATAATTAACTATAAGGGCTTACGCCTATAGGAAACTAGAACTCAGATCATAAAGTCCTTACAAAATGAGAGCGAAATCTCTGGGTAGTGTCTTATCTAAATCCTAATATGCCTTCTGAAAATTTACACGGAACCTAATCTCGTTAAAAGTCTCTACCGTCGTCTCAAACAAATAAGAAAAACAGATCGATGGCATGAAGAGGCCGGGAATACATTCAATGAAATTTTTGGAGCCCACAAATTAATATGTATATAATCATTCAATTATTATCAGTGTGAACATATAATTGTAAAAACATGTGATGGTCACTGTGAATAGTATCAAGTCATATGAGAAATAATAATTTGTATAACTATATATCTAATGAGAAATGATCAGTAATAAATAAAAACATCAACACATTCTATCATTTACATCCCTATAAATTGCAAAATGGTTTAGTTCATAAGTTCATATATCCTCTTAGGAAATCTGTACTCTTATTATTATCATATATATTTCATATAGTGTCTATATTATGTATGCATATAATGTATCATATCTAATATAGTATATCTAATGCCAGTGCAATATATATATATATATATATATTAATCATATGTTCTTGTATTAGTCTTATCAGTCACATCATGAACCTATATTAATCATATCTTATATCATGTGTAGATCATATCATATCATGTCTTATATGTCATTTATCATATATGCTCCTGTCATATTAATCTGCAAGTAATGTATCTATGCAAATAATATAAGTAAGATAAGACACCCAGCTACCTATGATATTTTTTTTGTATCCAGTCCTGTAGGTGATGGGGGCGGTGGAGTAACTTAAAGAATTGTGAAAATAATTTAGGGCTCTATCAATCTCTAAATAATATTTAAGTTCTCTTTGATATAAAAATTATAAAAATCCTAATTAATATACACAAGTATATATGTCAAATCAAGTAATATAGTGATAGAGTAGAGTATCGATCCCACGAGAAAAAATATTTACTTGTAAATACTAGTATTGTATACTACAATTACAATAATTATTCTATTTAATAAAAATAAATTTTTGTGGAGATTCAATCACTTAATTTAAAATAAAAAAAATTTAAATGAAATACTATTTGGATAAAATTTTTTGGATTGATGAAATATAAATACAATATGTTTTCTAATGATTTTCTTTTATATTGATGTTATTTAGAGCATATGCATCATCGACCACTCAGTCGAGAGTGAAGAGATAAAGGACCAGATTAAATCCTCCAACCTTAAGACCACTCTAAACTCTCATAGTATGTCACCCTATGAAAATTTTAGAAGAGTAAGTAAAGCATATAGTGTTAAAATCCCCTTATTATAATTCATCTCTATAAATTTAGTATATGTTATACTTGCATCATACCAATCCAATATACCTAGTTATACCGGCTTTTCTATTCCTAGGCTCTACATTACACCTGATATTAACTATATATATGACCACTATGTATATTAAATGAAGACATGATATATTAAAAATATCATTAAACTTTTTATGAAGAAAATTTATTAGTACTCTATATTCCATTTACACCATCAATTCAAAACTAGAGAATTTAGCCATACATAAAGAATAAGTGAAGCGAACTCATTTTCATTAATTACATAAAAGAAAGAAAGTATAGAAGAAAAGATATCACCGGATGAGTTCAATGATCTTATCTACACTCCTCCTTGAACTTATAGAATTACTTCCACAAATATTAACTAAACACTCTTATGAAGTGAATCTAGTGCTCCTTGAAATCCGTTAATTATCACTCTTAAGAAAATTACAAAGAAGCACTATGAAGACTGAAATTAACTATGTGATTGAACTCTCCTATTAACATTACAAATGGACTATTTATATAAACATATAGAAAATGAACTTTGGCTCCATGGTGCTCTAGACACTTGCATCGTGATGCCCATAAAATGAACTAATGCCACAATGCTAAAGAATTTCCTCCTTTATGACACTTACTGACATGGACCCACTATTTAATGAATCGACGCATCGCTTCACTGACAGATCATGTTTTAGTTGGTTATAACTGTAACGTTGTAGCACTGTTGATGGTTGAACACTACAGTATCCATGTGGCACTCCCCTCGACTTGGTGGCACTGAAAATTAGTGTCGCGGTGCTGTCTAAATAGAGATTAGGCTTTACAGTGCTGACTCTTATGATGCCGCAACATTGTCAAATAGAGATTGAGCATCGCCATGTCCATATTAGGTGCTTCGGCGGTGTCAATTAATGAAGACACCGCAGTGGTATAATGTTTGATGCCGTAGTGCTGTATGATATTTGGAATTTTATGCCTTTCTTATATTTTTTCTGCATAACACAACTAAAATAACACAGTTTCACTAGCAATTTAACATATAAAACATAATATTATTTACACTCATTAGTAGGCCAGCCCTATATGAATCAATCTCAATTATATCAATCATTTTTTGGGAATTAATCGCATATCACCTATTACAAGTCAGTCAGGTGACTTTCATATAAGAAGTCGTTACTTCTTGTGTAATAGCTCAAATTTTGACTCTACCAAATATTTTTTAAGAGTCATTATAAGTCTAAATTGTAAACCGTCTTTGTCATATCATTGATATTATAGTATTTTAATTACACTATTTTTCTTTATAATTTTTGGGAATTAGTATAAATGAGGACTTTGAAACCATCAGGTGTCCGTTTTGCAAATTAAATTCACCAATATTTTTAAATAAAATGAGCTCTTTCATGAATTTTCTTTATAATTTTTGAAGTCCCAAAAAGACTTATATAAATTTTTTACTAAAAATTGATTAAATTATATATTTATATTACATTATATTATTATTTTTTTCTAAATATCTAATTCCATTACATGAAGTTATTATATCACTTTTTCTCCCTAAGCATTCGACTA
This sequence comes from Dendrobium chrysotoxum, assembly GCA_019925795.1. NCBI lineage: Eukaryota > Viridiplantae > Streptophyta > Magnoliopsida > Asparagales > Orchidaceae > Dendrobium > Dendrobium chrysotoxum. The sequence goes on along the minus strand of CM034302.1, from coordinate 75,764,344 downwards.
ATAGAGAACTCTAAGGATGAATTAGAGAGAAAAGAGAGGAGAGAGAAATAGTAACTTAGGTTTTGAAGGTCATAGAGTGATTTTCGTCCGTCAAGCATGTTGAAAGATTTGCTCGTCACACTATAAGGAACTATTATCCTATTTTTTATTTTAATAATATTATGTTTTTATATATTTTCGATCAAATTTGTATTTCATTTACTAAAAATGAGGATAATTTTATATTGGTAAAACTTTCACCGTGTAACTTTTTATATTTTATAGAGATTGATATTATGAATATTTTGAGTATTTATTTGAAATTTTTTACCTAGTGATTTTGAAAATATAGTATTTTTTGCTAATTTAAAATTTTATTTTGACACCTAAAAATAATATTTTATTTCAATTAAATCTTTAGAATATTATTATATATGATCTCTGGTGATTTGGTTAATTTCTAAAAATACAAATTTTTGCTCAGTTGGGTTTACTATTGCCTACATTTTGGAACTTTTTGAATCTAGCACAATTATATTCTATTTTCTATAATGCATTGAAAATGAATATAGATATGTGATTGAGTAATAGCTGGTTGTTATTACTTTTGAAATGTTGTGATAGTGATATATATGCAAAATAAGTAAAGATTAGTTATTCACTTATGCTAGCTAGAGACTGATTGATATGTACAGGATGGTGGGCCAACGGGCTTTCCTTTAAATACCATAGTTGGGTGTTATCCTTTACTTATTCATGTGATATAATAATTTAGAGTTATAAGGAGTTATTATTATGCCGATGGACAAAGAGTGATGACTCAATTGATTATGCCAACGGGTTATTGATACTAACACTAATACTGGAAAAATACCAATGTAGCCAGGACATTTACTTATTTAATATGATTAGTAGAATGTATGCTATTGAATCACTTCCACCATACATCTTTATTATTACTACCACCCATAATACTGATGTTACTATTGCTTTACTATTATTAATATATTGATAATGTGATATATATTGAGCATATACACTGGACACTAACACTGAGTTGACACTGATATGATATTTTTGAGCATGTGACATAAGGATATAATTATTTTGATATAATTTTTCTGCATTCACATAATTTTGATAATCTTTAATGATGCTTTAATTTGATAGTTTATACTATTTCTCTACTAATTATAGTATTGATATGATGATTATTTTAGTGATTTAAAACATATACTGGTTTACTGATTTTTTTATTATAATGCCCTATGATCACGTGCATACTACTATTATGATTTAACTGCTGACATGTATATTGGTTCTTTATCGTGCACTGAGGTCAGTTATAAGATTTGGTTTCTTGATGGGCTGTTTAGCTCATTATATATGGTTAAATGATTTTAGATTAGGAGAAGGGAGCAGAAATGTGAGACTAATCAGGATTCCTTCAGGTTCAAATTCTTTTTATTTTATCTATACTTTTGTACTCATAATAGAGTAGTTGTGATATGATTGTATAAATCATGAGTAGTGTATATAATTTTTTGAGAAATAAATACAGATGTATATATAGATGTTTTAAATTCTTGAGTTATTTTTGTTGTTTATTTTTGATAAATAAAGTTAGATAGCTATAATAAGATAAAAAAATAATTCTTTCAAATTAGATTCTAGGGCATCACATCCTGTCCTTTGGTGTATCATACAATATCGATCATTCTCCTTATGCTTCTCTTTTTATATTATTAGGATTACAATACAAATCTTTCTTTTTAAGTAAAGCATATCAGTCGCCCTCTAGTATAGGGTAACATCTCTCCACCCAACTTGAATCAATTAACTTTTTTTAGCCAACCTTTTTTGCCCTTTTTCACGCATGTCACATCATATAGGGTATAATAACAAATGTTTTATAAATATTTAATGTAAATAGTATGTTTGTAGTAAGCCAAAATGCATGTTGACTAATTAAATGATAAATAGGTGCATGTCATATGTTTCATGTCTAAATATAGTACATTGTGTTCTGATCATTTTATAATTAATATTATACTACTCATTTTAGTTAAAATAACATATAACCAAAATAAAAGAAAAACCTTCATACGTGTCTGTGTATTGTATCATGTTGATCAATCTCCTTATGCATCCTTTTTTATATCATAAAAATTACACCACAAACCTTTCATTTTAAGGAAAGCCCATTCGCCCACCTTTCTTTATAGGATAATATATCTCCATCCAACCTGAATAAGTCAAACATTTATAGAGCCTTTCTTTCCCTTTTTCACACATGTTAATTTGATTGACTTTTATCAATACATCAATGAATCTATCTTTCTACTCCTGATTATAAAAATATAAAACAAAATACATAAACCAAAGAAAACATGAATCATAATCTATCTCACTCTAGTAGATCTTGTCCCCTTCCTAAAAAATATGTAAAATTCATATAATGAGCTAACTGCTCAGTAGGTTTTTAGAACATACCATTGAAATTAATGTAAGAAAATAAAAGCATTATGCATGTAATCATTAAATCAATATCAGTGTGAATATATAACTTTAAAAGCATATAGTGGTCGCTGTGAACAGTATTAGGTCTGTATAACTGTATATCTCATGAGTAGTGATCTGTAATGAAATAAAGACATCAATAGGTTCTATCATTTATATCCTTATCAGTTACATAATAATTTAGTTGATAGAGTTCATATATCCGCTTAGGAAATATATTCTCCTATTATTATCATCTGCATGTCATACAATGAATATGTTATTTATGCATATCATGTATTATGTCTAATATATATATATATATATATATATATATATATATATATATATATATATATATATATATATATACACGGGACTATATTTATGCATATCATTTATTTTATATGTGCAATATTATACATATCTAGTCCTGTATATGTTATCTATGAATTACACACACACAAACATACACACACACACACATAAAGGAAAATGAAGCAAATAAAATGATTCATAACATGTAAATGAAAGTATTAAAAGAAATAAAAAGGTGCATGCATGCAAATATAAGAGTTCACCCCTTCATAGTACTAGTTGGGGACACAACATATGAAAAAAGAATAGAAAATGAAAGTGATTATACCTTCATTGGTACAAATTTGATGGTGCTCCTGCACTAAATGAATAAGGGGAAAGGAATAAATGAAATAAAAAAAGGAATAAGTTACTTTAAAGGAATATAATTGGAATCTATATTTATATTAAATGTTTACGTATATGTTAAATGAAAAGTCCAGTAAAAGAACATGACTATTTTTATGTATGTTTAATTGATATATTATAAACTGTAATTATCCACTAAGTTATTATGAAAACTCAAAATGTTAAATTAAAATTTTCGATAAATTCTCTAAGAAATAAATAACTGAAAGAAAAAAATTCGTCCACAGAAGAAAGAGATCAAATAAAAATAAGTAAGAATTAGTTTATTGAATGTTCAAATTGAAAATTTTGTTTTATTGGCTTTTCAGTGATATGTTAAATATTTATCTCTTAAGTGTTTTATGTTATTGAAAGAAATGTATTAACAGTCTAATCGTCTGTTCTCGTCTTGTTAATTTGAGTCTCCAGACCGAATTGTGACACAACAATAGAGTTAAATTTTGGTAGGAGTCTGAAGATGGTGGCGATTACTAATGGTGATCGCCGATGGTGATGGTGGTTGTTGGTAGCAATAGTTGGTGGTGGTCGTCGGAGACGATGGATGAAAAATGCAAGAGAGCTCTCTCTAGTTCTCTTTGTTCTCTTTGTTCTTCCTCTCTGCATGTAGAATGAGGCTCTATTTATAGGTTTTTAGGGATAGGCATTTAGTAATTTGAACTATAATTCAAAACACTCCATATTACAACGCAAATTGATTCGCTTGATCATGAAATATTTATTCAGCATTTAAGTATATTAATGATGTCAAAATTGAGTGATCTTTGGCTCGTTGGATTCGTTTCGTCGAGCCGCTCAATTCGATTATAAGCATGTCTAATTTAAAGATCATTCGGTCATCCAATTAATGTTCTGAAGCTTTCAAATATACTTTAATCCGTTGATTTGAGCGCATATGGGCTTAGACTGGACCGATTTTGGTGTCGTTGGGTTCGTCTTGCCAAGACATTCAGTTTGACTATAAGTTTGCCTAGATTGGAGTTCGGATGGTCCCAAAATTAATTTTAAAACTTTTCAATTTAATAAGCTTTGAGATTCCTGTCTGAATAAGATGATTTTTCATGACGTATCATATATATATATATATATATATCTATATATATATATATATATATATCTATATATATATATATATATATATATATATATATAATCGTATTTTTCCCTCTCTCTTTTTTCGAAGTTGAACATAAAGCAATATTTTAATTTCGAATTTCTTATGATAAACTTGTCATGTTATAAAAGAAGCTTGCGATACTCTGATACTCGAATAAGCTATTTAGACTTCTTCTTTAGAACCAATGAGATCCATCGAAGGCATGAAAGTGAAAGGGAACCCATGAAATGATTCGTGACTTATTAATAACAGGAGAGAATTTTTTATTCAATATCATTAATTCAAATCTAATACTTTGAGATTTGTTGTCATATATATATATATATATATATATATATATATATATATATATATATATGTTAATAAGCAGGAGCGAAAAGATTCTTTTAAATTTGATTCTTAAATGAAGATGAAGAAATTCTTTCTCTGTAATTTGACTCTTTTGTTATTTCTCTTTAATAATTTAATATTTCTCTTAAAAAAACATACACCAAATTCTTTAGTCGTCATCTAGTTGATTTAAGTTTGTTAATACATTAAGTTTGAAGAGGATTGAAGAATGGTGAGTGTTTGGAATAGTTGTATCTTTTTATAAAGATGATTGTAAAACTGTTGTGGAGAAAATAAATTTTTTGAAAACTGTTGTATAAAATAGCTTCATTTCACAAAAAAAAATTTAAAGCAGGAAAAAAATAGTAGCGAAACAAAAGCTATGGTTGCAGTTTGAAAAACAAAATAATAATAAAGTTGTCCCAAACGTAGCCCAAGAAAACATTTCATCCATGATCAACAAATGTGAGACAATCATTTTATTAAGTATCACATGAAACAATACAAAATCCTATTGATGATAGGAAGACTACCACATGATGATTATTGAATGAAACAAAATCTAAGAGTTCAATAAGGTGTACATACAGACTTATAATACTAACAACGAACATATGCTTGATCTAATCTATCTATTTGTTGTATCTAGCTACATGCTTCATTACAGAGGTTTGCTCTTCCCAAAAGCATCATAATGAAGCTTTTAAGTATCAGATATCAATATCAGATTTTCAGTTCCGCATACTTTCCTGTGATAAAAACATTATATAATACATATCAAATATGTATCTCATACATATAATTAACGTTGAAGCACAAAAGATAATTAAATCCAAAATCAATGAGAAAAAAATACCTCATACAAATCCAACAAGGCCAAGGTCTCTGCAATTGAGAGTTCAAAGCGAAATCTGGTGCCATAATAATGATGTAAAATAGGCCTAAATGCATGTTCTTCAAGGGGCTTGCAGATCTTTCTAGGACGAATCCTCACTTGTGCAGGAAACATAGACTCCCCTTTGCACTTGATATCTTTCCAGGCTGTTGGATCTATGTTAGAACCTCCAAAACTTGCAGCTTCGAAAATTCCATGAAGCCGACGAGTTGTGTAGTTGTAAAGGAAAAGAGGTAATCCTGGAGTAATAGCTCGGACAGAGTCACGGAATCTTGGAGGCAAACAAAAGAGCTGATTCTTAAGATCTTCCTTCATGGTATCACTGTCGCAAATAAAAATATAACCACCGAGAATCTCATTCCTAGGCAGCGTCTCAGTTGAAGGCAATGTCTTAAAACGCTTTCTATAATTCTTCTTGTTGCCATTTGTGATGTTATTGTTATTTGCATCATGGACTGCAAAGCCATTAGCGTTCATCTTGAAGATTTTTACATTATTAGCATTGCTTTCCTCGCAGGTGGAGTTCATGAAGTTTTCCACATTATATGAACTGTTTGTTGCAGCTGCATTCATGTTCAGATCCATCAAGTTCATCAGACCTCGACTCAGGTTCTCAAACATGCCATCTTCTTGGAAACCCAGCTTTTCCCATGGTTGGGTCTCAACAATGTTCAGAGGATAATCAAAGTTTTTGATCCGCTCCCCATTTGATTTTGTCATCTCTGCCAGTTTGGAAGTAACAACAGACCATTGGCGATCCTCTGAGACCTTGGGGTACTGTTCTGGTCGAAACTCAGCACCCATTTGCCAAAGGCTGCTCTCCATCTTCTTATCTAAAGTAAATAAATAAATATTAAACTTAAAATTAATTGACATTAACCAGAAAATAAAACATAAATATATGAAATTATTTTTCCTCATTTATCATACATATGATACTGAGGAAAAATAATCTATTGACAAAATATTTTATTATTATTATTATTTCTGGGCATAAATAAAGAAATAGAGAAAGAACATCAATGTTTAAAAAAAAAAAATTGAAGAACTACTGAGTGTTTTTTTTCCCCTTAAACCGCCGAACTTTTCTTTTAAAAGAAACACAAAAACAAATACAAATAATAATAATAAAACCTAAGCTCTTCAATCTATGTTTATAGCAAAACTGGTTTGTATTTAATCAGCTTCTGTACTCTATAGATTATGGCTTCCATTGAGACAATTTGTTTATTGTTTTTCAAAGTTATTTTTTAATATAAAATTTTATAATTTAAAATATATATATTAAAAATTATTTTAGAAAGCAATAAAAAATTATCCCAAATATAATATTATAGTATATTTCGGAGAATGATAAAATTTTCTCCTTATTTAAAAATATTCATTGTCAACAACAATCATAGATTCTAATGAAAGAACCGAATATGTAATTACTATTCAGAGAAAGCCTTGATAAGTCAAGAAGAAATGAGAATCAGATTCAAAACCCTAATGCAAAATGCTAAATGAAGATCAGATTAAAACCCTCGCGTTTAGCAACAGCGATTTTAGAGTTCTCGAGAGGGATAAAAACCCTAATGAAAAATGAGCACTTGAAAATAGCAAATTTGCTTTGCTCCGAGTTTGAAGAAGATAACAGAGATGAAAGATTGAGAAAAAAACAATTTGTAAAACTGTGATATGTTTAATGATAAATCCCAAAACTTTTATTTTAAAATTAAGAAACATGACATGAAATTCATTAAAAAAAACATAGCTCTTCAATCAATGATTATATCGAAACCTATTTTTTATCAGATTATGCATCGGCAATCAAAGTTAAATATAGTGGAAGTATCAAATATTCAAATATGTAGTACTATTCAGAAGGAAAAAATATTGTAAGGAAGAACTGATAACTTAAGAAGAAATGCTTCAGTTGAAGTGGGAATCAGATTCAAAACCCCAATGTAAAACGCTAGAAGGAGATCTGATTGCTTACCAGAAGCGATTTTAGTGATCTTGAGAGGAATAAGCGGAGATTTCTCGATCGTTTGCAGACGCTGAAACAGAAGGAGGATTTCAGAAGGAATTAGGAAACAAGCAGGCTCATATCTAATGACGGACCAACAGGTAATTATATAGAGGATGGGGTTTCCTTTTTTAAGATTTTTTATATTCCGAATATTTTCGAATTTTTATTTTTTCCTCCTATTTCGTAACGGTCAACAACCTTCATTAACAGAACGCCGACTCCTTTTTTAAGATTTCTCGTCTTTACTGTATTCTTTTCATTATTATGTTAGTTCTCTATTTTTATTGTATTTAAAATAGTACTTTATTTTCTAACATTGCATCGAGTGCTTGAACAATGGTAATATGGAGAGCAGCTATGTTTGTGCTCTGAGTGTTGAGTAAAATATTTAGAAAATATTTACTAAGTTCTATTTTATAAGGATTATTAAACAACGTGTTCATTATTTAGTTTTATAAGGATGCCTTAATAAAGTTTCTCAACCTTCATCGTCTGATTTTGATTCAATCATTTACAATGCTATGATTATTATTGTATGACTACTTTGACGCATGTCGATTTTATGAGAAATTATTACGTGTGGTCACTGGACCGTCCGGAGGCCAATCAGGACGTGCCACGTCACTCAATACACAGTGGTACACATTAAATTGGTGACGTGGCGTATGCTGATTGGCCTCGGACGGTGTCCGATGACCGCACGTAATAATTTCAACACATGCCGTTACATATAAGATCAATGCATGTCATCAACGTTAACTTGGACTCCTAACTTCAACGCTTCGATTTATGGTAGATTCTTACGGATCTTCCATCCAAAAAACTAATGTGTTTTTTATATTGTATTAATACCTTCTTCCAAGAAATGATTCCACTTGAACCTAAATACAAATCCTATTGAATCATTTTAATTGGGCCAAATCCTATATAATTTTTTTTTTCTTTTTTAAATTTTTCACATAAAACTCCGGTGTCTTAAAATTCTTACACTCCTAGTTAATCTATATATGTGAAGGATCTTCATATAAAATTAAGACATTAAACTCTCTGCCTCTCTATCATTGTGAATGTTCCTATACGCAACGGTAAGATTTTTTTTTTAGAGGGCAAAAGAATTGATTAGAAAGGGAAAAGGTGCAGAATGTGAAATGATTGGTTGCTTATTACATAGGGAAGAACATAAATTTTCTAAGCTCATGAATTTAAATCAAATAATAATATTTATTGCTCAGCATTAAAAAAAAAGTGCCAAATTGTTAATTAACTAATAAAAAAATATATGTTAAAAATTTGTGTCCGAATGTGCTGATTAATAAGTAGTCCGAATGCCGCTCAAAATTCTTAGATCTATTTTGAGATTATTATAACATTAATTATCTAGATATGTATTTTATTCATAAATAAATCTAAAAATTATGAGATCCATCAGACAACTTAGAGCTCGCAGCAGGTATTTTACATTTTTTATTTTTTAATTTTTTTTGCTTATAATTCTTTTTTTTTTTTTAAATGTCCATACCAGAAAGTTAGCGTCAAAATTGTATGTGGCATTCCAGAAGGCCAGGAGCCAAATGTTGGTGCATAATTAAAAATAACCTAAGTAAATATTCCTCCCATGATAAGCAAAAGTGAGACAATCATTTTATTAAGGCTTCGTTTGATTATCCTCTGCCTTTTTTAAAAGGTAGTTTTAAAATTATTATTTGAGAGAATGAAGTTTTTAAACGGAAAAGTAAGTACTCTAAAACTTTTGAAAATAGTACAAAAATACTGTTCTTAAAAAGCATTTCTTCAAAAGTATCAAACAAACAACACCCAAAAAAAAATTTCTGCCATTTCCAAACGGAGAAGGCAAAAAAAAGCCGAATCAAACAAGGCCTAAGTGGCACACGAAACAATACAAAGTCCCTTTGATGATAAAAGACACACATGATGATTGAATGCAACAAAATCTAGAAGTTCATGAAGCATTAATACATACTTGAAATAAAAAAATTCTAATTATTTATAGAACAATAACGTCGAATATATGCTTGATCTAATCTTGATCTAATCTATGTCTTGTTGCATCTAGCTCTATGATTCATTGCAGCTGTTTGCTCTTCCCAAACGCATCATAAAGAAGCTTTTAAGTATCAGATATCGATATCAGATTTTCGATTCTGCATTCTTCCCTGTGAAAAAGACAAATATGAATCTTACATAAATATCTTTGAAGCACAAAAGATAATTAATTCCAAAGTCAGTAAGAGAATATATAATACCTTAAGATTTTAACTCTAATTTTACACTTTTTCAGAAACATTCTATTAGTAGGAGTTGTTAGCATCTTCTTCTTGATTTTGCATGAATAGGAGTCATCTTCATATTCACTCATTTCAGGGTTGAAACTAGGCCTGTCAAAACCGGGTTACGGGTCGGGTTCGGGTCGAACCCGAACTAATCCGAATCGAATCGGGTCAACCCTAACCCGACCCGGTTAGGAAAACGGATCAATATTCAGGACCCAAACCCGACCCGAGGCGGGTTCGGGTCAACCCGTTTGACCCGCTAACCCGCTTTCACATGAAGCCAACCCAATTACCAGCAAAAAAATTTTAATGATCAAAATCACAACCTGGAGGTAAATAACCAAGGCAACAAGTAATGAAAACCAAGGCAACAATTGAAATATTAAAAATTTAAATTATAAATTACCAAAATTCAAATTATACATCATAATTTATGAATAATAAATGAACAAATACAAGCTAAGAATTACAAATGATAAAATTTAACAAATTACAAACATCTAATTTAACAAATTACAAACATCTAATTTAACAAATTACAAATCATAAAATTATAAATTACAAATTACAAATATCAGTCTGACTATTTGGAGAAATCCGAACTCTGAAGAACGAAAATTATTTGCTAGCCCTCCTGGAGATTTAAGCTAACTGCAAAAAATATAATTAGTTAAAAATCCATAAATTAGTTGAAAGATTGAGTCATTAGCTTAGATTCACCCTCTAAATAATTCATCAAATAATGAAATGTGAGTCAACAATACAATTTTTTGCAGTTGCGGACAGCGGTATTGCCCTCCAAGGCGGCATTTTGTATTTTAAAGCTATACGTAGTATCTGTTTGATTAGACGACAACACAAATGCCACCTGGTTGCAATAATTTTTTTTCCCAAATGACCTCACAATCAGTTTAGAAGGGTACTCATCATCGCTACTCAACTTTCAATCCTTTTGGAACCAACCCAGAATTTGAACAGAGACATCAAGTTACAGAAAACCAACCCAGGAAAGAAGACAGCAACCAACCCAGCCAGCAAAAAATTCAAAAACAGGAAACCAACCCAGTTACACCTTCCCAGGAAACAAAGCCACCAACCCGAGGAAACTTATACATCTACCAAGACAGCAACCAAGTGAATCCAACCCAGCAATCTGGGCACCCAAGACAGCATCCCAGGGAAACCAAGGCATCAAGTTAAAGAAAACCAACCCAGGAAAGAAGACAGCAACCAACCCAGCCAGCAAAAAATTCAAAAACAGGAAACCAACCCAGTTACACCTTCCCAGGAAACAAAGCCACCAACCCGAGGAAACTTATACATCTACCAAGATAGCAACCAAGTGAATCCAACCCAGCAATCTAGGCACCCAAGACAGCATCCCAGGGAAACCAAGGCATCAAGTTACAGAAAACCAACCCAGGAAAGAAGAAAGCAACCAACCCAGCCAGCAAAAAATTCAAAAACAGGAAACCAACCCAGTTACACCTTCCCATGAAACAAAGCCACCAACCCAGGAAAACTTATACATCTACCAAGACAGCAACCAAGAGAATCCAACCCAGCAATCTGGGCACCCCAGACAGCATCCCAGGGAAAGCAAGGCATCAAGTTACAGAAAACCAACCCAGGAAAGAAGACAGCAACCAAACCAGCCAGCAAAAAATTCAAAAACAGGAAACCAACCCAGTTACACCTTCCCAGGAAACAAAGCCACCAACCCGGAGAAACTTATACATTTACCAAGACAGCAACCAAGAGATACAACTACCCAGGCTAGCCTAGATATAGCAAGTTTGTAGGTGAATAACAGGCAACCAATATATAACAAGTAATAGGAAACCAACCCAGTTACCAGCCAGCAAAGAATTAATAATCGAAATCACAACCTGCAGGTAAATAACCAAGATAGCAACACAAATAATCCAGCCCACCAAGCCAGCAAATAATACAAACCAAGACAGCAATCAAGCAACTGATAAGTAAAACATAATTCAACAAAGGTACCAAACCAGGGGAACCTAATGCAGCAACCAAGACAGCTTCCCAGGCAACCTGCAGGTAAATAACCAGGACAACATGTTTTCCAAGTCATCATCCCAGGCAACACCAAGACAGAAAACCAGACAACTCGTCAGCTTCATGGAATTTTCGAAGCTGCAAGTTTTGGAGGTTCTAACATAGATCCAACAACCTGGAAAGATATAGTGCAAAGGGGAGTCTATGTTTCCTGCACAAGTGAGGATTCGTCCTAGAAAGATCTGCAAGCACCTTGAAGAACATGCATTTAGGCCTATTTTACATCATTATTGATATATAATCAAAAATTAATCTTGGTCGGGCACGACCTCGAGGCAAACATGAGTTGAAAATTTCTGAAATTGAATCTGGGATCATCTGAATTTCGATTTCAGCAAATTTATAGTCAAATTGAACATCTCGAAAAGACGAACCCAACGACACTGAATTCAACTCAATCCAAGCCCAAATAGATCCAAATTGAAGACCCAAAGCGCATTTAGAGGGTTCAAACCATAAGCTTGATAACCAAATGGTTTCCAAACTTGACATACATATAGTCGAACCAAGCGGCTTGACGAGATGAATCCAACAAGCGCAAGATCGCCGAATTCTGATACCACTAAGACATCCAAATACTTGATAAACGGTCTATGATTAAGAGAGTCGATATCGGTCATCCATTCAAAACACTTCCAGAATGCCCTTGATCTTCTTTCTATTTATTGGTCATGCCACTTCCAAAAGACTATAAATAGACCCATCATTCTTCATTGAGAGGGGACGGAGAAAGAAAGGAAAAGAAGAGGAAGAAGGAAGAGACATCTGAGATCTCTCTTGCTACCAAGCTCCTCCTCGACCACCGCTCAACCACCAACCGTCGCCAAACTTTGGCCAGACTTCCGCTCGGCCACTAACTGTTGCCGAACTTACGCCTGGCCGTCAATTGTCATCAGATTTCCTCCACACCACCAACCGTCGTCAGACTACGATCTTTTCGACCTCCGTCGCCACCCGACTACGGTCCTTCCGACCACCATCACTCGACTATGATTTTTTAGACCTCTGTCGCCTGCCAACTACGGTCACTTCCGACTACCGTCCCCCGACTACGGTCTTTCTAACCTTCGTCGCCCGCCGACTACGATCTTTTCGACTACCTTCGCCTCCCGACTATGGTCCAATCTGACCTTCATTGCCCGCCGACTACGATCTTTCTAACCTCCGTCCCCGCCAATTACGGTTCCTTTTGACCACCGTCATCCGACTACGATCCTTCTGACCACCGTCGCCCGACTACGATCCTTCTGACCACCGTCGCCTGCCGACTATGATCCTTCGAACCACCGTCACCCGACTATAGCCTTTCTGGCCTTTTTTGCCCACTAATTATGGAGTTTTCGACCTCCGTCGCCCAACTACGGTCTTTCCAACCACCGTCACCCGACTATGGTTTTTCCGACCTCTATTGCTAGCCAACTACAGTCCTTTTGACCATCGTCGCCCGACTACAATCTTTCTGATCTCCGTCGCACGACTACAATCATTTTGACCACCGTCGCGTGACTATGGTCTTTCCGACCTACATCGCTCGTCGATTATGATCCTGCCGACCAAATGAACATGTCAGCACTGATTCTTCCAACTCCCACCATGTAATATACACTCTATATAAATGTATATTGGCTACATTAAGCCAAGGCCTTCTCCCCCCAATGAAGGGTCTCATTTATAATCGACTGCAAATACTAGTGGATTCATTTAAACTGGGCAAGGCCCCGTGATTTTTTTCCTTTTCAGGGGTTTCCACATAGCCCTTGTGTCTCTTATGAGTGATACACCCCTACTGTTTATCTATTTGTGTTGAATCTTCGTACAAAACTAGAGCGTTAAACTTTATATTTCTCTACCGTCATGAATACTCCAAGACGCAACAATTATTAAGGCACCAGATTTCGCTTTGAACTCTCAATTGCAGAGACTTTGGCCTTATTGGATTTGTATGAGGTATCATTTTCTCATTGACTTTGGATTTAATTATCTTTTGTGCTTCAAACTTAATTACATGAGGTCCATGTTTGATATATATTATATTATGCCTTTTTCACAGGGAAACATGTTGAACCCAAAATCTGATATTGAAACCTGATACTTGAAAGCTTAATGATGCTTTTGGGAAGAGCAAACAGCTGCAATGAAACATGTAGCTTGTAGCTAGATACAACAATAGATAGATTAGATCAAGCGTTATGTTCGTTGTTATTATTCTTTAAGTAGTCAATTATGTGCTAACATTAACTACAATCCTTTAGGAATACCATTTACAAATTTGCCCGTAACTTAACAGTCCCCATTCATTAATCCTCTTCAAACTTTAATATATTGGCTGTTCTTCAGGCCTACAATTGAAGAACGTCGTCCATGTATTTTAAGAGAAATATTAAATTATATGTTGGATCTTAGACTCAAAACTCTCTTACTTTATTATCGTAAATTTTTAGTACGCAATAATACTGAAATATGGTTCAGACCGAACTGAGCAAATGGTGGAGGAAGGAACGCTCGACTCATTCAGAACGAAGGAGACGGAAGACGATCGTAAATATTAGGTTTCTGAATAGTGTGACGTCAATATTAGCATCGCTCTATTCACTGACGAGATAAAACGTAAAAATACATTTTCATTTGCCTTTCAAGTCGACACTCGCCGGAGCTGCAAACAGGCGAATGACGGTCAGTTGGAGATGTCCTAACTATGTAGCCTTTACCAAATAACCCTTCTCTTCCAAAAAATGATGTCGGTCAAGTTGATGCTAAAAAAATTAGAAGATACTATGAAGAATAATATTTATTCTTTAGCATTTTTAATAATAAAGTTTTCTTTGATATTACTGATTGCTGCAACAACAATTACAATGTCATTCTATACATTTGAGAGATTATTGAATAAATGATTATTCAATTACATATATATTAAAAAAATTTATTTAATAATATGTAACTATCGATTTCAATCTAAAGCTCAAAGGAAAAAACAAAGAATACTTTTTAAAATTATCAATTTATACCCACTAGTAAAAATTCCTAATCCCTTGCCTACACCTAGGAATGAAGAAATTTTCAGACCGTCCGGAGATAAATCAGGATGCGTCAAGTCACCTGGTACACAACAATACAAACACCAAAACACAATAAAATGATGACATGATATATCCTGATTCGCCTCTGACAGCATCCGATGACCGCACGTACTCCTGGTAATGATATCTAGTCATGTTCCCAGGAGGCTCCCATGTTAAATAGAAAAAATAGGCTGACTCAACCTTGCTTATTTCACCACTAAAACCTATATATCTTGCATAATTATGAATAAACTCTTTCAGTAAAAAAAAATTATAGTAAATTTACTATACTTCCATCAGCCTATTAAGCAGTGCCCAAAAAGTCTCTAGAAAAATCATAAATAATTAGAGCTATAATTAGTCGCACGTGTAAAAAACTCAAAACATGCCAACGATGTGATAATACAATATGATAACAATGCAGCAATTATCATTGATGAAGAAGCAAATCCAAATGGAACTCAAATTTTTAGTGTGATTGCTTAGAAATTGCGAGCGTTAATTATCAAAATAGTTCCATTAGCACCTAAAGCCTGTAAAAAACCCAAATGTGACAATGACATGATAATACAATATGATGACAATGCATCAATGATCATTGATCAAAAAAGAAATTCAAAAGGAACTCGAATTTT
This sequence comes from Dendrobium chrysotoxum, assembly GCA_019925795.1. Lineage (NCBI taxonomy): Eukaryota > Viridiplantae > Streptophyta > Magnoliopsida > Asparagales > Orchidaceae > Dendrobium > Dendrobium chrysotoxum. The sequence continues at coordinate 75,748,720 of CM034302.1, read as the reverse complement.
TAATCTGATTGCTCGAAAATTGCGACAATTAAATTTTACTAAAATAGTTTCATTAACACCCGAAGTCTGTCGATAACTCTAACGTGCAACAATATGATAATATCATGACAATGCAGCAGTTATTATTGCTAGGAAATTGCGACAGTTAAATTTTACTAAAATAGTTTCATTAGCACCCGAAACCTTTTCGATGAAAATAGGATATATTCTCTAGAAAAAGAATGATCTAATCTATATAGATAGAATATTCAAATATCTGAAAGAAACCTTTAGTCTCACCATCCAAATTGTTCAGGACTCCAAGTTGGTTTCATCATGATTCACAACCACGATTTGAGAATTGTAACTGCAGCTTCCTATTCACTGTATAAAAACATAGCAAACAAATGCCACCAAATGCTACGAAAGCTATTTCTCTGGGCATGCTGAGTTAACCTGAAATGGCACCAGATAAAGCACGCCATCATGGATAGAATCATGGATGAAAGAAAAGTCCATTACAGCAATGCTGCAACTTTTCTGGAAACAAACTATGGGTTTTTTCAGGATGAAATCACGTATTTGGATAACTTTCAATTCGTATCTGGTGAAATATATATTTGAAGCTATGTTGGAACCAAACTTCAGAAAACCTCAGAGCTGGCAGTTAAAGGCGAGCCCTAAACAAAGAAGGTGGTAAATGCAAAACAAGATTTCATCTTAGATTTCAATTGAAGCAAAAAATTTGTAGTACTTGAGAGAAAATTAGCTAAAATTTCTGCGGAAATAATACAACAATAAACTGGAATTAATTTCAAAGAAGAACAAAAACAATCAGCTATGGTGTTCAGAGGTTCTCAAAGATGATGAATTTCAAGCTTCTCCTGAAAAGAGTCATTCATCATGTTCAGATCTTCCCTTTTTCTTCTTTTTCTTCTTCCCTTCAGTGGCCATTTCCATATCACCAGTATTTACCTCTTCCCGGTTTTTCTTTTTCTTCTTAGCAGTTTCGTTTTGGTCGGTATCATGGCCAATTGCCCCATTCACTGCTTCTTTAACGGCAACCTCCAACTCATCCACATCCTTTTGCTTCTTCTTCTTCTTCTTTTTATCAATTCCTAGATCAGCAGATGCATATACATTTACCACATTAGAAGGCTTATCCTCTTCCATTGGCTCCACTTCCTGGACCTCCCCTTTGGATTTGTTCTTCTTTCTTTTCTTTGCAGAAGGCTCCTCTGCGTCTTTCTTTTCAACACCTATTTTGAAGGACAACTTAAATGGTGATACACATGAAAAAAACAAAAAAGAAAGTGCCACTATATATATAAAACAATTAAAAAGAATATATCAATATCCAGCAGTGTGAGAATAATCACAAAGATCTAAATCAATCAAATTTTGAGCAGAGACTTGAGCGCAAAGATCCTAGATCAACCGAAAACCAATTAATAGCAAGCTCGGATTGAGCTCAAATCATAGTGAATGCAAAGAGCCATAAGCCTTTTTTTTTTTTAAATTTTTGGATCAGGTTATTTTTATATCGGATTATGAGCATACATGTAATATCTCCTTCCGATACTATAAATGATTGTTAACTTGACTCGATGATTGTGTGGCTTGTTGATAGTTCCGTTGTGGCTATTCTAGCATTTAGCATAAAGTAAAATCCCATCAAGGTAACATTTTTTGCAGTTTTTCCAAGCGTATATTTTTTTACTTAAATGTATGGCCTGGATTATAACCCTAAAAAGTAAAACCCCAATTTCCCATCCCTAACCAGCTTCCCTTCCTCTCCTTCATCCCTCGTCTCTATTCTTCTTCATTCTTTGACTTGTTGCATTGCATCACAAATACACAAGACCATTCTCTAACGTTCTCAGCTCTCAGCTTTTTCGTTTTCACCTTCTCCTATCTATCTTCGTCTTCTTCCAGGTCATATCTTCTGAAAACCTTGATTTCCTGGAAGAGGATAAAAGAAGAGGGAAATAATAGGATTTTTTGTTTTCTGCTTTTTGATTTTTTGTTTCCTGTTTGTGCTACATATTAATAGCTAGGTTTACAATATTGAGATTGAATGTTCATTGATGGTATTTTCCAGTTCTTGTATATCATGGGTTGATAGTAACCATTCGTTCATTTTTTACTTTAAATGTATGACTTAGTTTATAACTAAAAGCTAGTCCTATAAAAGCAGCACAACGCTCTTCCTCCCATTATTCCACAATTTCTCATCACTAACCAGCTTAAGACTAAATCAACTCTCCTTCTTCATTGGACATTCCTTTTTCATTCTTGGACCGTTGGCTTGCTAGTTTTTATCAAAACATGGTAAGATTATTCTCACATCCTAGGAGGAGAAGGTCCTTTAGCTTTTCACTGCTCGGCTTCTTCTTTCATACCTTCTCCCATTCAATTTACTCTCCTTCACACTCGCATCTTCTATGAACCTTGATTTCTTGGAAGACAACAAATGAAGAGGGAAGAATAGGATTTTTGGCTTTATGCTTCTGGCCTTTTTATTTCTGTAATTGGAGTTTGGTGAGATTACCTGAAACGCTTCTGCTAACCTACTAGTAAATTAAATGATCAAAATAATCCCTAGAATTGTTAGGTGTGCCCACTGTAATCCCTAACTTTTAATGGCATTCAAATTTAGTCCAACTTGCCAACGTTGAACCAATTTGGTCCCTATTGACAACTTCTTCACTTATTAGAAAGATAAATTGGTGGAGAGATTGTCTACAAAGGCATTTTAAACTTTTGAGAGTTAATCTCATTAATTTAAGCAAGCATAAAGTAGTGAGATTGACCCTACGAAGTTCAAAATGCATTCATGGAAAATTCCCCCTCCAATTTATATCCAAAGAAATGTCTAAGTCAATGGTAGGACCAAATTAAAGGACTAAATTGAACACCTAAAATGTCTGAGTAAAATGAACACACCTTAATTAGGGACCATTTTGGATATTTACAACAAATTGATAGATAGTTAGGTGTTTCTCTACAATATTTAGATTGAAGATTACTATATGCATACCAGTGTTTGCATTATATATGTTTTTATATTTCCTTATTGAGTCATTGCCCCTCTAAGAATGACTATTATTTTGCATTTTCAATTGGCTCAAATAGTCAAATGAAACTCTAAATTCACTCAATCCATCACATAATCGAACAAAACTGATCCGAGCTATAAAATAGAAGAATGGGGCTTTTGGCTTTCCGTTTCTGCCTTCATGTTTCTACAGCTAGAGTTTGGTGAGATCCCCCAAAATGTTTGTGCTAACATGCTAATAGTTGATATTTAGATTGAAGGTTCATTAATGGAATTTTTTAACTATGACATGTACCAACGTGTAGAACATCCATATTGTCATATTTATCAACGGGGTCACTAACTCTCTATAAATAACTCTACTTTGTATTTCCAATTGGCTCAAACAGTCAAATGAAACTGAAAATACATTTGAGCAAACTCATAATAAAACAAAATCAATCATAGCTAGATCAAAACCAAATGCATATGATCCATGAGCCAATATTGAGCAATCTATAATTTGATTGAGTAAATATAGATTCAATGTTAAATTGGCTCAATCTCACCTCTTTATCATATTTGAAATCAAATTAGTATTGCGCTAACAAGATGCTACAAACAATAATAATTGCAAATAAAGGCAGTTGCACTTTGACGTGCAAAACAAATAAATTTAATTGTAAGAAATTTTATTAACCGACAAACACCAACCTTGTTCCTCAATCTTTTGTAATGCAGACTCAATGGCAGCTTTCATGACATCAACATTCTTGCGTGGTGCAACTCCCTTATCATAGAAGTCCAATCTCTCTTCAACCTGCTCCCGTAGCTTTTCTCCAAAAATGGTGGAATTCATATCTGAAAAAAAATTAGGAATGTGTCAAATATGGGAAATGTAACCAAAATATATCGCATTTAAAGAAAAATGTCTTCAATGAGGATTTGCTTGCCTGAAAAACAATCAATACGAGATGCGATTGAACACTTGTTTGCAAGGTAACGAGCTAATCGTCCTTTGTTACGAGCAGAAGCGCGCCCAATAAAAGAAGAATGAAAGATTAACCCATACTTTGGAGTATTTCCTTTAGTTTTTAACGCTCTAGAAGACCAAAAATGTTGAAATAGATTAGTGATGATAAGTAATACAAAAATGATAGGAAATCTAAAAAGCATTAGAGGTAGCATTTACTCTTTATGGTCAATATCTTTCACAAAAAGCATATATACTACAACAATAGGAACAAACTTATCAAGGAACATGATTAAATCATGAAATACATCTAATAATCAAGTCCAACGGATCAAATTTCATAACTGCAACATGAAAGACAACCCTTGACAAATAATACACTAAATAAGCATTTTTTTTAACTTTTGTTCAATTGCAAAAACTATAAGAGAGAGATGGAAAAATTCAAATAGCAACCTGAAAAGCGCCTTCTCAGCCCCAAGTATCTGAAGGGTCGAAGATGGGCACTTAGCTAGATTCGAGAGACTTCCAGCATGAGAAATAAGTCGTGCTCCCACAACTTCACCAATTAAAGAAGTCAAATTCGGTGCAATGTCATTCATCTTTGTGACTAGATACTCATATAACTTCTTCCTATATTCAGACAAATCCATAACCCTCTGTGCAAACTGCTGGACATTTATCAAATCAATTGGAGACAGGTCCTGCCCTGTGAATACATAAAAGTGAGCAGAATAACTCGGATGTTTTAAATAAAATAAGAGGGTTTTTTAAGTTTCACCCATGGATGCTTTAGCAGCTTCCACAATTTCCTTCGCCTTCTCCTCATCACCAACAATATCAGCCAACTGTGGAATATGATCCTCAGACAAACTTGATTTGTCTTCCACAAACTTTGAAATTTTGGCATATAGATAGTTGTCATTGACAATTTTAACAAGTTCAGGAAAATGCCACGAATACCACTCCCTAAAAAAAACAATTAGACATGTACGAAACACAAAGAACTAAAACAATAAGATTTCAAAGCACTGCACAAACAAAGTCTAACAAACCTCACTCTCATTGAGAATGTGTTGATATCTTTGTCAAGGGTATCAAGGAGAAAAATTGCCTGAATAACCATGTTATCCACCCTGTTGACATTGAACTTAACCTTCGCCCTGCTATAACTGTGGCCCAAACCAAGTTGAGCTTTCTCCAGGTCATTTGGCTACAAAATAACTCAAATGAGGAACTTTAAGCAGAAATTAAACAAACTTCAAATGCAAATCACACAAACGCCGAGCCCCAATAAGACCAACCTTTAAATCCTTGATTAACCTATCAAAGTGCAGCCGGACACCACGAAGAAGCTCTAGGACGAAATCGTTGCTCTGGCAAGGGATCTTCGTCACCTCCAAGATCTGCGACCCGACCTTTGGCTCGGCGACTCCAAGGCTGAAGTTGGACTTCTTCCCTTCCTTGCCCTTAGGAAGGTTGAGCTCTAAGAAATTCCTCAACTCATCCGTCATAATACCTGCATCATCAAACCATTAATCACGTGACCTCCAACAGGAAAATATTAGCAACGGTTAAGGCTAGAGCTAAAAGCGTAATACCTTCAGAAACGGCGTTGCACTGGTTGAGCGCATCGAGTGCGGAGGAGAAGGGATTGAAAGCTACAAGCTTGACGACCTTGCCGAATCGACTAAGGTCGAGAACCGATTCGCGGATGGCATCCACGCTCAGGCCGATCTCGTCGAGGCCATGCGCGAGGAAGAGAGAGTACCCGGAGGCCGATTCGAAGAGGAGGTAGAGCACCATCGGCACACAACGTAGAGAGATACGGCGCCCACGCTCCCCTTCTTCCAGCGTGCGCTAGGGTTTTACTTGGGTTTTGCGAGTCTTTTCGGACTCTGGGTGGGTCCGCCCTTCCATTCTTGGTTTGGTTTTCGGTGCAAATAGCGCAAACCGCATATGGGAAATAGCAGTGTTGAGTAATTAAAATATAGGAATTTTAAAAATATTAGTGTTTAATTTAAAGTAAAATATATATTATAAATATTAGTACATATTAAATTTATTTTTTAGTTTTTTTTTAATTTATTTGAAACTCTTTTCAAATACATCATATGTCCATCATCATTGTTTTTACTCACTATCGTCTGCCACCACTTATCTCCGGCCGCCATCACCAACTTTGATCATTGCTACCATCATCAGGGCTGGACCTAAGTTAGGTGAGAGTGGGCAATTATATAAAGAATAACTACCCACCCTCAAAATTTTAATAGATTAATTATATAAAGAATAATTTAGATGTTTTCCTCTCAACCTGCCGTATTTCACCCTAATAAGAAATCAAAACTTATACTAACACAGTAGCTATTCGAACGAAGAAAGAGTCGTTGCTGCCTCGCTCCCACGCTCACTGAGGCTTGCTCCGACATCCCGCCTGCAATTAACTCTATCTTAAACACGGGCTGCCATCCGCACTCACTGGCCTTACTCCAATCGTCCTGCGACCCACCTGCGATCGTAAACCCCACCCCCCCTTATTTCTTCTCATTCACAGTATCATAAAAAGTTCATCAAGTGGAATGGATTAACTCTTTAGGCTAATTGGTTGCAACTTTTAAGCAGGAATTCAGTTGGATTTGAGCTAATCCTTCCAATAGGTTTGCAAGAGACAGTCTGAAGTGAATTCTAAATTTAGCAGGATTTGATAAATCACAACTCATTATAGGATTTATCATCCTGAAAAATCCAGGTTTAAGGAAATGTAAACCAACGTAATTCATTAAATCTTTTTAAATACTCCAAATCTCTCAATTTGCAATCAATCCATCCAAAGAGTTGGTTTGATTTAAGAATTCTAAAATCAAATAGTCCTGCCTTCAGGATTTACTAAATACACTGCCTATTTCTATCTTTTGTGCAGACCATATTTTCACTTCTTTAACATATTTGTGTGTTGGTTGCATACATTTGTCATCTAATAAACAATCCTATGAACTGAAACATTTTTCTAAGCGGTTTTAGGTCTCCCAACGATGATTTGATTGAGTTGAAATTTCCTGCTTGTTTCTGTCCTTGACTCCAAAATCGTGATCTATAAGATTTGTCCGGTATTGTGTGTGTTAGTTTTTTTTTATTAGTTTGTTTGTTTGTATTATTCTTTCATTGGATTTGAGTTTATTAAAAATATTTAAGGATTTGTTGTGTTTATTTGTTTGATATCAAACATATTTTTTCACCTAATGCAGTTACATTTAAAGCAATAGTTAAAGCAATGTTTGTCAAGCATTCATTGAGCTTACATATGATACATGGTCAAGATTATGATGGGGCATCCAATATGCGAGGGGCATTTAATGGTTTGAATGCACTTATTCTAAGTGATAATTCTCAAGCATTTTATATTCACTGTTTCGTCTATCAACTCTAATTATGCTTGATAGCTGTAGCAAAGAATCATTGATAAGTAAAACATATTTTTGAGTTCACTTCTAGAATTATAATCACTATTGAGACTTCCTGTAAGAGATCAGATACTTTTAAAACTATTCAATATGATAAAATAGTTTTACATCTTAAATTGCTTTGAACTATGGATTCATTTTATTTTTTTTAATTATTAGTCCATTTATATGAAAATTTTGCCTACTCTTAAATTTGAGGCTGGTTCCGCTCCTGACCATCACCACACGCCATCGCTCGTCTTCCACCGTTGCCCTCCGGCCACTATCACCACACCACCAACCACTAACCATCATCATCTTTGGACTTTGTACTGTATTTATTTTACCTCAAGTCAAAAAAATCACCTCTATTTATTTTACACTCATCAAAATAATTTCAAAATATTTCAAATACACTGCATTCTTTTCGCATTATATTTCCTTCAGCCAACCAAACTGCCTCTAAGCCTGTTTCTCTTGTGTGAGGCATACGGAATCCACATACCGTCTAAAATGAGAATGTCTAAAATGAGATAATAAAAAGGAAAACAACTTAAGAAAAAAAATATCAAATAACACAAATTGATATATCACAAAAAAATTCTCTTGATCGGGCACAAATCTCGAGGCATATACATGCAAGAAACTTCCAAATTTAAAATAGGAATCATTTAAGCTTTGATTTTAACAAACTTATAGTCAAATTGAACATTTTAAAGAAACGAACCCAACGACACCAAAATCAATCCAATCTGAACCCAGATGAGCCCAGATCAAATGTCCAAAGTATATTTGGAAGGTTCAAATCATTAATTTTATAATTAAATGATCGTGGAATATGGCATGCTTATGGTCAAATCGAGCGGCTTGACGAGACGATTCCAACGAGCCTAAGATCGGTTTATTTCAACATCATTGAGACATTTAAATGCTCGATTAATAGTCTATGATCAAGGGAGTCAATATTAGTCATCCATTCTAACACTCTCAACTATATCTTGACCTCCTCTATATTTACAAGCCATGTCACTTCCAAAAAATTATAAATAGGCTCATATTTTTCTAGACCACTAACATTTTTTCCAACCTCTGACGTTCTTCATAACTGTCGTCGAAGTTCTTCCCAACTATTACCGGACTTTTGCACCAAGAGAACACATCTGAAGAGAATATATTGACTTTTGTAACCTATTCAAATACTAGAATTATTCGACTGAGCAAGGCCCTGTGGTTTTTCTTTTTCTTAGGATTTTTCACATAAAAATCCTGGTGTTCTCTCTATCATCAGTTTGTGTGTTGAGATTTTATATATCACTAAGACAGTATTTTCACTCTACCGCCACAAATATTTTAACCCGCAACACAAATTATATCAAAATTAATTTAAAAATAATATAATATTAATATAATATAAATTCTTCATAGATGATTAATTAAATAATTTTTAACTACCTGATATTTATCATAAAATCCTCATATAATCTTCTTTCTAAATTTAATACATTTACAACTTAAATATAAAAGGTCCAATTTCAATATGAATATTCCTTTATGAATATAGACTATTGAGAATAGTTGAAGGGCATTTGATATGTAGATATCTCATTATGAAGAATGAATGTCTCCCGACCCGAGACATCTGAAAGGATGAGCTAAGTATGGTTCTTTGAAAGCTCGACATAATATATGAATCAGATTATAAACTTTTTCTGTGATATTTTTATGCCAATATTAAAGTAGCTCTTACAAATAAAATTTTTAATTAAAAGTTCATTCAAATTTGCTAATTGTTTGCACATTAATAATAGTTGGTTGTTTGATAGAAAAGCCTTGATTGTTTCTACGTAGGCTTTATTGGGGACCATTTTTTATTGCTTTCTAAAGCAGCTTTTCAGTACAAAAATTTCTTAAACTAAAAAATTTTGTACTAAAAAGCTACTTTAGAAAACAGTTAGAAAACCGTCCCAAACAAAGAGTGTAATGTTTCAACTAACACTTATTTTGTAATGCCTCTAACATCTCCACAAAGACTATAGTGTATACAAAGAAGAACTCACAGCAGTCATTCTTAGGTCCATGTACACCTACGCTCAGAATAAAGTAGAAGCCCAATATACTATCACAACAAAGATTACCTCGTTACAATATCTTTGCTTACATGCACATTTGCAGTCATAAATCCTACAAAAAAATATGTTGATGAGAATCCGATTAAAAAAAAAACGCATTCTTTTTCTCCCATCCCATATATATAAAGAAATATTAATTGAAAGAGAGTATGTTTTGCTCACTAGATTCTAACCAAGAGTATGTCATATAAGCACATAAATATAAAAATTATTTTATGCTTATCTTGAGCTAGTTTTATTTCAAATAATCCTTATATTTTTTTTTTGATACTTAAACGTGGAATAACTTTTTTGCTGCTTTCTAAAACAACTTTTTAGTATAAAATATTTTTGAATTAAAAACTTTTATACTACAAAATTATTTTAAAAAACTGTTAAAAAATTATCTCAAATGAAGACTTAGTTAGAAGTTATAAGTTAGTAGTTAGATGCTAGTTGGTAGCTTGTTGTCAAAGTTAGACTTCATAGATCCATAAATCCTCCTCTCAATGGGATTTAGATTTACACGGATTTACACAAATTTACGCCATAAATCTCGGATTTAGGCAGGCACTAGATTTACAAGCCCTTCAAAAACTGTTTGGCTGGATTTACGTTAAATCCTGCTTAAATCTCACGACAAATACGATATCAAACAACCCCTTACTTCACTAAGCAAATTGCCACAACAAACTACTAGGTTGAAAAGGGAAAAAAAAATTACCAGAGTCAAAACGTAACAATAATCTTAGTGTAAATCCAAGAAGAGATTAACAACTCTTGGATTTATATTGACATTAATGCAGCCCTTAAATATCATATGTAGCACTAATTTCATTGCAAATCTAAAAGTTGTAACTTTTTTTACATAAATCGCATCAGAAAATTCTGACGTAATTTTTTTAATTAAAAAGTTACATCAACAGTTAAATAATGCACCACATATGTTCTTCAATGTCTACCAAGCAAATTGTCACAGCTACAATACAGAGTAACTCATCATCATCAACAGCAAGCTTTCAATAAATCGAGATCCAGTAACTGAGAGCACAAAAACTAATCCAATACAGAATGGAAGAAACAATTAAAATGGATGATGACAATGGGCATTGGGATGCAATAATGCTAGAAAGAATTTGCAACTTCGTGCAAAAAATAAAGAATCAAGTGGACAAAATAAGTTTTCTCTTTGGCCCAGGGGTGATCAGGTGGAGTTTTTACAGTACATGGCCTACTAGGATTATAATGACTGGAACTATAGCGCATCTATTGTAAGCTAATTCAGTTATACAAGTTCCTAAGGTATTAAAAGATAAACTAACATTGTAGAATAAACAATAATCATCTTAGAACTCAGGAACTCTATTGGAGCTATGGAATTTCCTTGTTCAAACATGGCCGTCACAAATTACTAGGAACAGATAAAGCCTGGCCTTAATTTAACCAAATTCGAACTGCTTGTCAGATTATGACTCTGCTACAATACCACTGATTCTAGAAGCAATCTTGGCAGTTCTGTAATCATCTCTAAGTTGAACAAATCTGCAAATTAAGAAATGATTTTTAAGCTATTCGTTCCATTTGGTAAGCAAATCTGATGAAAGCGAAAAGACATCGGTACAATTTAGGTAGTGAAGTCATACCTTAATCCATCTTTTTGTATGCCTGGGGTTCCTTCAAACAGGGAAGCAAGACTTTCAGGTGCAACAATAAACACATTAGCCATGCTGGAGCAAAAGAAAGACGTTGGTTAGAATTTGTCAACAGCAGCACTAACTGCAATAATGATGAAAATCATAATGATAAAATAAATTAAACCAAACGTCGGTTGTGATGCATACATGCCCAACAGTTCAAATTTTTCATCAACGCTTGGTGCATTGAAACGTCTGACGAAGTCCCCATATTCTGTTATGTCTCTCTTCAGGCGCAAACCACCACTGCAGGTAATTTATTATAGAATAAAACCTTTTTTAACTAGACATTTCACAACAAAACAGGCACAAAATTAATACTAAATCTCCTCGCTAATGGGTCCCCATAATTGAGAGAAGTACAGAAAAATATTTATTTTTACTTTTGTTTTGAAAATCACTGTATTATAAAATCGCATCTACACCAAAATAAAAAAAATAGCTCTTCTTTCTCCCCGAAATTCATGTTTAGCAACGAAGAGCATAAATCAAGCAGAATTCAGTTAGTGTCATAGATGCCCTAAAATCAAGCAGAATAAAGCAATGCTGCACAAACAACGATCAGGATTAATACCTAGCAAATTTAAGAAGTTCAGAAGTACATTAGCTGTACAGGAATGTAGATCTTTAAGAGCAAAACATGGATAGCATAACAGGCATGAAATATTACCTTGGGTTGAAGGTGAACTTCTGCCAATGCAATAACAACCCTCTATGCAAGCGATCCCCCTAAAGTAAAGCATTCCGTCTTCAGTTCAAAAATTTAAAACCAAACTAGCTTACGAACTATTACCACCAAAGAAAAAATGTCTTTCCAATAATTCTCAAACGAATATTGTGCAGAACGGATGAAAGAAATGATGGCAGGAAATCACTCGCATCCCAGTCAAAGCTGGATCATGCAGTGTATGCTTGTAACAACTAAAAAAAGTTGTATGAGACCGCAATTGCGTGCATGCATTGTCTATAGTATACTCATGATGAGTGCATGGCCTTGACGTTGAGATTATGCTCCATCAGTAAATCAATAGCACCTAACCTCAATGCTGAGACATCTCAGACCCTCCTAAGACAGGAAATAATCGAATACCGGAAATGATTGCAATGCCTAATATTGACTTGAGACATAAATGTATTTGTTTGTTTCATTATTGAAGTATCAATCCATTTTTAGAAAGCATGGCACCCTTCCAATGTTATCCCCATAATTTTTATATTGCTAGATGGATAGACAGCAAATCCTATGCTCTATTACACCAGCTGTGGCAAATTTCCAACATATGTTAGCTACATCTAGCAATAAAGCTGTCAAAATGCAGGATGTTTTTTTTGGCAAAGATTTGAACCTTAGACCTCCAAAAAAAGGCAACAGCACTCAACTAAGTGGTTGGCAGTTACAAAAATACAGGATAATGCAGCACTGGACGTCCAGTATGTGTTAGACCGGTCCCTGGACCGGTCCATAAGGGACCGGCTCGCGTACAATAAAGGCGGAGGAGTTACGCCTCCCTAGTGATTCCGCCATCCACGTGGGGTCCACAAGGCAGCAGGAGTTAAGAGGGAATTAACGAGGGTTGGGAGGGAAAATACAAAGGAGGGGCTAATTAGAGATTTCTTTTATGATTGTATGCTTTAAATAGGATGTTCTCCTAGGGTTAGGGTTTCTAGGATTTTTCTAAATTGAGTTTGATGAGGACATCCGACCGTGAAAAGTCTATCAGAGAAGGAGCAGAAGATCGACGGCTATGATTAGGCCACTTTATTTTTGAGCATCTATTTGTATTTGATTTTATTATGTATCTTTTCCATTTTTACCCTCACTTGAGGGAGTAGGCTTATGTGACCCTAGGGGGCACTTTTGTCATTGGACATGTTATTGTATTTTGTCTATTTATAGACCCATCTCCCTCTTTGGAGAGGATGATGATTATGATGATAAAAAAATTTCTGCACTTTGTTTCTTGGAGAGTTGTGAGAGCTCTTGTGAGAGTTTGAAGTCCCATGGTGAGGGCAAAGCACTACCCATCAGCCGCAGGAAGCGTCCGAGCACGTGGTTTATCTCCACCTCAAGTTCGTCTTGCTATTTTCCCCTAGCCGCCAGCCCATGCCTTCACCTAGCCGCCGGCCATTCAACAACCCATCCCTAGGGTTAGGGTTTCTAGGATTTTTCTAAATTGAGTTTGATGAGGACATCCGACCGTGAAAAGTCTATCAGAGAAGGAGCAGAAGATCGATGGCTATGATTAGGCCACTTTATTTTTGAGCATCTATTTGTATTTGATTTTATTATGTATCTTTTCCATTTTTACCCTCACTTGAGGGAGTAGGCTTATGTGACCCTAGGGGGCACTTTTGTCATTGGACATGTTATTGCATTTTGTCTATTTATAGACCCCTCTCCCTCTTTGGAGAGGATGATGATTATGATGATAAAAAAATTTCTGCACTTTGTTTCTTGGAGAGTTGTGAGAGCTCTTGTGAGTTTGAAGTCCCATGGTGAGGGCAAAGCACTACCCATCAGCCGCAGGAAGCGTCCGAGCTCGTGGTTTATCTCCACCTCAAGTTCGTCTTGCTATTTTCCCCTAGCCGCCGGCCATTCAACAACCCATCCCTTGCCCCCCCCCCCCCCCCCCCCCCCCCCCCCCCCTCCTAAACCGCCGGCCACCTTTCCCTTCCCCTTTGGCCGATCCCCCACCCTAACCACCGGCCCCGTCCACTCCTAGCCGCAGGCCATCCCCCTCTTTCTCATTGCCTCCAAAATTTCAAATCAAGTAATCAATACTTTCCATATTTGGCGCATCTTAAATTAGGAAAATTTTAAATCATTTGAATTTGAGAATTTGAATTTCTTTCTTAAAATAAGATGAGTTATATTAGGAAAGTCCCCCAATCATGCCAATTTGAATTCCTCATTCCTTAATTAATATTCTATGTTGGTCAAGTCTCTTAACTCCCCAAATCAACTCCCCCCACTCAAGCTAGCCGCCGGCCCTCTCTCTCCCCTCTTTCCCCTTTTGATCCTTCCAATTAATTCTCCTCAATCAATTACTCCAAATTAATTTTAAATTTGGAGATTTATTATAAATCCTATTTTCTTAATAAGGAAGCTATGATTGGCAACTCTATTAAAGCACCAATCCAACTCCCCAATCATTGCTAGCCCGCCCCCCCCCCCCCCCCCCCCTTTCTCTTGCCTCTTTCATCCTTTCCTTAAGTGCTCCTTTCAATTAATTATCTTCAATAAATTGCTCCCAAATTAATTTCAGATTTTGCTAATTGCTGGAATTATTTCTAGATTTTCTAATTGTTATCCCTGCTATAATATATCCTCTAAATCTGAAATTAAAACTCATGCTTCCTCCCTCCCTTTGATGGCTGGCCACAACCCCACCCCCTCCCTCCTCCTAAAATATTCGTCCTAACTTGATCTTTCTCTTGAGGAAGGAAGACGTGAACCTTCCTCCCTTGGCAAGCTACACTCCACCCCTTACCTCCATCCTGAAGCCTTAACTTATTATCGATTACAAGACTTGTTTGGTTCAAGGAGCAATCCCAACAACTTGATGGCCGGTTTGGGAAATGGTGGTACAAGCACTAAGAACACAAGAACGGTAAACTCTCTCCCTAACCCTTCTTCGACTCTTCCTCAATCATGGTATCGTTTAATTATGAAAACTTATTCACTTAACCCATATTGAGAGTATGTGTGAGTGGATCTTTTATAGTGACTATTCTAATTATTAATTTAGGGATTCTCTTTGGAAGCCTCACATTAGCATGGTATGATTTGATTTAATTATTTTGTGATCCTAATAATATTATGTAATTGATTACCCAATCTTAATCACTATCTTGTTGGCTTAAATCTTTGCTAAGAACGAGAGAAGTTGATAAATTTCAAAGCTCTGTTTATGTATGTGTAATTTTCAAATCAATCGTATTTGCCTATACATGTAGTCCTACATCAGAGTTGTTCTCTGATTTGGGCTCTAGCAGCGTCTAGAGATTTGGAAGCCGGATCCTTCTCTCCAATTGAGGATCCATTATATCTTGTTTTTTTCTTCTCTATTTCATCAATTGCAAAGAGTTTTTCTCTGTTATTTCCTTAAATTCATCTTGGAGATTATTTTTGGGGTGCTGAAATTCAATTTCAGCCAAGGGGGAATTGATTTCTACAGTGTTTCCTATAATAGAGGCGGACGAGTTCCGCCTCCTAGTGATTCTGTAGTCCATGTGGGGTTCAAAAGGCAGCAATTAAGAGGGAATTAATGAGGTTTGGGATGGAAAATTCAAAGGAGGGGCTAATTAGAGATTTCCCTTATGATTGTATGATTTAAGTAGGATGTTCTCCTAGGGTTAGGGTATCGAGGATTTTTCTGAATTGAGTTCTTCTTCTCTGATTTAGGCTCTACCGGCATCTAGAGATTAGGGAGAGTCGAATCCTCCTCTCCAATTGAGAATCCATTGTATCTTGTTGTTTTTCTTTTCTATTTCATCAATTGCAAAGATTTTTTCTCCGTTATTTCCCTTAAATTCGTCTTGGAGATTGTTTTTGGGGTGCTGAAATTCAATTGCAGCCAAGGGGGAATTGATTTCATCAGTGTTTCCTATCAGTATGTTCTTTCATCAAGCAATCTCAAGATCAATTGCAACAGTATAATGATACAATTTCAAAGAACTGTGGACTTACGAGCTCAGTCAGAAAAGATTGTTTGTTGAGACCTTCTAAAGCAGAGAATGCAACCTCTAAAGCTCGAGATAGGTAGCCAACAACTCTGAAGCCAAAAGGGGAAAATGAAAGGGCTAACATTAGCATTTCAAATAACATATAAGATAACCATACCTCATGCATGCATTTGTCGGTCGATGATCAGGAAGATTTCCATCATCAGGTGAACGGTAATCAATTGCCTTTTGTTCTGTGGAAAGTAGCCTCTCCACCTGCATAGGAATTGGGATAAGACATACAGCAAACAAGCAAGGAAGTTTTTTTTAATGTAAAAGCTAGGTAGTAATACATTTCCTATTAGAGAAGAACAAAAGATTAATACAAATTAATAACTGAAGCGTTAGAGATAACTCGGGAAAAAATAAACCTGGTACAGAGGTGAAAAACTCAAGAAACTAGAAATTAATATAAAAGCTGAAAACAGAAAATCAAACAACAAAATTCTGTTGATGGACAGCATCCTATCATCAACAAACACAGCAACCACATCACGATTTTCCAAGCTCTTTCTTATTTCCACATCAAATCCTTCAAAATCTTTATTATTACTACTTCTTATGTACCTGATTTTTCTTTGATCCAGAAAAATACCTTGTTGATGATATCAAACTAATGAGCTTTTTCAACTCTAGAACTGTCATTAACAGTTCAGATATTTCTTTCATCCCAAATCACTCGAGCCACCAAAAGGATTAGCATACTATCAATATCTTATCTCATCTTTATCCGGAATAGCAGTCAAAACAATGTTATCAACCTCATTCTGTAGATTCAGTATAAGGGCATCTCAAACCGAAAAACTCATTTTCACTTCAAAATACAGTAACAGTCACATCAAACAGTAACTCATCTCCAACCGAACTCTATTTCTTAACACCACAACAACATCAAGCCTTTATCCCACTATGTGAGGTCGGCTACAAGAATCCTTTTTCTCCATTGTCTCCTATTAAGAGTCAAATTTTCATTTAAATCAAATAAAGAAATGTCATTTCTAATATTTTCTAACCAAGCCTTTTTAGGTCTACCTCTACCTTTCTTAACACAAGTCAAATCTAATACATCTACTTTCCTAACCGGGTCATCAGAAGGCCTCCGTTTTATGTGACCAAATCATCTAAGGCGACTCTCTCTAATCTTATCCTCCACTGGAGCTACTCCAACCTTTCCACGTATATACTCATTTTGTATCATGTCTCTAAGAGTAAAGCCACTCATCCACCTGAGCATCCTCATCTCTACAACACTTAACTTAATAGTATGTTTCTCTTTTAATAGCCAACATTCTGCACCATAAAGCATTGCAGGTCTCACCACTATCTTATAGAATTTTTCCTTAAGTTTGAGGGGGACTTTCTATCACACAACAAGCCCGATGCAGCCTCCACTTCAACCATCCAACTTGAATTCTACTAATAATATCCCCATCTATTTCACCATCACTCTGAACAATAGACCCAAGATATCTAAAACGCGTACTCTTATTAATGACTTCATCGCCCAAAGTCACACTCCCCCCACGAGATATATTATTACTAAAATTACACTCCATATATTTAGTTTTAGATCTACTCAAACGAAAGCCTTAAGACTCTAAGGTTGACCTCCATAATTCAAGTTTACCTTCATCTCCCTCTCTAGTCTTATCAACAAGAAGAAATTTGGTGAGGTCAATATTGGCGTCACACTGTCACGTCACAAAAATGCAACTGAAATTTGAGTTCGGGTGGAGCTGGTGATGGACGGAAAACACTTGTTTTGCATTCGGTCAGAGATGGCCTAATACCCCAATTAATTCCAACCAGCTCGTTTGGAATGCATGTAAGACAGTTTTCAAAGAACTCAACAACAGAGCTCTCCCTAGCAGCAGTATCAGACGATGTGCAGCTCTGCTGCACTTGATATGTTGAATGCCAAAGAATAGTTAACAAAGCAAAGCCCAAACAGTAAGGAAAAGGCAACTACAGCTGGATGATGCTCAGGGACTGATGCTCAATGAAAAGAATAGCTTTCTTTGATTAGGTTAAATAAAATCACAGGCTCATCATTGTTTAGATTGATATTATTCTTATATAAGAACAAGACGAGTGCCTATATCATTTGAGCTATGTAAATTTTTTAGGGAAGAGTTCCCAAGGTACACACCTCAGCCATTACAGTGTCAATACACTGTAGGAGCCCCTTTCGCACAGCAACTTCAACATTGGATATAGCTGTACCCATCTCTTCACAGGAAGACGCATGAGCACCATCCACAGGAAGCAAGAGACGGGCAATACTATTTGAAAAATACTATAAAAAAGAAAAGCTGTTGGCGCTGAATTTATAACTAAAAAAGAAACAATGTAACATGCAAATGGTTACCTGCTGAAGTATAGCTATGCTACTAGCACACCGTTGCACAGCAATCATGAAAGATTTGAAACTGCTTTCACCAGCAGCTGCAGCCGCCTCTGCCTACAGAAAATTGAACTTAAAAATTTTCTTACAAAGTTTCACTGCACACTTCAATGCACAATGTAACTGCAGCAAAGTATCAGAAAGAAACTTAGAGTTGAACAGTGGATTACAACTATATTGTGATAATCACTTCAGATTTTCAAAGTGTTTCCTGAAGATTCTCACATTTACACCATGTGAGGCTAGGATACAAAACACTTATAGAAGCTGTTAATGTCTATCTCAAACATTTGTTGGACAATGGCACCTAATAGGGATGCTCTAACATGTTTTAGATCATCATCATAAATCATCACTAGCCTAATACAAGCCCCCATTTTTCATTAATTCATTCAGGTAGAGTATTGTATAATAAGTTCAACTTTATTTTACGCAAAATTTATACCAATTCCAATCATTTAATTTTGGCCTATCCCTTTTCCTTCCTTCTATATTCATCTTTTCTATCCATCTTATTGGTACTTTTTTGCTCCCCATTGTACATGCCAAAGTCACCAAGTTTGCTTTCGACTTAGCTTATATTTAGCAGGCACTATTTCTACTGTCCCTTTAATATATTCATTTATCAATCCATTGATCATTTTCTCACACATCCACCACTACATTCTCATCTCCATCATACTCAACTTGGTTATCAATGACTTCCTACTATCAAACATGTAGATCGATATAGCATTATCAGTTCTAATAGTAATTTTAGGACATTTGCCTTTAAGTCTCCAAGATATTCTCTTAGCCCATAATAATTGGGGTACTTTTCAATTTTAACCACCCAATCTTAACAAGTTATATATCCATTCTTCTATATGGTAGATCAAAGAAATTTAAATCAATCAGCTAAACTTCACTTGATCTTCAGGTGAATATTGATTGATAACTATTAATTTCATACCTACTAAAATAATATATCATAAAATTAGTCATTGTTCTTCTATTTGTAAGACCCTTCTTAAAATTTTCTCTACTGTTCTAACTCTGCCGCATGTTTAACATTTCAAAAGATGTATCTATTTTTTAATAAAAAAATGAAACAGCATGACAAAAGGCAAGCTCATTATGGTATTATAGGGCAAGTCCCTAACACCTTCAGGAAACCAAAAGTTCATGAATCAAACCAGCTCCTCCTCCATTGTATACATATGACAATGTTATAGACTTTGTTTGATCTATAATTTATCTGGTAAGCAAATATTGGTGTCAGACATACTTTTACGGCATAAAAACTGAACTAATATATAAAGCAATTCATGCTGTACGTTTTAAGATATTCCCCTCTCCACTTCCCAAGCCAGTATAAATACTATCGATTGACTTCCAAAAACCTCACATTATTTGGGTGAAATTAAGCCCAGGTGAACTCCTTTAGGTGAAAGGACAATTATTTTCTTGCATGGTGAATTGAAGCTCAATGATAACCCACCCTATTTGTATCCAATACATTGAATAAATGGAATTACTGTTGAATTAGGATTTAGGATTTCTGAATTTATGAGGTCGACATGGACAATAATGAGCAAGAGATTGTTCATACAGCAGAAGCAGCTGCTGCAGCTACCCTTCTGCTTACGCTTGCCCCAATCATAAACCTATCCCTCAATGCAGCTGCTTCATTCAAACTCTCCCTGGCCCGCTCCAGCCCATCAGTCAAATATTGGCTGACCTGCACATATACCAGCATTAAAATTATTGGAAAGATCATCAAGACAGCTCATCCTTATTGAAAGAAGACATTAAAAAATAATACTAATAAAGAATAAAAAAACTTCATACACAACTTACTTGATCCAGCAAGCAATTAAAAACAGATTTTACTGTAGCAGCAAGACTGGCGGACTGTCCAATAGAAGACCAAGATGGCATTAAAGTGCAAGAAGAGCTTGCAAAAAGAATATATACAGCTTCCATTACAAAAAGATTACAGTAGCATTAGAGCACATTAAGATGAATACACAACAGTCTTACATAACCCTCATAAAAAGATGAAAAGTACATTGTACCCAAAATCAATAGGAAGATGGTACTCCATTGGTAACAAGCCTAAGCAACATCCCCAAATTGTCAATATAAACTCCAGACACGTCTAGAAATTAACGATTTTTGTGCCTTGAAGGATGACAGTTATTTAGAAAGAAAGTACTAATTTCCTCATCCATGTCTCTGAATTATGTCCCTCTTGTTCTCCATAACATTGCGCTACTTCAAGAGTTCATGCTATTTCTTGCTTAAAAACAAAGTATTTGTAGATGTATCAGTAGATGCCATAGAAAAAGAAGATTATGCCACTTCAAAGAGATTGAAGCTAGAGTATTTAGCATTCACCTTTAACCTACAAGATAAAAGATAATGCCCGGGAAGTAGTGAGACTTTAACTGGTGCATACAAGATTGATTTATTTTGAGTTATTGGCAGAACTAAAAGGATATGGCTGAGGACACACTCTAAGAGGATTCAAGCCTGGTAGGTCAAATTTAAGAAGGGCAACGAGGTCCAGCAGTTACATGATAACTGATTATAAGCAAGCTGATACAGAATTACAGAATCGAATGAATAAGACTTGCACAATATGATTTAGAGAGTTACTCAAAAAATAAGGCAACACTAAGTTTTAAAAAAAAAGGCAACGCTAAGTAAACGGGATACTAGAGAATGGATGCCAGGAAGTATGTATATTTAGTCTGGGAAGGATAAAGTTGAACCAATAGAAAAAGCGTATGTAAGACCTAGTAAGAATAAAGATGTAGATGGCTAGCAAAATAAGTAATTAAGGAGTTGAATTAAAGCTAAATTAGCATGATTTTCCTCAACAGTGCATCTGAGTCAATGTTTCAAAATGAAAGGTGCACTAAATATGATATTATTAGAAAAAGAGAGAGTGTGTGTTAGGATTGGTCCAATTTTAGGTTAAGTGATTCCATAAAGACACCACACCGATGCCAATTCCTATATATAGAAGTATATGATGATGTATAGATGCCCCCTATAATAGCCCATTTTGAATAAGGAAAATAAAATTCCTATGCAAGCTCTTTCCCTTCCCTGCCTCTCTCTCTCTTCCAAGAAGCTGAAGGAGCTTCTTGCCTTCTTCTGCCTCATTCAAGATTTCATAACAAGTGGTATCAGAGCCTGTTGGAGGCGATCTCGAGGTGGAGGAAGGTTCTTATCCAAGAAAGGGAGGAGGCGGTTGGGAGGTCTCACGTGGAGTCAGGCCAAGCACAAGAAGGCAGGCATACGAACTAACCACACGCGCAGTGGAGCATGTGGGGCTAGTCACGGGCGGACCCGTGCGGGGTTCGCGCGAGGAAGGCGACAGCCTGGGTCGCAAGCTGGTCATGTCGAAGGAGCAAGTTGGGTCGCAGGCTGGTTGCGTCAGAGGTTGGGCGTGGGAATGCCTGGAGCTGCGATGCGAGGCTAAGAAGTTTGAGTAGTGGGGTGGACGAGATTTCGCATGAGAACAGGCACGGAGGGCCTGGCGTGCGGGAGTTCACGGGAGCAGAAGGCAAGTCCGACCGGGGTGTGCGGATCCAAATGGAGTTAGGGCGTTGTTTCGGGTCCCGTCGGAAGACACAGGCATAGTGGCTGGCGCGTACGTGCGTAGAGGCGTTGCCTGGGCGCGTGAGCACGTGGGGCGGAGGCTAGTCCTGGGTCTGGGCATGCTGAACGAGCAGTTTTGTGCGTGGGCTGGGCTTCGGGCCGGAGACAAAGGCTTAGAGTTCAGGAGGAATAGGAACAAGGGCCACAAACCGGTAGTTTCGAGCAAGATCAAGAAAGACAAAAAACAAACAGTTCTGGCATGAGAATAGGGATGCTGGGTCAGACGTGCGATGCTGTAAGCAGAACCTAAATAAGAGTCAGGCTCAAAACGCGGGAGGCGCGGGCCGGTTAGAGGCGGGATTTGGATGTCCTTGATTAAAAATCTATTTAGATTTTTTTGAGATAGATCCTTTAATCAGAACGCGAGTAAATCAGCAAGCAGGGTCATCAGATTTGGCGTGTTGAAGCAGTGGATCAAGAACCTCAGAGTAGATCACGCAAGAGGTAACCACGCACAGGAGTGTGCAAGAAGCAGGCATTGGGCTCGGGATAAGACGGGTGGCTCTTGCAAAGTCGCGGGTTGGAGTGTGCACGGGTGTCTGGGGAAGACAGGCACTGCATAAGCCAAAAGAGGATGCGGACCACGACAGAAACAGCGACGGGCACAGACGCGCGTTCTTACCCATGCGCGAAAACATGAGCTAGAGTCGTGGATCGGAATGCACAATGGAGGTTGAGCGCGAGCTATATTGGGCTCGGTTCGACGGATTTGCTCGTGGAGTTAATGCAGGGAGTCAGTCGGATTGCAGTAAGCGCGGATTCTTACGAACAAGTGGTTCTTTGATCTTTAATTGTAAAATATGAACCAAAGTAGAGATTGTTAGGATTGGTCCAATTTTAGGTTAAGTTGTTCTACAAAGACACCACACTAGTGCCAATTCCTATATATAAAAGTATATGATGATGTATAGATGCCCCTTGTAATAGCCCATTTTGAACAAGGAATAAAGAATTCCTGTGCAATCTCTTTCCCTTCCTTGCCTCTCTCTCTCTCTTCCAAGAAGCTCAAGGAGTTTCTTCTTCCTCATTCAAGATTTCATAACAAGCAAGTTTGTTGGGATTTCTTGAAGAGGAGAGGAGATCTTCTTGATCTTTCTTGGATCTAGAGAGAGGGAGAGAGAGGAGCGAAGAGCAAATTTTCAGGAGGAAAACATTCTAAAGCTTTATTCAATTTTCTCCACCAATACATCAACTTATAGCATCTATATATAGGCATTGACAACAGTGTAATGTCTTGCGGAACAACTTAACCTAAAATTGAACCAATCCTAACAATCTTCACCTTGATCTAGATTTACAATAAATATCAAAGAACCACCTATTCGCAAGAATCCGCGCCTGCTGTGAGCTGACCCACCAAGCCGAGCCCAATCCCACTCACGTCCGGCCTCCATCGTCCGTTCCGATCCACAGCCCCAACTCGAGCTCCCGCGCACCTAACCCACGTGCATCTGCGTCCGTCCTTATTCCTCCCGTGATCCACACGCCCGTGCCTTGTGCATTGCCTACTCCAGCACGATATGCCCGAGCTCAGCACTGAGCACCCTCCGGCTCGCCCGTCTTCCCTGGGCACCCATGGGCGCTCCAACCTACTACTTCGTATGAGCCACCCGTTCAATCCCGAGCTCGGAGCCCGCTTCTCGCACACTCCTGCGTGCGGCTGACTCCCATGTGATCAGCTCCAAGGTTCTTGATCCTCCTGGCCCAAGTTTATTGATACACTGCTTTTATCTCTGCTACTATGACACACCAAATATAAAAGACCCTGTTTGTCGATCTGCCAACGTTCTGACCAGGAGGCTCCACCTCAAAAAGATCTAAACAGATCTTTAATCAAGAACAAGCAAATCCCGCTTCTAACCGACCCACGACTCCCGCGCTCTAAGCCCAACTCTCGCCCGAGTTCCACGCACAGCAGCGCATGCCTGACTGAGCGTCCCAGTTCTCACGCCGCAACAGTCTTTGTTCTGTCTTTCTTGATCCTGCTCGAAATTGCCGGTCTGCAGCACCATGACCCGGCCTTCTTGCCTCGACATGCATCACTAGCAGCCTAATTACCTCCGCTTTCTTGATTGCAAGAACACTTTCCTCCACCTCCACCTAGCTCTGATACCAATTTGTTGGGATTTCTTGAAAAGGTGAGGAGATCTTCTTGATCTTTACTGGATCTAGAGAGAGGAGGGGAGAGCAAATTTTTAGGAGGAAAACATTTTGAAGCTTTATTCAATTATTCCCACCAATACATCAACCTATAGCATCTATATATAGGCATTGACAATAGTGGGATGTCTTGCGGAATAACTTAATCTAAAACTAGATCAATCCTAACAGTGTACCTAGCCTCAAATGTGAAAGCAACAACCTTAAGAGTGAATACGATGAACCATAAAGTATAGTAAAGAAATAAACAACACATTGGTCTTCTTGGGTTGCTACACAATGCTCTGATTGCTACAACTAATATAGTTTAGTCACCTGTTACAGTACACAACCCTTCCAAAACTTAAATTATATGCATTAATAGAGAACCCATATCCTGCAAGATTAAAAATATTTATGAATATTAGAATTTTTTTCTCAGATCTAATATACAACTAACTCAAACCAATGGAATAGTTAAAACGTCATGTGCCCTAAACTTCACATTATCAAAACCTTGAATATTGTATATAACTCCATTTCTACATATATTATTACCTGCGAAGCAAGAGACAAAAGTTTTGATGAGATGGGGGGGGGGGGGGTTAGGTTCCTAAATCTTGATCCTAGAAAGCTGAAACAAACTTGAGGTCGAGCGAGCTATTAATAATTGCTATGTTAGATTGTCCAAACTTTATCATTGATTTTCAAAGTCGACGAATCAGGGGACAACCAATAATATAAATGTACTGAAAGCTTATATGACATTTCTAAGAAAAAATAATTAGTAATAATGAAAAAGAAAAGACACAATAGAGAAAAAAGATTCAAATAGCCAACCCTACATAGTGGGATAAATGTTTGATGTTGTTGTTATTGTTTGAAGAAGAAAAGAAATTGGTGAAAGTGATGTAAGAAATTGATAAGTAAAGTGCACTTCATGATTTAAGACTTCACAAATGATATCATGTTCTTATAGATACTCATGTTCATTGCTTAAAATTAAGTCTTTTATTTATTCAAATGTCAAAGCAATATTTTTTAAGTCTATTATTGTACTAAACTAATATCTATAATAAAAATGCTCATATTAGTCCAAAGAATCAACATGCGTATTATTACTTCTCTAATATATTTGAAACTCACATCAAAATTATTTATCTGACTGAGTTTTTAGCTCATCAGATATTACGATGACTATTTTTCAGAAAAGTCAAAGGAGTAGATGGGACCTTAGACATGTGACCCAGATTATCTTATACCTTGATATTATGGATGGATGTACAATTTTGGGATGCAATATAAAAAAATGCATGTGAGATAAATTAAAGACTTCTAGTATGTATAAGTTTTCTATAAAAGTATAAGAAATTCTATAATCTATTTTAATGATTTAAATTACCCATGTTTTCATATCAAGGAGTATGTAGGAAAAGCATCTGCCTAAATTATCCGCCCCTGTTGTGCCTCATGGTTGAAAACATATTTTTTGTGTTAAAATATAATTTTAAGGTAACCATAACTTTTTAGTATTTTATTTTTTCAATTCCCCACAGCGTGAGGCCTCCGATTGATTTTAACAAAGTATTACAACAAATAGGCATTTCAGTCATTTTTCTGGAAACAACATTGGCAAGGCAACCTAAGAAAATAACCATTCACTTTTGGAGTTATAGGCACCCGGACAATAGGACTTTCAGGCGATTGCAAAAGCTTCTACTCAGCTTAATCAGAGATGCTTCTCAGCTTACTTTACTGACAATAACAACGAAGTGACACAAAGTCTTAAAGTGAAAGGACTGGAAGAAAAAGAAAGAACAGTTATTCAAAGAAATCATATAGACAAGAATGCATGCAAAAATCTACTATTAATACAACTTAAAGTGAAAGAAAGGAAACCAGAGATGTTAAGGCAAGGATGAGGACATTTTTTATGATCTAGATACTAGAGGTGTAAGAGGCACCGGAAGTTAATTTATTAGCTTTAAAGGATTTTTGACAAGATACAGCAGTGGTGAAAATACATTAAAGATATCATACCTTTATGGTGAAGGGGTAGCCTATCAAATCAAATTAACAAATGATGATTCGCAGATCACCATATCATAAAACAATCCAATTTTTCATATCTCATCATTCTACTGTGATGATAAATTATGCAAATGAAAGCTTTATGTAGTTAACATGATAGAAACTTGGTTAAGACTACTAAACATATGGTTCACCAATCAGGATTTACCAATTCATTATATTTATGAGTATCAAACTAGCCTACTATGCATCTTGGTGCTGAAAAATAGTAAGTTATACTCATCGCAAACTCATCGTTTGAATGAAATCCTTGTCACTTGACCGATATTTCTGCTTTCATTAGATGAAACCACATTCATTTTGTCCAGAAATTTCCATTGAACCCTATATCAGATAGTATGTTAAAAGCTAGCAATAAATTAAAAAAATGCAAATGGTTCCTCTCATAAAAAATGATATTACATGAAACTAAAAGAATGAACACAAACAGCATAAGTTATCAGAGCAAAAGAATGAAACTTCAAACAATTAACCACTACTAAGAATATAAACAAAGGCATAAAAACCAGTTAATTCACTCCCTCTTTGATCAAATTTCCCAAGTAATAAACAACTCAGACATTATCAAATAAATGCAATGCTTATAAAAAAATTGCATGCCTTCTTCCATCACTCACAATAGGCAGTTTTAATAGCCTTGTAGATGAGAAATGTCATCAATAAGCAATTTACTGGCCTTGTGGATGAGACAATGTGGTTGAGGGGAGGAAGTCATGAGATAAACTAACTTAATCTTATCTTCCATTGCAACCTTATGCTGAAAATTAAATAAACGTTGCTTATTTTATAAAAATATTAAGTTTAAGAGAATCACTTGGTTCCCAGGTTTAATTAAGCTTAACTTGTTTTTCAAGAAAAAAACCTTCAAAGTGAAAATAATAATAATGCACACCATACCTGTGAGGAAAATAAAGAGCATCTAGATACTGCCTCCTCATTCCAGCGGACAAACTCGGTTACTATAGTAACAGATATTTGTTGATGAGCAGATGCATTGGACCCTGACTTCGAGCGTGAGACAGTTCCAGCTGCTTCAGATTGCTGCTGGGCTTCAGCACGCAACTCTTCCACCTATAAGATTTAGTCATAAATTTGCTTGTTGCTGCTCAGTAACAATCTGATAGCAGATGAAATCAAATCAAAACGTCCAATAGCAGATGGAAAAAAAAAAGGATTTCGAGTAAGGATATAAATAACCTTCGCTTGATAAAGTTGTCTGAGAGATGCCTGCTCATGTTCCGGGTAATCATCTTTGTGAGCAGAAAATAGAGACTCAGTAAGACCTGGACAGCAAAAAAATTGCAGGTGAGGCATTGAGGGCCGCATTTGCACTCAATTACTAAAAAGAAGATGAGCGTCTGAGACAGAAATTTTTAGAGCAGTTAAGGTCCCAGTTCCACAGGATCATCCATTCCCAAAAATTGAAAGCATAATTTTAATTTAGTAAAATAAAAGCAAGGACCAAATCCCTAAAAGTAGCAGAGATGGAATCCAATCTAATTCAATCTAGCAAAAACTAATTGAGGGCCGCATTTGCATGCAGGTCAGGCATGCTTGAGTTCAATGAGAACTGGTGGAAAGAATAATCAGGCATCCACGGACTGGTGAGGGATTGATAACAAGGAAGGGATCATATCTCAATGTATATAATGCTGTGGTTATGGCATTTGAAGGCTGGGAGACTGTTGGGTGGGTCACATATACTTATGAATGACTTGCCTTCATATACAAGAATAAATGTATGTTCATAGAGTGAGGCTACAATTATTTTAGACGGAACGATTCAGTTCTCCTTGCACATCTTTCACCCTCCATAAAATTTAAATGGCTAAGATTTGAAGTAGCTAAAAGTTATATTTAAGCACCTTCAAAGCATAGCCATTCAAATTTGTTGGAGGGTGGAAGATGTGCAAGGGAAGCATCCATCTAAAAGACAACTCTAGCTACTTCTTACATTATTAATAGGGTTGTTAAAACGGGTTGATGGATCGGGTTTAAGTCCGACCAAAAATTGACATGTCCCAAATACGATCAACTCGAATCCAACCCGCTTAATAAATGAGTCAAAAACATCAACATAAACCCAATCTGCTACCAACCCGAACAATTCAAACCCGACCCGTTAACCCATTTTGGTTTAAAATTTTTTTAATAACTTATTAACTATAAAATTTAGCATATTTGATTAAAAATAAGAAGATTATATCTACAAGTACAAAAATTAAGAAAAATAAATATGAAATAGGTCATTTACAGGTCAAAAATAATTTCGCAAGTCAACTCGAACCTAACCCATTTATTAAACAAGTCAACCCAAACTAGTCCCGTTTATTAAATGGGTCAATCCGAACCCGGATTTTTTGGGACAAGTTCGGATCAGGTTGACAGGTTGGGTCATTTTTTGACACCCCTAATTATTAATAACTTTTATCAACTTCAAATTTCATTCAATTTTTTTATGAAAGATAAAAAATGTGTAAGAAGTAACTCCATCCTTATATATATATAAGGTGGTCATGCGATTAGGATGGAGTCAAACCAAATTGAGTTGCACTTTTCAAACTATACCAAGCATGCAGAGACCCCGCCAACTCAGGTTTAAGGAAGGGATTATATACATAGTTTACTCTTGCTTTGCAAAGAGGCTGTTTTCATGATTCAGACATATAACTTCTTAACCACAGTGGATACAGTATAATCATAGCCCCAAACCCACACTAGTGGAGAAATTGTTTCAGTGTTTTCAGATCAAGATACAGCCAAAAAAATATAAGAACACATCTAATATAAATAAAAGTCTTTCATGTATGCAATCAAAATAAAAATAATGTATAATATAGATATATAATTAAAGTTATCTATTCATGCCACGTCTCTAATAATCAAGCCTAGTTTACTCATACAAGTTTATCCCTATGCACTTGGGCATGTGCAAGACAGTTTCTAAGAGATAAAAAAAGAATTGAGAAAGACCTCTCAATGTACAACCTTGGGAACCAAAACAAAACACTACACAGTCAAAGAAATGCCCGATAAATTAAGTTATATTCAAAGAAGGAAAGGGCTTATAAAATTGACTGCAAATAGTTAGTCTAAGCTTAATGATCACAAGTTGCTAAAAGTTTGTGAATTTATGTATGCATGAACCTTGACAGCATGTGCACCCTTATAGTAGAGTACTAATTGTAATCGTATCTCACCCATAATTCTTATGAAATTGTGGGCTCCGAAAATTCATGCCCTGGTCTCTACTATGATAGAGAGTTCGAGTGTTTCTAGGTTAAATTTTTTGAAGGCTAATTAGATTATAGATAAAACATAACAAAATATTTCGCCCTCATTTCACAAAAACTTTATAATTTAGTTCTAAATGTCTCATAGGCGCAAACTGTTATAGTTAATTAACTCACCCAGTGATGATAAAAAATTTTCAATTAAGACTAACCTTTAGATTGATGCTAAGTGTTTAGTGTATAATAGCAGCAATTTGATCTAAAATTTCAGGTTAACCATCAAACATTTAAAGTGGATGGTTTGAGAATAATGACAAACTCAATCAAGATCACATGATTCTATCATCATGAGTTGTCATAGTCCTTAGTCTACTCAGTCATAGGAGATAGTCGACCCAATCTAACAAAAAGATCCTTATCGGCAACCATGGATTGCTTCTCCTAAAAGAACCTTCTAGACTTATGGTGGATATTTGTCTAAAGGGATAAATTGAAGCTGACATTAGTTAACAGAGAGATTTATGCCATATATAATGCATCATATGATTCATTATTCAAGGATTTTTATCAATTCGGGAACTTACATGTTTTGAGCCTGACAATAATTTAATAGTATCCTTTTGCGACAAAAATATCTTATTAAAGATCCCCGATCATAACTGTTTACCTATGACACCATTTGGTGGCAAAACTATCAATTAATGAACATATGCCACGTCTTTACCGGCGAGAGAGAGTTTAGGAATGAATTGTAATAAGATGCTTGACAAGACATTTAATCTTTCTAAGCTGAGATTATTCCCAAATTTATTACCCTCGACATGCTATCATGGTCTCTTGTCTACTTGGTCAGAGGAGGTTGTCGACCCAACCTGACGGAATGATCCTTATCATCAGCCATTGGTTGCATTGTCCAAAGGTACCTTGTAGACCTGGGGTGGATGTTTGTCTAAGGTGGTAAATTTAAGTCAACCTTAGCTAACAAAGGATTTCATTTCTTATCGAGCGCACTCTATAATTCATCACTCAATGGTCTTTTAACCATTAGGGAACACACAGGCTTTGGCCGTGACTGTAATATAGCGGTGCTATTTTACGGTAAAACTACATAGTCAGTGGGTACATGCCATGTCCCTGGTGGCAATAAATCAATTGATAATGAATTGTAGTAATACATTCCACAAGACATCTGCTCTTTGTGAGCTGAAGTTATTCTTTAATTCATCATCCTCGTCAAACTGTTGCGAAGTGTGAATAGGTTTTGATTTTAAGTTTCTTGTGACGAATTTTATTTTAAGAGTTTAAATTCTTAGTAGGATTTGAGTTTAGGTTTTGACTGGATGACTTTTAGAATTTTGAGGGTATTGTGAAAATTAAATAGCTATCTCCGATTAAAATTTTCTGTCAACACGTCTATTGTCGGAGTACTTGAGCACTTTTAGCAAATCCACGAAACATTTTCATATCTCACATTTAGGAGCTTGACGTAAAGATCAGAGCACATGAACTTGGATAAAATTATGATGTGGACCTACTCATCCAAGTAGTCGGGAATTTTCGTTGTTTAAATATTTGGTGCATTTCTTGGAAAGATTAATCTGTAGTTTGAAAGAAATGATAATGATTTACACCTCCCACAACTCCAATTCCACATTTTGAAATTGCTATTGAGCTTAAGAATTCGTTAAGAGTAAGCCCCTATGTAACTTGGGGCTGGTATATGATAATTTACTAACATATATGCACAACTATGCACCATGTTACATAACTAGATAAAGTAAGAGCTTCTTGAGCTCAAAAAAGGGTGGATGTTATGATCCCTTTACCAAACTACAATATTTTAGTATATTTCATTTTTTTTTAATTTCATCTCTCCTTGACATGTTTCTTAAATATTCTTCCCATAAAAAAATATAATACTTAGACACTAGACTTGGTACTTTGCACTTGAGACTTGCTGATAAGTCTCTTTTTACTCTATTTCTAAATGAATAAACTCCAAGTTAATCCAACTCTTAAGTAAATAATCATCAAGTTGGTCTCACATATCATTCTTGTAATATGTGCTCGTGTAACATGTAGGAACGCTTGGAAAATCACGTTAAATGAAAGAGTATACTTGGCTGTAATCATCCACTTAATAGTAAAGGACACATGAATCAAATAAGCACATAGGGTCAACATTCTTTTCTCTTATTCTGTCCCTTGCGCCTTTTCTTTTTTAAGTGCTAGTACATGCAAGCATAAGTCCAATTGAGGTTGTGTGCATGAGGTGAAACATAAGTGATGCCAATAATGAGTGATTTAATATCATTTGAAACTGAAACGCATAATTATGTTTCATATAAGTTATGTACTACTAAATCACATAGTTAAGTGTTGCTTGCTCTTTTGTAACATCAATCAGATACTCGATTGATACTAGATGAGCATAAATAAACATATGTGATTCTATGCTAGCTAGATTTGAAGTAGGAAAATTAATAATAGTGCCTTCTCTTCTCTTTCATCTCATCGATGACACCATTAGTTAGTGATTGCCTTCCCCATAGCAAGGTCCTTTTATTAAAAAATAGATTGAGAATATGTCATTTGGTACATTAACCAATAATCATTTGGAATGATAAACATTTTCATTTGGTTAAAATGTTAAATTATATGTGTATTATTTTACTTTTTAAATTAATTATGTAGGGGTCCTTTGTCATTTAAAATTTTAGCAGCCTCCCTGCATCCCACCCCCTGTGTAGGAGATGTCGGGTAGGTACTTGCCTTTGTTCATTCTGGCCGGATAAAAAATACGACGATGCAAGGTCTTCATATAATTAATTTCTCCTAGCCGGATCAAAGAAATGACGACGCATGCCTTCATGTGTTCTCTTCATTTTTCTCCAGGCCGGATCAAAGATACAACCTAACGTGGGTCTTCGATGCTTGTTGTTTAAGCAAATAAGAAAAAATTTTATACATTTTAGTGTAAAAAGATTGATATCGACAGCGACAGGTAGGGCTGGAGTTGCGGATTTGGTCGTCTACAGATGAAGTCGAATGTTTGGATCGAGTTGGTGGGTTGGAATTCATGCAGTCAATCGGGTTGGGGTCAGCTGACTGGGTGGCTTCGACTAGAGGGTATCGAGAAGGAGAAGGCTCAAACTGGATGTGTGCGTGAAGATCGAGTGAGAGGGAGTGAGGGGGCATCTGGGATCAAGCGAGAAGAAAGCAGGTCGGGGCGGAGGCACGAGCGCAAGCGAAGGAGTCGAACGGGGATTCTTCGTCTGGGTTCCTGCGTGTGAACTAAGTCATATTCTTGTTGTATACTATTTGTGCTATAGACTAGGTTACTCTGTACTATTTGTGCTTGTTGGCAAGCTACCAAGTCCTATTCTTGCTCACTAGCGAACTATCGTATTCCCTATAAGTCTTATTTATGTTCAATTTCACTTGTAAAGCAACAAACATATCATCTAGAATGCTCAATTTTGATCTTATCTTGCAATTTTTGTACTTTTTTTGTTCATTTTTCATTCATTCACTTTTTGGTCACTTTTATTCCTAGAAGTTCATCTAAAGTTTGTTATTTACAAGTTCATTTAGGAAAATTTTCAACCCCTCATCTCCCCAGTGTAGAGGGAATCTACTAGAGTATTAGGCCTTCCCAAAACACTTAAGAAACTAGAGCATAGTCAATGTCTAGGACACCATAGCCCCTTCATACCCAGCACACTTTAAAAATGTGCATAGGTCTTTAGATCCTGCACAAACATGCATACATCAAGGTTTGCTCGCCCCATTGGAATAGTACATAAGAGGAATTATTTGAGAATTCATCAGACACATTGGAACAATAAGAAAGGGCTTAAATTTTACCAATTTTTTTGTATTTTTACCTCACATATGAGGCAATTAATGACGACATGAGGTGACAAGATTGCAGCAAGGAGATCAAACACAATACAAAATTTTCCTTCTCTCTTTTCTTTTGGACCTTCCTTTTTTTTCTTCCTCTTACTTTTTTTAAGGAAAACTTTCCCTTTTTTTAGAGAGAGAGAGAGAGAAAGAGTAGAGAAAGGTAGATAGAGAGAATAGAAAGTGATATAAAGGGATAATGAAAATTTGAGAGAATGTGATGAAAAAAGGCAGTTTGGCTAGGTGGAGGTCGGTAGCAATTGGTCGACAGTTTGAATTTGAAGAAATCGAGGAAAGGATCGCATATCAAGCGGAGGTAGATGGTGCAGCTTGTTGGTTTGGAGGAGGTGAAGTATTGACAGGATGGTTGTGTGAGTTTGCAAGCAAGGTTTAGGAAAAGCTACAAGGTTGGGAGCTTGTCAGCAAGTTTGTTGTCGGCAATAATGATAGTTGGGGTTCAACGGAATTTGGATGTTAAGTTTGTTGAATAGTTAGGTTGGCATTGGAGATCTATAGCATTTGGAGGGAAGACATTGCGGTTTTGGGGTGAGGAAGAGATGCCCATTGAGGTTGTTAGCTGTGGTCAACAAAGAGTCGGAGATGATGGGTCACCAGTCAATGCGAGGAAGAGACAACTGGGGTCGACATTGTAGAGCAAGATGCAATGGGTTTGTGATAGTTTTTAGGTTTGAACGGATTCAACTCGAATATGCATGCATTACAAACTCTTTTTCTTTTTTATACATGGTCGATCTTGTCAAAACCTTCTCCAACGAGCTCTGATTGTGGCCTTCTCACTACCCTACCGTCAAAAGAAAGGGTTTCTGGATGTTGGGTAGAAGTGAAAGAGATGAGTCGCGGGGTGTGTGCACTTGCACGAGCAAGAGCCGACGTGAGAGAGAGAGAAAGAGAGAATGTTGCCAATACTAATTTGCAGGCTGGGCACAAGTTAGACTATGGGGCAAGGCTGAGTAGCTACGTGCATATGAATTATATGGGAAGATGTGAGGGGCTTAAGTGCTATTTTGAGAGGAGAGTGATTGGGCAAATGTAGCTTATAGGTTGTATGAATTTTGAAGAGGAAAGGTGATGAGGACATCAGCAGGAGATTCCGGAACGTCTATCACCGGAGTCATCATAGATCGACAGCTATGATTAGGAGTCTTTATTTTTGATATATTTCATGTATTAGTTTATTTTATTTTAGTTTGACGATTGTACCCTTGTTGTTTATTATTTTGAGTTGTAGCCCTGAGGGTATTTCAGTCTTTTCTTTTTCTTTTTTATTTAAGGCCTATATATAAGGTCTTTAGTCTTGTATTAGGGTTAATGATTGATTAATAAAAAAAATTCTAGTTTTCTTCTTTTGAGCTAGTGAGTTCTTGAGTGGTGAAGTCCCAAGATGAGGGCAAAAGCAATACCCACCAGACGCAAGAAGTTTCCGGGCTCGTGGCTTGTCTCCTTCCCCTATCTTCAAGCCGCCGGCCACCATCTTCCCCTCCTAACCGCCGGCCCCAAGCCTCAATCTCCTTCCCCTAGTCGCCAACCCAAAGCCCACCTTCTCTCCCTCTACCCGTCAGCCCCCCAAAACCCCTCTCCCTTCCATAGCCACCGGCCTCTCTTCCCTACCCCCCCCCCCTCTCCTAACCGCCGGCCACACCCTCCTTTCTCTCTCTTGATGATGATTCCAATCATCATTACTACCTACCTCAATTAGCCTAATTAATTTGGGAAAGATTTAACTCAATTTGAAATTCAAATACTTTTCTAAATTAACTAAAGCTAAATTTGAAAAGTTCATAGATTTAAGTCTAATTTAATTTTAAATTAGATTTGATATCATTATCTTATTCCCAAATTAGAATAATAATTTAGGAAGCTTTTAATTCCCTCCCAATTCCCTCTCTCCCCAATGCATGCCGCCCCCCCGCCCCCCCCCCCCCCCCCCCCCCTCCTCTCTCTTTACTTCAATTACCCCATAACTTGAATTTGAAATTCAAATTTAAAATTTCAATCCCCTTTCCTAATTAAACTAAATCTTAAATTAATCTCAGAATTTTTTTTGTTGTCTTTCCATACTCCAAGCCCTAACCCTAACTTCATAAAGCAAGCCCCTCCCTCCCTTGGCCGACGTTCTCTCCCTCTTTCTCTCCTTTGGACTTTCTTCTCTCATGAGTTATACTCCAAGAGAAGAAGAAGACAGTCATCCCTCCCCAACCTTCTTACTAGTGCATGGCTGATCTCGAGCATGACCACGGATTTGTTTACGACATTCAAGGACGGATCATCATGACCCAATCGCCCTTCTTCGACATCAACTTCGCGGAAGACCAATCCGTCGAAGACTACATCGACCGGATTCTCTTCAGCCTAACGTCCGCCATTGACGAGCAACAAACAGCCGGGCAGTGGTACCTCCTCCAACATCCGCCGACCCCTCCAACCCCGGCCAACTTCCCATTGGGCGATATTGTAAGTTCCCTCTGCCTAAAGGTGGCATTGTTAAGGTTGTTGAGATTCTTCTTCCACTAAAGCCTTTCAAAGAGCATGAGTGAGGGAAACTCAAGGTGACTTTTCTAACTGTTAAGTGATGAATTTAAAGTTTATAGCATTTAAGTTTATGTTTTATGATTGAAGTTATTTTAAGTTCTTACTATTCTATTGTGTAACTGATTGTCATAACAATATTAATATTCTTAAATTCCTAAAATCCAATCTGGTGAAACATTAGTTTATTTTTACTGTGCTTAAATCAAATTTTTATAAATTTCTAAAACAATTCCTAATTTGTTTCACATCAAAAGGAGTAGGGGTGCTTGCAGTTTGTTGTGGTGAAGCGTCAGTGCAGGGAGAAAGAGGGGTTTTTGGGTTATTGTGAGCTCGGAAAGAGAGAGATCATGCGAAGACTAGATCAATAAAGAGAGAGAGGGCGGATTGGCATGGGGTGCAAGAGGTTATTTAGATTTTTTTAATTTTAAATAAATGTTATTATATGTAAAAATATATTTATATACATATAAATGGAGATTTTTCTTTCATAATGAAATTTTATTTAATAAATAAATAAATAACATTAAATTTAAAACTTAAGCATGTATCAAATCTCCTTTGCGAACTCTCACCATTCACAGATTTTGATTTTTTACATGTCACCTCGCATGTAGATGAACTTTCCACATTTTTCTCTCATATGGCGACCTGGGCAATATTGGTGTCTTAGGGTATTTTTGACCTTCTAGACATGACACTCAGCCCATTTCATGAAATGAGCAGCAATTGAGCAATTTTTAACAATGTCACATATGCTGGTTGTCAATTTTCGTAGGACAACAATTTGGTGCCATGAGAGATCTTTTCTATATATTTTCTACATTCTAGGCACGTCAACACAGTCAATTTTTGAAACAAATCGTGGCCGAGTAATTTCAACTATGTTCGAGGTGTTTCAAAATAGACTCACGTAACACTGCATTTGTTATCCACCATTTTCATCACTATTGAACATATTGGTCATGGGATTGATACGAAGGTCAATAGAGACTAGTTAAAAACCCCTTTCCATAATGCTACAAACTCTAAATTACTTCAAACCTATCATTCCCTGGTTATTTATCATGCATGAGAAATCTATGGAATGACTGTCATGGAGCATGAAGATGGTCTCACTTCAGAAAGCAACAAAAGCTTATCTCTACCTTCAACATCTAAATCTCCACAACCAACAGCTCGTAAATCTTTAGCCAGTTCCTGTGTCTTCTCGTATGCAACTGCAAGAATTCTCAAATACTGCAAATTGAATTCAAAATCACATATGTTACCATCAACAGAACCCCAGGCGATTATATTACACTCAGAAATACGAATAGACAACATAATAGCTTACAATTAGCAGACCACCGTGTTCAACTGGAGGTAAGTTTACAAGGGATGGCTTTATTAATAACTTATCAAGGATGGCTGTCACACGCTGCTCCAAAACACGCTGCACACAAAGATAATATATTATTACATGGAATGCTACATTTGTGAATTGCAAGTTTTTTTACATGAACATTCAATCTTCAGGAAAAAAAATCCCTTTTAAGTTACCTGCACAAGAATTGACATGACATCATTAGCAGAGGGGAACACAGCTTGTATAGTTGCTGACTCTTTGCGAACAGTCTCTGCAAGAAAATTATAGCAGGCTAGGTCACATATAACTAATTACTAATCACATTTAAACTTGATTCAAAAGAACTCTTCTAACCTGTGATTTCTTTGTAAAGTGTAGAAAGGCCACGTGCAATGTTGCTTGGGCCTGCTTGCAAACCCTGATCACCAAGAACCATTTTTGTGTCTGTGTTCATGACTTCCACATCAATAAACATTGGCCGAGATGCAACATAATGTTGCATGGCACTGGTGCCCCTGTTAAACTGCAATCAGTAAAAAAGAAGGGGGGGAATTTTTAAATGATAGTCTACCAAGAAAATGTGAACCTATTTCTAACCCACAGAATTAAGTTTACTTCTCCCATCATTTTTTGAGATATTTGACATTGCTGTTAAGACTTCCCATGAAGAATTTGGCACTAAATAGCATGACTTTAGGAAGGTTGTTTAGTTATTTTGATTGGAATAACTGATGCTACGCCTAATTAGATAATAGATAAATTAAATGGTAAAGGTCCGCAAAAAACTCTTTATCTAACATCTCATAGAATATATGACAAGATTCATAATCAAAATACAAAATCAATCTCTCTCTCTCTCTCTCTATATATATATATATATATAGAGATATATATATAGAGAGAGAGAGAGAGAGAGAGAGAGAGAATATAAAGCTCCCTCCCCAAGAAAAGGCCACCCCCTCTAACAAAAACTCTATTAGGAATTCCACAAAATTTTATGTGAAGAGTATGTTATTTTAAGTCTATGTCAATTCGGAATACAATTCATATGTATTACATTTTAGTTTTTGTTTCCTAGTACATTTCCCGTATAAAAGCATGCCTATCATGCCAGCTCCTATATGAACCTTATGTGTTCTCTGGCGTTCTAAATTCTAAGTAGTCTGTTAGCTACAACATATTATGGCACGGTGTAAACTAAACCCATTGAATTCCAATCAGTACATGGAGTTTAGAACCATTATCACGAAGTAAATTGCTATGATATTCCTATTTTTTACTAATTACTGTTGCAATTTCACGGGGTTGTTGTCCCTGTGTTCTCACACAACTACAACTGTGTTTTTCCACAGTTATATCTATGTTTCCTGTTGCCAACGCTGTAGGGCCGTTGTTTTTGCTTGTTGCACCGCTATTAAAGCCTACCCACTACTACTATAGTCCCAGCTGTAGTTTTTCTACTAATTACTACCCACTGCCGATGCTACTACTTTCAAATAGCTAAGCCTTCATGTGGCCTCGCTTTGTTTATGTTGCTATCCACTCATCGCCTTCAGCATCCTATAGTAGCCCAAGATCACATTTTCTCTTTTGACGATCCTCCATTTTGAGATAAACAACTTCCTATTTCAACAGGATTCTCTATCAATTTAAGAATTGAAATTCCATATGTATTTTTTCTATTTTTGTGATAGAGTTCAACAACCTGATAGACCGGTCCAACCGACCCAGCACTTGGGCCGGCCCTTATATTACAGCAGGCGGAAGCCTGCTGTTCCGCCTGGTCAAAATCATGCCCCACTTAGGGTGGGTTCCACTACTTAATGAAGAGAGAGAGGAGCGGCTGGGGGGAATTTTGAATTAGGGAAGGCTGTTTAGTCTTTTGGAATTATTTTTGTTAGCTTTAAGTAGAAGTTTTGCATTAGGGTTAGGGTTATCATCTATGTTTGCTGAAATTTTTGTGAGAGGCTTTGGCGTCTTGGGCTCTAGCGGCATATCTAGAGATTTGGGAGAGATCGGTCCTCCTCTCGAATTGAGGATCAATTGTATCTTAGTATTTTTTATTAAGTAGGTGAGCGGGCAAGTGCGAGCGAACAGGCAAACTGGGCAAAGCACGGGCAAATCAAAGCAAAGAAGCACAATCAAAATGTCAGGCTGTGCGAAGGTAGGCAAAAATGGATGCAACTCCTCCCATGTGATAAGTCAAGTTTACTCATTTCAATGGAGTCGAACGTAAGGAAGGATAAGTCTTCACACGTGAGAAGAATTTCATTCAGTGTGTTTGTTTGCATTAGGTTAAGTCGATCGAGAAAGAGGTGGACTATTCCATTCTGAGCAATATAGTGTTGAATCGAGAGAAAAAGGAAGGATAAGAAGAATTTGTGATATTTCATTTTTAACAGAGGATAAGGAGAAGTTTGTATACTCAATAGGGACGAATGAGAAAGTATAAGTGATTTTCCATTCAAATTGAGAAAGAAAGAAACATTTTTTTAACTGAAACAATTAGTAAATGATTGTTCAATAGGAAGAAGTTTTGTTGGTGAAAATCTCGACTCGATGAAAAAGAAGAAATTTTGAGGTAAGCAATATAAACTTTATAAACATCATTTTGACCATCTCATATGAATATAATAAGTTATGTAATTAGAAAAATGACTTAATTGTTTGAAGGTCTTCGACATTGTTATAGAAATATTCGATTAATTCGACGTTGTCTTTGATAACGTCTGATGCATCCGATGTTACTTTGACAACGTTCGACATCTTAAGATTTCTAATAGTATTTAATGCAATTATTATTATTGTTGGACAATGAAAGAACCAGGTTGTATAGCCAAGGAAAAAGTATTGCATGCGAGTGCTCTCAAGGAAAGATTAGGCAAGGGTTGCCTTATTAATAAAATATTTAATTTGGAAATTAATGTTAAGGTAGTTCTAAATTATTTGCATAAACCGACGTGATTATATCATTAGTAATTTGGTCGTGCTCTAACCAAAACTCATCAAGAGTTTGCAAAACTCAGAAGTGACAGTTTAGCCTTCGAAGAAAGCAAAATGGGCAATTATATTTTATAATATAATATTTTCATATCATTTAATTTTATATATTTATTAATATGAAATTTTATATATTTGATAGTTCATTCAAATGAATGTTACTTTATATTGAAAATGACAAATATTAAATGATTATTCATATACTTATTGTAATATTATAATTTATATTGAAGATATAGAAAGACCTTAAAAGTAATTATATTATATTGATATTACTATACATATGAAAATGGAATATAAAGTAGAAGAATAAATTTTAATATGAAATAAGAATTATTAAAATGGCAAAGGCTATACGCATGAAATCCAAAAGTTCACCCCCTTATAATATGGGCTTGCGAAGCAACGTACCCGAGCACGTTAAATACTTAAATGGAAATCAAAATAGAAGTACTTAAATTGGCACTTATTAGATGATGCTCTAGAATTAAATGAATTATTAAAAGTTAAAAGTTAAATTATAGGCATGCCAAAGATGGATTATGTAATCAATAATATATATATATATATATATATATATATATA
Organism: Dendrobium chrysotoxum; assembly: GCA_019925795.1. Lineage (NCBI taxonomy): Eukaryota > Viridiplantae > Streptophyta > Magnoliopsida > Asparagales > Orchidaceae > Dendrobium > Dendrobium chrysotoxum. The sequence continues at coordinate 75,707,857 of CM034302.1, read as the reverse complement.
TATATATATATATGTCCTAATAAGATGTCACCACTGATTTTGAAAATTTGTTCGAAGAAAAGCAAAGGTCGAAGACGCGCCTATAGGAGTTCGATCAACATGCTTGTAGCAGTTTTGATCGAAGCATGTAAGAACTGTAGGAACAACTTATAGACGTTGTAGGAACCACTAATCATTCGACAAATGCCACGTGACTCGAACTCAAACATCCGAATTATAGATGTCGCGCATCTTCCTCAGCTATGCCAATGGGATTTCGAATTAGGTTGCGGCTTAGTATATTAGGGCTTAGTATAATAATATATTAGGAATATTAATTTATAATAAATGATAAGTTTAATAAATTTAAATATAAATTATAATTTTAAATTTATAATAAGTTAAAAATAAATTATGGCTCAATTTGCACTTTGCACCGAGCACTATTGCTCAAATATGACGTAAACAGCATACACTATTTGAACTAGTGCATCATGTCAAGCCATGAGCCTTGACGCGTGCCATTTTGCATTATTGACATGTATGGGTTCCCCTAAATAATGATTATGGCCAAGGCCTTCTAATCAAGTGGTTTCGCTATCAAATGGCGTCATTAATTTACAGTCGCAAATAAAGCCTAGAAATTCTCTAACAGTCCCAAATCCCCTCATTGGTGAATTATATAGTGCACTTGATAAGGCAAAAAGCTCTCTTTTAATTAAGGTCGACTAAAAATTATCCACTTAAACAAACATCTACATCAAGTCTATAAGATTCCTTTGGACAACACAACATATAACTGCTGACAATGACCCTTTAATCAGATTGGGCCGACTACCTCTACTAATTAAATAGACTAGAGACCATAACAACATGGGACGAAGAGATCAACAGATCTTGATCGACTTCATCTTTATTCCCCTGCCATTCACTTTAAGGTAAAGGTGATAAGTTTTTTATCCTAAAACCAAAATTGTTGCTGCTGTATGTTAAATTCTTAGTGCATATTAATCAACCTTAATCAAAAGTTTTCTTTTATCACTGGGAGGGATAATTAACTATAAGGGTTTATGCCTATTGGAAACTAGGAATCACATCGTAAATCCTCACAAAATAAGAGCAAAATCACTTATTAGTGTCTTATATACAATCTAATATGTCTTCTAAATATTTAAACCAATATAAACCTCTCTCATAAGAGCCAAGGGCGAGTTTTCGAAGCAAACATTAATTCCTAGTTTTTTGTTTTCTAGTTTATTTCAAGTGTAAAACATATGCCTATGATGATTCCTATAAGGATGTATGCTCTAATATTTTGAGAAGTCTATTAGGCCTAAATCAATACAACATGATTTCAACCCCGCATAATTAGGACTGCAAATGAACCGAACGTTCGATAAGCTGCTCGTGGCTCGGCTAGATAAGAGCTCATTTATATCCGTTTGATAAGCTAAACGAACAAGCTTGAACACTTTTAATAAATACTTGATCGCTAAATAAACGAGCTTAAACAGCTTGGCATTCGGTTCGTTTATATTCACAAACAATATCGTTTAAAGCTCATAAACATGCTCGTTAAGAAGCCCGATTAAGATTTGTGTTCGACTTCGTTTAAATCTCTACTAGAGCTCGATTATGTCTTATTTAATTAAAAATAAAATTATACCTCATAAGTTGATTAAATATCACCTTATTTAACTCATATTAAAAAATCGTATAAAAATTTCTATTTTTTTTTAATTTCCCGCTGGACCCACTCGCCTCTCTCTCTCTCTCCTCTGTTTCAAGTTTTTACTCTCCCGCTCGCCTGCTCAATAAATTTCGCCCGCCTGCTCAATAAACCCAAAAACAACAATGGGACATTTAGTCCCACATCACCTGGATTAGTTTGGTTTTTCTCTATAAAAGAAAAGACATCAAAAGAGTAGTTGTTGTACAACGGGCAACGGGCGTGGATGGATTGGATGTTAGTAGTTGTGATTTTAAGTATTTATTTTGCGCTGAAAGAGCCAAATAATCGAGCTAACAAGCGGCTCGATAAGCCTAAATAATCGAGCTCAAACTCGAACATGAACCAAGCTTGAGCATGGGCTTTTTAAACGAACTCAAGCTCGAACAGAGGCTAAAAAAGCTTGATTCTTATCGAGCTGAGCGCGAACAGGGTTCTGACAAATGAGCTTGAGCTCAAACATGTGGAAACTCAGCTTGACTTGGTTCATAATAAATTCCAATCAACATATGGAGTTCAAAATCATCAACATAATATGAAGTGCAAACAACTACCCACTTTATTCCTATTTTTCACTAGTTAGTATTGCATTTTCACAATGTTCTTGCTGACCTGATGATTTCCCACTATTGAAGATATATATTTTTCCATTGTTGTAACTGTGTTTCCTGTTGTTGATGTCACTATCACATTGTTCCGACTTTCTTTTCCACTATTGAAACCTACCAACTTAATGGAGGTAAAAGAAGAAAACTCAGCATATACATGGAGCAATCCACACTCAAAATTGATCTAAAAAAAACTCAATTGATCACAGATAATTTTATTCATTCTATATCAATACTAATAATAAAAATAATCATAATTACATGTCATTCATCCCTATTAGAGAAAAAAAGTTACTTAGATAAGGCCTGAATTTGAAATCAAACATAATCAAATCTAGAAATCAAGTTAATCACATCTAAAATTCAAACATAAACTTATCAAAAGTAGATAATTCAACCTAACAAAATAAATAAATTAAAAATGATAGGAAAATTAGCCATAATTAAATATGATTCTGCAAAGAACTAAAAATTAGTTTGTTTAAACAATTTCATAGCCAATTTCAACTTCTTTTAATTAGGCTAGGTAAATTTGAACTTTTCTAAGCTAAAACAGTTGATTTGTACAGAATTAATTCACCTACTCAACAAAAAACTATTCCCTTCAATAGTTTAGTGGAGGCCATGGTGGAGGAAGTGGCATCTTTGGATCATTTAATGGAAGAAGCGTTCATACAATGCAGAAAACAACAAGAAGAAGAAGTCGAATGGACACAAAAAGATTTGGTGGTTATGTCATGGGCGGCTACAAACATCATACACTCATAAGATCAATACAATGCATAACAAGAGTATATTAGATGACAAAGCGGACAATAACAACTAGGGGTGTCAATATTGGGCCCGACCCGAAAACCCGACCCGAACCCGACCCGAAAATTTCGGGTTTGGGTTGACCCGAACCCGAAACGGGTCGGGTTCAACAATTCGACCCGTTTCAAAAATCGGGTCAGGTTCGGGTTGACCCATTGACCCAAAATTGACCCGAAAATGACCCATTTTTTACCCGAAAACCCATTTTTGACCCGGCAACCCGAGATTGACCCGTTTCTGACCCGATTTTGACCCAAAAAGTGGAGATTGACCCATTTCTGACCCAAAAAAATAGCAGTTTTCTTGTTGGAACCGGGTCATTCGGGTCGGGTCGGGTTCACCCGGACCCGAAGCGGGTCGGGTTCGGGTCATGAAAACCGACCCATTTGCAAAAACGGGTTGGGTTCGGGTTGACCCGAATAGTGCCGGGTCAATTTCGGGTTCGACCCGAACCCGACCCGTGACCCGAAATTGACACCCCTAATAACAACACAATTTCAATCTTTGGAAGGTGTAATGAAGCAAATTATAATCAACCAAAGCAGTAGACATCTGCAGATATAATGTTAAATGAATTGAAGCAGAATCCTCAATTGAATTTGAAGGGGACATTGTCCCTCATTGAACAACATTCTCAAGCTCAATAGGAATCTCAGGTGCTGATAAATAGTTAGTTCCCTCAGGTTTAGTTCGTCATCAGAAACATAACCATCATCAAAAAAGAGAATGGGTCAAAATGTTGTGGCGCATACAGCTGAAGAAGGATATGAAATGGGATTTTTTTATATTTTTTATAGGATTTGACATGGGAATCTAGCGAAAGTCGCACAAATTGGAGATGCAAGATTTGTTGGACACAATGTTCAGACTCTCATATCCAAATTAGAGGGGGAGCAAAAAAAACTCAAAATTACTTGCCATCAATCCCTATTTATTGAAATAGGGTTACATATATAAGGTCTGACCTATAAATAAAATCTACTCATATCTTCAAATTAAAACCTAAATTTATTTAAAGTAGATAACTCAACCTACAACAACAACAACAACATCAAGCATTTATCCCACTACGTTGGGTCGGCTACATGAATCCTTTTTCTCCATTGTGTCCTGTTAAAAGTCAAATTCTTGTTTAAATCTAATAAAGAAAGATCATTTCTAATATTTTCTATCCAAGTCTTTTTAGGTCTACCACTACCTTTCTTAACATAAGTCAAATCTAACACCTCTACTTTCCTAACCGGGTCATGGCTGCCGTTTTATGTGACCAAACCATCTAAGGCAACTCTCTCTAATCTTATCTTCCACTGGAGCTACTCCAACCTTTTCACATATATGCTCATTTCGTATCCTATCTCTAAGGGTAAAGCCACTCATCCACCTAAGCATCCTCACCTCTGCAACACTTAACTTAGTATTATGCTTCTCTTTTAATGGCCAATATTCGGCACCATAAAGCATTGCAGGTCTCACCACCATCGTATAGAATTTTCCCTTATGTTTGAGGGGAACTTTTCTATCACACAACAAGCCCGATGCATTCCTCCACTTCAACCATCCAACTTGAATTCTGTGATAATATCCCCATCTATTTCACCATCACTCTGAACAAAAGATCCAAGATATCTAAAACGTGTACTCTTATTAATGACTTGATCGCCCAAAGTCACAACCCCCTCACTAGGTCTATTACTACTAAAATTACACTCCATATATTCCGTTTTAGATCTACTCAAGCGAAAACCTTTAGACTCTAAGGTTGACCTACCTAATTCAAGTTTACCTTCAACTCCCTCTCTAGTCTTATCAACAAGAAGAATATCATCAACAAAAAGCATACACCAAGGTACATCCTCTTGCAAATGTCTAGTGAGAACATCCATGACTAAAGCAAAAAGATATGGGCTTAAGGCTGATCCTTGATGTAATCCAACCGAAATAAGAAAATACTTGGTCAAACCACCCTGTGTTTGAACACAAATAATAGCTCCTGCATACATATCTTTAATGATTTGAATATAAGCGTTATTAACTCCTTTTTTGTCAAGAACTCTCCATAGCACATCTCTTGGAACTTGATCATATGCTTTTTCTAAACCAATAAATATCATATGTAGCTCCTCCTTATTCTCTCTATATTTCTCCATCAAACCTCTTAATAAATGTATGGCTTCCATAGTAGATCTACCTGGCATGAAACCAAATTGATTTTGAGAAACATTAGTATCACGCCGCAGCCTACGCTCCATAACTCGCTCCCGTAGTTTTAAATTATGACACATTAACTTAATTCCTCTATAATTCGCACAATCTTGTGCATCACCTTTATTCTTAAAAATAGGAATTAACACACTCATTCTCCACTCATTTGTCATCTTTTTAGTCTTCAAAATAGTATTAAAAAGTTTAGTAAGCCAAGAAATTCCTTCATCTCCTAAGCATTTCCACACCTCTATTGGAATATCTTCAGGTCCAACAGCTTTTCCACCCTTCATTTTCTTTAAAGCCTCTCTAACTTCGATTTTACTAATACGCCGATAAAAACAGAAATCTTTATTTTCATTTAAGGTGCTAAGGTCACTACAGTCAATTGTATTTTCACATTCTTCATTAAAAAGTTTAGCAAAATATCTCATCCACCTTTGTTGAATATCATCTTCTAAGAAAAGTACTTTTTAATCTTCATCCTTAATACACTTCACTTGAACTAAATCCTTACTACTCATATCTCTATGTTTGGCTAACTTATACATATATATAAATTATTAAAAGCCAAGATCTTTGCATCACATATTATTTTTTTAGATTCTTTACGTGGCACTTTATATCTTTCTCATTGTCAAAATTTTTACAATTAAATCAATGTTTTTAACAAATCTTCTTATTTTTAATCTTTTCTTCCACATTTGGATTCCACCACCAACTATTTTTACTATTGGGAGCTTTTTCCTTTGAAACTCCAAGCACATCTTTTGCAATATTCTTAACATCACTAGCCACTTTTTCCCACATAACATTAGCATCCTCATGCACAGACAAAATCTTAGGATCTAAAATCTTACTCTAAAAAATATTTTTGTTACTATTCTTTAGATGCCCCCATCTAATCCTAGAATCTCGTTTTACTTTATTTTTTATTTTCTATCCCTTTATCTTAAAGTCCAAAACTAATAATCGATGTTGGGTACATAAATTTTCGCTAGGAATAATTTTGCAATCTTTGCAATCTAAACGATCTAATTTTCTTATAAGAAAATAATCAATCTGAGTTGTACTATATCCATTTTTATAAGTGATGAGATGCTCATTTTCCTTTTCTTAAATAAGGTATTAGCAATTAAAAAATCATAGGCTAAACAAAAATTTAATATGGAGTTACCACCTTCATTTGTCGTTCCAAACCCATGGCCACCATGAATGTTTTTAAAATCATCTACCTCTTTACCAACATGTTCATTTAAATCTCTGTTACGCCGGTTCACTTGGAACCGGCCCAACCGGCCCAAAGGGGGCCGGTCCAGCTAACCTACAGGAGGCGGAACCAGTCCGACTCCTCTCAGGTTTTCCGCCCAATGGGGTGGGTCCCACCTCCCTAATCAAATTCAAATCACCTAGGAGGGGGCGGCTAGGGCTTTGGGAGAGAAATTAATTAGGAAAGCTCTTGTATTAGAAGGGGGAGAGGTTTAGAGAGGATGTTATGTTATGTTTGGAGAGAATTATGGTTCCTTGGAGGCTTGGGCTCTAGACAACTTTGTCTAGAGATTTTGGAGAGTTAATCTTCCTCTTGGATTGAAGATTATTGTATCGTTGTTGTTTTTTTATCCATCATTTAGTTGAATACAATGCTTGCTTGATTTTCCCACAAGTTTTTCTCTCTTATTTCCACTGTTTTCCTACTGTTTTGGCTGTTTTCCTACTGTAGACAGCCATATTGCTGCTGTTGGAACTCCGATTTGGATTAGGTTTGCTTGCGAACTCAAGTATTCCCTTTGGGTTACTTGCGGACTCAAGTATTTCCTATCAAATTGGTATCAGAGCATTGTTTTTGGGACCATCGGCGGCTGAAATCCAGAAATTTCAGCAAACTTTTGGGCATCCGGAGGAGAACTCCTTGTGATTTGTGAAGGAAAAATGGTCGGGAAGAAGGTGGAAGTCTTGGAAGGTGAAATCGGACAACTGAAATTAGATTTGGAAGGAAAATTTTTTGACTTTCAAAATCAAATCACATCCAACAATGAAAGGTTGGAAGGAAAGTTCACCGTGGTGGAGGAGATGTTGAAGAAACTAATGGAGATGAAGACAAACCCGGCGACATCAGAAGTAAGAGAGACCATCGACGGCCATGGCATAGGAGGAAATCCGAACCCGTCTCGGGGGAGGAAAAATCCGGAGGTGGAGATCCTTGAGGGGGAAGACGACATGCCGCCTCTAGAACCGCTCTCTAGAGAGGAGATGAGCCAAGGGTACGAATGAAAGGGTGCTGATTTTGTGGGGAGAAGGGAAGAAATGCATCGCAGGGGTGCTGATTTTGAAGGGAGAAGAGGGGAATATGAGGAAGGGTTTGGGTACAATCGTCGGAGGGACGATCGGGACACTTGGGGAGCACCTCCCCTTCGAGGAATGGGAGGTTATGGAGGATACCGAGGGTACGGAGGAGATCCAAAGGTAAGGAAGCTGAAGATGCCCATCTTTGAGGGCGAGGACGGTCATGGCTGGATTTATAAGGTGGAGCGATATTTTGCCGTCAACGGGTTGACGGAGGAGGAGAAATTGACAGCGGCAGGACTGTGCTTGGAGGGGAAGGCACTGGCGTGGTACCAGTGGCGAGACATGAGGCGACCGATTCGAAGCTGGAGGGAGTTCAAGGACTGTCTGTTAGAGTGTTTCCGAACCAGTAGGGGAGGAGATTTCTACGAGCAGTTCTTTGCCCTGACGCAAGAGGGGACGGTGGCAGATTTCCGTGACCGATTTGAGTACCTAGCTAGCAGACTGGATCGCCTTTCTGAGACCGTGCTCGAGGGGAACTTCATGAAGGGGCTCAAACCCGAGATTAGAGCAGCTGTTAGAGTGATGAGACCACACGACCTGGGGGAGGCCATGGAGTTGGCACAGCTGGTCGAGGATCAGAAGCATCTGGAGAGGGGGGCTTGAGGCAGCAGTTCCGGGGGATCCTACAGGATGACGACTACCTTTCTAGCTCCCAAAGGAGCCGCACCGGGAGGTTCACGAGATGTACCGAGGGAGAAGTCTGGAGGAGGAGGGCCTGGGGGAAATTTTAAGAAACTGACTGAAAAGGAGGTACAGGAGAAGAGGGCCAAGGGGTTGTGTTTTCGGTGTGATGAGAAGTACATGCCAGGGCATAGGTGTAAGGACCGAACTCTTCAGGTTCTCACCGTCTGTGATGACGAGGAAACTGAAGAGGGAGGAGAGAGCGGGATAGTGGATGAGGACGAAGAGAAGCTGCATTTGGACCTGGCTAAGGTTTCCCTGAACTCAGTGGTCGGATTCACTACGAATCATACCATGAAAGTGAAGGGGGAGATAGAGGACAGAGCAGTAGTGGTGTTGATTGATAGTGGGGTCACCCACAATTTTATTTCCACTCAGGTTGTCGACCAATTGGGCGTGAAATTGGTGGATACCGGTAGTTACGGGGTGATGATGGGTACGGGGAAGGTGGAGAAAGGCCAGGGGATTTGCAGAGGAGTGCTACTGACCATTCAGGTGATCTAGGTGAGAGAAGATTTTATTCCACTGGAACTTGGGAGTACATATATCATACTTGGGATGAAGTGGTTACAGACTTTGGGAGACACCAAAGTGAATTGGGGGGCACTCACGATGGAGTTGACGGTTGATGGGAGAAAGGTGGTGATTAAGGGAGATGCGGGGCTATCCAAATCCATGGTTTCTCTTAAAACTATGGTGAGGGACATACAGTCGGCGGGTGGAGGATACTTGGTGGAGCTACACAGTTTGGAGGGAGCTAGATTGGAAGAAGGAGGGGACATACCTCTCTCCGTACAGCCTTTGATTCAGCAGTTCCATGAGGTATTTCAGCTGCCTCAGGGATTGCCACCGCAGAGGGAGCAGGAGCACGCCATCATTCTGGAGGGAGTATCACCCATCAGCGTACGACCTTATCGCTATCCCCAGTTTCAGAAAGATGAGATCGAAAAGCTGATTAGAGAGATGTTGGAGGCCAGCATCATCAGACCGAGCGTCAGCCCTTTCTCTAGTCCAGTACTATTGGTGAAGAAAAAAGAAGGCAGTTGGCGTTTCTGTGTGGACTATAGGGCACTCAACAAGGAAACTGTACCGGATAAGTTTCCTATTCCCGTGATTGATGAGCTGTTGGATGAATTGAGTGGGACAGTGATCTTCAGCAAGATAGACTTAAAATCAGGATACCATCAGATCCGGATGAAGGAGGATGTGCCTAAAACTGCCTTTCGAACTCATGAGGGACACTATGAGTTCCTAGTGATGCCCTTTGGCCTCACCAATGCTCCAGCCACCTTTCAGGCACTAATGAATAAGGTTTTCAAACCTTATCTACGACGATTTGTATTGGTCTTCTTCGACGACATTCTAGTCTACAGCAGGACAGAAGAAGAACATTGGGAGCATCTAAAAAAGGTATTAGAAGTGCTGCAGGAGCACCAGTTGAGGGCTAACTTGAAGAAGTGCTGCTTTGCACAGGCCAATGTAGAGTATTTGGGCCACGTGGTATCGAAGGAAGGAGTCGCAGCAGATCAGTCTAAAATTGAGGCCATGTTAAAGTGGCCAGTGCCAAGAAATCTAAAGGAGTTGAGGGGATTTCTAGGACTGACAGGTTACTACAGGAGGTTTGTCAAGGGATACAGCACCATAGCATGGCCACTCACGGAGCAGCTAAAGAAGGATGGGTTCTTATGGGGGGAGGCAGCCACATCAGCATTTGAGAGTTTGAAGAAGGCTATGACTACGGTGCCGGTTCTAGCCTTGCCAGATTTCACCCAGACCTTCATAGTGGAGACGGATGCGTCCGGGTACGGATTGGGGGCCGTACTTATGCAGAGTCGTAGGCCCATTGCCTATTTCAGCCAGGTGTTGACTGCTCGAGCCAGGTTGAAGTCAGTTTATGAGAGAGAATTAATGGCCATCATTTTGGCCATCCAGAAGTGACGACCTTACCTACTTGGGAGACATTTCATCGTCAGGACAGATCAGCGGAGTCTGAAATACCTACTGGAGCAGCGAATGGTTACGGAGGAGCATCAGAGGTGGCTGTCCAAGTTGCTGGGGTATGATTTTGAGATTCAGTATAGACCAGGAGTGGAGAATAAGACAGCTGATGCCTTGTCCAGGTGTATGGGGGACCTGCAGACAGTGACGCTATCTGTTCCTTTGATGCTTGATTGGGAGGCCATCAAAGAAGAAAGTGCTAGGGATGAGGCACTGGGGAAGATCAGGACAGAATTGCTGAAGGAAGAGGGTAGCCACCCAGGGTACTCATTGGAGGGGAACAAACTGCTGTATCAGGGGAGGTTTGTGATGCCCCGGACCTCGATCCACATCCCGAACTTGCTCCAGGAGTTTCATGGAAGCTCGGTGGGGGGCCATTCAGGCGTGCAGAAGACATATAGAAGGCTAGCTGCGAAGCTGTATTGGAAGGGGATGCGTAAAGATGTAGAAGAGATGGTAGCCAGATGTGATATCTGTCAAAGAAACAAATACATGGCTATGTCACCAGGGGGACTACTACAGCCGTTGGCTCTACCGGGGCGTGTATGGGAGGAGATATCCATGGACTTCATAGATGGGCTGCCCCGTTCAGAAGGGTTCACTGTGATTTTAGTGGTGGTGGTGGACAGATTGAGCAAGTATGCTCATTTCATCCCCCTCCGACACCCTTACACAGCGGTGACAGTGGCTTCAGTTTTCATCAGAGAAGTGGTCAGGTTGCATGGAGTGCCAGAAGCGATAGTATCAGATAGAGACAAGATGTTCCTCGGCCACTTTTGGAGGGAGTTGTTCAGGTTACAAGGGACAGTTCTGAAGAGGAGCACAGCTTATCAGCCACAGACAGATGGCTAAACGGAAGTAGTCAACAGGAGTCTGGAGACTTACCTGAGGTGCTTTGTGTCAGAAACACCTAAGCTATGGGCCAAGTGGCTATCATGGGCAGAGTACTGGTACAACACATCATTTCATTCTGCTTCACAGATGACCCCATTCAAGGTATTGTATGGACGGAATCCCCCCCACCTGGTGCACTTTGGGAGTGGCAGTACTCCAGTTTCTTCAGTTGAGGAGTATTTGGAGGAGAGGGATAGGGTGCTAGAAGAGTTGAAGAGGCATCTACTGAGAGCTCAACAAATTATGAAGAAACAGGCTGATGGGCATAGGAAGGACATCCAGTTTGAAGTGAGGGAGAGGGTGTTCTTCAAGCTCCGACCCTATAGACAGAAGACAATCGCTAACAGGAGGAATGAGAAGCTGGCTCCAAGGTACTTTGGGCCTTATAAAGTGCTGGAGAAGATAGGAGCAGTAGCATATCGGCTGAAACTACCACCCACGGCGACTATACATCCAGTTTTTCATGTATCACAGTTGAGAAAGGCCATTGGGGAGTACACGGCCAACCCTGAGTTACCGCCGACACTTACTGAGGATTTGGAGGTGGTTCTGTAACCCTTAGAACTGATGGGGGTTCGCCAGAAAGAGGAGGGGACGAAGGAAGTGTTGATCAAGTGGAAGAATCTTCCGGACTACGAGGCCACGTGGGAGCCATACGAGAGGGTGAAACATCAGTTTCCAGATTTCCACCTTGAGGACAAGGTGATTCTTTGGGAGGGCGGTATTGTTACGCCGGTTCACTTGGAACCGGCCCAACCGGCCCAAAGGGAGCCGGTCCAGCTAACCTACAGGAGGCGGAACCAGTCCGCCTCCTCTCAGGTTTTCCGCCCAATGGGGTGGGTCCCACCTCCCTAATCAAATTCAAATCACCTAGGAGGGGGCGGCTAGGGCTTTGGGAGGGAAATTAATTAGGAAAGCTCTTGTATTAGAAGGGGGAGAGGTTTAGAGAGGATGTTATGTTATGTTTGGAGAGAATTAGGGTTCCTTGGAGGCTTGGGCTCTAGACAACTTTGTCTAGAGATTTTGGAGAGTTAATCTTCCTCTCGGATTGAAGATTATTGTATCGTTGTTGTTTTTTTATCCATCATCTAGTTGAATACAATGCTTGCTTGATTTTCCCACAAGTTTTTCTCTCTTATTTCCACTGTTTTCCTACTGTTTTGGCTGTTTTCCTGCTGTAGACAGCCATATTGCTGCTGTTGGAACTCCGATTTGGATTAGGCTTGCTTGCGAACTCAAGTATTCCCTTTGGGTTACTTGCGGACTCAAGTATTTCCTATCAATCTCCTCCAATAAAAATTCTTTCTTCAAGAGGTATCTTTTGTATTAATTCTTCTAAGTCATTCTAAAATTTTAATTTTGAACCCATATCCAAACCTACTTGAGGAGCATAAGCACTTATAATATTAACAATCTTAGCATCAACAACAATCTTTAAAGCTAAAATTCTATCTCCAATTCTATTAATTTTTATAACATTATCCTTCAAACTCTTATCTATAATCACACCTACACCATTTCTAGTACGACTCCTACTCGAATACCAAAGTTTAAATCATAAACTATCAATCTCCTTAACCTTCTCTCCAACCCATTTAGTTTCCTGAATGCACAAAATATTAATCTTCCTATGAATCATAATATCGATTAATTTCATTAATTTTCGTATAAGGGAACCTATATTCCAAGTTCCTATCCTAATTTTAGTTTCATGAACTAGCTTCTTTGCCCACATCCACCCTTGATGTGGGAACCCTTACCTATTTAACACTGCACCCGGGCGCCGGTGCAGCGGCCCTTACACAATTGTCACTGTATTCAAGTCATACAGCGCGTCACTTCCAGGGAACGCCCTAAAATAGATAATTCAACCTAATAAAATTATAAAAAACAATTGAAAATACGACCATAATTAAATTTGGTTCCTTGAAAGAGTTGGAAATTGGTTTGGTTTAACTCCTTTATGACCCAAATTGACTCATTTTGATTAGCTTACGTAAATATAAATTTTTGGGGCTAAAATCGTTGAATCTACTGATTCAATTCGATGAAGAATAAAAAGAATAAGAAAACTTTGCACAAATGGTTTGGAGCGATCTGCATGCTAAACTTGGATCTAAATACACTAAGTTGGTCACAAATATTGTCATTCATTCAATATAAATAATTATTATTATTATTATAATTAAAACCAATAATCAAAATCCACTTTTATAGATATAAGGTCATATAAATATGCTTGAATTTTAAAAAATTTATTCATATCTTAAAATCAAAACAATCTTTATCTAAAATTCAAACATAAACTTATCCAAAGTAGATAATTCAACATAATAACGATCTTAATTACATATGATTATGAAGAGAGCTAAAAATTGGTCTGGCTATGCTCCTTTATGCCCAATTCAACTACGTTTGGTTAACCTATGTAAATTTGAAGTTTTTATTGGTAAAACGATTGCTTTCTATTGCATCACAACTACAGCTACAATCTCAAGTGTAGCTTTGCAACTAATTACTACCCACTATTGATGCCTCCATGTCCCGCTATTGAAGCCTTCTAATTGTTCCGCCTCTATTTATGTCATTATTCATGCACTGCCCTTAGCACCCTAGAGCCACTCAGATCCATGTTGCCTCCTTGCAACCTCTATGTATTGTAGTAAATAATTTCCTATTTCCCAATGGTCCTTAAACAATTCAAGAATTGAAATTTACGAAAGAATTTCAATCGCTTGAATTAAAAAAGATATATTTAAACCTATTATTTTTAGTAGATTTTGACAGATCCCAAGAAGTTTCTCATTTTTGGCCCTTTGTACACTAAAATAAGAACCCTAAGGAATGTAAAAATTATTGGGCATTGAATATTGAAATACAATTCCAATTTCCCCCTCTCTTATATGTGTTTATTGGGTGTGTACTTTTTAAGTGCTTCACAATTGTCAACAACTACTTTCCGAGGGAGACTCCTTATATCAGCATAGAATTGGGTTCATCCATTTGGGGTAATTTTTATTCTTATTCTTATCTTTTAAATTGTTTAGTGATTGGTTTTGCATATGAAATCTAAATTTTGTCAAGTAAGATTTGTGCTTTTTTTTTTTTTTTTGAAATCATGAACTTAGTTATTGATGGGATTTTATGTTTGTCATTATTTTCTCATTAAATTTTGCAATTTGGGTGATTGTTAAATTATCTTTTGTAATGAACACAACATGTTTGTCATCCTAACATTAAAAGCCGCAAAAATTCTCACTAAAACTTTTAGTAGTCTATCGACAATGAATTTTATTTGAGCCTTTCATCCTAGGTGGCATTAAAAATCCTATATCCTTAACCGTTTTATATCAGTAGTCCTATTAACCTAAAACTATATGAAGCAAATAATAAATCCAAAGGCACGTATAGTCAATGTCAAACAACTGACACTGTATTCGTTGGCAAAACTCCACATAAACTTACACGAAGATATCAACACTTGAAGTATATTTTGAGAAAATATGTTATGAAATAGGATGACTGAGAAGATCATAGCTGTTTCTTAAAGACTACCACGCCATTGACAGAAAGATCTTGCTCCATTGCTTCTAAAAATAAATTAGCAACATGCTATATTTAAAGCCAAAAGGACAATAGATACATATAAAATGTGATAAAGCATGATAGGATCAAATGTCAAATTCAACTTTCCAGATATCTTAATATTGAAGATCTTTCCCAAAACAAAACTGCACCATATTTTTTCAACAAAGTGGCTATTAATATATTTAGACTTTGTTAGAAAATATTAGAAATGATTTTTCTTTATTACATTTAAATGAGAATTTGACTTTTAACATGACACAATGGAGAACAAGGATTCATGTAGCCGACCACGTAGTGGGACAAAGGCTTGATGTTGTTGTTGTTGTTGTTGTAGTATTGGTTATTAATATATTTAAAGCTGAGTAAAAATCTGTAGGATTCGTCCATGCATCCCGATTATTTGTTCTATTATTTAACCTAATTTAACCAAAAATTATCATATTAAATAGGGAAGCCTACTTGGGATAAAATTTTTGCACATTCTGCCATAGTTGATAATTCTCTCCTCTGTGAAGCTGCATCAAACCGTGACAACAACCTATTCTCCAATTCTGCAGAAAACATATTTACAACAAAAGTCCTTTAGAAAACTCAGGATAAAATTTAACTGCAACAAATTGATAGGAAGCAGCTCAGACGTACAGACCATTACAATAGTCCTGAAGATTTGCAACAGCTACTTCTAAACCTCTGCTTGCATTTGTAGCTCCTATAGTTGATGGCACATTAATACCATGCCTACCAACATCGTCTTCAGCGAATGATCCTATGCATAATCGAGTCAATTTAGCCTCTCAGAGAAGGGTCAATACAAAGTAGTATTTCCTTCAACTAAATCTCAAAATGTTTGAAATAAAAATTGTTTTATCCCAATATCAAAGTAAATATGTCAAATTAGTGCCATTAAAATAAACAGATAGACTACTTAAAAAAGCAATGTCAACACACATTGCAGTCCATGATGGTGGATGCAAGAGATTGTACAGACTCGTGCTAATATAAAGTAGTTGATTGTAGTGGTAACAATCAAAATATATATACATATATTGACTGACCCAAGCAGCTCGACCCAAGCATCTCAGTGGCATTGCTGCATTTTTTGCAGCCTTGAAGTCAGGTTGCATCATTGCAGCCACAAGGGTGGACCGCTCCGCTTTAGCATTGAAAAACCAAGGAGGTAACACTGCCATCACTTTCAGCAACAAGTCATTCTCAATTCGTCTAAGTTTCCCCTCTTATTCTAACTAATTAACAATTAATTAATTTAATAGTGATAACTATTGGACAACTAGACAGAAATTTAGTTAAAAATTAAATTTTGGTAAACTTACCATTTCATAAATGACTAAGTTAGGGACCATTTGGTTGTTTATAGGTGGAAAATGCATTTTACAAAGTGAATAAATCTACTAGATTCTACGTCTGGTTGGATGCAATTAGAAAGCAACATAGATTTTAAGCTCCTCAAACCCCTCAATGTAATGATCAAGTTTTCACATACAAAATCAGGGGAAATAAAGTCATTATTTTGTAAACATGTTTTATATCTACAACCAACCAAATAAGTCCATGTATTGGGTTGATTTAACTACAAGAATTATCAGAATTTGGCTTTTAAATGAATTACTCCAAATTAAGGATTTCTCCCCAAATAATTAACTAAGGTTTGCTGGCACTGAACTCATGAATATGGGAAAAAAGACAGAATTGGGATACAGTTCCAGAATTTTTATGCATTTGGGAAAATTTTAATAAATTCATAGACTCCCATCTGGAAAAGTTTATGTGCAAATGCATGGATAACTAGGGCCTTTTTTATATTGTTTGGACCGGTTCTAAAGTTGGAGCAATTAAGTGGATCTCAGAGGAAATTTGGAGCCAAGCACTATATCTCAAAGCTAGGGCGAGTTCATCTTGAGCGATATTGATAATTCCAATTCATGACCAACTCAAGGTCATCTAAAAATCAAAATTAACTCCAGTCAAATTAAAATCACTAAATTTTGAGTCAAATAGATTCCACCACATGTTTTCACTAACCCAACAGGAAGCAGGAGTGGCTACTGATGTAATTACAGGTATAACTTCTATTCTAAGGCAACTAGAAAGGTTTTATTTGACTAAGGGCAAAAGTTCATTGGTTTTTTAATAAAGATCTAATTTATCATTTATTATATCATTCGATTCATCTACAGTCACTTAGTGTGTTAAATGACCTGAAACCGGTTTTTTCGGGTCAGGGTTCGAGAAGGGTTTTCGTGTCGGGTCATAAATTGACACTCCTATGAGTCACCATGACTCATCTCTTTCAAAATCTGAGTTCCAAAAGAATATTGAGGAGAAGTTATTCTAACCTCTACATATCTAATTAATAAAATACAATCAAGAATGATTGATTTCCATGAACTATCTACTGAAATTTTTTTAACAATAATTTTTAATGAGAACTTCCTCTAAATATTTTTAATTGTGTCATATGTTCACATACACAAACAACGTTGGGTAAATTTGATTCTTGAGCAATTTAGTGTATCTTTTTAAAATTTTCATTCATTCAAGGATGGTATAAATGTTATCATCTAACCACAACAACCTTTCACTTAAAAATAACATTTTTGATGAAAAACAAAGTTTATTTACTCGAACTTCTTTTCAAGGGAGAGCAACCAAATAGAAGATAAGTTTAATGAACTTAATATATTCTCTCTTTACATCTTAGCTACAAAAATGCAAGAATAATATAATACTCCTATCACTAAACCTCTTAAACTCTATACAAGGAGGACAAAGCCTACCCTAAGTCTATGGCAAGCCAAAGATTTAGTACTGTTGTCAGTTAATTCTCATAACAATGACCAAACATTTATCTCATATTCTCATATTTACCGCATAATCCACCCACATTTTTCAAAAATTTTCTTTTACACATAAAGTGTTCCTTATAAACATTAGCTTAGACACCATTAAAATTCCACAAATTATATTTGAGGCATTATAAAATAAGAATTAGAAGTATGTCATTACAGAGGAGACGATTGTTTTAAAATAAAATCACACTTGGGAGATTGTTGTGCTATCAAAACTCAACAACAACAACAACAACAACATCAAGCCTTTATCCCACTACGTGGGGTTGGCTACATGAATCCTTTTTCTCCATTGTGTACTGCTAAAAGTCAAATTCTCATTTAAATCTAATAAAGAAATATCATTTCTAATATTTTCTAGCCAAGACTTTTTAAGTCTATCTCTACCTTTCTTAACATAAGTCAAATCTAAGACCTCTACTTTCCTAACCGGGTCATCGGGAGGCCGCCATTTCATGTGACCAAACCATCTAAGGCGACTCTCTCTAATCTTATCTTCCACTGGAGCTACTCCAACCTTTTCACGAATATGCTCATTTCGTATCCTATCTCTAAGGGTAAAGTCACTCATCCACCTGAGCATCCTCATCTCTACAACACTTAACTTAGAATTATGCTTCTCTTTTAATGGCCAACATTCAGCACCATAAAGCATGGCAGGTCTCACCAGTATCTTATAGAATTTTCCCTTAAGTTTGAGGGGTACTTTTCTATCACACAATAAGCCTGATGCATTCCTCCACTTTAACCATCCAACTTGAATTCTGCTGATAATATCCCCATCTATTTCACCATCACTCTGAACAATAGAACCAATATATCTAAAACGTGTACTCTTATTAATGACTTGATCGCCCAAAGTCACAATCCCCTCACTAGGTCTATTATTACTAAAATTACACTCCATATATTCCGTTTTAGATCTACTCAAGCGAAAACCTTTAGACTCTAAGGTTGACCTCCACAATTCTAGTTTACCTTCAACTCCCTCTCTAGTCTTATCAACAAGAAGAATATCATCAGCAAAAAGCATACACCAAGGTACATCCTCTTGCAAATGTCTAGTGAGAACATCCATGACTAAAGCAAAAAGATATGGGCTTAAGGCTGATCCTTGATGTAATCCAACCGAAATAGGGAAATACTTGGTCAAACCACCTTGTGTTTGAACACAAGTAATAGCTCCTCCATACATATCTTTAATGATTTGAATATAAGCGTTATTAACTCCTTTCTTTTCAAGAACTCTCCATATCACTTCTCTTGGAACTTTATCATATGCTTTTTCTAAATCAATAAATATCATATGTAAATCATCCTTATTCTCTCTATATTTCTCCATCGAACCTCTTAATAAATGTATGGCTTCCATAGTAGACCTACCCGGCATGAATCCAAATTGATTTTGAGAAACATTAGTATCATGCCGCAACCTATGCTCCATAACTCGTTCCCATATTTTTAAAGTATGACACATTAACTTAATTCCTCTATAATTCGCACAATCTTGTGCATCACCTTTAGTCTTAAAAATAGGAATTAATAAACTCATTCTCCACTAATCTGGCATCTTTTTAGTCTTCAAAACAGTATTAAAAAGATTAGTAAGCCAAGAAATTCTTTCATCTCCTAAGCATTTCCACACCTATATTGGAATATCATCAGGTCCAACAGCTTTTCCACCCTTTATTTTCTTTAAAGCCTCTTTAACTTCGGTTTTACTAATACGCCACAACAATAACAAGCCTTTGTCCCACTACGTGGGGTCGGCAACATGAATCCTTTTTCTCCATTGTGTCCGGTTCAAAGTCAAATTCTCGTTTAAATCTAATAGAGAAAGATCATTTCTAATATTTTCTAACCAAGTCTTTTAAGGTCTACCTCTACCTTTCTTAACATAAGTCAAATCTAATACCTCTACTTTCCTAACTGGGTCATCGGAAGGCCGCCGTTTTATGTGACCAAACCATCTAAGGCGACTCTCTCTAATCTTATCCTCCACTGGAGCTACTCCAACCTTTTCACGTATATGCTCATTTCGTATCCTGTCTCTAAGAGTAAATCCACTCATCCACCTAAGCATCCTCATCTCCGCAACACATAACTTAGTATTGTGCTTCTCTTTTAATGGCCAACATTCTGCACCATAAAGCATTGCAGGTCTCACCGCCGATAAAAATAAAAATCTTTATTTTCATTTAGTATGCTAAGGTCACTACAGTCAATTTTATTTTCACATTCTTCATTAAAATGTTTAGCAAAATATCTCATCCACCTTTGTTAAATATCTTCTAAAAAAAGTACTTTTTAATCTTCATCCTTAATACACTTCACTTGAACTAAATCCTTACTACTCTGTTACGCGTAAGCCGGCCCAAGAGGGGCCGGCTGGACCGGTCCAGGTTTACACCAGGCGGAGGGGAAGCCGAAGGCAGGAGGGGGGCGGAACTAGCATGGGCCCCATTCTTGGCTTAATTACATGTATGGGAGGGAAATTTGAATAAGGGGGCTGTTTAGGAATTTTGTAAGACTCTTTTATTGTTAATTAGGGGGATTGGGAGGGAATGAGGGTTATCTTGAATTTGAATGTGATTTGAGATCTTCTTGGAGGTTTGGGCTCTAGTCTTCTTGGCTAGAGATTTTGGAGAGTTAATCTTCCTCTCGAATTGAAGATCCTTGTATCACTTGCTATTTTATTTCTTGTACTAGTGGAATACAAGTGGTTTGTTTGGATTTGCTTCAGATTTCCTCTGTTTATCTCTGTATTTTGGCTGCTTTCCTACTGGAAACAGCAGAAAACCTGCTGTTTGCTCATCCTTTTGAGTTAGGTTTGCTTGCGAACTCAAGTATTACTTTAGGGTTACTTGCGAACTCAAGTATTTCCTATCATACTCCTATCTCTTTGTTTGGCTAACTTATTCATATATCTTTCTCCCTCCTTAGTATCTAATATATTATATAAATCACTAAAAGCTAAACTCTTTGCATCGCATATTGCTTTCTTAGATTCCTTACGTGCATCTTTATATATTTTCCAATTATCAAAATTTTTACAATTAAACTAATTTTTATAACAAATCTTCTTATTTTTAATCTTTTCTTGCACATTTGAATTCCACCACCAACTATTTTTATTATTACGAGCTTTTCCCTTTGAAACTCCAAGCACATCTTTTGCAGTATTCTTAATATCACTAGCCACTTTTTCCCACATAATATCAGCATCCTCATGCACAGACAAAATCTTAAGATCTAAAATTTTACTCTCAAAAATATTTTTGTTAATATTCTTTAGATACCCCCAGCTAATCCTAGAATATCGCTTTACTTTATTTTTTATTTTCTGCCCCATTATTTTCAAGTCCAAAACTAATAAACGATGTTGGGTACATAAATTTTCACTCAGAATAACTTTACAATCTTTGCAATCTAAACAATCTAATTTCCTTATAAGAAAATAATTAATCTGAGTTATACTATATCCATTTTTATAAGTAATGAGATGCTCATTTCTTTTTTTAAATAAGGTATTAGCAATTAAAAAATCATAGGCTAAACAAAAATCTAATATGGACTTACCACCTTCATTAGTCGTTCCAAACACATGGCCACCATGAATGTTTTTAAAATCATCTACCTCTCTACCAACATGTCCATTTAAATCTCCTCCAATAAAAAACTCTTTCTTCAAGAGGTATCTTTTGTATTAATTCTTCTAAGTCATTCCAAAATTTTAATTTTGAACCCATATCCAAACCCACTTGAGGAGCATAAGTATTTATAATGTTAACAATCTTAGCATCAACAACAATCTTTAAAGCTATAATTCTATCTCCAATTCTATTAATATTTATAACATTATCCTTCAAACTCTTATCTAAAAACACGCCTATACCATTTCTAGTACATCTCCTACCTGAATACTAAAGTTTAAATCCTAAACTATCAATCTCCTTAGCCTTCTCTCCAACCCATTTAATTTCCTGAATGCACAGAATATTTATCTTCCTAAGAATCATAATATCTATTAATTCCATTAATTTTCCTGTAAGGGAAAATATATTCTAAATTCATATCCTAATTTTAGTTTCATGGTCTAGCTTTTTTGTCCACATCTGTCCTTGATGTGGGAACCCTTGCCTATTTAACACTGCACCCGGTCGGCGGTGCAGCAGCCCTTGCACACTTGTCGCTGTATTCAGGCCATACAGCGCGTCTCTTCCAAGGGACGCCCTAGCATTAACACAATTTTTTAAAGGATTCATGTCATTATTATTCGATAAGTTTTACTCTAGCTGTCAACTATATAACGCAACCCTCCATTATTTTCATCCAGGACTTGGGACCTGGCAACGGCAGTGTTATCAAAACATATAGGATGCAAATGTGTTTTCTTGTGAAATATAAAGCAGATGAAAGTTTGGAACAGCATCAAGCAAGGTTAATTGCAAAATGATATACTCAATTCTATGAAGTAGACTACCAAAAAGCATTTGCTCCTACTACTAAAATGAATAAAATTTTCATCATAATTTTTCTAGTTGCTAACCTTGGATGGTCTATGCAATAATATGATGTGGAAAATACTTTTTTACATGGGAATGCTGAAGAAGAAGTTTGTACGGATTCTCTACTAATATTCAACATCTCTTTCATAGAAAATAAGATATGCAGATTGAAAATTACACCATATTATTTTAAACAACCACAAAGAATAAGGTTTGACAGATTTATAAAGGTCACTGTCAACACAGCCGCTAAGCATTGTATGATGTTGTCCCATCATAAGTATCCAGCAGGAGCTCTGACTGTAGCAACTTGTGGAAGGAATAAGAATAACAGCAGAACTATAGGTCACTAAGCATAGAAGAATGTCATCATTTGGAACAAACCCAACTATAACATATTGAACTGGAACTGTATGAGTGATAAACATCCAATTGTTTTGAAAATTATGATATATAATTTACAATAAAAATGACCGCATAACATAACACTACAACAAATATGAGTATATGACTGCAAACTTAAGGTCGATGGCTATGTAAATTTTAAGGAAAAAGTCTTGTTGCATGCTGATTTCTATAATTGAACAAAAGTAAATAAATAGTAAGCATGGCTGAGAGCCTCAGACTGACTCTTGAGAATGGTATGGAATATTAAAAGAATATTTGACCTCTAATATGACCTTCAAGTTTCATGACCCAAAGAACTTTACAACAACAACAACAAGCCTTTATCCCACTATATGAGGTTGGCTACATGAATCTTTTCTCTCCATTGTGTCCTGTTAAGGGCCAAATTCTCATCAAAATCTAATAAAGAAAGATCATTTCTAATATTTTTAAACCAAGTCTTTTTAGGTCTACCTCTACCTTTCTCAATATAAGTCAAATCTAATACATCTACTTTCTTAACCGGGTCATCGGAAGGCCGCTGTTTTATGTGACCAAATCATCTAAGGCGACTCTCTCTAATCTTATCTTCCACTGGTGCTACTTCAACCTTTTCACGTATATGCTCATTTCGTATCCTATCTCTAAGAATAAAACCACTCATCCACCTGAGCATCCTCATCTCTGCAACATTTAACTTAATATTGCGCTTCTCTTTTAATGGCCAACATTCTGCACCATAAAGCATTGTAGGACTCACCACCATCTTATAGAATTTTCCCTTAAGTTTGAGGGGGACTTTTCTATCACACAACAAGCCCGATGCATTCCTCCACTTCAACCATCCAACTTGAATTCTACTAATAATATCTCCATCCATTTCACCATCACTCTGAACAATAGACCCAAGATATCTAAAACGTGTACTCTTATTAATGACTTGATCGCCCAACATCAAAATCCCCCCACTAGATCTATTATTACTAAAATTACACTCCATATATTCAGTTTTAGATCTACTCAAACCAAAGCCTTTAGACTCTAATGTTGACCTTCATAATTCAAGTTTACCTTCAACTCCCTCTCTAGTCTTATCAACAAGAAGAAGAATATCATCAACAAAAAGCATACACCAGGGTACAATCTCTTGCAAATGTCTAGTGAGAACATCCATGACTAAAGCAAAAAGATATGGGCTTAAGGCTGATCCTTGATGTAATCCAACTGAAATAGGAAAATATTTGGTCAAATCATCTTGTGTTTGAACACATGTAACAACTTCTGCATACATATCTTTAATGACTTGAATATAAGCATTATTAACCCCTTTCTTTTCTAGAACTCTTCATAGCACTTCTCTTGGAACTTTATCATATGCTTTCTCTAAATCAATAAATAACATATGTAGATCCTCCTTATTCTCTCTATACAAAAGATGTGCTTGGAGTATCAAAGAGAAAAGCTCCTAATAGTAGAAAACTAAAAATAGTTTGTGTTGGAGTCAAAATTTGCAAGAAAATATAAAAAATAAGAAGATTTGTTATAAAAATTAGTTTAAATGTAAAAATTCTGATAATTGGGAAAAATATAAAGAGGTTCGTAAAAAGTCTAAAAAAGCAATATGTGATGCAAAGATAATATATTAGATACTAAGGAGGGCAAAATATATATGTACAAGTTAGTCAAACAAAGAGATAGAAGTAATAAGGATTTAGTTCAAGTGAAGTGTATTAAGGATGAACATCAAAAAAAAATTTTATTATAAAAGAATATTCAACAAAGGTGGATAAGATATTTTGCTAAACTTTTCAATAAAGAATATAAACGCGATTGATTTTAGTGACCTTAGCACCCTAAATGAAAATAAACAATGTAAATACTGCCGTTGTCAGGTCCCAAGTCCTGAATAAGAAAAGTGGAGGGTTGCGTTAGGTAGTCGACAGCCAGCGTAAAACTTGTCGAATAATAATGACATGAATCCTTTAGTCTAAAAGTTTTCTCTTGAGTAGATCTAAAACAGAATATATGGAGTGTAATTTTAGTAATAATAGACCTAGTGAGGGGATTGTGATTTTGGGCGATCAAGTCATTAATAAGAGTACACATTTTAGATATATTGGATCTATTGTTCAGAGTGATGGTGAAATAGATGGGGATATTATCAGCAGAATCCAAGTTGGATGGTTGAAGTGGAGGAATACATCGGGCTTATTGTGTGATAAAAAAGTACCCCTCAAACTTAAGGAAAAATTCTATAAGATAGTGATGAGACCTGCCATGCTTTATGGTGCTGAATGTTGGTCATTAAAAGAGAAACATAATTTTAAGTTAAGTGTTGCAGAGATGAGGATGCTCAGGTGGATGAGTGGCTTTACCCTTAGAGATAGGATACGAAATGAGCATATTCGTGAAAAGGTTGGAGTAGCTCCAGTGAAAGATAAGATTAGAGAGAGTCGCCTTAGATGGTTTGGTCGCATAAAACGGCGGCCTCCCGATGAACCGGTTAGGAGAGTAGAGGTCTTAGATTTGACTTATGTTAAGAAAGCTAGAGGTAGACCTAAAAAGACTTGGTTAGAAAATATTAGAAATGATCTTTCTTTATTAGATTTAAACGAGAATTTGACTTTTACCAGGACACAATGGAGAAAAAGGATTCATGTAGCCGACCCCACGTAGTGGGATAAAGGCTTGATGTTGTTGTTGTTGTTGGCGTATTAGTAAAACCGAAGTTAGAGAGGCTTTAAAGAAAATGAAGTGTGAAAAAGATGTTGGACCTGATGATATCCCATTAGAGGTGTGGAAATGCATAGGAGATGAAGGAATTTCTTGGCTTACTAAACTTTTCAATATATTAGTTTGAAAATTAAAAAGATGTCAAATGATTAGAGAACGAGTGTGTTGATTCCTATTTTTAAGAATAAAGGTGATGCACAAGATTGTGCAAATTATAGAGAAATTAAGTTAATGTGTCATACTTTAAAACTATGGGAGAGAGTTATGAAGCATAGGTTGCGGCGTGATATTAATGTTTCTCAAAATCAATTTGGATTCATGCCAGATAGGTCTACTATGAAAAGAACTTAAACATAAATAGAATTTAATAGATGTTGAATTGGGTTTTTCGGGACAGTTGAAGATCTTAAACTATTTCAAAATAGCATGGTTCAAGACAAGTGAATAAAAGGATGATTTGATAAATAATACCCAACAGTTTGTGAGTGCTAGGAGTTTTAAATATAAAAGATCACAACAAAATTAATCGATCTATTATAGATGCTGCGGAATTGTTGTTTTCAAAACAGGTTAAGGTTCCTGAGAGTATTACAAAATAAATAAGATAGTACTGAACAAGATAAAACAAGGAACTAACGCAATTTTTGAGCAACTGAAGCTGCCTCGGCAACACGACTATCATCAGAAAACAGAGGTGAAAGTTCCATCAGGTCACCAGGGCTGCTATTGAACTCCATCAGATACTGCAAGATTATGTAAAGCATAGGATGACTATTTAAAAAGAAAATATAGATAAAAACTAACAGCATCCAGGAGAGATCAATCAGTCACCTTTATGAGATCTATCGTTTGACTAGCTGTTTCACGTTGGGAATCTGCAGTCTGAAAATTAAGAAATCAAAACTTTTGTGTTTCTTAACAGGATCAGATATTGTACTAATGAATCATGGAAAAGAAACCATGAAAAAAACACAATGGTTATATAAAACCAACTTTGATAGAGCCACTTTACCTGGAGATGGTCTCCAATTTTTGCAGCAGTCTGCCCAACACTAGAAATTCTAGAATCCAATCTAGCAAAGCTATCAAACAAACCATCAACGCCTTTTTCTAGCTGTGTAAGAAACAAACGAAAACAACTCAACTTACGAAGTAAACCTAATATGAGATTTGATAGATCTATGGCACAGAATAAAACCCATAACTGACCGTGCACAAGAATTTACAAGAATGGAAATCTATTTGTATATCATGCCAGACTCAACCATGCACAAATAAAAGCAAAAAATATGAACCGAGAATGACAAGGAAGCATGCTTCATCATTGCATACTCATCTTTCTATCAAAATGAGCATATTACTGCTTCAAATAAAGGACTTGCTTAGTCTTAGATTAGAGAAGCACTAAACTTCCTGAGCATACAGCAAGAATTTGGCATCTTCCACTGGCAAATGGGATCTTTTTACCATAAACTTGCACTTTCAAAACAGGTAATCTCTTCAGAATTTTGACATGTGAAGTTGTGAACAGAAATAGAAACATAATCAAATGCAACATATGGATTATTTTTGGTATACTCAAACGTCGGAGGGCACCAAAGCCTAATAATAAACATGCATAATAAGCTCACTTGCAGCATCTGCTGTTGTAACAACAGCTTGTCATGGCATGAGCCATGAACTCGAATGAATAACAAAGGGGCATATTTCAAAAAGAGATGCCTGAGATCTTGGATCGATTGGATCAACGGGCCTTGTTTTTTTCCTTACATTAGCATATAACACTTCTGTGATATAAACAGCAACGTATCCGCACGAAAGCAATAAGCTCGCATTATGTGGAGAATAAAAAGGAGCATAATAAGAGGCTCAAAAAAGCACATAATCGGAGATCAGCTGCCTAAACACTATAGTGAAAGCGGTAACATGCTGAAATTCACTGAAAGAGCAGATAGTCAAAGTATGCAGTTTTCTTTTCTTCTAATTTTTTGAGAAGCCAAAACAAAAGCAAAGCTGACCTCTGAGAGAGTCTTCCGGTGCTTGGAATCTTGGATGGCCACCTCCTGCTTCAGATTCTGAAGCCTGCCATCAATCTTCAAGATAAAGGAGATGCAGGCAAACATAAGCAAATGCTAGATGACCACCAAATTTTCACAAATCATAGAAGTAAAGATCAATCAATATTGTCCGAAATTTCCGGTTCTTTCTGGGTACTACCTGTCGTTTAAGATCAACAAGCTCCTTGAAAGAATCCCTAAACAAAGCACGAAGTGCGTCAACTTCCGGAAAAAGAGGTTCTTGATCCAATTTCGCGGTGTCGGACGGCACCCTCATGTGGCCATTGGGCAGGCCGTCCTGCCCGGTGGCGCCATCAATTGAATCCGCGTCCTCGTCGTGGAAAGACGGTAGCAGCTCATTCACCAAGTTTCCAAACAATGCATCGAATGAGAAATCACCCTGAACAGACCAAAAGACGGAAATCAACCAGAAGCAGGAATTGACAACAAAAAACAAGCGCAAATAGAAATTACCTTAAAATCCTCAATAGTAAGAATTAGAGGAAGGGATGTAGTAGAGCCGGCCCTCGAAGTAACCATGACTGATTAATGCAGAGCTGAAATTTCCTCCCAACGTTCTTACACAGATCAGATGCCCTTCGTGGACTAACCCCGGCAACTGTTAGCGAGAATCAGTTGGAACTGGCTAGGGTTTTAGATCAGGATATCTCGTGGAGCGGTAGACAAAGAAATGGCCGAGAGAGATGAAAGCGCCGAGATGGAGCGCTGCCGCAGCTGTGTAGAACCCTCGATCGGGTGCAGGCGACGCGTTTGGCTGTTCTGGATGAACTAACCAAAGTCGATGTCCTCCCATGCCGTACAGCTGTCTCGTTTCAAAAAAAACTAGAGGCGGAATTATTAAAAGCATCAGACTTAAAAATAGATTTATAAAAAGGATCATGATAAAAAAAAATTTAAAAAGGATCAAAAACGTAAAGAAGGTTTACGTTTTAACAGAAAACGCATTTACTATTCACGTTTTAATAGAAAACGTGAATAGTAACCACGTTTTCTGTTAAAATGCATTTATACTTTGTGTTTTCTATATATTTTCCTGTTCATGTAATATATCAAACCGATAGACATAAAATTCAATTAAAAAAAAATTTTTATACATATTATTTGTATTGAATATTGAATTTTTAAAAGGATTTATAACAATTCTTAACAAAAATTTGCGGGCCTATACTTATGTCAATTTCATAAATGGTTTAGAAACAAAAAATGTTTATTTTTTTTTCAAAATATTAATTGATATCCTATTTCTGATAAATCAAGGTTAATTTTAATTAATAAGATTAAATAGGGGTTATGAAAGCTTCCCAAATTATAATTATTAATTATTTCCAAGTATTATAATTATTTTAATTTTACATTTTTAAAAATTTTGATATTTCTTCTATGATTGTTCTTTGATTTTAATTTTATTAGATTTTGTATTAAATGTAACTACTTTCAAATTTCTACTCTATAATTTATTATTTCATTTTTAAAAAGTAAATGAATTTTAAAAATTATCACTATTTAAAACTTGTTTCAATAATCATTTAAATAAGTTGCTTGCAATGGATTTATATTATTAACCACTAATTCCAAAAAACTAATTATCTACTTCAATAACCATATTATTAACCACTAATGCAAAAAATCATAAAATATGGGTAATTTCTTAGATAATTTTTTAAATGAAACAACTATAAATCTAATAGGAAGTAATCTGAAAGCTTAAAAGATTGATCTTCCTGTATATTTTCATCGTTATAAATACTAGAAACAGCTCAAAAAACAAAAATGGAGCATAGTTACCTTGATCTTATAAAAGACAACTATTTCAATTTTTACAGTTTTGTGGTAATCCTTTTTTTGTTTCTTCCATGTGTATTTCTTTAAACCAAACAAATTCTAGATTAATATAAACCATCACTAGATTAATATAATGCCATCATTATAAACCATCACTAGACTTCACTGCTGTCCTCTGCGCTTGAAATTACTATTTTAACCTATTTTGAAATACTTAGAATATCTATTTTCATGTGATTATCACTGGATAACGTTAAAAAATTACATGAGATTTGGCATTGATTTGATTCAAAATAGTTAGAATTTGTTATGAAAATGTTTATGAAATTGGCATAAGTGTAGGCCCGCAAACTTTTGTTAAGAATTGTTATAAATCCTTTTGAAAATTCAATATTCAATACAAATAATATGTATAAATTTTTTTTTAATTGAATTTTATGTCAAACGGTTTGATATATTACATGAACAGGAAAATATATAGAAAACGCAAAGTGTAAATGCATTTTAACAGAAAACGTGGTTACTATTCACGTTTTCTATTAAAACGTGAATAGTAAACGCATTTTCTGTTAAAACGCAAAGAAGATTTGCGTTTTTGATCCTTTTTAAATTTTTTTTTATCGTGATCATTTTCATAAATCTGTTTTTAATTCTGATCCTTTTAATAATTCCGCCAAAACTAGAGTGGGGTTGGCTTCATTGTAACATAAGACAATGACATTAGATTTTTATTTTTAGATGACAATTAATTTATGTGATAAAAATATTACAATTTTTTTTTTTGAAAATTTATTTATAATTTTTAAATAATGAATGATAAATTATAAATATATAATTTGAATATATAATCATAAAAAATAATTATCTTTTTTGCCTATTAGCCCACGAGTCTTGTAAAAAAAATTATTATCAAATTAATTATATATTTTATCAAAATTATGTTTAGATACTAAATGTAAGAAAATGTAATTTTTTTTAAGATATTAATACAATTTTCTTCTTAGGATCTGTTTGTTAATTTTTATTTAAATTCATTACGTATTTGCATCAAAATAGTCTAATAACTTAGTAGGTCATATGTGAGAGCGCATTACCCTTAATTGATAATAGTGTTTAATTGCCATTTTAAATGTTAATTTTATAATTTTCTTTTCTTGCAGTAAGTTGAGTTAATAGTGATCAACTTAGTGATCAAGAGGCACATGATGCTTTACTAGGATATTTGGTCGGTGGCTTTAGTGGGGAATTTCATATCATTTCATAGCATTTCAATTTTTTTTATGCTTTGCTTGAAACGATGAGACAGAAATTCAAAGTTAAAATTTGAGATATTTAAAATACTCAAAATTATATTTATCCTACATTTGAAAAGAGCTCTACTTCAGCGATTTTCAAATTTTATATTGCACCCGCTCTTGATTCTCACTAGACACAACCCATCATCGTCTAGTGCAACCCACCACCACGCACCCACCACACATCACATATCACAGATCACATGTTGTTTGGTCATTGTCTATCAAGAACTATTGCTCGCTCATCAACCAATATCACCATTGCCCCAATGATTAGATGTCATTTCCTTAAGGTAGAGATGATGGGACTCAAAGATAGCAACAATTAAGATGCACAAGAAGGTAGTAGATGCAACTAAATAGAGTTCGATTGATTCTCCATTGGAGATAGTGATGATTCAACTTGAAGGCGGTGATGAACTAACTCAAGATGGTCATGGAGGCTACTATAAATAATTATAAATTTGCTCTCCAAATGTGACAATGAAGGGAATCCAATATTTTGTTATGGAACTTTATAAAATGTTGATGAGATATTCCTCTCTAAAAAGGGAGAGGAGACTAAATAACATCACAAGGGTAATAGAAAATAAATAAGATAATACATCAAAGAGAAGGGAGTTGACTAGCAACTAGAGGTAGTTTGGATAATCTATTCTCTAATAGAAGGGAAAAATGAACAACTAGGAATGGGTTGGTAACTATAGGCAATCTACAAGAACACTCAATTAAAGGGAAGGAATTAACTAATTTAGTCTACTAAAAAGAATATGAAGGCAAGAAAATACGACAAGGTAAGAACATAAATAGTTGAGTGGCTCGGTCCTTCAACTAAAATCCATTGTGCATGGTTGAGAGAGTACTCCTATTGCTTTGAGACAAAGATTACAAGAATGCAAGTATGCTTGCCAGGAAGAAGAATAAGCAGATCATTTGCAATCTCATAAATGTCTTAAGTAGTATCTAACAATAAATATTGCAAACATTACATTGGGATGTCAATCAAACTATTACTCTCTTAATGAAGAAGGTTTCTATTTTATACTATATTCAAGCATAAATTATCATATTTGAAGCATGAATGATGCAATAATAGATCTAGTAGAGGGATCGTAACTTTCGTGATAAGTCATTAATAAGAGCACACATTTTAGATATATTGGGTCTATTGTTTAGAGTGATGGTGAAATAGATGAGGATATTATTAGTAGAATTCAAGTTGGATGGTTGAAGTGAAGGAATGCATTGGGCTTATTGTGTGATAGAAAAGTCCCCTCAAACTTAAGGAAATTTCTATAAGATAGTGGTGAGACCTGCAATACTTTATGGTGCAGAATATTGGCCATTAAAAGAGAAACATACTATTAAGTTAAGTGTTGCAAAGATGAGGATGCTCAGGTGGATGAGTGGATTTACTCTTAGAGATAGGATACGAAATGAGTATATACGTGGAAAGGTTGGAGTAGCTCCAGTGGAATATAAGATTAGAGAGAGTCGTCTTAGATGGTTTGGTCACATAAAAAGGCGGCCTTTCGATGACCCGGTTAGGAAAGTAGATGTATTAGATTTGACTTATATTAAGAAAGGTAGAGGTATACCTAAAAAGGCTTGGTAAGAAAATATTAGAAATGACCTTTCTTTATTAGATTTAGATGAGAATTTGATCCTTAACAGGACACAATGGAGAAAAAAATTCATGTTGTCAACCCCACATAGTGGGACAAAGTCTTGTTATTGTTGTTGTTAAATGTTGACCAACTACAATTCAGCTTGTTCAATAGAATATGAGATAGAATTATCTATCAATGTGAAGTGGAAGCTTTGAACTAAGGCTTCATTTAAGATAGTTTTTTTAATATTTTTTAAAGCAATTCTTTAGCACAAAAAATTTTTAAAGTTGCAAAAAAATTGTGGTAAAAAATTATCCCAAATAAAACTTTAGATTTCATTTGAGACAATTTTCTTATTGCTTTTTAAAGCAATTTTTTACTACAATTTTTTTAAAAAATAGCAAAGAATTAAAAGACAAAAAATTATTCCAAATGAAACCTAAATTTGATTAGATTGAAGTGCTTATAACAGGCTAATAATCACAACAAATAGGTGAATGGCCTCACCAAAGTACTTACAACAGCCAATCCCTCAGTTGACATGTGAATGACCTCCAGTTACTCTTATAATTGAATTTCAGTTTAATTTACTCTTTTTTTTCTCTTTTCTTTTGCTTTTCCATTATACAGTTCTCATACGTTTTCACACAGTTCTATTAGAAACACATACGAGAAAAAAATAAAAAAAGAAAGAATACCAATAGTTCCTCACAAAATGACTTAGCAAATCAGAATCACCATCAAACTGAAATTACTCACTAATACTAAAATCAAGACTATATCACTAATATAACTAATCTAGTTGAAAATTTAGAGCAAATATAGCATAATAATACATAATAAAAATATACATAATTGGAAATAAATGCTTTTGTTGGCATTATTTGTTTGAATTTTTTTCAAACACTAATCATTAGTTCTCCCTATAGAAAAAATAATAATAATAAGGGCAACTTCTCTTGCTAGTATACTTACTTGAAGGCCTAATACTGTTTTCATTATAACTTTTTCCCTTCTTTTCTTCTTTCGAGAATGTGATCTGAATGCTTCAAACTTTAAGACATACCACAAAAAGGCAATTTTTTCTACCTTCAGGCAATCAAACTGAGCATAATGACAAGCTGTGGATAATTTTCTTGCAGAAGGATACTAAAAACTTGTTCAGGTGTTAGTGTAGACCATAACGCACGCATAAGTAAAGAATGACAGATAAATAATTACACCATATAGAAAGTTCTATTCAAATTTTCCAACAAGTAGTGTGCAGTGTGCACTCTACTTTCTGTCCAAAAAATTAAAAAAAAAAATCCGTTAGATTTCAGCTGTACAACAATGACTCTCAGAGTGTAGACAAAATTTTAAATATACACTGCAACATCTTCCAGATACCCATAAAATGCCAGCAGGGATAGCACTCATCTCTCCAGGATTCCATTGATTTTAAATACTCTGTACATCAATTTTCAATGCAGCTGATGATGCCAAATCTGAAGAAATTCAGCTGAAATCAAAGAATTCCACGCGAGCACAACTTTATTTATCTGTGCTCATGACTTCGAGGCCAGGTTCTCTCAGTCGTTTCGGAAATCATCTAAAATGCTCCTTTTTATGTTATCAATACTGTTCTATTGTGTTGCCAGATTGTAATCCCGTGACCTCCTGAGCTATGGCTTCATCAATGGCACGAGTGTGGTCAAATATGGATGGTGGAAAATGTTCAGCAGAGTTCACAGTGACTGATCCTGAGGCAGAAGAAGGTGATGGCTCAAGGTTTCTGTTGACATTTTTCTTTACCCTCTTTGGTCTGGATGGCTTCTCCTCCAAAACCACGGGGTTGGCTTCATCTGCCTCCATAGGTGAATTCGCAAGTGTGGAAGTCTCCTGAGGATTCCGTGATTTTGCAGAGTTTTTCTTATCAGAACCTGGTTTCCTCTGTTGAAAAAATAAGGGGTTTAGAGAAGTGCATGTAAAACCGAAGAGAAATAAAGACAGGTTGACGTTTTGTTGCTAAACAAAAAAAAAAAAGGTAGACATGTCAAATAAAAAAAAAACCTTTTTGTTACTGGATTTTCCACTCTGCTGCTCAGCAGATTCATCTTCTGCAACTCGCAATTCGGCGTTTTCAAGTTCTTCCAAAGATACCAATCCATCGGCATCCACTCGTATTCCCTTGTTTCCTCTCTTCTTTTTCTGCCGATCCTTAATCTGCAAAAATACAAATAAGAAACAGCAACTTTCACTTGAATCCAGCGGTTCTGATTATAGACTTAGCATGGTTCAGTTCTAATGGTATAGGCCAATTTCCAGAAGAGAGGAACCAGCAACAGCAAGAGCCATCAATTAAGTTAAGGGTCCAATTGGAATAGTTTTTATATGATTTTATCTTTTAGCAGCTGTCATACAACTATTTGACTATACTTTTCTTAATACTTTTCACAAATGGTTTATGGTGAGAAAGAGGTTTTACAACCAGACCCATTAATGTGATAGTTGCAATAAAATAGCTATAATACCTAGTACCAGTACTTTTTCAGACAAATGCGGTCAGTGCACTGACATGCAACTGAAATTACCACAAACGGATCCTAAAGTCAATAATGTCAAAAGCTATTTCCTTGATTAATGAGTTACAGCATGGTCAATCCTCTGTAGATTCCTTTTTCGTTTTCTTGATATGCATTAGGCAACTAAATGTACTACTAATCAATACTCAAGAGGAGAATGAAGACAATCAACCTGTAGTGGTATTTCTCTGAGTTTCTGCTCCAACTGGGAATCATCAAGTAACAAGGAAACTACATCTTCAGGCTTCAATAGATCACCTTGAACATGGCCACCTGTCATGACCAACTGCTGTACAGTGTTTTTCTGGCTTGCTCTTTGCAAAATCTTTTCTTCAACGGTCTCTTTGCAAATCAACCGGTACACGGTTACCTTAAATAAAGAGGAAAGACATGAATGATTCAAAAGAAAAAGAAGAACACATAACAGCTAATGTCAAATAAGTATGTATACTTCGGATTTGGTTTGTACTTGAAGATTATCGGGGTAGAAAACGGCTGCATAGAAGTTCCATAGTTAAACTAATACATAGTTTACAGTGTTTTTCATTTCCATATATATTTCATATAAATTCTACATAAACTGTTATCACACCATTCTATTTATTAATCCACATAGCACAGGATGGCATGTGACCAAGTTACAATCTTGTGTTTCCTTACCTCCTTAGTTTGACCTAAACGATGTGCCCTATCCATCGCTTGTAGATCTAAAGTTGGGTTCCAATCACTTTCATAAAAAATGACGGTATCAGCAGCGGTCAGATTTATTCCCAACCCTCCAGCTCTTGTACTCAACAAGAAAACAAAAATGTCATTCCTGCAACATGCAATAAAATTGTCAAATTGCAAAAAGTTTAGGGATATATTAACTAATAATTTGAATTAGGGGCAAAAACATGCTAAGCACTGTCAAAAGAACATTAAAGAAGTGCAATTCAGACAAGAATTTGCAGACCTGCGTTGGAAGTCTCTGACCATGTCACGACGGTCCATGATGGTGGATGATCCATCAAGTCTAAAATACTTGTACTTTCTGTAATTCATATAATCCTACAGCACAATTAACAAGCCCTTAGACCATGTGATCAACTAAATCAATCATGAAAAAATTAGAGTGGAAGGATTCTAGGAACAATTTTTATTGAAGCTTTTGAAGAGGGAAGTATACCTAAACTAGAATATAGAAGCATGGGAGTCATGAGAGTAACAAGGTGAATCATCTTGCCTCTTGGAAATGGATTTATACTAAGCTAGAATATAGAATCATAAGAGCCATGGGAGTGATAAGGTAGAAGTATGAAACCATTTCCTATACAATATCCAGACATGGATGACTCTTGCGTAATGCACTCCTAATCCATCAACCATCTTCAGCACACAGGCATACAAACATTACTCTAACATGAAAATGTCTACATTTTCAAATTTGAAGACAATAAGTGTTGTATTCTAGAACGTAACAATGTAGCAACAAGCACAAAAGAATGGAAATACCTCAAGAATATTCAACATTTTTGTCATCTGAGCAAATAGAAGCACGCGATGATTTTCAGCACGAAGGCGCTTCAGTAGCATATCCAATGTTTGAAGTTTACCAGAATCCTATGATAAAAAGAATTTTAGTTAACTGAGCCAAAAATCTTCATCTTCTGGAACAGAAGTATAATATTATGTTAATACACCACAGCCACATGCTACTCCACATGGTTTCAGGGAAAGAACCAGCAAAACATGGCCATTACCACGAGGAAGGCTTTACATGCCAATGAAGTTCTCCATTCTTCAGTTAACCAGCAAATGTGGTGCTAGTGCATCACACCAAACATAAAGCATTTAAAAAAAATACTCGAGAGGGTGTATTTCTGTTACCGTAAGCATTTTAGCTGGGTCGAAACTCTGCATGGGAGGACTAGAACCAAAGATTCTATGCGATAGCTCAAGAACAGGTTTGAAAGAAAATTCTTTAGTGTCAATCTCTTCTATCAAGTGATGAGGATTGATGGGCCTTCTAGGGCCATTAAACTCAGATGTACGAGCAAACCCAACAAACAGCCACTTTGCCCAAGGGTGGTGCAACGCTTCGACCGTTTGATATGCAAAGTTTCTGTCAGGGCAATGAGCATTTATCTGTGAAGAGAACAAATAAGATGACAGTAAGATATACTACACGAAGGCAAAAATAGGTTGCTAGAATTTCTAAGGCACTATGATCTTCATGAAAAAGGAGACTAGTTTTCTTTTATTTCAAAGCATACCAGAGGAGCTCTTGCTCGAGGAATAAATGCATAGGATGAACGCAAGAGCCTGATGTTTGATGTTAACCTTTCCTGATGAGAAACAACTAAATGTTCAAATGGAGCTTCTCCAGGACCTGTCGCATATCTTCTCCTAAGCAATCTAGCCTCAGAGTTTGTTGGTAACAACAGCATTCGTGTAACAGCTCTTACTTTCCCTTTCTCCAAGTTATCATATTCAAGGTCATTGCCCTCCAAATTCATAAAAATGTCCAGTATGTCATCTATAAATGGTCTATCCCAACACATTACAGAAAAAAATAACCTCTCAAGTAAAGAGCACCTTGCTAGAAATGAGACCACTGAGGCAGAAAGATTTATCAGACGGGTAAAACCGAAGGTTCCAGAACTTTTTGAAGAAATATCTGTACAATTTGAAAAAGTTGACTGGTGAATATTTTGGGCAGAAAATATATTAAAAAGCCTCTCAAGAGATTCCTTAGGTGGAAGACCAGAGACAGGAAAAGGCGTTCCAGCACTTCTAACAAATTCTCGATATAGAAGCTTTGGAACCTGAAAATTTGAATTCACCAAAGAGGTCATTTAATGAAAGATAAAAAAAAGTTAAGAAAAGGCCAAAAGCACACAATAAGAGAGCAATTAAAGAGTTAAAAAGTACCTTGTATGATATGGGATTACAATCTCCAGAGTAGCAAACGTCCTCTAATTCCCCGAAGGAAGGAGGAAGCAGAGAGTTGGGAATATCTGCGAAATGCAAGTATGAGCTACCCTCATTTCGTTCAAATAATTCTGGATGGTTGCACACCTGCCATTTAACAGGAAGCGAAAGTTCCGTTAGTCAGCATCATCTTATCTCAAAAAAAATAAAAAAGCAGGTTATAGAACAGAAAAGTGCAAATCGTAGTTTCACGCCAAAAGCTTCTCAATTTCAACTTGACACTGGACAGATAAAGCAAAAGAAACAATAGCAAAAGCAATACAAAATTTCATAGCCTGATTCTTAGAATGCACCAAAATACAAACATTTTGTTGAAGAAAAAAAAAGTACCTTTCGTAATTGAATAACAATATTCATCAAGTTAACAATTTTTTTATCATTTAGATGCCCACGATGCCCATCTAGAAGCTCAGATAATGAAATTTTGTTCTTTATAGCCTGATAGAAAGCTTGCTGTCGTGAACTTAGTTTACAATGCACCGTAATTTCCTTCTTCAAAGTCATTTCTGATATGACGTCTTTCTTAACTCTCCGCAACATGAATGGCTTGAGGATAGCATGCTGTCAAAAAGTAAAATATAAATTGCAGTTTCATAAAGAGTTAAATAAATGACACATCATTATTAATCTAACTCACAAAAGAACCAGAAAATTAAGAAAAATAATGCTAATTTGATGATCTTTTTAAAGAAGACACTACAAATCAGGCTAGAAAGATATTGCATACGTTATTTCCAAATAATAAAAATCTAGGCATAAACAACGAACAGTTTCAGATAACCTCCGGCGGGTTCATAATCAGGAAAACTAAAAGCATAAGATTCAAAAACTGCAACTTGTTCATTTTCTTCTTCATCAAATCTTTTCATCTTCCATTCTCTCCCTTGATATGATTGTCATTATAATCAGAACCGCCATCATCATTTGCCTTATTTTAATAATTTAGGATCTCCTTTATTAACCCTTCTCCTTTCTAATTAGTGCATGTGGTGTTAACTCCATCCTAAACAAGTATTTTCTATGCCATTTTGTCATAATAACACAATCAAAATCAACAAAAAAATAAACAATACCAGTCTGTTAAGCTGATGCTCATTTAGAGTACCTCCATGCTCTGCGTGGCTCTCAATGCTGCCAAAGTTAACCAGAGCATAAGAAAAATACAATATTTGCTACAAAAAAATAGATACAAGTAAGAAGCAATACCCCTTAGAAAACCATTCATTAAATTGCTCGTGACTATCGAACAGTGTTGGCATGATGAAATGAAGAAGGGCCCATAATTCTGCCATGTTATTTTGTATGGGGGTTCCAGTCAAAAGCAAGCGATTTCTACAGTTGAAGCTGAGCAATGTCTTCCAACGTATGCTGCACAGATGAATCAAGAAAGCAGAAATGCATCAGGTAAAACAATCTGCTAAACCATGAGTAAATCTAATCAACCTAGCGCCACTTTTACCAATGACAATGATCAACAAGATTACAGACAATATTCATGTTACATATGAAAGAAACGTCAAGACAAAACACATTAAGAAATGCAGGTCGGCTAACCTATTTGAACTCTTTATGGCTTGTGCTTCATCTAAAACCATATACTGCCACTTCACTCGACGCAAATACTTCTCATCAGTCACGAGCAGCTGATAACTCGTAATCAGTATGTGAAATCCAGCTTCCCTAAGAAGAATGAAGAAAAAAATTATTCAATGCGACAAAGATTTCAAACACAGGAATTTCTCAGGAAATTTACCATTTTGGGGGAAAAAAAGAGGAATAATAACGCACCTTCTATACAGGCGCTTTGGGTTAATATTTTTCCTAAGAACCATCCTTTCAGGAAGTGCACCCCAGTATGGAAGCGTCTTTAAATCAGGACAGAAACGATTGACTTCATCAGCCCAATTATTTAGGACGGATGCAGGTGCAACAACCAAAAAAGGGCCCCATATATTTTTCTCCTGCATGGAATTAAGAAAAAGAATTATGATACACCCTAAAATCTTAACAAAACAAAGGGCGTACTATGTGAAACTGTAGTCTTCATTTCTGTAGCTACAGTTCCACCACTGCTAGTTATGCCTGCCAATTTTTGCAGCTTCCGTTACAATTCAATTCTGCTATTTTTGGAGGTTGTCGTCCTGTTAAGTCTCTGCCATTGATATGCCTTCCATTCGGATGGGAATTCCTCTATACTTATGGCCAGCCACAACACTCGCTGCTTCTACGGGCAAACTACATCTGGGGGTTGTCTGTTGTTACACCTCAGTTTTTGACGGTGCTATTATATCATCTTTTCCTGGGCTGTTACTTGCTCCCACAGCCGTAGCCTTCATTTTTCTTCTGCGCCTTAACTTCTGCTTGGGGGTATTTAAAAGTTGGATTTGATAATTCTTTGAAATTAAAGAGAATTAATCTCTTGCCAACCATATAAATTAGCATAGGAATGGGAAATATGAGGCATTCAATTAATAACTTTGATTAAATAGAATTTCTTCTTCAAAATTTTAATCTTATGTCTACAAGTTTGATGTGTGATTTATTCGAGTATGGTATAAGTGACTAATTGACACCCAGAAGAGCGTGAGGTCCATATTACTTATTTTGGTAAATTCTTTCATTGACTTAATTTCTTCTGCAGAACGTGTTATTGGCTTCGCTAGCGTTTATAATTTTGTCTAAATTTGACACAATAGAAATTATAAATGCGGTAAATAAACTGCAATTTCTCGTTGATTTTTTGTTGTTCTAATTTCTCATTGATGCCTTCGAATTTATTTATCATTTTATTATCGTTTGGGAGAGAGTTATGGAACTGGTTTACAACGTGATACTAATGTTTCTCAAAATCAATTTGGATTCATGCCGGGTAGGTCTACTATGGAAGCTATATATTTATTGAGAGGTTTGCTGCAGAAGTATAAAGATAATAAGGAGGATCTACATATGATATTTATTGATTTAGAGAAAACATATGATAAAGTTTCAAGAGAAGTGATATGGAGAGTTCTAGAAAAAAAAAGGGTTAATAATGCTTATATTCAAATCATTAATAATATGTATGCAGGAGCTGTTATGATGTAAAACCATGCAAAGAGCTCATAAAGATTAAAAAATTTTAATTGGCAAAATATTCCAAATGATAATCTTATTATGATAACATTCAAAGCGATTAAAGAACCTTAGTTTTCCACTTGCTTAGGCGAAGGAGTTTATGAAAGATAACCAAATCTCGTTGGATAAAACAAAGGTAAAAGTGATACTACTTGCTCTTGTAACAACAATCCAAAACTTAATAATGAGAATTTCACCTTGAAGAACTAATCACTCGGCTAGACTAGGCTTGGTTTGGAGAAGATATTCCACACTAAAATTGAGATCACCACGAAGAAGATGGTTCCGACGATCTTTGCCCACGGAAAAGTAGCCGGTGGTGGAGGCGGTGGTGGATGGCCGACGATTATCCACGGGTTCGGACGGATGTATGCTTCAAGCGACAACGCCAATAGGTAGGTGATGCGGTTGACGTAGTCTCCAACGTTGTCTTCGTTTCCAAAGTGCAATTCAAAGAAAGGTGACTCCAAGATGATCACCCTACCTTGTTCATCCATAACCAACCCGTGATCATGGTCGGGATCCGCCATGTGAGAACATCGGACGATCGTGGGAGAGGTGTCGTGGAAGATTATCCGGGTAGAGGGGAAGAGGGAGGTGGGCGGCGGCTTGAAGAGGGAGAAGGGAGAGGGGCAGCTAGGGTTAGAGGAGGAGTTAGGAAAATATTAAATCTAAAATAAATTTCAGATTTAAGTGGATTTGGAGGGATTTTAATTTGAATTTGAATTCAAATCAATTAGTAATTAGGGCCTTAATGGAGCATTAATGGGGGGGATGCCCATGTTGGGGCCGGCGGCATGGAGAGAGGAAGAGGGGGTTAGGAGGGATTGTGAGGGTTTCCAAATTGAGATCTCTAATTAGGAAAGAGAATAATTCAATCCAATTTAATTCAAAATCAAATTGAGACTAAATTTAAAACTTTCCTAATTTAGCTTGGTTAATTTAGGAAACTATTTGAAATTCAAAATTTGAATTTCAAATGATGATAAATTATTTCCAAAACAGCCACAACTAAATTAGGGAAGAATTAATGACGGATTAACTCATCATCCAAGGCTTTGGACAAGAGGGGGGGCGGCTGTAGGCTTGGGAGAGGGAGAGGGGGCCGGTCCAAGGGAGGATGGGCGGAGGCCGGCGGATTTTGAGTGGGGCTCGGGTGGGGTGAAGGGGAAAGGTGTTGGGGTGGTTAGCCGATGTTGTGGGGGAGACAAAGGAGAATAGATGAGAGAAATTAAAGAAAATAAAGAAAACAAAACCACGAACCGAGGACTCTTCCACCGGTTGATGGGTATTTCGATTGCTCTCTCCTAGAGCTCTCTTTCTCTCCACTAGTGCTCACACAAGATGAAGAAGAAGACAAAGGGAAATTTTATAAATCATTCATCATCCCATACAATGCAAGGGGCCTCATATAAATAGGCCAAAAGAAGAAAATAAAATACTAAAGTGCCCTTGGGCTACAACATAGACTCAACTCCTAGTAGGGGTACAATAGGAAAACTCAAAGCAAAATACATGAATAAAAATACATCAAAAATATAAACTCTGAATCGTGGCCATCGATCTACGATTCTTCCGACGGTACACATGTTGGAATCTCGGGTCGATGTCCTCATCATGTTACTTATGTTCAAACACAAGGTGGCTTGACCAAGTATTTTCCTATTTCAATTGGATTACATCAAGGATCAGCTTTATGCCCGTATCTTTTTACTTTAATAATGGATGTTCTTACTAGACATTTGCAAGAGGTTGTACCCCGGTGTATGCTTTTTACTTATCATATTCTTCTTGTTGATAAGACTAGAGAGGGACTGAGGGAGTTGAAGGTAAACTTGGATTATGGAGGTCAACCTTAGAGTTTAAAGGTTTTCATTTGAGTAGATCTAAAATTGAATATATGGAGTATAATTTTAATAGTAATATATCTAGTGGGGGGATTGTGACTTTCGGCAATCAAGTCATTAATAAGAGTACACATTTTAGATATATTAAGTATATTGTTCAGAGTGCTTGTGAAATAGATGGGGATATTATTAGTAGAATTCAAGTTGGATGGTTGAAGTGGAGGAATGCTCGGGCTTGTTATGTGATAGAAAAGTCGTCCTCAAATTTAAGAGAAAATTCTATAAGATGGTGGTGAGACCTGCAATGATTATGGTGCAGAATGTTAGCCATTAAAAGAGAAACATAATATTAAGATAAGTGTTGCAGAGATGAGGATGCTCAGGTGGATGAGTGGCTTTACTCTTAGAGACATGATATGAAACGAGCATATACGTGAAAAGATTGGAGTAGCTCCAGTGGAAAATAAGATTAGAGATTGCCTTAGATGGTTTGTTCACATAAAATGGGGGCTTTCCGATGACCCAATTACGAGAGTAGATGTATTAGATTTTGGCTTATGTTAAGAAAGATTGAGGTAGACCTAAAAAGACTTGGCTAGAAAATATTAGAAATGACCCGTCTTTATTAGATTTAAATGAAAAATTGACTCTTAGCAAGACACAATGAAGAAAAATGATTCATGTAGCCGACCCCACATACTGGGATAAAGGCATGATATTGCTGTTGTTGTTTACTATCGTTTGGGTTCTAATTCTCAGATTTTCTAGTTCAGACCCAAATAAATCAAGCTTTTTTGTATTTAGAGGGGCCTTTGGTATGTGAACCTTGGTTTATTTGCTATGTCAACCTACTTTCCATCTTTCTAATTGCATTACAAAACCCCAAACACAAGATTTTCATGCATCAAATTGGTAATAAAGCTTATGGCTACATCTACTTGTCAACTCAAATGTATAGCATATGATGCAATTTTAATGAGATCAAAAAAGTGCGAGGTTCAAGCTAACAAAAATAAAAAATATCATAATAAAAATATCATGAGGTTCAAAATCACAATCCTACATCTAATGTGAGGTATAGTCTTGGGGAATTGAAAGAAATTTTTTGACATGTTATCATTTATTTGATTCAAAAAAAGTTAAAAGTTGGTGAAACAAAAACATTAACAATTTAAAAGAAAATATCAACCATTTGGTGATTATTGGATGAGTTGCATGATCAATTTTAGAGTTGCAAGCAAAAAGATTCTATTCTATTTGAATATTATGCAAGGCTTGCATGTCTTCTAGCGACGCATGATTTGCTTTTAGACTATTTTGTCATTACTATGTGATTCATTAAAAGTTTTAGCAATATTTTAGTAATAAAATATGCTACAATTCACCGAAAACTCAATTTAAAGCTTTATCTAGATATTTGAATATTGAGGCATGTTACGAGCATTTTATTAGGGTTGTTGCACATGTCGATGCTATAAGAAAACTCAATAAGACCTCATCTAAAGCCTATAGGAAAAGAAAGTAATGCAATAATCATGTGATTCAATATAATCGCATGGACGAAGTTACAGTTCACCAATGCTCTTTTGAGGATTTTTTAAATGCAAAATATGTTTAGCAGTTATATAATGAGTCTAAATTTGATGTTATTAGATTTGAATTAGCATCTGCAATAGATCATATTTCAATTTAAACCTATACACTCACAATAATTAGAATTGGAATTTGAAAGCAATATTGAGCATGAGAACACACATAAACTTGAACTTATATGTGAGATTAAATCAACGCATGTGTGAAACTGAATTTATTAAGTATACTATAATTGATGAATCAAATGGGAAGCTTGAAAAGACGATTCATAATGAATTATTTGTTTCCATTGTTATTATGATGAATGAAAAGTAAAATTGATTTCATGTTAGGCTCTAGGCTCCTTGGTTCCCTAATTTATAAACGGAACCTCAGAGAGAAAGTTAAGTTGCATCATATTTCAAACAGTTTATTAAAATGAATTCTTTAAAAGAAATTTCAAATTTAAAACTCCATCCATCCAATTAATACTATAAGTGTTTAACTCATCACAACTCATGTTTAAACAATTTGGCTTCATTGCCTTTAAAAGCGTTTTCAATATTCGCATATCATATAATCATGGCTTATTTGCTTTTATGTTCTTGATCATAAATTCATTTAGGAATTAGATAGAGGTATATATTAGTACAACTTCAAATACAAAATAGAATTTTTAACATTTTACATTACTTATTTCATATCATTTCAGTCATTTGCATGATTTGCTTGATGTGCATAAGGTTATTCATTGAAAGTTTGCTA
Organism: Dendrobium chrysotoxum; assembly: GCA_019925795.1. Classification (NCBI taxonomy): domain Eukaryota; kingdom Viridiplantae; phylum Streptophyta; class Magnoliopsida; order Asparagales; family Orchidaceae; genus Dendrobium; species Dendrobium chrysotoxum. Next base: position 75,662,924 of record CM034302.1, on the reverse strand, counting down.
CTATATATGATAATTATAAGCTTTTTGAATACTTTAACAGAAGATGCATGGAATTTAAACCTAGTCATTAGGTCATGGTACATTAAAAGGTTATAATTAGGAACCTTTAAGAAATTAAATACAAAAAAAGCAGGGCCATCTCTTGCAGTACATTTGCCTACCAATTAAAAATTAAGAAAAGTATAGAATTAATCTAAATTTCAATATGCCTAACTTGGTCTTATTTCATGAGCCCACTGCCAACTCCTTTGATTATTCTCTCTTTTCATCTCTTCTTAGTGAATCTACATCCATTCCTCTGCCACATAATTGCATTCAGCTTGTTATTGAAGATAGACTGTGCACACTGCTTAGGGTGGATTTTAGAAATATTTAGGGGCTGTTTGGTTGCCGGAAAAGAAAATGCAGTGTAAAGTAAATGCAATGTAAAGTAAATTTAGTGCATTCTGAATACTTTGAGACTATTTGGTTGTTTGCAAAGTAAACGCAGGAGAACTGTTTCCCTTGTTTGGTTAGGTATATCTAGAGTAAAGTAAAAAACGATATATTTGTAATAATTTTTTTTGACATTATAACTATTGTATTTATTTTTTTTGGCAGAGGTGGTGGCCGGCGATGGCGGTCAAAGGTGGTGGTCGACGGTGGCCAAAGGTGGTGGCCGGTGGTGGCGGAGGTGGTAGCCGACGGTGGTGGTCAAAGGTGGTGGTCGACGGTGGCCAGAGGTGGTTGCCGGTGGTGGCGGAGGAGGTGGCCGGCGGTGGCGGTCAAAGGTGGTGGTCGACGGTGGCCAGAGGTGGTTGCTGGTGGTGGCAGAGGTGGTGGCCGACGATGGTGGCCGACGGTGGCAGTCAAAGGTGGTGGTCGACGAAGGCCAGAGGTGATTGCCGGTGGTGGCCGGCGGTGGCGTCGCCGGTGGTGGCCGGCGGTGGCGGTCAAAGGTGGTGGTTGACAGTGGCCAGAGGTGGTTGCCGGTGGTGACGGAGGTGGTGGCCGACGGTGGTGGCCGGCGGTGGCGGTCAAAGGTGGTGGTCAACGGTGGCCAGAGGTGGTTGCCGGTGGTGGCGGAGGTGGTGGCCGACAAGGGATTGCAGTGCCCTTGAGTTTGCAATGTATTTAGAAGTCGCCCAAATCAGAGGAATTCTAAATGCATCAAAAATGAACTAGAACGGAATACACTGCATTTGTTTTACTTTACGTTGAATTTACTTTTCATCCAATCAAACACCAAAATTCTTAAAACCCCTGCATTTGAATTACTTTACACTCTAAATGCAGCAAACCAAACAGCCCCTTAGTGTAATGACATTAGATACCTATTTGTGATAATTTATGCATCACTTTACATGAAGCACGATTTTTAAGCATTGATTTGCTTGATGAATATCAAAAGTTCAATTTATTAGAGCAATATTTTTTCAAGTCGAGAATATTGATGTGAGACAATAGTTGCTTTATCTCCGATTATTGTAGCTATAACTAATGGAGGTTGTTGCAATTGTTACTCCTTTATTGTTGTTATGCAATATATTTGGATGGGAATTCTATAACTTGGGGCCATCTACCACACTATCTGCTTCGAGGGGCAAACTACTATGAGCTATCGAATTGTTACATCTCTGGATCTTGCAAGTGTTATTTCTTATTTACCATATTTTTCTAGGTATTGTTACTAATTCCCACATCAACAACTTTCTTAGGCCAACATATATGAATTATGGATAAAACCAAAGTTAAACTTGATAATTATTGAAATTGAATTAGGCTTATCTTGTGCTAAGTGTATCTATTAGGACAAGTAATTTATAAATAAGTGATATGAGATGTAATTGATAACTTTGATTGATTTAAATTCCTCACTTGTTTATCTTGTCTGTGTAAGTTGGATATGTGATTCCCATTAGTATGACAAAATGAGATTACCTAATTCTGAGGAAAGTTGTCTTTTACTTGGGTAAATTCTTTCTTTGGCATAATTTCTTCAACATAACTTATTATTGGTTGTTAATATTTCTGATTTTGTCTAAATTTTACACAATTGGAATTTTAATTGTGGTAAATAAATTATAATACTTAATTGATTTTGTGTGGTTTGAACTTTCATTAATTTCTTCAAAATTATTTGATCAGTGCATTATTTTTAGAGCTCCAATTCTCATATTTGTTGATTTGAATCTAAAGAAGGTATGTTTTTGCATAAATAGTGGTCTTTGATCTACAAATATTTACTTCTCTTGTGTGATTTATATGCTTTGCAGCATTAGTTATATGTAAAAACCCTAAACCTAAACTATCCAACATCATGTACCCAATCCATGGAGCTCCCACCAATGCGGGGTTTGGGAATGGTTGTTGTACACACCCTGGCCCTAGCATTTGCAGATAGGCTTCCAAGAAGGCATACCTTAGGAGCTTAACAATAGAAGCAAAACATTATATACAATCATATAGCATGGTGGTAATGATGCATCTGAAAGAATAAAGAGTAATAAGATATTATAAAAAACCAAAATTTTAAATTATTGCTTAGTTGAACGGAAAAGCCAGTTGGTTCTTTAAATATAATCAATACAAAAACTAACATTTCTTTTAAGCAACATAAACAACAAACCTCAGCTAGATGAGCCAAAAATGCCATGGCCTGAATGGTCTTTCCTAATCCCATTTCATCAGCAAGGATGCCATTCAAACCCTTCATATATAAGAATAGAAAAATGTCAATTAAAAAAAGCTCATATTCTACAGAATCTCGTTAGCAAGGTGACAATACTTTCTCCTGACCCTAAAGATTACCTGCTCGTAACAATTAACAAGCCATTGCAACCCTTTTAATTGATACTCTTTAAGCGTGCCTTTAAACAGCTCTGGCGTCTGCACAGAAGATTTTATGGGCATTGTTGATCTGCAAATAATAATATACTATTTAGTTCATTCAAAGTGAAATTTCACAAAGAAATCTAAGTGGCATGGGATCATGAAGATGTGGGTTTTCATTGACTGGAATAGGTAGTGCCAAGCAAAAAATCAGTAATATATTCACCCTTTCTTCTATTTACATTCTTAGTTGTTATTTATGAACAGAGTTCTTTGATCTTACGGGTGCAGGAGATCCATGATTGAAGATCCAGTAATTGAAGATTCATTTGCTACATCTGTAGGTTCCGCAGCTTGCCTAAGCTTCATACATTCACTATCAAATTCATTTGTTATCTTTCTCTGTTGTGAAGCAGCATGTTGTGCTGCTTTTAGAGCTTGCTTCTTTAATTCAGCTTCTTCAGGATCCTCTTCTTCTCCAGATTTAACATCTGCACTTGATGTCCTTTCTGTATCTTCACCCTCTGCCACAGGTAAAGTTTCAGTGGATTGTGAAGAAGCCTTGTTTTGCATAAAATGACTGTAGAGCTCAGTTTGTGAAAGTAGAAAGTTCAGCCTCTGCTGCTGCCTCTTTGCTTCTCGAAGTTCTTCTTCACGCTTCAAAGCTTCAGCAGCATCTCGTTCCTCTTTTTTTCTCACCTCCGCCTGCCCACAAATGTTTGGTATTAAAAATCATCACAAATACCCATTATAACAAACATCAAACTTAAGTGAACAACTAATTGCAACCAGAGTTCTTACAATTACGGTGGATAATCCAATTTTGCTTTACATATATATAATATCTACTAATCATCACATATAAGTAGCCATCCTTGTCATCAAGTATTTTTTTATTGTTGCTAACACCACAGGTACATCAAAAGAATTCAAATTGGATTTCCACTCACAGCGCTTTAAATTCAATGCAACATAATAAACTACAACAACAACAACATCATCAAGCCTTTATCCCACTACGTGGGGTCGGCTACATGAATCCTTTTTCTCCATTGTGTCCTGTTAAAAGTCAAATTCTCGTTTAAATTTAAAAAAGAAAGATCATTTCTAATATTTTCTAACCAAGTCTTTTTAGGTTATTTCTACTTTTCTTAACATAAGTCAAATCTAAGACCTCTACTTTCCTAACCGGGTCATCGGGAGGCCGCCGTTTTATGTGACCAAACCATCTAAGGCGACTCTCTCTAATCTTATCTTCCACTGGAGCTACTCCAACCTTTTCACGAATACGCTCATTTCGTATCCTATCTCTAAGGATAAAGCTACTCATCCACCTGAGCATCCTCATCTCTGCAACACTTAACTTAGAATTATGCTTCTCTTTTAATGGCCAACATTTGGCACCATAAAGCATTGCAGGTCTCAGCACCATCTTATAGAATTTTCTCTTAAGTTTGAGGGGTACTTTTCTATCACACAATAAGCCCGATGCATTCCTCCACTTCAACCATCCAACTTGAATTTTGTTGATAATATCCCCATCTATTTCACCATCACTCTGAACAATAAATCCAAGATATCTAAAACGTGTACTCTTATTAATGACTTGATTGCCCAAAGTCACAATCCCCTCACTAGGTCTATTATTACTAAAATTACACTCCATATATTCCGTTTTAGATCTACTCAAGCGAAAACCTTTAGACTCTAAGGTTGACCTCAACAATTCTAGTTTACCTTTAACTCCCTCTCTAGTCTTATCAATAAGAAGAATATCATCAGCAAAAAGCATACACCAAGGTACATCCTCTTGCAAATGTCTAGTGAGAACATCCATGACTAAAGCAAAATGATATGGGCGTAAGGCTGATCCTTGATGTAATCCAACTGAAATAGGGAAATACTTGGTCAAACCACCTTGTGTTTGAACACAAGTAATAGCTCCTGCATACATATCTTTAATGATTTGAATATAAGCGTTATTAACTCCTTTCTTTTCAAGAACTCTCCATAGCACTTCTCTTGGAACTTTATCATATGCTTTTTCTAAATCAATAAATATCATATGTAAATCCTCCTTATTCTCTCTATATTTCTCCATCAAATCTCTTAATAAATGTATGGCTTCCATAGTAGACCTACCCGGCATGAATCCATTTTGATTTTGAGAAACAATAGTATCACGCCGCAACCTATGCTCCATAACACGTTCCCATAGTTTTAAAGTATGACACATTAACTTAATTCCTCTATAATTCGCACAATCTTGTGCATCACCTTTATTCTTAAAAATAGGGATTAACACACTCATTCTCCACTCATCTGGCAACTTTTTAATCTTCAAAACAGTATTAAAAAGTTTAGTCAACCAAGAAATTCCTTCATCTCCTAAGCATTTCCACATCTCTATTGGAATATCATCAGGTCCAATAGCTTTTCCACCCTTCATTTCTTTAAAGCCTCTCTAACTTCGATTTTACTAATACGCCGATAAAAATAGAAATTTTTATTTTCATTTAAAGTGCTAAGGTCACTACAGTCAATTGTATTTTCACATTCTTCATTAAAAAGTTTAGCAAAATATCTCATCCACCTTTGTTGAATATCATCTTCTAAGAAAAGTACTTTTTGATCTTCATCCTTAATACACTTCACTTGAACTAAATCCTTACTACTCCTAACTCTTTGTTTGACTAACTTATACATATATCTTTCTCCCTCCTTAGTATCTAATCTATTATATAAATCACTAAAAGCTAAACTCTTTGCATCGCATATTGCTTTCTTAGATTCCTTACGTGCCTCTTTATATAATTTCCAATTATCAAAATTTTTACAATTAAATCAATTTTTATAACAAATCTTCTTATTTTTAATCTTTTCTTCCACATTTGAATTCCACCACCAACTATTTTTACTATTAGGAGCTTTTACCTTTGTAACTCCAAGCACATCGTTTGCAATATTCTTAATATCATTAGCCACTTTTTCTCACATAACATTAGCATCCTCATGCACAGACAAAATCTTAAGATCTAGAATCTTACTCTCAAAAATATTTTTGCTAATATTCTTTAAATGCCCCCATCTAATCCTAGAAAATCATTTTACTTTATTTTTTATTTTCTTCCCCATTATCTTTAAGTCTAAAACTAATAAACGATGTTGGGTACATAAATTTTCACTTGGAATAACTTTACAATCTTTGCAATCTAAACGACCTAATTTTCTTATAAGAAAATAATCAATCTAAGTTGTACTATATCCATTTTTATAAGTAATGAGATGCTCATTCCTTTTCTTAAATAAGATATTAGCAATTAAAAAATCATAAACTAAACAAAAATCTAATATGAACTTACCACCTTCATTTGTCATTCCAAACCCATGGCCACCATGAATGCTTTTAAAATCATCTACCTCTCTGCCAACATGTCCATTTAAATCTCCTCCAATAAAAACTCTTTCTTCAAGAGGTATCTTTTGTATTTATTCTTCTAAGTCATTCCAAAATTTTAATTTTGAATCCATATCCAAACCCACTTGAGGAGCATAAGCACTTATAATGTTAACAATCTTAACATCAACAACAATCTTTAAAGCTATAATTATATCTCCAATTCTATTAATATTTATAACATTATCTTTTAAACTCTTATCTAAAATCACGCCTACACCATTTCTAGTACGACTCCTACCCGAATACCAAAGTTTAAATCCTAAACTATCAATTTCCTTTGCCTTCTCTCTAACCCATTTAGTTTTATGAATGCACAGAATATTTATCCTATGAATCATAATATCTATTAATTCCATTAATTTTCCTGTAAGGGAATCTATATTTCAAGTTCCTATCCTAATTTTAGTTTCATGGACTAACTTCTTTGCCCACATCCATCCTTGATGTAGGAACCATTGCCTATTTAACACTGCATCCGGGCGGCGGTGCAGCGGGCCTTGCACACTTGTCGCTGTATTCAAGCCATACAGCGCGTCACTTCCAGGGGACGCCCTAGCATTAACACAATTTCTTAAAAAGTACAAATCACTAAATTTCAAGCTTATTAAGGCATTGAGATACCCAAAAATATCAAAAATCAAAGGGTGCATTTCCAAACCGTTAGATGTGATGTCCCAAATTATTGTAGAAATGAACATAACAAACCTCTATAAATATATAAATAGATCATGTTTATGCAACTAGAGGAGAAGATTCTCAATAAAAAGAAATTTGATATTCATATAAAATTCAAGAGCTCCATCCACCATCCCCCATCTATCATATGTAGTTAACCAATAGTGACATCCACAATCGTCCGTTCGTCATCAACAACCATCGACTGATGTTGACATCATAGTTGCTAGTCCTCCATCACCCACCAAAGCCACATCCATCGCCACTCGTCCGCCACAACTAATGCTAACGTCCGTCACCCATCATCGAACCACACCGACAATCATCATCACCCATCCCCCGTTGTTTGCAGTCAAACAACGTCGGAGTCCTCTATTGCCCATCCGCCAACGCCAACACCTGTTCTCATGACGTCAATGTCTACCACCTACTGTCATCCATCTTCTGTCACCCGACATCGACTGACATTAACAATCATGGCAACTCATTCTTCGTCATACATCATCAACTAACACTAATAATCATTGTAACATGTTTGTCATAATATGTCTTTGGTCAACACCAACATCCATCATCTTTCCCCCATCCACCTAAGAAATACCAATACACTCTATGTCATTACAAGAGGCATCCCTTACAGTTAAACCTTGTAATCCCACCTTCTTTAATTATGGAGATAAGTAGTTATTTATAATCTTTAACCTATAAAGTTGAATGTTTTAATTGAATTATGCCTTATGATTTTTTTTCTTTCAGAATTTTCCATGCAATAACTCATAAGCATTGCAGTTCATTTATATATAGGTGAGATTTTTGTGCAATGCTAAGACAATAAACTTCATTTTCTACCGCTACAAATATTCTAACATGCAATAATTTGACATTGCCATTATGAACTAGTCAGTGCTAAGGGGCGGCTCTAGTACAACCAACAATAGACATTCGCATTAAAGTCTCAAGCAGGTTTAAAATCAAGCAACTCTTTCCCTTTACTATCCATTGAAGCATCAAGGCAGCCCCACTTCGCCAAAAGTAGTTTAAAAGTTTTCACAATGATCGTTCATATTATTGGCAAAGTTGGCTTGAGATTTGTTGCCCCAAGGGAATATTCACATTGATGTGTGGAAATGATTGTAGTTGAAGGAGAGCTTGACCAACTACCATTTCCACAAGACTTCATGCATATAGAAGAAATTACTCAATAAACTTTCGAAAGAATCTCATCTCTACATACAGTCTCTCAATGGAATGTTACATGCTGAGCAGAATGATAATCATTACCTCAAAAGGGCAGTAATGGCCTAAAGAAAAGCCAACTATTTCCCTTGATTAGAGAAACACGCAAGTTCTGTTGCATCCCAACCAAGGTGTAATTGATCCCTAGGGTATTTAATTTGACCACTTATACTATAATTTGAAGTTATCAAGTAAAACTATGTGAAAAAACCTAGGAAAGATAAGAAATTCATAATGGATTTCACTTATGATATGTTTAGGGGTGGCTGTAGCATTTTATAAAGATGGTTGTGAAGCTATTGTAAGAAAAATAACTTCTTAGAAAGCTGTTGTGGGTATTCTAGCATATTCTTTTTTGAAAAATCGAGCGGTAACTTACTTACAACTCCCACACATTAGTGGATTTAGTTATAAAAAGCAATTTAACACCACAAGATTTTCTAGAAGGCAATAAAAAATAGCAAGAAAGCAATAGTCAAACAAAAGTGTGGTTGCAGTTTGAAAAGCTTAGCAATAAAAAAATTACCCCAAACAGGCCCTTAGTCTCTCATCCAGAACTAACAATCTAAGATAAGCCTATTTTCCTAAGGAGTTCCTCACAACTCTCCTCATCATAGACTATAGTCTTAGAAAAAAACTAAGGGTAATGGTTCAAGGAGCTTAGTTAAAACTACCAAAAATAATCTCTAAACCTTATGAGATATCTCGTCACAAGATTGTTGGTCACTATCACACCAGGGTAAAAGTACATGGGATATCATCCCTAATACGACAACTACCCTGAGATCTGACAAAGTTCCCCTAATAGTGGTTGGGGAGCATTTTCCAACACAAAAGAGCAAGTGGTAGGATATTGGAGGTCATTCTTATTTAAAAGCCTCGAAGGACACCAAATACGAGATAGAAACCCCATTAAAAGCACTTTATAAGGGCATATAACCACAAAAATGCACAATGCAGTAAGGGGCGGTAAAGACCACCCAACTATATCAATCAAGATTTTGAAACCTCTATATTTCAACTGGAGGAAAATATTCTCTAACTCCAACAACCTGGACTTTTATCACTTCAACCAAATCAAGAGGTTTCATGGCATTTTCAAAGACATTTAAAAGGCTTTATCTCCCCTAAAGTCCTCAAAGACCCTAATCACTCTTATACAATGATTTTGGAGTCACAAGTTATCACACCCAATGCTACAATAATATATGCATTCAATAAAATCTTTCTAGATCCTACAAGGCTACGAAATGTCAGGAAAGACTTGTAGAAATCGAAAGAACATGGCTGAAATTTGGAATTTCAGTAAGATGAAAGCAGAAATTGAGCCCTACATCTCCCCTAATCACCATGCTGCTCCCTTCCACCATCAACTCCATTGTTAGCATCCCCTAATTCACCTTGGTATCCCCAAGGTTTGTAGCCATCTAATCCCCAGGATGACATCAGTGTTCCCCAACTCCAATGGGAGAAAATCCTCCCTCACCTGGATCCCCTGTATAGTCAGGACATATTAGGAGAACCTGAAGAGTTCGGTCCTTACACTTATGCCTCGGCGTGTACTTCTCATCACATCTGAAACATAACCTCTTTGTCCGTTTATCTTGACCTCCGCTTCTGTGAGTCGCTTGAAGTTGCCCCCAGGCGAACTCCACCGCTCTTCTCCCTAGGAGCTTCTCTCTGAAATGATACTGTCTGGATTCTTGGTGTTAGAGTTGTAGAGGTACTCCTATAGGCTCCTTCCATGATGCTGCTTATGCTGGCCTTCTCCCTCCTTTTTTTTTCTCCACCCTCTGAGCAAGCTCCACCGTCTCTCTCAGCCTCCTAGGCCTCATGATGAGGACATCAACAGGAGATTTTGACGCGTCTGTCATCGGAGAAATCGTAGATTGACGGCTACGATTCAGGCTTCGTTTGGTTATTTGGTACTTTTGTAAAAGGTAGTTTTAAGAAACATCGGTTCAGAAAAAGGAGTTTTCTAACGGAGAAGCATATGTAAAAAGCTTTTTCAAAACAGCAGAAAAATGAAAAAATGGAGTTATTGGGAACGAGGTTTGCCAAACCAAACACTAAAGAAAAATAAATTTTACTGCTTTAAAAAGGAATAAGCACCAAAAACGCCCAATCAAACTAGGCCTCAGAGCCTTTATTTATGATGCATTTATGTATTTTATTTTATTTATGTTATGGTTTACTATTGTACCCCCGAGAGGGTTTAGTTCATGATGTAGCCCAAAGGGCATTTTAGTCTTTTATTTTTCTTTATTTTAAGGCCTATATATAGAAAGGCCTTCACTATTGTATGAGGTTAATAATTGATTAATGAAAATTTTCAGCCTTCTTGTTCCCTTGAGTGTTGAGAGCTCTAGAGAGAAAGGAGAAGTCCCTAGGTGAGGGCAAAAGCAATACCCGTCAGCTGTCGGAAAAGTCCAGGCTCACGGTCCACCTCCCCATCCCTTTCCCCACCGCCAGTCAACTCTTCCTTTCTCTTCCAGCCCGTCGGCCCCCTCCCATCTCCACCCAAAACCGCCGGTTGAAGCCCCGTCCCCCCTCCCCCCCTCCACCTCCTCCACCGCCAGCCTCCCTTCTCACACCCAACCCACGGCCCAAGCCCCGCCACCCATCTCCCCCACCAAACCCAAGCCCAGCCTTTTCCCCAAGCCGCTGGTCCACCTAAACTAGGTCCAAACTGCCGGCCCCTCCTCTTCCCTTAGCCTTGATTTCAAATTCAACAAGCCGCTTAATTACATTCCTAAATTAGCCAATTGTTAATTTGAAAAGTTACTTAATTTGAATTCAAATAGATTTGAATTTCAAAATCTTTCCGGATTAATAAATCTATTTTAGGAAGCCCCTCCAATCCCTCCCAAATCTGAAATTAATTTCAGATTTAATTCCCCGATCACAATTAATGCTTTGGCCACATACAGCGAATGTGGACACCCTTTCCCCCCCCCCCCCCTGCTTTGGCCGACCCCCCTCCCTTTTCTTTTCTCTCTCCAATTAATCCCCCTCCCATTAATTAACCCCTTAATCCCTCACATAAACCGCCGGCCCCTTCTCTCCTCTCTCACCTAATTAATTCCCCCATTAAGGGAGATTTCAATTTCAAATATTCCCTCCTTTTCCAAATGCAAAAATCTGAAATTAAATTCAGATTTTAATTGAGTGTTTTTCCCTCCACCTAAACTCAAAGCTGAAGTTTCTAGAGGCCTCCTCCCTAAGCCTTGGTCGAACCCCCAAGCCCTCTCCCTTCCAACACCTCTCCTCTCCCTTGCTTCACATACCTCCCAAGGAAGAAGAGACACCACCACTTAGCCAACTTCCCCCCCATGAATGGCCGATCTCGAGCACGATCATGGATTCGTGTATGATCTTCAAGGAAGAGTAAATATCCTTCGGTCTCCCTTCTTCAACCTCAACTTGGAGATCGACGACTACGTGGACCAAATTCTTTTCACCTTGACGTCTGCCATCGAAGAACACCGCACCTCCGGACAGTGGCGAGTTATCGGACATCCGCCAACTTCTTCCTCTTCGGCTAAATTTCCATTGGGCAATACTGTAAGCATTTTCTGTCTTTTGGTGGCATCTTTAAGTTTGTTAAGATTTTTCTTCCGTTAAAACCACCTCAAAGAGCGAAAGTAAGGGAAACTCAAGGTGAAATTTCTATTTGTTACACGGTGGATTTTTGTTAATCGTGCATCTAGCTTTAATATACCTTGTTATTATTTTAAATTGTTCCACTAATCTAATTTGTAAACGCATGCCTAAGCAAAACAACAACCAAGGAATCTGAAAATCTAATTTTAGTGAAACATTAAATTATAATTGCAACGCTTAACAACTTTCTATTAAAATTCTGCAATTCCTGTTATTTGTTTCACATCACCTCAATACCCTGAGCTCTGCCCATATGTCCTCCCTAAGCCCCTTCATGAATTTCCCCTCCAATCATTCCTCAAAGATTCCCCTCAATCTCCCAAACAGCAGCTCAAACTTCTCCCTGTACTCCATAACTGTCCCCTCCTGAGTTAGAGCATAGAACTGCTCGTGGAGGCCTCCTTCCCGAATGGCTCAGAAACGTTCCAACAAGCACTCCTTAAATTCTCCCCATGTGTAGATCGGATATCTAGCCTCCCTCCATTGGAACCAGGCTAGGGGGCTTTCCCTTCCAAACATAAACCCGTCGCCATGAATTTTTCCCCTTAAGTCAGTCAGTTGATAGCAAAGTAACGTTCCACCAGGTACACCCAACCATGAGCATCCTTCCCTTCAAAAATTGACATCTTGAGCTTCCTCGATCTCGCATCCATACCCCAATGATTTCTTCCTCAGTTAGTTCCTCCCGTGTAGTGGTGGTGTGATTCGCTTCCTTCCTCCCCTGATTGAGTTGGACCCCATGGCTTCCCACAACCATGCCCTTCTCCATTCCACCTCTTCCCATGCCCGAGTAATCTCCCAAAAGGTTCAGCCTCCCTCCTTGATGTCCTCCCTTCGGAATATTCGATCCAACCACCAACGGAGCCCCATGTGGCGGTCCTTGATGGAAAACACTCTCCAATTCATCATCGTCCTCCTAAATCTCCTTTCCTCTTGGTTTCACCATAGGAATCACCGGTGATGCTTTCGACTACATCTCAAGCATCTTTCTCATCATATCCTCAAAGTTTCCGAAGTAGTTCTCGATGGTTGAGAGTCTTCCCTCCACCCTGAAATATTTTACCTCTACTCTGGCCTTGAGTTGTTCCGTCTCGTCTTCCAACGCATCCATCTTCTTTGCTGACATTAATTGGATATAGGCTCAAATCGCAAAAACAGCAAAGATAACTTGTTTTCCGCCCAAGAAAGCGCTTTGATACCAATTTGTTAGGAAAGTGCAGAAATTGAAAGAACGTGGCTGAAATTTGAAATTTTGGCAAGATGAAAGCAGAAATTGAGAGAAATTTAGTGGCAAAACACTAGAAAACTTGATAATTGATGAAAGATGGAAGAAAACAAACAAGATACAATGGATCTTCAATTCGAGGGGAAGATTCGGCTCTCCTAATCCCTAGCCGGCGGCTAAAGCCCAAGCAAACCTAAGAGAAAACCAATTCAGCAAAACAAAATATAACCCTAACCCTAGGGAGAAAAATTTACTTAAAGCAAAACACAATCATCTAATACCTAAACAGCCCTTTACTTTGAATTTCCATCCCAAACCCATCCTTAATTAGTGCTTAATTTACACTTGGGCCCCACCAAGGAGTCCAAAAAATATCAAATGATCAAAGAGGGCATTTCTAGACCATCCAAGGGAGCATCCAAGATTATGACAAACATGACCAAACATCACTCTATTAATCTATAAAGGATTCCTAACAAAGAGAAACATGATATTCTAATAGAATTCCATAGCTCCATCCCCATGCACGTCTATCATAGACCAACATCAATTTCCACCACCATCCATCTACTATTGCACATGGTCAACTGATGCTAACAATTGTTGTTGCTCGTCAACCAACGCCTATTTTCATCACAGCCCCACATGGTCAACTGATGCTAACAATTATTGCTGCTCGTCAACCAACACCTATTTTCATCATAGCCCATCCATCATTGCACTCCTTCGACCAACATCAAAGTCCACCATTGACTAACATTAACTATCATCATCACCTATCCTTCATCGTATGTCATTGATTGACGTTCAACGTCGCCTGTTATCAACCACTATGTTCATTGTCGCTCGCCTGCCATCACCCATTGTCGACTAATGTTGACCATTATTGTGCAGATTTTTGGTTGTTCATCGTCGACTGGTGCAAATGTTTGATGTCACCTAACCATTCTCATCTATCATCGATTGGCACCAACAATCATTGCCACTCATCCACCATATCTCACCATCAACCATCATTGATGATCGTTGTCTTTCACCATCTACTAGCTAGGTGCTAGCCCCACCACCTTTAATACACTCTATTACCATTATATTAGGCATCCATTATAGTTCAAACCTTTTAATGCCGCATCCTCTAGTTGTGAGAAATGATATATATTTGTAATATTTAACATACATAATGGAATTATTTCAATTAGATCAAACTCGTAAAAAATTGTCTCCAATATGATGTGGGTCCATTTCTGTGTGTAGAGGAAATTTCATGCAACGCTGAGTAATAACTCCCCTTCTATTGTTGTAAATGCAATAATAGTTTATAAACAAAGGATGAACACTACAAGCATCAAGCATGGTTCCACCACAAAAGCTTTCTAGCAGGGAATAAACTCATAGGATTATCACAATTAATTTAATTCTCAAAGCATGGTCCACTACAAAAGCTATTACAACAGGGATAAATAGAAAACTCAATAAAAATGCAATATTTATCCTTCCAACAAAATTAGAGCTGGTCTAATATACATTGCCAAAATGTACGGAAACTCCATATGTGATGTATCCATAACTGGTATTTATATTATTAGCATGTATGATTATACATCATCATCACTAGCCCTAGGCTTATCTCAGCTATTTGGGATGATTAATTTGTGTGATTACACCATTGATACATTTCAAATAAGCAATTTTGTACAATATTTTGATTAAAAAAATAATTATGATATGGGCTCAACACAGCCAGATATAAGGCCCATATGTGATTAGATAAGGAACAATACATAAGCAAATGAAATACCCAAATTAATCCCTGAGGGTATGAGATGTTACTCTTTGCCATTTATTTTAAAGGGTTCAAAGTTCAATTTACATGCAGTTTCAAAGCAGCTGTAAAATCATGGCTGGACCAAATTAATCAATCCCTAAGAGCATGAGAAGTTCCTCTGTCATCTATTTTAAAATGTTCATAGTTCAATTTTCAAGCTGTTTCAATGCTTCAACCGAATTGCTACGTGTTATGGCCTTATAAGATTCATTTTTAACAGATCATAACCTTGCTGAGGGCATTGGAGATTATGGCCCTCATATGTCGAGAGTACACTAACAAATGTGCTAAATGCCCTTTGACAAGAATTATATTTCCATGTAAGATCTACATACAATCAAACATGCATATACAGAATACAAATATATATATATATATATATCCTAGTCAACTATATATCATTTTTCTTCTATATTATTAACATTGTTGAATCTGTAACATATTGAATTCATATTTCAAATCATACCAATGATGTACACGAAAAATGACTACTGCGGTGCAAATATGAAGTAACTCATACATGCTCGCGAGACTCAAAATTTAACTTAAACTTGGCAAGCTTTTGTATTCTGCAAGAGTTACAAATGCACTATCAATGATTGCAGAAGATCACAACTACTTCAAAAAGAATGGACCCATATGTTTAACAATGGATGAATAAATCAACCGACTAAAACTTAGCATTATCACAAAGTGCTGACAAAAGCAACAAAAAGAGTCAAGTAATTTATAAAAAGAAAAGTTCACCTGCTCTTTATCCACTCTCTTCCACAATATTAGCATGTCTCTGGCTAGCTTCCTAGTGCGAATTGCGGCAGTTCTCATCAACTTAAGTGACCTGCTAACTTTCAATTTTACCTAACAGAACTAGCATGTGTTAGAGGCAAGTAAGAGCAACCCATCAATGAGAAAAGAAAGGAAGGGAGACTGAGATAAAGAGAACAATTAACTATTGCAAAAAGGAATGAACTGTGAAAAATAAAATTTAATCTAAGTATTGATACCTCTCTTTGGCAGGTTTCTGACCAGCGTTTGGCATCAGCTATTTGCTTACGAAACAAATTTGTTAATAACTTGTGATGTTTAGGAATATCTCGTCTAGCAATAGTAACCCACACTTTTCCAATCTTATCCATCTCCTCTCTTTCAATCACAGAAGGATCTTTTTTCACTATTTGCGTCTTAGGCAAACTGCGTTCAATAATCTGAAACATGTACCAGAAAGATATTACCCAAAACAAATACTAGGATAAAAAATGCATCTTGATGAGTGATAATAACTCACCTCATATGACTCTCCTCTTTCCAAAACTTTAACATAATAAAGCTGCAAGGTACCAGATTCTGACATAATTAACCGTCGAATCCTACCTGCTGCACCTTCAGGAATTGAGTGAGGATCCAAACTAACATCAACTTTGAGAGTAAAATTTTGATTTGAGTTATTTGATGAAAGAGCCTTCAATCTGGCTTGCAGTGATTCATATTGGGGTTGAGGTTCACCCAACCCTCCTTGATTTTGACTCTCCTGTCTCCTATTGGAAGCAATCATAGCTGCTAGAGACCGTAAATCCAGGGTACCTTTAAGGAAATTTTCTTCAATCTTAATTTCTGAATAACTTGGTAGCTTAAATAAAGTCAGAAGCTTATCATAAGTTGGAGGAATACGATATGCAACGCCATCCCCAATATCCAAATAAGAAAAATCCAGGGAGGAAACAAATCTATTGCTTCCCCTATATTCCGATTCAAAATCAGCTTCATAGCATTCAGGTGACATATCCATCTCACGAAAGGTCTTTTCCTCCTTCGCAGAAACTAGAGGTTCATTGCTAAACTTCCCCCCTTTCAAACCATGATTCCTTCTAGAAATAGGAACGGCCATCCGTGTGGTACCTGAAGCTGCGGAAGAATCTTTAAGCTTCACTCTCCTGTACTTCTGCACATGTTCACTAAGCATTGAACGATAATGCTCGTCAGAGATTCCAGTTCCATAGTCATTGACATCTTCATCATTGTTTTCAGCATCTTTCCGTTTGAAAGATTTCAAACCACCCTCAGAATCAAACATCACCTTATTCAGCCTTCTTGTTGGGTCAGAAGGCCTGTCTATCACAGCCCCATTAGCGCGATCAAACAAGGTTCCTTGTCCTGATGACCCAAACACAAATGTCAACAATACATTCATATTAAAAAAAAAAAAAAAGCAGTCATGCATCACAATTTTATATTACGCAACGCATCCTTACATAGAAATCCAAAATAAACCAATTCTCCTCAAGTGTACAACAAAAATTGGCAGGTACTAAACTAAACTTTAATTTAACAGAAAATACAAAAGAACTAATTGAGATATGCCTAACAAGTATACCTACCTTGGCTGTCCTTGCTCTCATCCTGACTACTGTTGTCATAATGATTAAAATCATCATCAGGTCGTGGGAGTTGATAGTTCGTCAAAGACTGCATTGAAACCAAGAAGAAATAATAAATTTTAAGAAAATAAGCATACATACCTAAAATTTCAATGAACAAAGAAACTACTAAACAAAAACAAGTGCAATCAAACAGCACCTCCAAGAACAACATGCTCAAAACATTTGCACCACTCTTATTACGTAGACAACCAAACTATCACCGTATCAATTTATCAGGGAAAGAAAACCGTTTAACTGCTAGCGCAATCCAACATGGAATTACAATGAAAACCAAAGGAACGGAAGAACATAACCTCGGAAAAGCCCCGTACTCCTGGTGGGGAGAGAACCCACAACTTCCCCAACCACAAAAAAGCGGAAAACAGAAGGTTACCTCGAGATTGAAGAGATTCGAATATGAAAGCCCATTCTTGTTGCCTCGCCTCGGCTGCCTCGGCTCCATGGTCGGCCTCGGCTTCAATCCACACGCACGGAGAGCGGAGGAAGAGCAAGAGGAACAGGAACAGCACGAATCATAGGGAAGCCCTAACCCTAGGTCGCCGCTGCGTCGCCGTCTAACGACGGAAACGAGGGTGAGGAGTTAGAGGAGCACGAAAGGGATGGCACGTGAGAGTTGCACGTGTGATCCGGCGGTTGGAGGTATAGAGGAAACGATGGGAAGCTAGGGATGGAAAAAGGCATGGCGAGCGTGTGACGGGACATAGATAGAGAGAGAAAAGCGAGGTTGTGGAGGTGGAAAGAGAACCAGGTAAGGGAAGCGGTAGATGCTACCGTGTACCGCAGAGTGGGCCCCGTTATCCGGCGCCAAGGGCTTCGGCATCCTTGAGGTCTGGAGGAGGGGAAGGGAAAAAAGGGTGCGCAGTGCCACTACCTGTGCGGCTGTGCGTGAAATCGATCGAGCTTAGATTTGTTTAATAATTTTGACTGGTTGTGCATTTGATTTGATTTTAAATTAATTAATTTTAATTATTAAATTTTATTATTGATACATTTTATTATTCAACAAAGAAAATTCTATTTCAATTTGTTATATATTAAAAAAATTATAATTATAGAATGTGTATTTAATATCTTATTTTTTTATAAAGATCCAAAATATTCAAATAGAAGTAGTAAATGATTAAAATTTTTTCATGATTGCACAATTGAAAATAATTATCTTATTTTTTTGTAGGGATTATAAATTTGGACGTCCACGGACTGATAATTAAAGTGCAATAATAAGATTGAATGTTAGTAGTTTGCATGACAAAAGTCAGGAGATGATGACAGTGATTCCTAATTATGATTGTTAACGACGATTAACAAAAAATATAATTGAGTTATTACTTATCTAGTTCTCTGGGCTCTCAAACTCTCTCCATGAAGAAATGATGCATTGCTCTTTATGGGGGCATTTTGGTAAATTTATCTATAATTCAAAACGCTCTATCAAACGATTCATGTTGACCCACTTGATCCTAAATTATTATCCCGTGCCTTAATTATATCATAATTAAATGATTTTGGTCGTTGGATTCATCTCGTCGAGTTACTTGATTTGACTATAAACATGCAAGATTTGAAGACTATTTGTGATATATTATCAAAAAATTATCTTGGTCGGGCACAAATCTCGACTCAAAATCAAGTTGGAAACTTCAAAAATTAAATTTGAGACCATCTGAACTCCGATTTCAGCAAACATACAGTTGAACTGAACGTCTAAAAATACAAATCCAACGACACCAAATTCGACTCAAATCGAGTCTAAATAAGTCCATATCAAAGGCCTAAAGCATATTTGGAAGGTTCAAACCATAATTTGGATTACCAAACGGTCTTCAAACGTGACATCCTTATAGTGGAATCGAGCGGCTCGATGAGACGAATCCAACGAGCTTAAGATTGCTGAATTCTGATATCATTAAGACATTCAAATGATCAATAAACGGTCAACAATCAAAGGGATCAATATCAGCCGTCCATTCAAATCACTCCCATCTTGACATTGATCCTCCCCATATTTACAAGTCATGTCACTCTCAAAAAAATTATAAATAGCCCACATTCTTCTCATGGGAGGAGGAGAAAGAAGGAAGAGAAGGGAGCAATTTGGAAGCAAACTTGCCACCAACCACCGTCAGAGTTCTTTCTGACCACCGCCGGAGTTCTTTCTGACCACCGCTGGAGTTCTTATCGGCCACCACCGGACTTCCGCTTGTTCGTCAACCATCGCTGGAGTTCTTCCTGACTTCCTCACGTTTGTCGACCACCGCCGGAATTTTTCCTGACTTCCTCCCGTTCGTCGACCACCGTCAGACTTCCACCCATTCGTCAACCAACTTCGGAGTTCTTCCCGACTTCTTCCCATCCGTCGATCACCGTCGGAGTTCTTTCCGATAACCTCTAGATTTTTGCCTATTTGTCGACCACCATCGAACTTCTACCCGTTCGTCGATCACTGCTAGTTCATACCTCCGTCGCCCTCCGACTACGGTTCTTCTGACCACCGTCGCCGACTATTATCCTTCTGACCACCGTCGCCAACTATGATCCTTCCGACCTATGTCGCCTGTCGACTACGGTCTTACGAACCTTCGTCGACCGCCAACTACAGTCTTTCCGACCACCATCATCCGACTACGATCCTTCTAACCTACATCGCTCGCCGACTATGGTCCTGCTACCAAAATGAACATATCAACATTAATTCTTCTAACTCCCACCATATAATGCACTCTATATGATGTATATTTGCTACACCAAGCCAAGACCTTCCTCCTAAGGAATGGCCTCATTTGTAATCAATTGCAAATAATAGTGGATTCATTCAAACTGGGCTAGGCCCCATAGTTTTTCTCCTTTTCAGGGGTTTCCATGTAAAAATTATGATCTTTTATAAACTCTATAATCATACTCACGTATCTGTCTGTATGTTAGATCTTCGTACAAAGCTAAGATGCTAAACTATATCATTCTCTACCACTGTAAATATTCTAGGACGCAATAATTTGGCACTGTTTGTGAGAAAAGATTCCTAGCTGGGGGCAAACTTATGTAATTTTTTATCGCCCCTCAGATATCAACAATGATGTATCAATGCCATTGGAATCATATATAGACTGGGGGGGCAACTTTGACTGCAACTGTGGCTAAGAAAATTCCTCCCAATCTTCCGACATTCACGATAGTATCTTTGGAAATTATTTTTTATAAAGTTTCTAACAAATGTAAGGGTGCTTCCAATAAATTGCAAGCTGTTATAGTCTCTAGCTGGACTTCTCCTTCTTGGGCAAGGTTGTAATCTCGACCACAAATAGACAGTAACAGTCTAAAGATAGATCACTCTTAACATTTGATTTGGGATACGTGTGGCATTTGCCCCCTCCCGGTCAAGGCCTAATCAATCCCAGGGGGGAGTCGATCTAACCTCTTCCACACAGGTTAACGTCATCGAGCAACGCTTTGACAAATAACATCGGATATGTCATACATCCTTTGTGGATTCTCTTAACCTCTTCTATACAGGTTAATGTCACTGAGCAATGCTTTGACATACAACCTCGAATAGGTCATACATCATTGGTGGATTCTCTCGACCTCTTTCACACAGATTAGCATCATTAAGGAACGCTCTGATAAACAATCTCAGATAGGTCATACACCCTTTGGTGGATTCTCTTGACCTCTTCCACACAGGTTAACGTCATCGAGCAATGCTTTAACAAATAACATCGGATAGGTCATATGTTCTTGGTGGATTCTCTCGACCTCTTCCATCCAGGTTAATGTCATCGAGCAATGCTCTGACAAATAATCTCGGATAGGTCATGCACCCTTGGTGGACTCTCTCGATAAATTCCATACATGTTAACGTCATTGAGCAACACTCTGATAAATAACCTTGGATATGTCATACATCTTTGATGGATCACATCGACCTTTTCCATGTAGCAATTCAAAGCATCTTTCTCATCTCTAGAGCCTCGTCAGGCCTCCACTTTGTTGGCATCATTAATGTGTCATTAGGCAGTTATGGTCGACATAATATTTAACCCCCTCCAAAAAAATTCTAGTTATCTAAGCATGTTAGCATGCATATCTTCTAACTTTAATAAAAATTTAACCTGATCATCATCATCAACTCACAGCCTAATCACCAACGTCAGAATATCACCTAAACACTTTAAATATGCTTTCATCGACATATTGCCTAACTCCATGCATCGACTTATGATTGTTGGATCTCTTCCCCATCGATCATTAACCATCGCCAAACTTTCGCCAATTTTTTAATGTTATCAGATCTCTTTCCGACTACCCACCATCATCAAACCACCATCTAGTCATCGACACTAATATTCTTCAAGCTACCAATCTAAAGAAAAGCTTGGACTTGCGCAAGAAAATTATATTTTGTTTACCAATAATGTCAACCAATATACTCATCTGGTACTAAATGATCAAATCTTTATTGAAAAATGATAGTCTTGTGACTCATTCAGGACAGACTTTAGATGAAGACTGGAGCCCACATCGGAGGATCGGGCCTTTATTGTTATTGACGATCTTGCAACTCCTTCAAGACGGCCTTCAGGGGCCCACATCAGAGGATCAGGTCTTTATCGTTATTGACGATCTTAAGACTCCTTTAGGATGGCCTTCAGGGAAAGACCAGAACTCACATCGGAGGACCGGGCCTTTATTATTATTGATGGTCCTGCAACTCCTTTAGCACGGTCTTCAGGCGAAGATAGGAGCCCACATCGGAAGACAAGGCTTTTATCGTTATTGACGGCCTTGCGACTCCTTCAGGACGGCCTTTAGGCGAAGACTGGAGCCCACATCAGAGGACTTGGCCTTTTTCGATTTTGACAGTCTTGCGACTCCTTCAAGAGAAGATCGGAGCCCACATCGGAGGATCGTGCCTTCTTCAATTTTAACGGTCTTGTGATTCCTTTAGGACGGCCTTCAGGAGAAGATCGAAGCCTACATCGGAGGACCAAACCTTTTTTGATTTTGACGGCCTCCAAATTTTTTATCAGTCCATTTCTCTTTCAATTTACAAGAGATATTTTAGACCGACTCAAGAGAACTGTGCTTCTCCTCTTACTCCCAAAGAATATTTATAGTTGCATGAGGGGGAAGATGAAAAGTTTTTCTAAAAATTTCTAAAATTTTTAAAATAAAAATTTAATATAATTTTAGAAATTTTAAGAGACAAAATTTAATTATTTAAAAGGAGAATTCAAAAAGTTCTCTAGAATTTTCCATTTTTTAGAATTCTCCATGAATTTCTACAAATTTTTATTAATATTTTGAAATTTTAAAAGTCAAAAAATTAATTTATTTATTAAAAAATATATAGTAATTAATATTTTCTTCAAATCAAGACATCATTAGGTAGATGAAAAGTCAATTTAGAATTTTCTAGACTTTTATTTTCTGAAATTTTTATCATTTTTTGGAGTTTTAAAAGTCAAAAATCACTCATTTTTATAAAAAAATTTCTAGAATTTTTAATAATTTCTTTAAGGATTTTTTTTTAAGTTTTAAAAGCCAAAAACTACTCCGCAATAGTTTGGCCGTATATTAATATATGTTAATCGACATAGGAGCCTTTGTTATGATTAAATATATATAATAATAGGCTAATATATATTAACGTAATGATATTAAATTTACCACTACTTTTTATATAATTAATAAAGTAGAAAATTCGCCTTCAAAATTTTTTAACTTTGGCATCTAGCAAGTAACTCTGTATGTTGAAGATGCAACAGTTTTAATATTACCTGAATTGTTATATCAATCATGTGAAAGTTATATTTTATAAAAATCATAGGAGAATTTGTATAAATTCAAGTCTTAACTCTAATTTTTCTTGATCTTTATAGTAATTGGAATTCAAGTATCCATTACTTTTCAAAAATTTTGGCACATATTTTTGGACTTCTGGAACTTTGATGTCCGAAAATAGGGGGCGACTGATATATCATCAAAAAATTATCTTGGTCGGGCATGAATCTCAACGCAAAATCAAGTTAGAAACTTAAAAAATTAAATTTGAGACCATCTGAACTCTGATTTCGGCAAACTTATAGTTGAACTGAACATCTTGAAAATACGAACCCAACGACACAAAATTCGACTCAATCCGAGCCCAAATAAGTCCAAATCAAAGACCCGAAGCATATTTGGAAGGTTCAAACCATAATTTGGATTACCAAACGGTCTCCAAACATGACATTCTTATAGTCGAATCGAGCGCCTCGACGAGACAAATCCAACGAGCCCAAGATCGTCGAATTTTGATATCATTAAGACATTCAAATGATCAATAAATAGTCTACAATCAAAGAGATCAATATTGGCCGTCCATTCAAATCAGTCACATCTTGACCTTGATCCTCCCCATATTTATAAGTCATGCAACTCTCAAAAAACTATAAATAACCCCCATTTTTCTCATAGGAGGAGAAAGAAGGAAGAGAAGGGAGGGATTTGGAAGTAGACTTGTCGACCACCGCCGGAGTTCTTTCCGACCACTGTCGGAGTTCTTTCTGACCACCGTTGGAGTTCTTACCAGCCACCGCCGGACTTCTGCTTGTTCGTCAACCACCGTTGGAGTCCTTCCTGATTTTCTCCCTTTCATCGACCACTGTCGGAGTTCTTCCCGACTTCCTCCTGTTCGTCGACCACCGTCGGACTTTCGCCCACTCGTCAACCACCTTCGGAGTTCTTCCCGATTTCCTCCCATCCGTCAACCACCGTCAAAGTTCTTCCCAACAACCGCCAGATTTTTTCCTGTTCGTCAACCACTGTCAGACTTCTGCCCATTTGTCAATCACCGCCAGGGTTCCTTTATACCTTTGTCACCCTTCGACTACGGTTCTTCCGACCACCGTCGCCGACTACAGTCCTTCCGACCACCGTCGCCCGCCGAATACGGTCTTACGGACCTCCATCGTCTGCCAACTACGGTCTTTCCGACCACCGTCATCCGACTGCGGTCCTTCCGACCTACATCTCTCGCCGACTATGGTCCTGCCACCAAAATGAACATATCAACATTAATTCTTCTAACTCCCATCATGTAATGCACTCTATATGATGTATATTTGCTACACCAAGTCAAGACCTTCCTCCTAAGGAATGGCCTCATTTGTAATTAATTACAAACAATAGTGAATTCATTCAAAGTGGGCTAGGCATCGTGGTCTTTCTCCTTTTCAAGGGTTTCTACGAATGTTCCAGGACACAATAATTTGATCATTAAATTACTATCTTAAAAATCTTAAGTATGTTTCAGTTGCTTAATTTTAACTCATTTGGTATTAAATGGAATCTCTAGTAATGTTGATGAGTTCATTTTATAGATAAATTTATTTCTAATATAAGTTTGCTAAAATCAGAGTTAGAGTCGTCCAAAATTTAATTCTAAATTTTATTAATTTCAATAACACCTCGAGATTTATTAACAATCAAATTAAACCAATCAAATATACTAGACTCGATTGAGCACAATTTTTAATCTTTATCCAAACAATGCGCCCCTATAATTTTCTCTCTTTTTAATACCTTGTAGTTACATCTCATTATGGAGAACAAATCAATAAAAATTCTACACTGCTTCTTCTTTCTATCGTATATATTTCTCCATACTTTTTTTTCTACAATACTAAAAACGTTTATTCTGTATGGCATCACAGCCCTTTGCCTTAACAACATTTTCCTACAATCAAGCATTGAATCCTTTCCTTTCTCTAGCAATGTCTGCCGACTCCAACATGAATGAGCATTCCAATAGTGACAACTCAACTGCTGCACCAATGCTTGATATATTTATTCACTACCAACTAAAATCTCTCATGCCCTTTTATGTCTCCTATACATACCACCACACCCTTACTCATTGTTGTCGCTACTCATCTCATGCTCTTAACCTAAAAACAGGACATCTAAGGCCTCATCTAATCTAAATTTAGCTCATCCCATTGTTCATATAGTAGATCCCAACTTCCTACACAGCAGTTATCAAATATCCAAACTAGCAAAAGACTAATCAACTAGATTTCACCCTGTACAGTCACAAGATACATAGGTCCCTGTTCCACCTTATTCATCCCAGTAATTTCTTGGTAGCAAGTGGATATATGGTATTAAATATTACTTAGATGGCACAATAGCATAGTAAAAAGCTCATTGCATAGCGTGAGATATAATCATATTTACAATAAAGACTGCACGGAGACTCTAGTACTCCTATAGCAGAACTTCAACAGTTAGAATTATGCTGATAGTGGCACTTTAGCACAATTGGTCCATAACTCAGTTGGATAGAAATGCTTTCTTACACAAATTGCTTGATGAATCTGTCTATATACCTCAACCTCCTATATTGCAGGTTCTAACTATATTGCATAATGTTTATCTATGGATTATAATAATCCCCAAGGCAATGATTTGCCATGCTTTCCTTTGAACTTCAATAATAAGCTTCACTTTTGAAATAACATCAAAAAATTTATCTTGACCGGGCACGAATCTCGATGCAAAATTGAATTGAAAGTTTCTAAAATTAAATCTAGGACCATCCAAGCTCCAATTTCAGCCAACTTATAGTCAAACAGAACGTCTCAAAGAGAAGAACCCAACGACACCAAACTCAATCTAATCCGAGCCTAAATGAGCCAAAATCAAGGGTCCAAACAAATTCCAAACATGACATGCTTATAGTCAAATTGAGTGACTCGACGAGATAAATCCAACGAGCCTAAGATCATCAAATTGGGATAACATCAAGGCATTCAAATGACTAGTAAATAGTCCACGATTAAGGGGATCAATATCAACTGTCCATACAAATCACTCCCAATATGCCCTCGATCTTCTCAATATTTACAAGCCATGCCACTCTCAAAAACCTATAAATAGCCCCTATTATTCTCATGAGATGGAGGAGGAAGAAGAAGGAAGAGATATGAGGAATTTGGGAGCTCTCTTGCCACGGACCACTGCCAGAGTTCCTCCTGACCACCGACGGAGTTTCTCCCGACCACCGCCGGAGTTCCTCTTGACCATCGGCTGACTTCTGCCTGTTTGTCAACCACCATCGGAGTTCTTCCTGACTTCTGCCCATTTATCGACCACCGCCGGAGTTCTTCCTAACTTTCGCCTGTTTGTCGACCACCATCGGAGTTTTTCCCAACTTCCTCCAGTTTGTCAACCACCGCCAGAGTTCTTCCTGACTTCTGCCAAGCCACTAACTGACGCCAGATTTTTATCTGACCACCAACTGACTCCGTATTTATGCCCGGCCACCAACTGATGCTGAATTTTTGCCCGACCACCGACTGACACTGGATTTACATTCAGCAACTGACTAACACTGGACTTCTGCTCGGCTTCTAATTATTCTTGGATATCCATCCGACAACAGTCTTTCTCATCTTTTTTGCCTGCCAACTACGGTCCTTCTGACCTCTGTCACTAGACAACGGTCTTTCCAACCTCCGTCGCCTGCCAACTATGGTCCTTCCGACCTCTGTCGCAAGACAACGGTCCTTTGACCTCCATCGCCCACCGACTACAGTCTTCCTGACCTCCGTCGCCTGTCGATTATGGTCTTCCAGACCTTCATCACCCGTCGACTACGATCCCTTCGACCTCTGTCGCCCGCCGTCGCCTGCCAACTGCGGTCCTTCTAACCTCTGTTTCCAGACAACGGTCCTTTCAACCTCCGTCGCCTGAAAATAGTCCTTCTGACCTCCATCGCCTGCTGACTACAGTCCTTCCAACCTCCATCACCATATAATGGTCTTTTCAACCTCCGTCGCCCACCGATTACTATCCTTTCGACCACCGTCGCCAGACAACGGTCCTTCTAACCTCTGTCACCCGTTAACTATGATCCTTCTGACCTCCATCGCCAAACAACGGTCTTTATAACCTCTGTCTCCCACTGATTAAGGTCTTTCCAACCTCCGTCGCCCACCGACTACGGTCCTTACGACCTTCATCGCCCGCCGACTACAGTACTTTCAACCACTATCACCATATAATAGTCTTTCCAACCTCCATCGCCCATCGACTATAGTCCTTTTGACCACCGTCGCAAGACTATGGTCTTTTCGACCTCTGTCGTCCACCAACTATAGTCCTTCCGACCAAATGAACACATCAATAGTGATTCTTCCTATTCCCACCATGTAATGCACTCCATGTGATATATATTTGTTACATCAAGCCAAGGCCTCCCCCCCAAAGAAGGGCCTCATTTGTAATCAATCGCAAATACTAGTGAATTCATTCAAATTGGGCCATGCCCCATGATTTTCCTCCTTTTCAGGGGTTTCCAGGTAAAAATTACGGTGTCTCTTATAAATGCTATAACCATTCTCTCTTATATATTTATGTGTTAGATCTTCGTACAAAACTCAGACGCTAAAATATATCACTCTCTATCCCTGTGAATATTCCAGGACATAATAGTTTGGCACCATCTGTGGGAACTTTGTTCCTAATCGGGGGGGGGGGGGGGGACTTTTGCTCCTACTCAAAAGGTCGTCCTGACATCAGGCTTTATTGTATTAATTTTATAGAAATCAGATATGGACTAAGGGGCAACCTTGATTGCAACCATGGCCATGAAAGTTCCTCCAACATCCAAGATAATATCTTGGGAAACTATCTTTCATAAAGCTTCTAGCAATTGTAAGGATTCTTTCAATAGATTGCAAGATTTAGCTGACCTTCTACTCCTTGGAAAATGTCTTAATCTCAACCTCAAAAAGGTAGTACTAATTTAAAGATATATTATTCTTCAACTTTGATTCGGGATACACGCAGCATTTATCCCCTCCCAATCAAGACACAATCAATCCCATGGGGATTTGATCTAACCTTTTTCACAAAGGCTAACATCATCTAGCAACGCTTTGCTAAACAACCTAGGATAGGTCATACATCCTTGGTGGATTCTCTCGACCTCTTCCACACAGGTTAACGTCATCGAGTAACGCTCTGACAAGCAACCTCAGATAGATCATACATCATTAGTGGATTCTCTTGACCTCTTTCACACAGGTTAACGTCATCGAGCAACGCTCTGACAAACAATCTCGGATAAGTCATACATCCTTGGTGGATTCTCTCGACCTCTTCCACACAGGTTAACATTATTGAGCAACGCTCTGACAAATAACCTCGGATATGTCATACATTATTGGTGGATTCTCTTGACCTCTTCCACACATGTTAATGTCATCAAGCAACGCTCTGATAAATAGCCTCAGATATGTCAAAAAATCTTGATGGATTCTCTCGACCTCCTCCATACATATTAACATCAACAAGTAATGTTCTGTGAAATAATCTTTGATAGCTCAAATATCCTCGGTTAAACATTCTTGATGGATCCCATCAACCTCTTTCATATAATATTTTGAAGCATCTTTCTCAGCTCCTTTAAAGAAGGAGTGTATCTCCATCAAGCCTCCACTCTATTAGCATCGTTAGTATGTCACTCGATAGTTACGATCAATGCAATGTTTGACCTTCTTAATTAAATTGTCAGTTAACTGCCCTCATCAGCATACATACTTTCTATCTTCAATAAAATATAGCCCGATTTTCGTCATCAACTCTCCACCTAACTACTTTCAATATGCTTTCATCAACATTTTACCTAACTCCATGTATTGAGTTATGATTATTGGATCTCTTCCCCATCGATTATTAACCATCTTTAGAATTCTGCCAATTTTTTGAACGTTGTCTCATCTCTTTCTGACTACCCACCTTCATTAAACCTATGACCGACCATCGACACCAATATTCTTCAAGCTAAAAATCCAGTGGAAAGGTTGACTCATATGGTACAAAAGGATCGGGCCTTTAATAAAGATTGACGGTCTTGCGACCCCTTCAGGACGACCTTTAGACGAAGATCGGAGCCGACATCGGAGGACCGGGCCTTTATCGTTATTAACGGTCTTCTGACTCATTCAGGACGGCTTTCAGATGAAGATCAGAGCATACATCGGAGGACCATGCCTTTATCATTATTAACAATCTTGTGATTCCTTCCGGATGGCCTTTAGGCGAAGACCGGAACCCACATCAGAGGACCGAGCCTTTATCGTTATTAACGGTCTTGCGACTCCTTCAGAACGGCCTTCAGAGGAAGACCGGAACCCACATTGGAGGATCGGGCCTATATCGTTATTGGCGATCTTAATCGGAGCCCACATTGGAGGACCGGGCCTTTATCGTTATTAACGGTCTTGCGACTCCTTCAGGACGACCTTTAGGCGAAGATCGGAGCCCACATCAGAGGACCGGCCTTTATCATTATTGATGATCTTGTGACTCTTTCAGGCGAAGACTGAAGCCCACATCGAAGGACTAGGCCTTTATCGTTATTGATGATCTTGCGACTCCTTAAGGATGGCCTTCAGATAAAGATTGGAGACCACATCGGAGGACCGAGTCTTTTTCGATTTTGACGACCTCCAAATTTGTGCTAGTCCGTTCCTCTTTCAATTTACAAGAGAAATTTTGGACCGGTTTATGAGACCCGCATTTTTCCCCAATCTTAAGATAGATATTTATAGGCTTGTGAGAAGGAGAATTCAAAAAGTTTTTTAGAACTTTTATCTTCTAGAATTCTCCATAAATTTCTTTGAATTTATATTGTGTTGAAATTTAAAATTAAAAAATTATATTAAAAATATAACTTAATATTTTATTCAATTCATGGCAGCATTGGGTAGATGGAAAGTCAATCCAATTTTCAAGAATTATTTTTGAATTTATTATTAGTATTCTAAAATTTTAAAAGTCAAAATACATATAATAATAATCTAAAAAAATAATAAAAGAATTTATTTAAAAATTTAAATATACTAATTCTTAAGCAACGGCACTATGCCGCCTAATGTATTTGTTCCACTTCCCCAAATTCTAGATGTTTTTAAATATTGTAATAAAAAAAATTTAAAAAAAATGTAGGCATGTGAGTTAGGCAATCGTGGAGATTTAATGGCTAGCATGAAAATTACTATACAGTTATAGTCATAAGCCAATAAAATACTCTATGTTGAAGCATTAAGTAGTCCAACCAAACAATATCCACGGCAATGCATGCCAATCCATAAAAAATTAGTCGGTAACTTTGAGCTTTCTTTCACTTTATCTAAATTAACTAAATTAATCAACTTATTAGTATCATATAAAATCATCTTGATCATGCACAAATCTCGAGGAAAAATTGAATTGAAAGCTTCTAAAATTAAATCTAGGACTATCCAAGCTCCAATCTCAGCAAACTTATAGTCAAACTGAACGTCTCGAAGAGATGAACCTAACGACACCAAACTCAGTCTAATTCGAGCCCAAATGAGCCAAAATCAAGGGTTCAAAGCATATTTGGAGGGTTCAAATCATAATTTGGATTACCAAACAAATTCCAAACATGACATGCTTATAGTCAAATTGAGCGGCTCGACGAGACGAATCCAATGAACCTAATATCATCAAATTTTGATAACATTAAGGCATTAAAATCACCAGTAAATAGTTCATGATCAAGGGGATCAATATCAGCCGTCCATATAAACCACTCCCAATATTCCCTCGATCTTCTGCATCTTTATAAGCCATGCCACTTTCAAAAAATTATAAATAGATCTCATTCTTCTCTTGATAGAGAGGAGGAAGAAGAAGGAAGAAATTGGAGGAATTTAGGAGCTCTCTTGCCACCGACCACCACCTAAGTTCCTCCTGACCACCACCAGAGTTCCTCCAGACCATCGCCGGAGTTTCTTCTTGACCACCGTCTGACTTTTGCCCGTTCGTCAACCACCACCGGAGTTCTTCCTGACTTCCACTCATTCGTCGACCACCTCCGGAGTTCTTCTTGACTTCTGCCCGTTTGTCGACCACCGCCGGAGTTTTCCCGACTTCCTCTAGTTCGTCAACCATCGTCGGAGTTCTTCATGACTTCTACTCGATCACCGACTGACGCTGGATTTGTGTCCGGCCACCAACTGACACCGGCTTTCTAGGCGGCCACCAATTGATGCCGGACTTCTGCCCAACCACCGACTGACACTGGATTTACATTCGGCAACCGACTGACGCCAGACTTTCACCCGGCTTCAAATTATTCTTATATATCCATCTGACAACGGTCTTTCCGACCTCCATCACCCGCCGACTATGGCTCTTCTAACCCCCGTCGCTAGACAATGTTCCTTCTGACCTCTGTTGCATGCCAATTATGGTCCTTCTGACCTCCATCGCCAGATAACGATCCTTTTGACCTCCGTCGCCCCCCAACTATGGTCCTTCTGACCTCCATCGCAAGACAATGATCCTTATGACCTCCGTCGCCCGTCGACTATGGTCTTCCCAACCTCTGTTGCCTGCCGACTACGGTCCATCCGACCTCCGTCGCCTGCCTACTACGGTCTTCCCGACCTTAGTCGCCCGCTGACTACGATCTTTTGTACCTCTATCTCCCACCGACTACCATCCTAATGACCTCTATTGCTCGCCAACTATAGTCCTTCTGACCTCCATCACCATATAACCGATTATGGTCCTTTCGACCACCATCACCAAACTATGGTCTTTCCGACCTCCGTCGCCCACTGACTATGGTTCTTCCGACCAAACGAATATGTTAATAGTGATTCTACCTATTCCCACCATATAATGCACTCCATATAATGTATATTTATTACATCAAGCCAATGCCTCCCCCCCAAGAAAGGGCCTCATTTGTAATCAATTGCAAACATTAATGGATTCATTCAAATTGGACCATGCCCCATGGTTTTCTCCTTTTCAGGGGTTTTCACGTAAAAATTATGGTGTCTCTTATAAACGCTATAATCATACTCTCTTATCTGTTTGTGTGTTGGATCTTCGTACAAAGCTAAGACCCTAAACTATATCACTCTCTACCACCGCGAATATTCCAGGACGCAATAACTTTCAACATAGCTGACCATTCACTACTTGTTTATACTCGTGAAACCATAAAGTTATATATTATGATATACATGAATGATATATTATTAATAGGATCATACTCTACTTGAATGGATGGGCTTCTCACATATCATCAACACTACCTTAACATAAGCAATCTTGAGCAAATTTATGTATTTCTGAGTACACAAGTCACGAAACATTCACAAGATTTTTATATAAGCCAATCAACCTATGCTCTAGACAATCTTGAATGTTTAGGCATGTGTGAATGCAAATCAATTCAAAACCCAGTCACCATCAAATCCATAGAATTTGAACAATCTTCAATTTGAGGGGAGGTAATAATAATTCTATTCATGTTGCAGGCAAGAGAACTTACGGTAGTAGAGTAAGAGCATTTTGCGTCATAGTTTTGCACAAAGATACTTTACATAAATATAAAATTGAAAAATGACAGATAATGCCAAAATTTTGATGTGGACAATTAGAAAAGGGGAAAAATAATGGGATATTATCCAGCTGAAAAGATTCCACATTGGAAGTGTTAATTAAAAAGATCTATTTGTTCCTTATTTGATTTGAAGTAAAATGAATGTAGTGTAAAGTCCGAAAATAGTAGCAGACGACGGGTGGAGGTACTGGTGTAAACAGTTCTCGATCAAAATTGGGAAAGTTTAGTTTATCTCAAAAATGAACTAAAATGATTTACATTACATCTACTTTTCTTTGCATTTCTTTTCATCCAACCAAACATCAATATTTTTAAAACCCATTAATTTTGAATAATTTACACCTATTTTACTTCCAACCAAATAGCCCCTTAGAGACAACATGATTATAAGAGTTTGAAGAATTGGTAAAAAATATGGCAGATATGCTCGTACATTTGGACCCGAGTGACAAGAAGTTTGACAATGTTAACAGGGCAGCGCCGATTTTATGATGGTGATCAGTAAGGAAGGTCCGACGACAATGGTCAAATGACTAAAGTTCGACGATGATGGTCGGGTGGCAAGTGTCTGATGGTGATTGTTGGGTCGTGAAGGTTCGATGACAACAGTTAGCAGTTTCTATTTTACTATTTTTAGTTTCTATTTATGACTAAAGCAATTGCAAGTTATTTTCATTAGCGGGCACATGGTGATTGTAGTTTCTATTTGCTAGTTCAATTAATTTCATGATTTTTGTTTGTTTGTTCGTTTCACTTTATGTATTTTCACATGTGCCGGTTTGCTAAGTTCCTCTCTTAGAATAACTTCTATATGACTTCTATATGTTTTAGGTAGTTTGATTTTGCATAAAGATTATAGAGATATATTTTAAGAAGTCATCAAAATCTTGCGTAGCAACATCTATAGAGGATTCAAAAAAAAATGATGATGAACAAAATAAAAAAGAAGTCGAATTGATTGTGAATCATCGAAAAATATGGAAATAAATCTAGAAAATCTTCAATCAGATCCTAGACATGTATACCTATTTATGAATTTAGTCCTAATATTCGTGATCAAATTCAAATATCATATTTGCAGAAAGGGCCATGTCAGTCTCGTAATCCTGACTTTCCTAAAAGTAAGTTTGGGATCAAAGATAGATGTTTCAATCCGAGGTGGTTTGATAAATACTCTTGTTGGTTAGAGTATAGTATTCAGAAGGATAAAGCATACTATTTGTATTGTTATCTTTTGGAGTAGAAGGAAAAGAAAAAGAAGATGATGAGGCATTTTGGAGGACCTAATAGTGCTTATAATAATGCAAGACAAAATTGTGAGGATTTAATAAAACAAGATCGACATATTAATTTTGCCTTCAAGATGCAGTCTGATCGACCTACAAATGCATATCGTATCTGCCTAAATTCTTCTGTTGATTGTGTGAAATTTCTTCTAAGATAAGGATTAGATTTTTGAGCGCATAACGAGAGTTTCGACTCTAAAAAATTAAGGAAATTTCCTTCAGTTACTGTAATTTTTGGCAAAACATAATGAAGATATAAATAATATTGTATTAAAGAATGCTTCTAAGAATTTAAAATTAATTGCGCATGATATTCAGAAAGATATTAGTAGAGCCATCTTTATCACAATTACGAACTACATACAAAAAAGTTGGTGATAGTTTCTTCCTTATTCTCATTGATGAAGCTCATGACATATAAGGGAAGGACCAAATGGCTATCGTTATACTATATATGAATGAAAAAGGCCAAATTATCGAACTTTTTTTGGGTTTTATACATATTCCTGAAACGTCAGCTATATATCTCAAAATAGTAATTGAATAAGTCCACTCAAATTATTGTTTGTCTCACTCAAAAATTCATGGTCAAGGTTATGATGGAGCAAGCAATATGAGAGGAGAATTTAATAGGCTTAAAGCACTTTTTCTAAATGATAATAAATCTGTATATTATATTCACAGCTTCTTAGACCAACTTCAGTTAGTCTTAGTAGCAGTTGCAAAAAATCATGTTCAAACTGTTATTTACCATAATTTCAAATATGATAAATATTGTTGGTGTTTCATGTAAACGTCGTGATCAGCTTTGAGAGAAACAACGTGACAAGACTTTAAGTGCATTACAGAATGGTGAAGTATTTTCTGGATGATGATTAAATCAAGAAATATCTTTAAGGTCTGCTGGTGAAATAATATGGGGTTCTTATTATGAGTCATTTATTAGATTGATTACAATGTTCTCCTCAGTTATTGATGTGCTTAAAATTATTTTGGAGGATGACATAAGCTCTGAACGGAGAGGAGAGGCATTTATATTATTAGAATCATTACAATCATTTGAATTCTCTTTTTGTCTGTACTTAATGCAAGACATACTTAGAATCACTGTTGAACTATCAGAAGCTTTGCAGAGAAAAGATCAAGATATCATGAATGCCATGTATTTAGTTCAAATATAAAAAAATTAGGTTACAAGATATGAGAGATAATAAGAGGGTTGACTTCATTAATAAAGTGACTTCATTCTGTGATGAACATAAAATAATCACTTTGAATCTAAATGATAAATGGGTTGCCCGTGGACTCCCGCGACATGGACTTCAAGAAATGATAAATTTATATTATTTTTTAGTTGATATATTCTACATAGTAATTGATATGTAACTTTAGGAGTTGAATAATCATTTCACAAAGGCAAATATTGAATTGCTTTTGTGTATAGCTTGTTTGAATCCATCTAATTCATTCTATGCATGCAACAAAGAGAAGTTAATTAGAATGACAAACTTATATCCAATCAATTTCACTCCTTCAGATTTGATGATTCTTGATAATCAGTTGGAAACTTACATTATGGATATGCAGACTGATGTTCAATTTTCATTGTTAAAAGATATAGGAAGTCTTACTAAAAAAATGATTCAGAGCAGGAATGAAATACTATATCCCCTTGTTTTTAGGCTATTAAAGTTGGCATTAGTACTACTCATTATAACAG
This sequence comes from Dendrobium chrysotoxum, assembly GCA_019925795.1. Classification (NCBI taxonomy): domain Eukaryota; kingdom Viridiplantae; phylum Streptophyta; class Magnoliopsida; order Asparagales; family Orchidaceae; genus Dendrobium; species Dendrobium chrysotoxum. The sequence continues at coordinate 75,627,149 of CM034302.1, read as the reverse complement.
TAGGGGTAAAAGAGCATTTTCTGTAATGATTATCATAAATAATTCATTCATGTTGCAATAGTAGGGGTGGTGTTGTGGCGTTAAGAGCGTTGTGGACTCCCATAGGGAGTACTGCGACACACATGATTGGGCGCCGCGGTGCTCGGCCAAATTTTAATAATAAAAATATCTTTTTTCACTATTCAAACCCATTTTATCCAATCACAATAGTCAGCTAAAGAGAGAGAGAGTAGGAGGATTTCTAGAGAGAGAATATTCATTTTGAGCCACTTTGGGTTATTTCTTGCTAACGATATGGTTCTGAAAGTTGTCCGGCTTGTCGGTCTTGAGGTATGTTGCATTTTGCTTATCTCAATTTTTAATAATTCGATGATTTGAGATTTTCCTGATTAAAAATATAAATTTTTGGTGTTTGAACTGAGATAATTTTTACACTGGAAAACTTTCATCGCGTAACTTTTGGTATGTCGTATAGAACATAGTTCTGAATATTTAGGTATTTTTGTGCAAAAATTTCATTAGCTGTTTTTGAAACACTACTTTTCTAAAACTATTGAAAAATAGTGAGGCACTGAAAAATTCAACCTCTGAAATATAGTTCTGTAGTAATTTAATATAATTTTGAGTTAAAAAAAAGCTACATTGTACTGGGTCCAACTGCTAAAATGTTGCCCTTAGGGCAAATCTTTGAAATTATGTAAATAGTTTAATTTATGCTAATTATGCATTTTTGCATATCTGTGTGAATCTAAGAAATTCAGGGGAAGTTTAGTTATATATATTCGCAAAGTTCTATTGAAAAAATTTTGAAAGTGCTGAGAGCACTAGAAGGCCTAAGGGACAGGGGTTCTGAAAGAGAGGCATAGGGTTTTTAAGTTTTGAATTGGAGACATAAGGGTTGGAATTCTGTTATTTCTGCTCTACACTGTGTGTTTATTTATATTCCATTCAGCATATTGTGTTCTAAATTCTATAAACTATTTAATTATCTGTGAAACCCTGCACTATTCTGACATTGCTATAAAGTAAGTTTGTTATTGAGATTGGAGTATGTTCGTTATTGAGTTTGGAATAATTGCTTTACTTTAAGTCATTCATTTTATAATTATTAAGAAATGATTTGGATAATATAATATTATAATCCGCTAAACTGTGTTAGCTCATTCTGTGTTTTGCCTTTCATTTTCAAGTAATGTTAGGGGCAAAGGGCCAGTCGAGTAAATAATGTTGATTTTCTAACTTTGGCTAGTGTATAGGTACATTTTTTATTTTTTATTTAGATTTTTTGACAGTCCTGCCATTTCTGTGTTTCTTATCATGTATTTGTCTGTTGCTAGGGACTATGATAACAAGAATCTGTAATGTACACTTTTGTGGATTAATAGAAAGAAAGGAATTTTTGTGGATGAGTAAATTTATTTATAGTAAAAAAAAAGTAGCTCTGGTTTCTGTTATCTGAAAAAAATTCTAGCATTTCTCCAAACATAAGATCTTGGTCTGTTCTGTTCCGCCTCTGCTCTATCACCATTCAAGATGGTATGACATATATATGTAAATCATATCGGGTTGGGGTGCGACACCTATGTATATTTTCTAAATTACGGGCCAGTTGCATCAAATATCATCTCTTCGTTCATCCTTATTTTTTCATCTTCTACTTTCTATAACTTGTTGAATGACTACATTGAGAATTGAAATGTGGCATTTAATTCTCCATGTGAAATCCAAGACCAATAATCTTGTGAGAATTCTCTAAAATATAATCTAACATAACATCGTCGGATGTATGATATGCTCGCTTTTTATGCTTAGAATAAGGTCACCTAAACTTTCAATCAATAAGAATGTAAACAGTTGACATGCAACATGAATGGAATATGCAACTTCATAGACAAATTCATTTGTTAGCGCCTTTCGCCTAAATAACAATCTATTATACATCTACGACCTTTAACTTCAGGATATACATGTGAAACCGAATCTAACAACTTACAAATATATTTCTCAATAATAATTTCACCAAGAACAAAAATAAATTCCAGCAAATACATCATTTATTAATTTCAACAAAATGAAGATTGAATTTCAGGAAACCCAAGATTTAATTTTATTGAATATAAATCTTGATTTAAGCAAATCTAAAATTAAAATTCTGCAAATATTTTAACAAATATGAAGGAATTATTTCAACTCACTAAGATCTAATTTCTACAAATATGATAAATGATTTCAATACATCCAAGATTTAATTTTAGCAAATATGAAATATGATTTCTTTTTTTTATGTATTATTAGCTATTTAAGCTAATTAATATTTAATTCACAAATATTTCTAAATGATAATTTCATAAATAATATTCAAGTCTTGTTTTGATGTAATTTATTATTTAGATGCCAATTTACATCTTGATGTGAGAATATCCAATGACCAAGAAAAATACTTGCATGTAGAAGTGGGATCATCTAATGGTCAAGAAAAATAACAACAAAATGTGAGATAATAATAATAATTTATTTTTTAATAATATTATATTATGAGTTTTAGACATAACATTATTATCTAATTACAAATCTTTTTTTAAGAAAATCTAAGTGATGAAATATTAAATTGATTGAAACTATTAAAAAAAAAAGATCAATGAAGTTTACCTTTAAATCCTTAAAGAAATGAATAAAAATGGCGGAGAAATAGCTTCGAGCAAGCAAGGACGTTGGATGGCATCGAGAAAGGCTAAAATGACGTTCTGTTTGTTTTTGAGTGAAATGGGAGGTAGCAGGCGTCAATTGGGGGGAAAGGGCTTTTTCCGGTGGAATTTCCACCGTTGTCGGAATTTCCATCCATTTCTGTTTCCTCGAAAATTCAGATCTTTCCTGCAGTGAAAATTATATTCATTCGTTTACCAAAATAATATCATTGCTCTTCTTCTTCCTCTTTTCTCTCGAGCACTCAACCACATTCTTCTTAGTGTTCTATGGTGGAAAAGCTTTCGCAAATGGTTTCTCCCTTCTCTACTCTATTGCCAACCTGTTAACCAATCATTTCCACTTATATACACCTTCATTTCATATCCCATGCTCTTCTTAAATAGCCATGCATTAATCATGATATTAATTAATAATATTGTTATTAAATTATTTAAGTAATATTATTTATTATTACTATCATTAACATTTTCTGTCATAATTAAACCTATGTAAGCATACATAAAAATTTAACAAAGTTTTCATATATGAATATATTGGCCATATCTCTGTATTTAGAGCATAATATTCTTATTTCTTACTCAAAATCTTTCTATATTAAGAAAGTTAATAAAATTTTCTATAACTTTCATGTTGACGGATTTATTCAATACAATCTTTTGGTGATGAAAAAATATTAAAAATTGTGGATAAAAGTTATTGTTTTTGCATGTAAATGCTTTAAAATGAAGTAAATTCACTGCATATATACATTGAAATTAATTTACTGCATATTTAAGTCATAATAATCAACTCATGATATTATAATATACATTTATTTTTAAATATATGAATATAAATTATAAAATTATAATGATTATTACTATATTATTATTATTATTATTATTATTATTATTATTATTCTGGTCCTCAATTCTTATAAAAATTTCACAAAATTCTATATTCCACTCATTTCCTTAAAATAAGCCGGGGAATAATTTCCATTCATTTCCTTTAAAATAATTCGATTAACTTAAAATATATTTGTTACGGGCTACAATATTTACGATGGTAAAGAAGAGTCTTTTATCCCAGCATTCTACGGATACCCAGCACATAAACAAAAAAATTAGAAACGCCAAAATTTTTACGTGAAAAAAATCTGAAAAAGGAAAAAAAAAAACACCGGTGCACGCCCAATTGAAACTATTCCACTATTAGTTGAATACGTTACAAAGATTGACCTATTCCTAAACTTGAGGACGATCAATTTACAATAATACAAGAAAGTGGTTTGCACTTCATGTAAGTTTACAATGATGGCGGTCGGGCAGAAGTTCGACGGTGGTAGAATAGAAGTCTGATGATTGTCGAGTAGAAGTCCAGTGACGGTCGGTGGTCGGAAGGTGGTCCTGGGACGATTAGTGGTCGGATGGAAGTTCAACGATGGTCGATGGCCGGGTGGTAGTCGAGGAGGAGTTTGGTTGCAAGAGAGCTCCTTGATTTATCTTCCTCTCTTCTTTTGCTTGCTCCTTTCTTCAATGAAGAATAAAGGGTTTATTTGTAGTTTTTTTAGAGTGCCATGACTAGTAAATATGGAGAATATCAAGGGCATGTTGAGAGTGTTTTGATGGACGCCCGATATCAATACCCTCAATCATAGATCGTTTATTGATTATTTGAGTGTCTTAATGATGTTAGCATTTGACAATCTTGGGCTCATTGGATTCGTCTGGTCAAGCCGCTCGATTCAACTATAGAAATGTCACATTTGAATATCATTTGGTCATATAATTTATGGTTTAAACCTTCTAAGTGTTATTCGGGTCCTCGATTTGGACCCATTTGGGCACGGATTGGATCAAATTTGGTGTCATTAAGTTCGTCTCTTTGAGAGGTTCAATTCGACTATAAGTTTGTTGGAATCAAATTTTGAATGTCTCTGGATTTAATTTTGAAAGTTTCCAATTTAAATTTTCCTTTAGATTCGTGCTCGATCAAAATAATTTTTTGATGATATATCAATATTTAAAAATTAAATTAAATACTTAGAGAAAGATTGGAGATATGATAAAGTTTTGGGCTCTAATTGATGTTTGATATTGACACTCATTGCTAATCACAACTGTTATTATTTGATCATCGTTGTCCAACTATCACAATTCATTCACCAACATCTAATTGCCATCGGCTAACTACCATCTCCCAACACAACATTGCCTAATTGTAGTGAACCGATTGCTATCATCTTACTACAATTATTTGACTATTATCGTTCGACCACCCTTATTTGATTATCATTAACTAACTACTATTATCTAAGCGCCATCCCACGAATAATATCTTTCCTCAGCCTCTCTAGAAATATCACCAACATTCATGGGGATTCAAGTTTGGATCACATACTCTATACTTCATAGGAGAAATGAACTATGACTTACATAGTTAATAATTTCATTCCGATCGACCTTGTGATTTTTTCATTATTTGAATTTTCTATATAAAAATTATGGTGTTTTCTATATTATTCTATTCTATATGTTTATGTGCATGAACTTCGTGCAAAATTTGGATGTAAAACGCTCACTTCTAAATTTTTAGCATGCAACATAAATTGATGATTAATTAGGAATATAAAACTAAACACATAGAATAATTTTATTTCATTAAGTTTGATACGTCATCGAAAAATTATCTTGATCGGGCACGAATCTCGAGGAAAAACTCAAGTTGGAAACTTCAAAAATTAATTCGGAGACTATTTAAACTCCGATTTCAGCAAGCTTACAGTCGAACTGAGCGTCTCGGAAATACGAATCCAACAACACCAAATTTGACTCAATCCGAGCCAAAACGAGTCCAAATCAAGTACCCGAAGTGCTGTTGGAAGCATCAAACAGCAATTTGTGTTACCAAACGGTCTCCGATTTTGACGAGCTTATACTCGAATCGAGCAGCTCGACGAGACAAATCCAACGAGTCCAAGATCGCAGAATTCTGATATCACTAAGACCTTCAAATGCTTGATAAACGGTTCACGATCAAGGGATTCAATATCGGCCGTTCATCCGGATCACTCCTTATTTGCCCTTGATCCCTCATCTATTTACGGGCTATGCCACTCCAGAAAAACTATAAATAGCCCCTCATTTCTCTTAAGAGGGGAACCCAAGCCAAGAAGAGAAGAAGAGAAGGAAGAGAAGAGAAGCCTAGGAGGGAATAACTCCTCCTCAACCACCGCCGGAACACCGCCGGAACACCGCCGGAACACCACCAGGCGTCCAAGGGACGCCGGAGCTCTGCCCGACGCCGGAGCAACATCGGAATTCTGCCCGACGCCAGAATTCTACCCGACGCCCGAGTGACGCCGGACTTCTTTCCAAGTGACGCCGGAATTCTGCTCGACACCCGAGTGACGTCGGAACTCCGCTTGGCCTTGTAACTAATGCTCATTGTAATCTGATCGTCCTGAATTTAAAGGACGAATCAGCCTCATGTATTTCAAACAACACTAGTGGAACTCTTTCAACTGGGCGTGGCCCCGTGGTTTTTTCCCTTTCCAGGGTTTTCCACGTACAAATACTGGTGTTATTTCATTCTTCTGTTTGTGTGCTGGATATACGTACAACGCTGAGACGGAAATTTAAACTCTATCGCCGCGTATATTTGAGTCCGCAACAGTTTGACGCCGTCTGTGGGAAACAAATCCCACTATCCTAAGCACCACTTTGATGGCCAACAGGCGTAGCGATCGCATCTTGGGAGCCTCCCGCTCTAATTCACATCAATCTCGGGATCAGTCTATGAATCATAGACCCCAAGTATCCGCCTCTTTTCATGCTGGGGGGCAAGACGCTATGGGAGAAGGAATTTCAGGACCGTCCATTGAAGACCGCATCAGGAAGATGGAGGAGTCTCAAAATGAGATCCTACAACTCCTGCGAGAGACTCGACAACCGGCACTAGCACCACATGAACTAGCACCACAGGAGGAGGTTCTTCTCCCTCGAGATCCACCACGTGTTGAAGCTGTTCAAATCGAACATCTTCAAGCTGAGATTCCTCTTCCTCCACTCAGGAGGCGTTCGCAGTCGCATCAAGATAATGAACTGGCTGATACAGCAAGTTCTACCCATCCTTCGCACATAGGTCGGCAACCTCGTATTCCTTTGGACCTCCCCGAAGAGTTAGCCCGACCACACATTGCTGAGCTCCCTCGCAATGCCCTTCGCCACGAACTGCGACGATTGGTCCGAGAAGAGTTCCCTACAGGAGGCATAAGGCAACCCCTTCGTCAGTGGGACTTGCAGGAGTCGTCACCCTTGATAGAAGCTATTCTTCAACACGCTATTCCAGCAGGATTTAAACTACCAAGCATCGATTCCTACGACGGGACATCCGACCCGTACGAGCACATCGATCATTACAGAACCATCATGCATATCCAGCGAGCTTCGGATGCCCTCCTATGTCAGGTTTTTCCTACTACACTCAAAGGACAGGCGCGAACATGGTTCTATTCTCTTCCATCTGGAACGATCCCTTCATTCGTCAAATTGGCCAAAGCCTTCGTTGAACAGTTTGTAGCCAATCGAAGAATCACTAAGGATTCCTCCCACCTATCTGGAATCCGTCAGAATGAGGGAGAATCGTTGAAAGAGTATTTTCAGCGATTTTCTACTGAGGCTCGACAAATTCTGGGAGTAGATCCTGAATTATTGAGAGGAGTCTTTCTTGGTGGCCTCCGTCCTGGCCCCTTTTATTCGGCTCTTATGCGAGATACGGTTCATTCATACGCCGACTTGATTCATCGTGTGGAGGCACAAATCTCCGCAGATGAAGTCATAAATGCTCACAGAAAGCAGTTCGAGCAGACAAATGGGAAGCGCAAAGGTACTCCTGGGATGGATAATTCTTCCTTACAACGGAAAAAGCAAGGGAATATCAATCTACCTTCTAGGCCCCCATTACCACAACGAGAACCTCGGCAGGAGAAAGAGTACACTCCGCTCAACACATCTCAAGCAAATGTGTTAATGGCGATTCAATTCAGGACAAAGTGAAATGGCCGCATCCTTCGAAGCCAAATACAGGAAATCAAGATCAGTACTGTCACTTTCATCGTAGTCGTGGCCACACTACTGAAGCGTGTCGGCAACTTAAGGATGAGATTGAAAGACTTATCCGCCAGGGCTATCTTCGACAGTTTATTGGGAACCCACCTACCCGAGAAGAAGCTCGCCCCACTGGGGGGCAAAATCAACAACAACAAAGACAACCATTGAATAATATTCAAATGGTTGGTGAGATTGAGTAATGCTGCAACTTGAACCTTTGTGTTAGTAATACTACTTGTCATGTGTCACCATGTATCTCTTCTATGATCAGTAGGATGTCACTCTAATGTCCTTAGTATTTCTACCAAGTCAAATGATGTGGTTGTCCCTATATGTATCTCTTCTGTTGTACAAGGGAATTATTGTCTTACAGTAATATAATGTGTTGTTCGTCTAGTTTTGATATTGTCTCTTTCTTTAAAAAGAATACAAATGACAATGAAAAACTACTGACAAATATAGTCTCTTTTCCTTGATTCGAGAAATATGCAGTCTTTATTACTTCTCAATCACTGGAAGATCGATCTCAGGGGGATTCGATCCGGCCTCTTCCATACAGGTTAACGTCGTCGAGCAAAGGCTCCGACATACAACCTCGGATAGGTCTCACATCCTTGGTGGATTCTCTCGACCTCTTCCATACAGGTTAACGTCGTCGAGCAAAGGCTCCGACATACAACCTCGGATAGGTCTCACATCCTTGGTGGATTCTCCCGACCTCTTCCATACAGGTTAACGTCGTCGAGCAAAGGCTCCGACATACAACCTCGGATAGGTCTCACATCCTTGGTGGATTCTCTCGACCTCTTCCATACAGGTTAACGTCGTCGAGTAAAGGCTCCGACATACAACCTCGGATAGGTCTCACATCCTTGGTGGATTCTCTCGACCTCTTCCATACAGGTTAACGTCGTCGAGTAAAGGCTCCGACATACAACCTCGGATAGGTCTCACATCCTTGGTGGATTCCCTCGACCACTCCTATACAGGTTAACGTCATTGAGCAGGGCTCTGACATACAACCTCATATAGGTCAAATGTCATTGGATGATGTCTTGTATCCCAATCATTGGAAGATCATTCTTGGGGAGATTTAATCTAACATCTTCCCTTAACGTCATCAAGCAAGGGCTTTGACTTACAGTCTCAGATATGTCAAACATCCTAAAAGGATGTCTCTCACATTCGTTCAAACTAATAATACATCAAAAGCACAAAGCATGTCTTACAGATGCAATAACAATTCAGGTCCCTCTAGGGGACAAATCCTCATTTCATATACAATATCATTGGAGTTACATAAATTCAGATTCAAATATACATTTCTTCTCACCAGAAGTTGAAATCAAAAGGTACACTGGTGACACTCATACAAGCTAGTATCATCCAGTAACAAGTAACTTTAACACAGTCAAATATCCTTGGTGGATTTAAGTGACTTCTCCCTTACTGCACGCAAGCATCTCCTACAACTGCTCCTTTAAAGAAAGGACATAACTGGATCATCATCAGACCTCCACTCAGTTGACAGTGTTAGTGTATTGCCAGAATATTGGCATGTCACACTACTTCGGCCTCTTGATTCAGTAATATCTAATGTTGGCACACTTCAGTATGGATGAATATTGCCTTAACACAATGTTACTGGACGCCGGCCATCATCTGCCCGTCGCCAGACCCTCGTCGAATTTCTACCCAACGTTGTATTTCTGCCAGTTGCGTGACTTGCCTCGGATATCTACCCGACGTTGTACTTATGCCCGTCGAGGGACTTTCATCGGACTTCTACCCGACGACGAGCTTCTTCCCGTTGCTGGGTCTCTGCCCGTCGCCGGACTTTCGTTGGAATTTTGCCCAATATTTTCGTCGGACTTCTGCCCGACACCGTACTTCCACTCGACGCAGGACTTCTGCCAATCGCGGGACTTTCGTCAGACTTCTATCTGACACCGAACTTCCTCCCGTTGAAAGACTTCTGTCAGTTGCGTGACTTTCGTCGAACTTCTACCCGACGCCGGACTTATGCCCGTCGTCGGACCCTCGTCGGACTTCAACCCGACGCTGTAATTCTTCCCGACGTCGGACTTCTGCCCATCGCCGGATGTTTGTTGGGCTTCTACCTGACACCGAATTTCTACCCGTCATAGGACTTCTTCCCGCCGATGGATTTTCGTCGGAGTTCTACCCGACGCCGTACTTCTTCCCGACGCCTGACTTCCGACCATCTTCAGACTCCCTCCGACTAACATCTCACCTCCACATGAAGGAATGAAAAAGAAAAGAAATTTCTAACTCCGGTACAAGAGGAGGAGCGTTGTCTCAAGTAGGGAAAACACCTACTGAATAACAACGGAATGCCTCAACTGTCAGAAAGCCAGAATGAGAGAAAAAAGAGGGAAAACCGCTAACTTCTGTGCAAAAGGAGGGACGCCGAGTTAAGTAGTGAAAGCCACCTACTCAAAAATGGCGGAAGGCCTCAAAATGCCAGAAACTAGAGGGGGGAAGAGATGAATACTCTAACTTCTGTGCAAAAGGAGGGGCGCCGAGTTAAGTAGGGAAAGTTACCTACTCAAAAACGGCGGAAGGCCTCAAAATGCCAGAAACTAGAGGGGAGAAGAGAGGAATACTCTAACTTCTGCGCAAAGGGAGGGGCGCCGAGTTAAGTAGGGAAAGTCACCTACTCAAAAACGGCGGAAAGCCTCAAAATGCCAAAAGCCAGAGGGAGAAAGGAAGAAGGGGCGAGTTTCTCCTAGGCCCTGGGGGTCTATTTATATTATTTTTGAGGGGGGGAGGATTCCAAAAATTTATTAAATTCCCTGAATTTTTTCAAATTTTTCGGAATTTTTTGAGATTTTTTCGGAATTTTTTGGGCCCCGCCACTTAAAAAAAAAAAAAATTTATTTTTTTTTTAAAAATTAACCGCGCCCCGCGCGGTTATAACCGCGCGGTTCTGCGCGCGGACGCGCTGGTTGGCGCGGGCGCCGCCGCGGGCGGCGGCGGGCGGCGGCCGGCCGGCCGGCCGGCCGGTTCGGCCGCCTACGCGTTCCTGGGCTCCGATTTCGGGCCCGGACGGTCCAAATTCGACGTTTTTGGGGTCCCCTGACACGTTTTTCGACGTTCCGGACTCAATTTTGACACTTTCGGAGCTCAACGGGGCCTCTATGATCAAGTTCGAGCAAACATTTAATTTTTGGAACGCAAATTTTTACGATTTTGCCAAAGTGAAAAGCCGACACATATATTTTTGGACTCCTGGAGCTTTGTCGTCCAAAAATAGGGGGGCAACTGATACGTCATCGAAAAATTATCTTGATCGGGCACGAATCTCGAGGAAAAACTCAAGTTGGAAACTTCAAAAATTAATTCGGAGACTATTTAAACTCCGATTTCAGCAAGCTTACAGTCGAACTGAGCGTCTCGGAAATACGAATCCAACAACACCAAATTTGACTCAATCCGAGCCCAAACGAGTCCAAATCAAGTACCCGAAGTGCTGTTGGAAGCATCAAACAACAATTTGTGTTACCAAACGGTCTCCGATTTTGACGAGCTTATACTCGAATCGAGCGGCTCGACGAGATGAATCCAACGAGTCCAAGATCGCAGAATTCTGATATCATTAAGACCTTCAAATGCTTGATAAACGTTTCACGATCAAGGGATTCAATATCGGCCGTTCATCCGGATCACTCCTTATTTGCCCTTGATCCCTCATCTATTTACGGGCTATGCCACTCCAGAAAAACTATAAATAGCCCCTCATTTCTCTTAAGAGGGGAACCCAAGCCAAGAAGAGAAGAAGAGAAGGAAGAGAAGAGAAGCCTAGGAGGGAATAACTCCTCCTCGACCACCGCCGGAACACCGCCGGAACACCGCCGGAACACCACCGGAGCACCACCAGGCGTCCAAGGGACGCCGGAGCTCTGCCCGACGCCGGAGCAACATCGGAATTCTGCCCGACGCCAGAATTCTACCCGACGCCCGAGTGACGCCGGACTTCTTTCCAAGTGACGCCGGAATTCTGCTCGACACCCGAGTGACGTCGGAACTCCGCTTGGCCTTGTAACTAATGCTCATTGTAATCTGATCGTCCTGAATTTAAAGGACGAATCAGCCTCGTGTATTTCAAACAACACTAGTGGAACTCTTTCAACTGGGCGTGGCCCCGTGGTTTTTTCCCTTTCCAGGGTTTTCCACGTACAAATACTGGTGTTATTTCATTCTTCTGTTTGTGTGCTGGATATACGTACAACGCTGAGACGGAAATTTAAACTCTATCGCCGCGTATATTTGAGTCCGCAACAAAGTTAAATAAGAGGTAAAATTTATTTGTATAAATTAAATTTTTTTTAGTTAACTAATCTTACTCAAAATTTCAATCAAAGTATATTATTTCATTAACAAAAAGTATTATTAATAATTTAAAAAACTAACAAAATTTTTAAAAAGAATTAATTGCATAATACACTTTACTCGAAGCGGTCGTCCTCTTCGTGAAATCCCCGTCCCCAGAGCTCGCTGTAAGTGAAGAAGGGGAGTTCGTGAGACTTGGGGCCTGTATTCCTGTTTCGTTGGCTGAACGGGTGAGAAACGAGATTTAAGATTCTCGCCCATTTTTTGGCCACTGATGAGCTCATCTGCTACTTTTTTATTTGACTGACATCACCTTCTCTAGGTCTCGAGAGCCGAATGCGATGGAGGAGCAGAAGCCCCCTGCGGCTAGGAAGTCTAGGCTCATCGTTCGTCTCGGTTCGTTCCTGGTATCTCACAGCGCCTTCGTCAGGTCTGGTCTCTCTTATCACCCGTTCCCTTCCTACTGCTTGCATCTTTTCTTTATTAGCTGATGAGTGGAACTCTTTATTGATCTGTTTTCTGCGGTAACGAATTTGGCAGTGTAATCTGTTGTGTCGCTGGATGCATCGCCCTCCTCCTCCTTCCAGTTCTAGCAAAGAACACCTATGTCTCGGAGAATGCTCTCATGCCTGGTATCTTATTTTCTTGTTACTTTGCTAACGATATGATTTCTTCGGTCGACAGAATTTAGCAAATATTGTCATCCTATAGCCTGTATCAGTTGGTTCCAGGGGTTATGAGTTTTCACTTTTGATGTATTGTGGATTAAGAAGGTTGCGCATACAACTATATTCTAAGAAGCAAATGACTGACGTCTTATCCCTTCGTCCTTTTGCATTTATGCTGCCTAAATGGAAGATAATGTTATTATTGCAACCTTATGGATGGTTTAAAAGCCAGTCTTTTCATGTTAGTCAAGTTTTGGAGAATATAAGCCTCACAAAACAACCTATACATAGTTTTCCTTATGTTGGGGTTATATGTTAAATGTAGAAGTATTCTTGAATTTAGTTTTGTAACGTTAATGATATCAAACAAATTTAGGAGGCTTTTCCTTGCAGAAATTATTGTATTTATTTTCATTAAAATATCAGATTCACAGTAGTGTCAGTGTTTGATGCTTTCTCTAGGGAAACATCATATGAAGCACAAGTTTTATATTTCATTATAATGACCTCATGTAATCTTTTTGGGCAAGCATGTTTTAAATGAAACATTTTAGAATTTTTATTTTTTTGCAATTTTTGTGAATTTTTTTGTGATAATTAATCTTTCGGTAGTATAAAACTATAATTGAGTTGCTAAAAAAGTGGAAATTTGCAAATATGTATATAGTCTTTTTAGGTTTTGTTGGATGGTAACTATTTGAGTATAGTCCTATATGATGTTTGCTCCTAATAGGATCTGTGCAATCACAACTGAATTGAGCGCAAACCTTTTTGAAAAATTTTATGTGTTCTTGACTGATTACATTATTCCTTATTTAAATATCCAACTATGATTTCATGACCTGTCTTTAGTAATAGTTGGTTCATCTTTTTATTTAATTTATACTTTGCTACTCCTTGAGATTTGTCTATTTTATTTTGTTTTTTTCAATGAAATATTTTGAAGAAATGAATATCATAAAGTCAATGGTTTTCATTCAGAGATTATAATATTTAATTCTGTCTGCGTTTAATGTCATATTTATATTTTGCCCTTAATATTATACAAATATGAAAATTAATATGTTCTTAGGATTTCATTATTTGGATTGATCTTCGAACTTGAAATTGATGCACATTGTTCCAATTTAATTTACACGGAAGTCATTACAAGTATTTTATGATGTACTTTACTGCAGTTGTTTAATCCATTATGTGGACTATTTTATATTATTTTTGAGCAAACTATTGGATGTGAATATTCATTAACGTAATAATCATCCTTAGCTTTATCTCAACTATTTGGGGTCTCTAGATTTGAATATTGAAGTTATAAATCTCCTTTGCTATAGTTTAAAACTAGAATTGACTTTATAAGATATATGATTTTATTAGTACTAGTTTATTATATACCTAATGTATGCTATAATTCCAAGTAGTTAAAGGTTATACTAGTTTCTATAATTTATATTTTAATAGAAACTCATCTCAAAAGAATTAAAAATCAATAATGCCGAGTACAGAAACTACTGGACAGGAAAACTCTTTTGAAGAGATTGAAATCAAAGCTAAAACTGAGATTTGAACCTTGTTTATAACATTTGAGGCAATTTAAATGATTTTAATTTTCAAGAAATAAAAAACTATTACTTCTAAATGAACATCAGTGTATGCTGTCACTTCTTGACCATTTTTGCCTTGCGATTATGTTATTATAATTTTATTATAAGTGAATCTGTATGCCTCGTGAATTCCTTGCATAATATGCACAACGATAAAAATTTTATTAGGTTGACTAATGGTTTTATTCTAGGATATTTGATTACCTTTTTGTTGTGTAGATTTGGCAAACACTTCTATGAGGAAGAGTGTTCTCCCACGCTAATTTTTAAGTTCCAAAGCCAAAAACATGATCAAGATTTCACATCATTTTGGCCACTATTAAAGCTAGTTCCATATATGATTCACTTCACTTTTACTATTCTTTGAACATGCATCATACACATCAAAAGTTGTCCTGATGATTTGATATATGTATAGTCTCGGTCCTCGTAAATCAACTGAAATTCAACACATATGGTATTTTAAGAGGTTGTTCTTTGTCATTAACTTTGAGATGCACTTCTTCACGTGAAGTTTTTAGGTCTAAATGTAGTCTTTATGTTGTTTAATATATGCTTGATGTACTCACACATTATCTTTAAGAATAGTGGACCTTCATCCTGTGGTGGTTTTTGTGCTGTAAAAGAAATGAATGTTGTTGGTCTTGCATTTTGAGTTTTTTATATCAGCTTAGAGGAGAGCAACTATTCTCCTATAAAGTGGATAAAAAAATTGATCTTACATATATTTATCTAAGGTTTCATTTATGGTGCTCAAATATTCAATTTAGTTTACCATAAATAGTATTACTTGTTAGTTTGACTCATCAAATGAAGTACCTATATCTATTTTGTCCCTCAATACTTGCATGTCAAAGAGCTCTGAGTGGAATGTTTTCTGGTTCTCATAATAAAGGTAAAAGGTTTTGGTCCGTCTCTTGAAATTTCTTAAACTAAATATTCATAGTTCTTTGCATAAAATTCGATTTGTAAATTGCCTTATGTCCTACTTATCTGTAACTGACTTTATACCTACTATTTGTGCCCTATTTTCAGTTTATCAAATATAAAAAAAATCTTCTATTCTTGCACAATTATGAACAAGGTGCTTTAGAAGTAGTCTGAATTTTCACTCAATGAAGTTCATTGATGCATCCAATTAAATGTAAAATTGGACTGACCATTGTTTCTGGATTTTTTTTTCTGCATGGAGAAGGAATCTTCATGGAGTTCTTCGTGACTTACGCTGAATTTTAAGCAATTTATAATTTTTGCAATGTGATGCTGTTGTTTTGTTTTATTGAACTTGGATACCTCTCATGATTCTTTTGCCTTTTGTCATTATTACTTGGATCTGTTATAGTAATCTTTTTTTTTTATCTGTTATAGTAATCTTGTTTTGTTAGATAATTGCTAATTTTTATCATGCAGATGTGCTAAGTTAGGGTTCTTTTAACAGGTTCAGCAAATCCTATGTTTTCCAATCAAGATGTACTGGAAGCAAATAGATTTGTCAAAGATATTTATGAAAAGAGAATCTTGAAAGATGGATCTGGAATGTATGTATTTTTCATAAATCCAGCTTTTGTTAACTGGAATGTCAGCCCTACACTAGTCTGTTTCTTGCCACTAATTAATTTAATTTGGAATATTGCACGGCTTGCTTTGTCTGGTTTGTTGATGCGAGAATTGTACTTTGAATAAAATATGCTAATTTAAGTTATCAATCATCGATTAACCTGTTGCTTCCGGGTGCCTTGTGGTATGTATTGTAATATATGCACTTTTTTAATTGTGTTTATTTTTGAATTTTCTTCATCACATAAGTTTTCTCAATAATGCTTAAGCTGTTTCATTAAGATGGGGTATCATTGTCCACAAACAGTTGTCACATGATTTCATATGTTAATTTTTTGGAATGTTTATGCGCATTACACCAAAATCTTTTGTATTTATAAAATTAACGGCCTTATCATTTTTTTCAACTATTGAACCTGTGTATTTACACTTTTTTTTATCAAACCCATTGAGAACTTAACAAAAGTGCAAAATATGGGTTGGTGTTTTGTTGTGAATTACAAAATTTGAGTAAGAAATTGAAAAATAGAGGTGGGAGGATGATAGTTTTCTAAATCTTCTTACCATTGCTTTGAGTGTTATGCATGAAATTGCCCCACTAAATCTTCTTACCATTGCTTCTATTTTTACGATTGCATAAGTGTAAAAAAGGAGGATGAATGTGAAAGAAACTTGTTAGGCCACTGTTTAATAGAACTCTTGCTTGATGAATTGTGTTTTGTATTTCCTTCATTGGAAGACACCAAATATTCTAACCTCCAACTTAACACGTGTGCATCACAGTGATGCTTTGACACCTATGTTGCCAAAGCTCACTGTAGATCATAGGAAAGATTTTGATTAAATTTTATCCGGGCAATATGTACATGTCAACAATCCTAGCTTATTGTATCAGTGCTTCAATCACAAAAGAGTAGTGAGTGAAGTGCAACCTTATGTTGGCTACTTAAATTTTGGACACAAATGGCCTGGCTTAGAATTTCACAGAACCTTTCTTTTTCCAAGAAGAGATCATATATTTGCAAGAAGACATTATATATTTGCACGATAAATTTAAACTAAATGAATATGCAAGGCTTAGTGATGAAGTTGAAAAAATTCCATACTGGTATAAGGCTAATGATGATGATGATGAGCAATAAAGCCAAAAAAAGAAAGGAATTTCTTGAAAATGATAATTTTTCATATAAGTTTTCAATTTTTTGATAAGTGTGATTAACCATCTTGATAAAATTTGACAACTAGGAAGAGGGGTTACCTCATGCATTTCAAGTACATGTGAACGAGCCATCTAAGAAATAGCTAAGCTGGTCTATTAAAATCATTATAATGTGATAGGCATGTGCAACTAATTGTTTTCTGATTAGATTCGAAACCAAGGGCCATATTAGTAAGCTAAAAGAAAACTTAAAGGCATGCCATAGAATACCATAAACATTGTGTATATGTAGATATTAAGGGGTTGTTTGGTATCGATTGGATTTAAGTTTAGTGGGATTTAGTAAATCCTGTAAATTGGGATTTAGTAAATCTTGAGGGTGTTAAATTCTGAAAACTGTTTGGTATGATAAATGTTAAATCCGTTAAATCATGAGAAATTGGTTGGCAACATATTTCAAGATTTATGATAGTTAGGGATTTAAATGTGAAGAGGTAGTGCTGAATTACATCAATAAGTTATTTGTAAATTTAATGTGCAGTTAGGGATTTAATGTGCTTTGAATTTAATTTGCATGTTAGGGATTTAATGTGCTTTGAATTTAAGAATTATTAACTTTAATTTTAATTATCTTTAATAAATTAAATGATAAATATATAATTAGAAGCTAGTTTAGTTATTACTAATTATCAAATTAATTATTAATGTGTTAATTATCAAATTATTTATTATATTACTAATTAATGATGCAATTAATTATTTAAGTATTAAACTAATTTAATGACAATTATACTACTAATAACTATAATAACCAACAAATTACAAATATTAATTCAACTAATTTAATAACAATTATGCAAATAATTATTTAATTAAACTAAATTAAATTACTTAGTTATACTACTAATTATATAATTAATCAAATTAATTATTAGTATTTAAATTATATTAATAAGTAGGCCGCCTAGGTTTGCTTTTCGCTTCGTCGCTTTTCCTCATTGCCATTTCTTCGTGGTTGCTTCGGCTACGCGTGCTTCGCACGAAGGGAGCTCGCTCGCTGCTTCGTCTCTTTGAAGACGTCGGATCAGAAGTCACGACGGGAGCTTGCTCGCTGCGTAGGTAATCATCTTCGTCTCCTCCTTCCTTCAAGATGGGAGCTAGCTCACTTTGCAAGCTTGTAAATCCTGTAGTCCCTAAATCTATAAATCTGCCGAATGACGGGATTTACGAGGGATTGGGATTTACTGCGCACTCGAAAATTGTTTGATAGGATTTACCATAAATTCTGTGTAAATCCTGCGACAAATCCGATACCAAACAGCCCCTAAATGAGTTATTAATCTTAAAAAATAAACTATATAACATTAAATTCAATACTCATATTTGATAACTCAGAAACATAAACATTTTGATGCTCAACTATGCTAAATGCTCTGAAGACCAACATAATACTAGAAATAAAAGCTCATAAATAATCCATGGATATTTTCAAGGAATTGAGCCTATTTATGCACGACACTATTAGCCTATTAGGTTCAGTATAAAAGCATTCGTTTTAAGTTTTTTAGGCTTTAATGCTGAAAATGAGCTTTTGTGCCTGCGAGCTTTATTCCAATTGAACATATATGCATGAATATGGGATATGTACAAGCTCATAGTAGACTTAGATGCTTATTTGATGAGAATACTTCATATTTGTAGTTGCTTGGTATGACTTTGAGATAGTAGATAAAATAACCTTCACGAGCATATTCTTGGCGATTGTTACTGGAAAAGATGGCCTGAGAGACTATCTGTTAGGCAATACTAAGAATTTGAGGATCCTCTCAAAGTAATTGCTTGTAGTCGATTATAGACTTTACTTTAGTGCCTTGGTCAGAGATCCTATCTTTGAAGTCTTAGGCACTCGTATCAATTCATAAATTAGGGTAGATTTAGGGCAATTGTCAGCATCCCTTTACAGTTATCTAACCCATTGTTAGATAATTTTATTTAGAGGCATGTATCCCTCCTCTACCATACATTGGCGATGAGCGGTGATAGTGGTGGTGGGCGGTAGATGACAGTGGCGATGATGGCTTGTGGAGACAATAGCAGAGAATTTCCGGTGTATTTATAAATCTAACAGTTTTCAAATACACCAAAATTAAACTAGAGGGTGAATTTCAAATATTTTAAAAATTTTACTCTGCATTTCCTTAACTTGAGACTAAACACTAATATTTGATCATGAACAAAAAAGTTACAATTGTGGCATACAAAATAGGAAACATATTCTGTATCTTAATGCCTTTAATATCTAGGATTGGGTCATACAATGACATGCTTTGGATTTCTGAAGATCTCTTGGATTAGATTTAGGTCACAATTTGCGCACGTATGTGTATGGCTCTTCTCACAATTCATGCTATTGGTGGATTAACTAAGGGCATGCATATTATTGTCTGTAGGTTAGTGAATTAGAGGTACCTCGATCTTCTTCTGGGGATATCTGATTGCTATATGTGATGATATCTGATCTAGGTTTTTGCAGGAAGGCAAATCAATGATATCTATTGGTTTTTCCTCATGCCCTCTTGGATACAAGGTTTCTAGAGGATTGGTGGCTTTGTTAGTGCATGCAAGACGAAAGATTTTTTTTTTTGTGAGGTGATCTCTTGGTTTGAGATTCTGGGGGTTTCTTTTTTGTTCTTTTTCTTTGCACGGAGTTGTCTTTGAGAATTGAAAAAGGGTTGATGAGTCTTACTTTGTGCACCAAATTTGTGGCTTCTTTCCTTTTTCCTCTTTTGTGCACATAAGCTTGGTTGAAGTTAAAGCACTCCAAGCTTGGCATTTCTTAGGCTGTGTTTTCTCTCTTTTGTGATTGTTTCAGATGCATCATTTTAATCTTGGTTGTTGGTTCTACAACCCTTATTTTGGAACCTTTTTTAGCATATCTTAAGAGTGCATCTTGTAATATTTTTTCGGGAGAGCTAAAGATCTTCTTCTTTGAAATCATCTTGCATACAATGCCTACAAAAAGTACTTTTTGAGGACATGCTTTGAAAACTAAGGTGCGCTCTAAAGATATGAGCACTTCTGGTTGGATTATCCGCTGAAAGGGAATACTGTTGTCTTTTGCAAAGAAGCAGCTTTAAGAACCCAATAAATAATATGGGTCATGAGTGATATGGACGGATGATTTTAATAGGATTTTTTCAAGCGAATTAAATTAATCTTGAAACATTAACAAGGTATAACACAAAAAATCAGCCGGGTAGATAATATTGGTCACAAGTTGTTAGCATGGATGTAGCTTATTAAAACTGATATCAAATCCAGGCTCACGTGGTATCTTTGCCATCCTGGTCTTCATGCGAACTGTCCAAAATGGTTAGGCGTGTTAGCCAAGGTAGTGATGGTCATGATGGCATTCAACATTGCTTTATACTAGGAATTCGAAATCAAGAAACAAGTTGTCAAATGTTGGTTTCATTTGACGGGCTCCCTTTTTGCATTTCGTAATAAATACAACTGAGGACAAATTTTTTTTTTTTTCTCAAGAAAATCCCCTATTCTTCTAGCAGTGGGACAAACAATTTCGTTGCTTTGCTCATTGAATGTCAAAACTGCAAAAGGTAAGCAGCATATGTGAATTTTTATTGTTGTCAATATTAAAGTCAAAGGATCAGTATCATCTGCTTTTCCCAACCACTTGTGGTCAGCTTTATGGATCCTCCTGCATTCATTTATGCCTAGTAAAACAAGTGGTGTCAAATTTAGTTTACACAGGTTTTAACCACTCCTTTTCCATCCCATTTTTTTCATATTAATTCTATTTGCCCTTTTTGTTGGTGCATATTCTGCCATTTATTATACATATGCTTGCTACCTTTATTTGTTGGGAATATTTAATTGCTTAGCTATTACAAAAATATAATGATTTGTATTCTATATTTGTAAACGTGCTCTTAAAATTCTTCAAGTGTTAGTTGTGCTGTCAATTAAATTTTTTAGTTGGACTTTTATAAGGGTTACTGTAATTAATGCAATTCAACAAGTCTCTCAAGCTCAGATTGTTATGCTAGTTGAAATATTTTAGTGCGTGGTGTGCTTTTGTTAACGAGGCTATCTTTAATCACATTGTATCCAATCTTTCAAAAATTTTTTTTTTTCTTGCAGGTATAATATATGTTCTGATTTTAGCTTATCTATGTCAGGGAGATTGCAAGATTGATAGGGAAGCACATGGAAGATGTGGGTGCTGAGGTTTATTTTCATAAATTCAAATATCATAATCTTCGGTTCCATCCTCTGTGTTTCTTCTCTTCTACCCCTCGCACAGCAGTTCTGCAAAATAGCAGCGCTTGTACATTAAATGGTGTCAGTCCTGTGGGTATTATACGAGCTCCTCGTGGTGATGGAAAAGAATCATTTGTATTAGTTACCCCTTATAATTCAGAGAATATTAAATGGAATGAAGCCTTATCACTAGGCCTTGCCTATTCAGTCTTCTCTCTTCTTAGCCGAGTTGTATGGCTGGCAAAAGATATTGTCTGGCTTGCTGCTGATTCACGGTATGGCGAGTATACATCAGTTGCTTCATGGCTTAAGGATTACCATAATCCTATTTTCTCTAGCGATTCTGGGAAAATTGGTATTGACATGTGTTTTGAAAAAACAGAAAATCATGTGGAGGACGAGTCTTCATTTGATGGAGCAGCCTATGATGATTTTAAACGTGCTGGAACTATGGCCGCTGCTCTTGTTGTTAAGGTCATGGATAAGGAAAGAAGTGAGAGGGACCGTGTTGATATATATGCCGAGGCATCAAATGGACAGATGCCAAATCTTGACCTGATAAATATTGTCCATTACTTGGCTGTTCATAGACAGGGTTTACATGTGAGAGTTGGGACATTTGGCTTTTTAATTAATTCTGTACTCCTCAAGCATGTTGGTAAAACATTGCAGCGACTGACCAGGCTGGCTGAAAGCTTAAATCCTGGATGGAAACTGGGTGTTAATTCTGCTGATTTTGTTGAAGGCACTGCTACACTTGCAAGTTCAATGTATTACCAGGTAATTTTAATTTTTATGTTTTACTAGCCATGTTGGGATCTAAATGTTTATCACCTTTCCTTTTCCTGCTTCAGGCCCTTGGGGTGCCCACTGGGCCTCATGGTGCTTTCCGAGATTTTCAAATTGATGCGATTACCATGGAGCTCTCGCCCAGGACTTCTCTAACTAATGATAATGGCATATCTTCCTTTCTCTTAAGGGGTGGCAGGTTGGTATGAATGAATCTATTAATCTTTTCTTGCAATGGAAGGGGTTTTCTATTATATTTGTGATGGCCGTTTGTGTGTATTATGGGATTTAAAAGAGATTCATTGAATCACAATAGAATCTTAGTTATTATCGGCAAGCTTGTTTAATAGACCCATTTGATTCAATGGGAGCTAGATTGGCATTAGCCAAATATTTCCCTTAGATGATTAGTGAAATCCATCAAGTTTTACTTTAAACTTGGGGATCGAGGATTCCCATAAAAAGAAACTGATAGGAATCAATAGGAAACACAGAAAATAATAGCTGAAATCAGAATTTCAGCAGATTAACCAAGCAGTTTTTTAGGTTTTTATGGATGAAAACACAAGGAAAACACTCTTGATTGTTAGGAGATAAAAAGAAATAGCGAGATACAAACGATCCTCTGTTCGAGAGGAGGATCAATCTCTCCAAAACTCTCTAGATGCCGCTAGAGCCCAAGACACCAAAGAGCACTAAAAAATTAGCCACAAAAATGATGCCCTAACCATAATACAAACTCCTACTTAAAGCAAACACAAAATTAACAACAAATGACTAAATAGTCCTCAGGAAAATAACCCTAGATAGGACCCCACCCCAAGGGGGGCGGAATCAACAGCCTGTGAACCAGCAGGCACAAGCCGGCCCATAGGTTGGGCCTGCTGGACCGGTCCCTCCTAGACCGGTCCATGCGACCAGTCCACACGTATCAATACCCTGCTCCCAAAGAACCATCTTGTCCTCAAGGTGGAAAGATGAGAATTGATATTTCACCCTTTCGTAGGGCTCCCATATAGCATCATAATCCGGAAGGTCCTTTCACTTAATGAGCACTTCTTTGACCTCCCTCTCCCTAGTGTACCCCTTGTAGCTCCATGGGTTCCAAGACCACTTCTAAATCTTCAGTCAATGCTGTTGGCAACTCTAAATTGACTGTGTGATCCCCTAAAGCTCTCCTCAACTGTGACACATGAAACACTGGGTGGATGATGGTTGTTGGAGGCATCCTCAAACTGTATGCTTCTGCTCCAATTTTCTCTAATATCTCATAATGGTCGAAATATCTTGGAGCCAACTTCTCATTCCTCCTAGAGGTGTCTGTCCTCTGTCTGTAGGGCCTTAGCTTTAAGAACACCCTTTCCCCAACCTCAAATTGGATGTCATTTTTATGCCCATCCGTCTGTTTCTTCATAACCTGTTGAGCCCTCAACAGATGCTTCTTCAATTCTTCCAACACTCTGTCCCTCTCCTCCAAGTATGCTTCTACTGAAGAAACTAGGGTTTTACTCTGCCCAAAATACACCAGGTGAGGTTAATCTCTTCCGTACAACACCTTGAATGGGGTCATCTCCTTCTGTCCATCAGTCTGTGGGTGGTAGGCAGTGATCCTCTTCAGTACTGTCCCCTGCAGTTTGAATAACTCTCCAGAAATGACTGAGGAATATTTTATCCCAATCGGATACTATAGCCTCTGGTATCCCATGCAGTATGACCACCTCCCTGATGAAAGCTGATGCTACTGTCACTGTCATGTAGGGGTATCGTAGGGGAATGAAATGAGCATACTTTCTTAGCCTGTCTACCACCACTAAAATCACGGTGAAGCCTTCAGATCGAGGCAACCTGTTTATAAAATTCATGGAAACCTCCTCCCACACCCGATCTGGTAAAGCTAGGGGCTGCAATAATCCTCCTGGAGCCATGGCAATGCACTTATTCCGCTGACAGACCTCACAGTTGGCTACCAACTTCTCCACATCTTTGTGCATCCTCTTCCAATACAACTCTGAGGCGAGTCTCATGTATGTCTTTTGCACCCCTGAATGACCCCCTATAGCGCTCCCATGGAACTCCTGGAGCAGATGTGGAATATGAACTGATGTCCTAGGCATAACAAATCGCCCTTGGTACAAGAGCCTCTCCTCTTCTAAAGAATAGCCTGGGTGGCTACTCTCATCCTTCAATAAATCTGCCATAATCCTTCCCAGCTCCTCAGCCCGTGCGCTCCCCTTCTTAAGGGCCCCCCAATCCAACATCAGTGGTATCAACATTGCTATCGTCTGTAACTCCCCCATACATCTGGACAAGGCATCCTCTGCCTTGTTCTCTGTTGCTGGCCTATACTGAATTTTAAAGTCATATCCTAATAACTTTGACAGCCATCTCTGGTGCTTCTCTGTCACCATCCTCTGCTCTAACAAATACTTCAGGCTCCGCTGATCCGTCCTGACGATGAAATGCCGACCCAACAAGTAAGGTCGTCACTTCTGGATGGCTAGCACAATGACCATCAATTCTCTCTCATAGACTGACTTTAGCTTGACTCTAGTTGTCAACACCTGGCTGAAGTAGGCGATGGGTCGATGGCTTTGCATGAGTACTGCTCCCAATCCATACCCTGAAGCATTGAAACACTAAGTGAAATCGGGTAGGGCCAAGACAGGCATGGTGGTGATGGCCTTCTTTAATATCTCAAAAGCTGCTGTGGCCGCGTCCCCCATAAGAAACCATCCTTTATCAATTATTTTGTCACCGGTCATGCGATGGTGCTATAACCCTTCACGAAACTCCAGTAGTTGCCAGTCAACCCTAGGAATCTCCTTAGCTCCATGAGATTCTTGGGCAGTAGCCTTCTCAACATAGCCTCAATTTTGGCCAGATCTGCAGCTACACCCTCTTGAGAGACTACATGCCCCAAGTACTCCACACTGGCCTGGGCAAAGAAACGTATCTTCAGATTGACCCTCAGCTGATGCTCCTATAACACCTCTAAAACTTTCCTCAAGTGCTCCCAATGCTTCTCATCTCACTTGCTATAAACCAGAATGTCATAAAAAATTATATTTAATATTTATTTTCATTTTATGCAATTTTTAGATTTGAGGCTTACGCCTCGTCTTATGAACGAAAAACGTCTTAATACTCAATTGTGCAATTTAAAACTTTGCTCGTAAGTGACGAGATACTCTTCTCTTTTCTTAAATAAGATATTAACAATTATAAAATTATAAGCTAGAACAAAAGTTAATATGTTCCTATCACCGTCATTACTTCAAACCCATACTCATCATGAATGTTTTTAAAATTATCTTCCACTCTACCAATATGTCCATTTAAATCTCCTCCAATAAAACTCCTTTCTTCATGATGTATCATTTGTATTGCTTCTCTTAAGTCATTCCAAAATTTTAATTTTAAACACATCCAAACCTACTTAAGGAGCATAAGCACTTATAATATTAATAATCATAACATTAACAACAATATTTAAAACTATAATTCTATCTTCAATTCTATTAATCTTTATAATATTATTCCTAAAACTCTTATCTATAATCACACATGTATCATTTCTAGTACAACTCGTACCTGAATACCATAGTTTAAATTTTAAATTATCAATCTTCTTAGCTTTCTCTCAAACCCATTTAATTTTTTGAATTCATAGAATATTTATCTTCTTATGAATCATAATGCCTATTAATTCAATTAATTTGCTTGTAAGAGAATCTATATTTTAAATTCATATCTTAATTCTAGTTTCATGGACTAGCTTTTTTGCCCACATCCATCCATAATGTGGAAACTCTTGCTTATTTAACACTGCGCCCGGGCGCCGGTGTAGCAACTCTTGCACACTTTTGCTGTATTTAAGTCATACAGGGCGTCGCTTCTCGGGAACTCCCTAGCATTAACACAATGTGTTAAAAGATTCATGTCATTATTGTTCAACACCTGGCTGAAGTAGGCGATGGGTCGATGGCTCTGCATGAGTACTGCTCCCAATCCATACTCTGAGCATCTATCTCCACTATTAAAACCTAAGTGAAATCGGGTAGGGCCAAGACCGGCATGGTGGTCATGATCCGTAGCTACACCCTCTTAAGAGATTACATGCCCCAAGTACTCCACCATGGCCTGGGCAAAGCAACATTTCTTCATATTGACCCTCAGCTGATGCTCCTGTAACACCTCTAAAACTTTCCTCAAGTGCTCCCAATGCTTCTCTTCTCACTTTGTGTAAACCAGAATGTCATCAAAAATTATATTTAATATTTATTTTCACTTTATGCAATTTTTAGATTTGAGGCTTACGCCTCGCCTTATGAACGAAAAACGTCTTAATACTCAATTGTGCAATTTAAAACCTTGCTCATAAGTGATGAGATGCTCTTCTCTTTTCTTAAATAAGATATTAACAATTATAAAATTATAAGCTAGAACAAAATTTAATATGGTCCTATCACCTTCATTACTCACTTCAAACCTATACTCATCATGAATGCTTTTAAAATTATCTTCCACTCTACCAAAATGTCCATTTAAATATTCTCCAATAAAAACTCCTTTCTTCATGATGTATCATTTGCATTGCTTCTCTTAAGTCATTCTAAAATTTTAATTTTAAACACATCCAAACCTACTTGAGGAGCATAAGCACTTATAATATTAATAATCATAACATTAACAATAATATGTAAAATTATAATTCTATCTTCAATTCTATTAGTCTTTATAATATTATTCCTAAAACTCTTATCTATAATCATACATGTACATTTCTAGTACAACTCGTACTTGAATACAATAGTTTAAATCCTAAATTATCAATCTTCTTAGCTTTCTCTCAAACCCATTTAATTTTTTGAATTCATAGAATATTTATCTTCTTATGAATCATAATGTCTATTAATTCAATTAATTTGCTTGTAAGAGAATCTATATTTTAAATTCATATCTTAATTCTAGTTTCATGGACTAACTTTTTTGCCCACATCCGTCCATAATGTGGAAACTCTTGCTTATTTAACACTGCGCCCAGGCGCCGGTGTAGCAACCCTTGCACACTTTTGCTGTATTCAAGCCATACAGGGCGTCGCTTCTCGGAAACTCCCTAGCATTAATACAATGTGTTAAAGGATTCATGTCATTATTGTTCGACAATTTTTCAATGGTATTATTATATTCTTTAGGCATGATTTTTCATCTATTGTTTGTGATCTTCACTGGTGCAGTGAGGGAATATGAATTAGTGCTCATGTATCAGTGAGAATGTAAGATGACAATAATGAGAGTTAAGAATTGCGGTTTGCAGATGTGGCTAAAAGTTTTGCCTGGATGGCTTGTTGTGAAGTAGTAGATGCGAGGATAGTTTGTTCGTAGCGGTGGCAAGCAGCTTTTGGTACAAATAAGAAGCCGGCAAGTCAAAAAAGTTATATCATTGGTTGTAGAAATATTTTGATAATTTATGCCATATCCGAGTTGGGTAATACTAGTTTGAGATTCTTTGCATAAACTAGGCCTGGTATATGCATGATTCATATATCAGATCAAGTTAAAACTTATAGGCTTTCTGTGGCAGGCCCTAATACAACCCTGAAGATTTGTTTGTATCAATTTATGTTCTGCTTGTGTGTGCGCCAATGAGCATGTGTCCTCATGCAATATGCAAGTATTTTTGTTAATAAAAATTTGAACCGTCTCTCTTCTTATGCATGTCTTTATGCACATCTTTTTGTCTACATTATGCACATACATGTGACGTAGGAAATACTTGGATATTCATGTGTCATGCATGCCAATTTGGCTTGGGCCTTGTGTGGTAATGATACCCCACGCCTTGCTAAATAGTGTTATGTTGGTCTTTTGTTATGATGTGTTGTCCATCAAAGCAGATTGATGTTTTTGTAATTATTTTTAAGTTTGCTATGCTATTGTAATATTCTCCTGTTTGGTAAAAACATTGTAGAATTGATTTTGCTGTCATGTGAGCCTCTACATGTATGTGTTCCCCTAGGCATGCAATCTTACGGATAGGCTTATGGGTAATGCTATAGTCTCCAAATAAAGCCGCTCATAAAATTCTAATTTTTTGATTCTTGTGTTTGTGATGTGAATGCTTACATTATTTATATAAAAAAGTGCTAGTATTCCATACAGGCATAAATGTTATGGTGGTGTACGTTAATAAAAACTTCATTTTTTTTGTGTGAATCTATTTGGGGAGTTGAGCATTATTCTATGCTTAGAGGAGATATTATTGTGCACATGCACTTGCGGCTTTGAGTGCAAACCCTTTTTTTTTTCCTGGACTGTTTGCTCACAAGCACACACTTGAGCCAGCACAGAGTACCTTATATAGATCATCTAATGTTGGTTTATTTTTCCCCACAATAGATAACTTGTAACTTGTGCATGCATGTAATATACTTATGCATACATATTTGTATATCTCAAAATTATTCTACTCTTCAGGTACTTCATGAACATGGAAAATTACTTCAGTAATTAACAGTATTTTTTTAGTGGTATTTTCTGTATCTTAGTTTTTACGTGATTTTTGCCTCATTTGTTTCCTACTTTTTAGAGTATGTTTTTATTACTAGTTGCATGACGTCATGCACTTACTGCAAATACACTGCTCTTGTCATTTTATTATTGTTGACATGTGGCAACTCTTACATGACTCTTCATGCTCTCTCTGTAACGTACTGGAAACATATAATGCAGGTTGATTGAAGGAGTCATTCGGTCGGTGAATAACCTCCTGGAGAAGTTCCACCAATCTTTTTTTCTATACTTCTTAACAGCTCCTAATAAGTTTGTCTCGGTTGGCGTCTACATGATTGCATTTGCACTGCTTGTGGCTCCTCTTCCCATAGTGGCCGCTGCTCTTTTTTCCAGTACTGCAAATGCGAGGTCTTTAACTGCCATATCGAACAGTAAGCCCACTAATTCCAAGCCTGTAACAAGGTCTGGATCATGGAACTGGCTCCATTCAGCAAAATTGGTGTTCCTTGTTCACCTATGGGCAGTTATCGTCTCCTTACTTCCATACTTTATCTCCCAAGTACCCCACACCAACTCAACAACGAGCATGCTCTCTTGGTCTCTTTCCTCTCTTTTAATACTATACCTTCTAACGCGTGTGACAAAGTCATACATTGAAGGCTACCAATGGGAAGTTCTGAAGTCGGTTATGATTGCTGCTGCTTCAATAGGCCTAAGCCTTATGTCTATCATCAACTTCTCAACTGCTCAGGTTGGATCAATGCTTCTTGTTCCAATGTGTCTCATGGTCCGGCCACTGAAGCAACCAATACAGGTATCGTTCTTTCTGGCAGCATTGCTCAAAATTTTGAATATATTGCTTGCAGTGGTGGCATTTCCTCCAGCTTCATTGGCAATATTGAAAGGATGTCTTCGTGGATTCGAGAGCATTAACATTGGTGATTTTTGGGAATGGTCCGAATTCCTATGGGCTTGGAATAGTGCTACCTATTTATTTGTAGCTCTGGTGCATCTTCCATGCTGGTACTTATGCGTGCATATTCTGCTACATAATTGACAAGCTACTAAATTTTGAAAGCGAGTGATTTTTCAAGGGATTTGAAATTTAGTGTGGTCTCCTTGGGTTAGTATTTTCTATTTATCTGACAGAAGAAGCAAAGACTTTAATTTCATATGAACACAATAATTTTTCAATTTGTTTAGCTTCTGCAGAGCGCCAAAATCCCTTGGATTATTGAAGGTATGTCTTTCATTTGTGCTTGCCATGCAATTTATAATTAGGGTGATGAACTGGACTACTTCAATCATATATGAATGCATGGATTGAAGTTGTTGGTATATGGCCTTTGTTGCTTTAGATTGTTATACTAAAATCTAACTTAGGTGGCTGAAATGACTTACAAATCTTTTTACTTTCTTTTTTTATTTCTTTTGCAGTGCAATTTCTTGTTTTAATATTTAGCTTATATTGATGGTTATCCGGTGGTTCCTTAAACAAACTGTAATATTATAATAGCTTTGTTGTGTGCTGTGAATAGGTCCAAATAAGTTGTGTTTTGTAAATGCAATATGTATGACAGCAATAAGTATGCAATTAGAAGTAAATTCTCTAATGTTTTATTGATTTGAGGTTAGGACATAAGATGAGTTATAAATAGGTAAGAATATGACTAATTATAAATAAGGATGGAATAATATTAACTATTGATCGATTAGGTGAATATTTAATTTTTAAAAGTCTTAGGCTGAAATTAAATCTTGGTCTCTATTTTGAGCATTAGAGAGCAAATTGTTTTGAGCTTGAGTGGTGGTTTTAAAATGCTTGAACGTTTATAAGCATTACAAAAATGTTGAGATAATAATATAAGTGAAAAGAAAAAAAATTTCTATGGATGAAGGCTTTTGTTATTGATTGTTTTCGATCTAAATTTCTTTGGTTAAGATTTACAATTCTTGCTGGATATTTGCAAGAGGTTGTACCTTGGTGTAAGCTTTTTTGTTGATGATATTCTTTTTTTTGATAGAACTAGAGAGGGAGTTGAAGGTAAACTTGAATTATGGAGATCAACTTTAGAGTTTAAAGATTTTCGTTTGAGTAGATCTAAAATTGAATATATGGAGTATAGTTTTAGTAGTAATATATTTAGTGGGGGATTATGACTTTGGGCGATCAAGTAGTTAATAAGAGTACAAGTTTTAGATATATTGGGTCTATTGTTCAGAGTGATGGTGAAATATATGGGGATATTATTAGTAGAATTTAAGTTGAATGATTGAAGTGGAGGAATGCATCGGGCTTGTTGTGTGATAGAAAAGTCCTGAAACTTGAGGAAAAATTCTATAAGATGTTGGTAAGACCTGCAATGCTTTATGGTGCAGAATTTTGGCCATTAAAAGAGAAGCATAATATTAAGTTAAGTGTTGCAGAGATGAGGATGTTCATGTGGATGAGTGGCTTTACTCTTAGAGATATGATACGAAATGAGCATATTTGTGAAAAGGTTTGAGTAGCTCCAGTGGAAGATAAGATTAGAGAGTCATCTTAGATGGTTTGGTTACATAAAACAGTAGCCTTCCAATGACTTGATTAGGAAAGTAAATGTATCAGATTTGGCTTATGTTAAAAAAGGTAGAGGTATACCTAAAAAGAATTGGTTAGAAAATATTAGAAATGACATTTTTTTATTATATTTAAATGAGAATTTGACTCTTAACCGAACACAGTGGAGAAAAAAGATTCATGTAGCCGACCTCACGTAGTGGGATAAAGGCTTGATGTTGTTGTTATTGTTATTGTTCCGATGTATATTTCAAGTGAATATTCTGGTGATTATTTAGGCTATCCATACTCTCCTCTTTAAGCAAATGTTTGAAATTCAATTTAGTGGTGGCCATTTGGTTTGCTGATAAAGAATGTAGAGTAATATAGATATAATATATTTAAAATTTTGTAATTTATTTGGATGAGTTTTTTGCTTAGCTTGAAGTCAAACGAATACAATGTCGAAGCCAATGATAGTAGTGTGGATGTCGTAGCAAGTGACCGTGATAATGATGGCAGCAATAATGACAGAAAATTTACTGCATAATATATCTAAAATTGATCTAATTGAATGATTTTTACTACATTAAAATTAAATTAGAGGGCAAAATTTTAGTAATTTAAAATTTTATACTTTATTTATTTTCTTCAAATCATACACCAATTTTTTTAAATTCCCTCAATTTGTAATATTTTACACCTATTTTATTTAAAGCTAAACCACCCTTTAAAAAAAAATCTCGAAAGTGCCATACAAATGTAGACATGAAATTCTAATTAGATTATTGTTCCTGCACATAATAAGTGATAGCCTTAACGCCTATTAAACCATAAGCTTCAATGACTATTAAAATTTTTGATGATCATAAACATGACTAATATTTTTGTTTAAGTTGATATAAAGAGTTAGTAGTTCATTAGGAGCTTTGTGCACATAAAATCACTAATGTTGAAAAGGCAAGTGGATCAAATTGAGCTGATGATCAAACTAATGCTAGTGCAAACCTGAAAATTTTTCCTTGATGACTTTGGATGATCAGAATAACTCATAAAATGAAAAGGTATTTCATAATAAATTCACATATTAAGAGTTGGCTTGTATGGTGGAGACTATGGATGGAAGCCATACATCTTTGAAAAAGAAATACTCATGTTTAAAGGAACATTATATTGGTTTAGAAATAATGCTTTTTATTGTCAAAGCTTGATTTTTATTCCATCAAAATAAAATAAAAAAGTATATACTTTGATAAAAAAAGTCTCAATTTTTATAAGCAATGATTAAAGCTTCATTTGGGATAGTTTTGTTACTGCTTTCTAAAATATTTTTTTAGTACAAAAATTTTTAGTTCAAGAAATTTTTATATTAAAAAGCTACTTTAGAAAACAACAAGAAATTTATCCCAAACGAAGTCTAAAGCTTCGTTTGGAAAAGCTTTTATATCGCTTCTTAAAATAAAATTTTAGTACAAAAATAATAAAAAAGCCGTCTCAAATGAAGCCTAAGTTGTCTAGACCTTAGACATCTAGCACCCACCACCACTTCAAAAAACATAGTAAAATGCATGTCTCAAGTACATATTCTACATATCAGCATAACATGCCATTATCTATTTGTTCATATTATGGCATATTTCTCACATTGGTAAGTTTAGATTAAATTATGAAGTAAAGTTTTTAGGGCTATTTATGAATCCACATGCAAAAGCACAAATCACACACAAACTCAATGTAAAAGGACCCAACTTAGTTTGGGTATAAAAAAATAGACTTTATTTGCTTTTGTATGTGTGCCTTCATTATAGGATCAGTGGATTCATATGATACTTTGAAATTTGTGAAGTTTTTATTGAACAAAAAATTATCTGGACTTTAAAAAATAGTGTTGTAGTACTATAAAAGTCTTAAATTATTATTTTACATAATTCTCGATAATCTGATTATTTTATGAAAATATGCATTTTTACTTAGTAGGGTTTGCTATTACCAACCACTATAGAAAACTGTACAGTTTCAACATATGCTCAATTACATTTTAACTGCTATTTGAATAACTGCTATGCTCTTATTACATTTTCCAGTACAATGATTTACTCGATTGTATTTAAATTCTTTTAAATATTTAGCAAAATATTTAATAAAAAAATTTAGAAATTTAGGTCAGCTTGTGTGGTCTACTGAGCTATTATAGCTCATTGTGATTTTACTTTTAGTTTTTAGGATCTAGAAAGGGGAAGGAGACTCTTGATTAGTAGTTCAAGATTAGATTTGAGTTTATATGTATTTCTCTATTTTGATTTTTATACAACCATAATTAGTTTATTATTCAATTTTGTAGCTTCTGCATGTAGCAATGTGCTGTAGTATAGATACATTTTGATGAAATGAAAGAAATCTTTTGGATGCGTTTATTTTCAGTAATTGAATGTTTTAGTACTAAAAGCTTTTTTAAAAAATAGTAAGAAAGTTATCTCAAACATAACCTAAGTTTTCAAAACCTCAGACATCTAGCACCCCACCACCACTTCAAAAAATATAATAAAATGCATGTCTCAAGTACATATTCTACATATCAGCATAACATGCCATTATCTATTTGTTCATATTATGGCATATTTCTCACATTGGTAAGTTTAGATTAAATTATGAAGTAAAGTTTTTAGGGCTATTTATGAATCCACATGCAAAAGCACAAATCACACACAAACTCAATGTAAAAGGACCCACCTTAGTTTGGGTATAAAAAATTAGACTTTATTTGCTTTTGTATGTGTGCCTTCATTATAGGATCAGTGGATTCATATGATACTTGGATAATGGCTTCTCAAATCACATGCCTAGTGATTGAACCAAAATTAGAAAGCTAGAGCATAGTGATGAAGGGAAAGTAACTCTTGAAGACAATATAACATAAGGATAACCAATATTAAAAATATCAATAAATGCTCTTTTTTTTTTAAAGAGTAGTGTGAAGGATGAAGGCCTTGGGATGAAATAGGATGATATTTGAAAGTGGAGATAATTCTGATTGTTTGCATCCACACCAAAAAATCACAAATAATCACAATGTTATAATAATCACCAAATCATTCTAAGAGAAGAATGATCACCAAACCAATCTTCAAATATTATAAAGCAATAAACATAATTTTACTCATTTAATAATTTTCTTTCATGGTTACATTGCCTTGCATTTGTAAGCCTTGTAATGTTTCAAATTCTATATTCTTTCACTTATAACTTAATTTAGGCTTCGTTTGGGACCGCTTTCTTCCTGCTTTATAAAGCACTTTCTAATATAAAAAGTTTTTGAGCTTGAAAATTTTTAACTATAAAGCTGTTTTAGAAATCAGTAAGAAAACTATCTCAAACGAAGCCTTAGTTAAAATAGGAAAGATTTATACAGATCAGACTCCTCATGGATTCCTACGCTATGAGAGGCTGACCACTACAAATATGGAAGGAGAGTGATATGAAACAAAAGTGAAAATTCAATAATAAGAACCCTTGATTTTCCCATTCCATTTGAAAAGAGAATGAGCCCCATTATATGAAGATCTCTTGGTTGATTTGAAGAAAGGGCTAATCATATTTGAATGGAACATGTTGATGCCTGATTTTCGATTGTTTTAGAACATTTAAAAATTTGCTAATTGAGGGAGGGCTAACAAACCCGGTAAGAGTGGAAGTAAAATTCATGCTTCTATTGTGTCTTCATGTTTGAGTTTCATGTAATCATTTTTTAAACTCTCTAAGTTTAATTAGAATATAGTTTCAAATTTTAATTTTGAAAAAATATGGATGAACTATTATAAGATATATCTAAGAAAAAAATATTTATTGGAGATGATTTAGTCAAACATATATATTTTAGGCTTCAGTTGGGATAACTTTCTTCTTGTTCTTAAAGCAATTTTTTAGTTAAAAAATTTCACGACCTAGAAATTTATATGCTAGAAAGTTGCTTTAGAAAGCAGTAAGAAAGCTTCCTAAACGAAGCCTTATGCTTAATACTAAGAGGACTTGTTGCGTCCTAGAACATTCACGGCGGTAGAGATATATAGAGTTTAGCATCCAACTTTATACAAAGATCCAACACACAGATAGATAAGAGAGGGGCAAGGGTCATAAAAGAAACCGAAATTTTTACGTGAAAAATCCTGAAAAAGGAAAAAAATCACGGGGCCTGACCCAATTAAAATAATCATACTTGTGTTTATTGTTGATTACAAATGAGTCACTTCCTAGGGGAGAAGGCATTGGCTCGATGTAACAAATATACATCATAGTGGAAGAATATGGTGATATTAGAGTTATTCTCAAGAGAGTGTTAGCTTGTTCGTTCGGTTTGTATGATCATAATTAGGCGATTGGGGTTGAAGAGATCATAGTTGGTGGGGCGATAGCGGTCGGAGGGACTGTAATCGGCGGGCGATCGTGGTCGGAGGGATCGTAGTTAGTGGGCTATGGTGGTCGGAGGGACTATAGTCGGTGGGCAACGGTTGTTGGAGGGACCGTAGTCGGCGGGTGAAGGTGGTCAGAGGGACTTTAGTCGGCGGGAGATGGAGGTTTGAGGGACCGTAGTTGGCAGGCCACAAAGGTGGAGAGATCGTAGTCGGCGGATGATGGTGGTCTGAGGGACCATAGTCGACAGGCCATAGAGGTTGGAGGGACCGTAGTCGGGCCGACTATGGTCGGAGGGATAATAATCAGCTAACAATGGTGGTCAGAGGCACCGTAGTCAGTGGGCAACAGAGGTTGAAGGAACTGTAGTCGGCGGGCTATATAAGTTAGAGGGATTGTAGTCAACGGGTGACAATGGTCGGAGGGAGCATAGTTGGTAGGCGATGATGGTCGGAGGGCGACGGAGGTCGGAGGGATCGTAGTTGGCGGGCAACAGAGGTTAGAGAGATCATATTCTGTGGGTGACGGTGGTTAGAGTGGTGTGTCAATGGTACCCAGATGGTGGTCGGTGGCTGGGCGAAGATCCGATAGTGATCGGTGGTTCGATGATGGCTGGCGGCCTGGCGAAGGTATGGTGGTTCTATGCAGCTGGGCGAAGGTCCGAAGGTTATCAGCAGACAGGCAGTGGTCAGGCGAAGGTTGGTGGCCAGCGGTGGTCCAGCGATGGGTGGTGGTACGACGACAATCGACGGAAGGGTGGTTGTCAGACGATGGTTAGTGGATGGGCGGTGGTCCGGCAATGATCCATGAATGGGTAGTAGTCCAACAACGGTCGGCGGAGCAGTGGTGGTCCGACGAAGATAGGCGGACAGGCGGTGGTCCGGTGGCGGTCGACGGTCGGGTAATGGTCCGATGGTGGTCATCGGAAGTTCACCGATGGTGGTGCTTGAGTAGAACTCTAGAATCCTTGAAGCCTTAGAGCTTTCTCCAATCTCTAGCCAGCAGGTCCCCTTCATGAAAAGAGTATGAGCCTATTTATAGATTTTAGTGAGCGGCACATTCTATTCATATGAAGAAGATCCAGGGTAATTT
This sequence comes from Dendrobium chrysotoxum, assembly GCA_019925795.1. NCBI lineage: Eukaryota > Viridiplantae > Streptophyta > Magnoliopsida > Asparagales > Orchidaceae > Dendrobium > Dendrobium chrysotoxum. The sequence goes on along the minus strand of CM034302.1, from coordinate 75,590,391 downwards.
TGGAGTGCTCCATTAGATGGCTCATATTAATTCGCTCGATCATAAAACATCCATTCAACATTTAATGACTTTAATGATGTTGAAATTTAAGTGTTGTTGGGCTCGTTTGATTCGTCTCGTCGAGTCGCTCGATTCGGCTATAAGCATGCTACATTCAGATATCATTTGGTCATCCAATTAATACTTTAAAGTTTTCAACTATACTTCAATCTCTTGACTTGGATCTATTTGGGCTCAGATTAAATTGATTTTGCCGTTGTTGGGTTAGTCGTTTTAGGCGTTTAATTTGACTATAAGATTGTTGAAGTTGGACTTCGGATGGTCTCGAATTTAATTTTGAAGATTGCCAGCTTAAATATGTCTTGAGATTCATGCCCAATCAAGGCTATTTTTGGTGACATGACTAATAATGGATATAGAATGTGACATAGAAATATAGTGAGAGAAATATATCTAATTTTATAATAGCTTACACTTATGCTATAATGAAAACATAGTTGAAAAAAAAAAGAATATTTAGATATTTATAGAAGTAGAACCACAAAATCATAAATGTATTTATTCTTACTTTATAAGATGATTTCAAAACAAAACTTACAATATAAAATAATAGTCATAAAAATATACCTTAAGATCTTTCATTTTTCCAATTAATTCTTAGACTTTTACAAATGCAGTTAGCCTCTAAAGCCGCTTGAAGGATTTCACAATAGAAATTCAATGGCACAAGTTCTTCATCATTGACATAAAAGCAGATTAAAGGTACAATCTTGGTGTCAAATTACACAAAAGCAGTTCTACCAAACAGTTCATACTTCTCTTTTAGGGCGGTTACGAACGCGGACTGCCGCTGCGCCAATTTCTTCTTTCACCATAACTCTATCTTCCTCTCCTTCCCTCGCCTCCAAACCCTCCTGTCCTTCTTCTCCTGCTTCTTCTTCGTTCTCTTCCACCATTGCTTGATTCGCTGCAAGCTGCGGCGGAAACAGGGTAGAAATATGGTTGAGGCATTTCGTCGAACAAATGAAGAGCTTAAGTGGGATTCACATTCACATTCACCTCTTCGAGGAATTTCTCATCGAGCTTGTTGCCGATTCGGATGGAAACCAAGATGGTGCCGATGAGGAGGGAGAGGGGAAGAACGAAGACGAGGATGAGGGTGGATGCGCTCGGCGGCCCGGCGCGCACCACTGCCAGCTCTCCTGGCAGCGGATGCCGGTGATTGAGATGGCGGGTGATCTCTGAAGGGGCTCTTAGAGTTTGGAAGGAAGAGAGGAAGGTGGAGGTGGAGAGACAAAAGGTACCGGCGGGGCGTCGGGGAAGGAGGAGGCGGGGAGGTGAGGATGGTAGCGTGGAGACCGTGATGAGGCTAGCTGCCATGAGCGATGCTCTCGAAAGGCTTAGATTTTCAATTTTCTTTTATTCTTATTATTATTTTTTAATTCATTAGTCATTATTTTAACTATGAAATTTACAGATTTATGCATTAAATAATTGAAAATTTGTTACAATAAAAAAAAACGAGTTAAAATTTTGCGATTAATTTTAATATTTAGATTAAAATTTAAAAAAGGAGGTCGAATGATATTAGGTTTTTAGATAAAATTTAGGTGTTTTTATGAAGTATGTCTTAAAAAAATGTTTATAAATTATAGCTTAATTTTTTTGTTATTTTTGAAAAAAAAAAAGATTTATAAAGATTAAAATCATATAAATTTCTAACTATGCTGAACTAAATAATAAACTTAATAAATTTAGTTATTTCAACAACAACAATACAACAATAACAAGCCTTTGTCCCACTACGTGGGGTCGGCAACATGAATTCTTTTTCTCCATTGTGTCCGGTTCAAAGTCAAATTCTCGTTTAAATCTAATAGAGAAAGATCATTTCTAATATTTTCTAACCAAGTCTTTTTAGGTCTACCTCTACCTTTCTTAACATAAGTCAAATCTAATACCTCTACTTTCCTAACTGGGTCATCGGAAGGCCGCCGTTTTATGTGACCAAACCATCTAAGGCGACTCTCTCTAATCTTATCCTCCACTGGAGCTACTCCAACCTTTTCACGTATATGCTCATTTCGTATCCTGTCTCTAAGAGTAAATCCACTCATCCACCTAAGCATCCTCATCTCCGCAACACATAACTTAGTATTGTGCTTCTCTTTTAATGGCCAACATTCTGCACCATAAAGCATTGCAGGTCTCACCACCATCTTATAGAATTTTCCCTTAAGTTTAAGGGGGACTTTTCTATCACACAACAAGCCCGATGCATTCCTCCACTTCAACCATCCAACTTGAATTCTACTGATAACATCCCCATCTATTTCACCATCACTCTGAACAATAGATCCAAGATATCTAAAACGTGTACTCTTATTAATGACTTGATCGCCCAAAGTCACAATCCCCTCACTAGGTCTATTACTGCTAAAATTACACTCCATATATTCAGTTTTAGATCTACTCAAGCGAAAATCTTTAGACTCTAAGGTTGATCTCCAGACTTCAATTTACCTTCAACTCCATATTTAGTCTTGTCAACAAGAAGAATATCATCAGCAAAAAGCATACACTAGGGTACATCCTCTTGTAAATGTCTAGTGAGAACATCCATGACTAACGCGAAAAGATATGGGCTTAAAGCTGATCCTTGATGTAATCCAACCGAAATAGGGAAATACTTGGTCAAACCACCTTGTGTTTGAACACAAGTAGTAGCTCCTTCATACATATCTTTAATGATTTGAATATAAGCATTATTAACTCCTTTCTTTTCAAGAACTCTCCATAGCACTTCTCTTGGAACTTTATCATATGCTTTCTCTAAATCAATAAATATCATATGTAGATCCTCCTTATTCTCCCTATATTTCTCCATCAAACCTCTCAATAAATGTATGGCTTCCATAGTAGACCTACCAGGCATGAATCCAAATTGATTTTGAGAAACATTAGTATCACGCCGCAGCCTACGCTCCATAACTCGCTCCCATAGTTTTAAAGTGTGACACATTAACTTAATTCCTCTATAATTCGCACAATCTTGTGCATCACCTTTATTCAACACATGAAATAAGCCCGATCTTAATGAATTATCAATGGACTCAAATTGAGATAAATTTTCACAAACTTCATAAATTTTTTAGCATTGTATTTTTTGGAATTGTTGGCTTAATATAATATATGTTACGGTCATTCCCACAAACCTTAAATTAGAGGTGTCAATTTTTAACACGGCACGAAAACTTGACCCAAACTCAACCCAAAAATTTCGAGTTTGGGTTGACCCGAACGTGAACTGGGTCAGGTTCGGGTTCGGAATTTCGACCCGTTTGTAAAATTTGGTCGGGTTCGGGTTGACCAAGAAACCCGAAATTAATCCGGTTTGACCCGAATTTCCTCCTTAGTTACTAGTTGCCTCGTCCGTCGTGTCATCCATCGCATCGCCCTGTTCAGTCGCTTCGTTTGTCGCTCAGTTGCTGTCAATTGGCAGCTCAAACCGGATGACCTCCGCTCCGTCATTCCCGCCCACCGGTCCGGCCTCCGCTTCGTTCACCGTTGCTATCATTTGGCAGCTCGTCGCTGCTTGAAGTAGCTCGCCGCCACCGTCATTTGGCAGCTCGCCGCTGCCTGAAGATGCTTGTTGCTGCCAGTTGCGGAACTAGCCAACGCCTCCTTCAACGACGTTCCTTCCGGTCTTGTCGGTGGTAGCAAGGACTGTCGGCTGCAACGCCTCCTTTGAGTCTTCGACGACGAACTGCGAATGCACGCACAGGGCTGGCTCTTGGCGGTTCAGGTCGGGTTGACCCGAACCCGAAGTAGGTCGGGTTCGGGTCCCAAGAACTGACTTGTTTTTAAAAATGGGTCGGGTTCGGGTTGACCCAAATAGTGCCGGGTCAATTCTAAGTTCGATCCAAATCCGACCCGTGTCCCGAAATTGACACCCCTACTAGGTCTGCTCAATCTTTCCCAAGCATTGTTAGGAGAGTAGTTGGTAGAGGTACACCTAAATAGACTTGGCTAGAAAATATTAAAAATGACATTTTTTATTACATTATATAACGGAGAAAAATGATTCATATAATCAATCCCATGTAGTAGGATAAAGGCTTAATATTATTGTTGATATTTCCCCAGCATTATGCAAAGATCTTTATTTAGTGATATGATGCTATTATCAATAAATAGAGCAATAGGCTTATCAATATACAGAGCTAATTCAAGATTCAAAACACCCAACTAAACTAAATTTAAAAAAAAAAAAAGCACATTGAACTTTATAATAGATGAAGCATATGAATGAAGAGCAACATAAGTTATTTACACAAAATAAATATAAAATATTTTGAGTTGCCAATGCAAACACATTATACAGAGCATATACATTTAAGTGCATGTACAATTGTTATGTGAATAACTAAATAACTAAATTTAGTATATTATAGTATGACATACTTAAGAATAACTAAATATTTTCTTTAGTAAATGGTCTATAAATGTTTGAAAATTATCTCTCTATTGATCAATATGAGTTTGATATATAATCAAGTTTTAAACCACAGTTGAATTTTAAAAGCAACATGAGCTACTTAATAGATAACAGTGATCGTCATCTGAATCTAATAAAGAAATATCATTTCTAATATTTTCTAACCAAATCTTTTTACGTATATCTTTATCTTTCTTAATATAAGTCAAATCTAAAATATCTATTTTCCTAATCGAGTGGAAATGTTGAGTTAAAATTTTATTTTACATATATTTTTTTGCTCGTCACGTTAATTAGTAGTAGTATTCGACCACATGCCTTCGTACGATTATAAAAAATTATATAAAAATCTTTTTTTATTATCTATAATTTTTCATTAATTTTTTCATATAAAAATTATTTTTACATGAATCTTCATAATATGAAATCAAATTGAATGGTTCATAAAAATGGATGTATTCTCTCTATTATAAAATTTTGTTACTCTATCTCATTATTACTTCTTCATAGACTATAGCCTAAAATCCATAAAAACCTTCCAATATTCAATCTTGTTGTTAAGATATTCATATAAACCTCCTATTTTTTTATTAAAAGGATCCATATAACCCTTAATTGGCTAAAAGCCTTACAAATATTATTAATGATCTCTTTTGATATCTCTTTCGACAAAATCTCTGTAAATATTACTAAGAAAAATTGGTGATTTTTGAAGATGAAAGAACTATACAATCTTAAATTTTGTAGAGTGTCACCATCAAAGCTTCAATGTCGAATGACTACGATGTTACAAATTAGCCATTTAAATGTATATATTAGGATGGATTTTCAATGTTAATTTTTTTTTTGAGAATTTGAGCCATTAAAGTAAATTCACACATACATCACATATGCAAGCTTCGAATTTAAAATCTCTTGATTAGTAGTCAAAATCCTCAATCAATAGATCAATGTGAGCCGTGTAAGATTCCAACATACAAATAGAAATCCTAGATCTGCTAGGGCCGATGTTTTTGATCTCCTTGATATCAAGGGCTCCTATTCAGTCCTTGAGAAATATTATGTATTTTGCTGCTTTGCTCTTAGCCACAGGCCATTTTATATCTTTTATATTTCTTGTAATGATGAACACATTAGTACAAATTTATGATGCGTAGGAACGGACACGGCGATACGGATACGAGATATGTAATTTATTGAAAATATAGGACACGGATACAGATTGAACATGATACTATAATTTTTATAATTTAAAAATAGTGTATAAAAATTGAATAAGTATAATATTGAAAATAGTTTAAATATAATAAGTCATTTAACTAGAATTTGTGCTTAAATTAATTAATATTAGGATGTCTAAAGTTGGGCATGGATGTCGTGTATCAGGTATCGAGAGAGGAGACGACAATAGCACTGTTGAGAGTCAGACATCGATGTTATGTAGTAAGTATCGAGCGTCAATGTCAAGAGGGTGTTTGTTGTCGACGTTGCGAGGGCATCAGTGTCAATGTTAAAAAGACATTGGAGAAAGATAAACTGTAAAGTTGTGGGTGTAGAAATTGCTAGCGTCTTGCATCAATGTCAAGACAATGTCTGACTTTGATGTTGAGATGGTTTTGAAATGTCGATGTTGTAACGACGTCAGACGTCGATGTTGTAACGACGTCAGACGTCGATGTTGTCACATCGATGTTGAGATGACATCAGACATTATTGTGAAACCAAAGTTACGACCAACCAAAGATAAATGAAAATGAGAATATTCGATGAATGGGGTATTGAGTGTGGATATGATTTAAGCAATTTAGCTTTTATATTTTAAATAAATTAAAAATTTAAATACAAGAAATTATATTTAAAAAATTTCATAAAATATTTAAGACACGCGTGTCCGACACAAGTGTCTAATTTATATTTAATATTTTTTTAATTGGACACGTTTTCGACGTGTCCAATATGTGTCGGAAAAGTGTTAGACGCATGTTGTGTCGGATACATGTCAAACACTGCACGTCTCTTTGAGGAGACGTGTTGGTGCATCATAGGTACACATATTAGAAAAATCTATATAAATTAAGAAATGATGAGCACTTAAGTACAAATATTAGTAAAACTAATATAAATTAGTACGTTCAATTTTAAATAAAAAAAAGGTCCCGAGCGCTTAGGTTACCGTTTATAACCGTTATATTATCGTAATGTTCACTCGCTTGTTAGTTAACATCCTCTTGAAAGGGTGTGAAATCACTTCAGCTGATACTACCATCAACTTCAAGATTAATGGAATCTTAGATAATAATCTCCTTCCATCTCACTTTTAGGAGTCAGGAGTTTCTCTGCTGCTCCATGAATTAGTTTGAGTCAGATTAGTACTCAAGTTGCAATTGTTGAACTTCCACCATAGTGAAGAAGAAAGGAGATGATGTCAAAGTTTAAGGTTTTGTTCCGGATATTTTTCTTATTGCTTTCTAAATCCACCGATGCTTAGCTTGGTTGGTGGGCGAGTATGGTTGGGAACCCCCCAGCCTGTGTTCGATTCCCCTCGAGCGGTAGCCTCTCTTAAGTGGAGTCCCAATAAGTGTGGGCCAGAAGGTTATATAGGAGTGGGTGCCTCTTTTAGATTAGCCAAAGGATTAGTTACGCTGCCAAGCGCCTCATAAGTTGAGGTGGCAATGGTTAGATACCCCTGTTCCTTTATTATTACTTATTGCTTTCTAAAACAGCTTTATAGTACAAAAATTTCTTGTTATAGAAATTTTTTTTACAAAAAAGCTACTTTAAAAAACAATAAGAAAGCTGTCCCAAAAACTAGAGAATTGATAGCGGTGGAATCAACGGAATAAATTTTATTAGAAGTGGCATGCAATTGAGAGCTAGTGGCAACTAATAAAAAAAGCCATACATTCATAACAATTAAATCCATATTTTAAAGTTGAGATACTTGTAGAAGACTAAGGATAGATCATGTTTCATCTTAAGTATTTTGCTCTTCATTTTTTATGTTAAGAGAATGATCAACTATTAATGGTGAAGAAAGTAGAGATGTCTCAATATTGATTTGGACCGTTTGACATTGTATTTGCCTAAAGTGAAGAGGATTCTTCAACGTTAGTGGTAGTATTTAATTGTTGATGTTGGGCACTTTCCCTTACCACTTTCCAAAAGAATAAAGACCTCATGCCCAAGTAAGAGGCATAAAGAATAGAAGTTCAGCTTTTCACAAATTATTACTATATATCAATAACCTTTTACTTGAAAGTCAATCTAAATGACACCAAATTGATTTTGAGAAATATTAATTTTCACTAGTATTTTAGCAATCAAAGACCTAAACACATAAGCAGTAAGAGAATCCATTAGAAGATAATTGCCAAACAAAAAATCTAATTGTTCGTTATGTGAGGAATCTGATTGTGCTTATTAATCGGGTTGTTCTGTTGACTTGAACCTCAGTTCAAATTATGATGCTCGTTGAGGGGTACGTGGGGTTTGCACCTATTTGGGTAGAAATTTTTTTTTTACAATGCCTTGGCGTTGTGTTCCTGAGCACCCCAGCATTGATCGACGGAAAGCAGAGCACCACAGCTCTCTAGATTCGATGCCGTAGTGCTATGTGATGCTCCAGCGCTGCGGGTTTGAGCGCCACAACATCATAATGACACAGGCTTGAGCGCTACAGCATTGTGAGGCAAAATGGATAGTTTTTTTTTTTCTCGTTTTGCTGAAGGGTTACGTCCCTTGGTGTTATTAACTTGAGTTTCTCTAATATTTTAAGTATGAGAACAGAGTAAAAGAGAATAGAAGCAAGGAGAGAGTGAGAGAGAGAAGAGAGATCTGCACTTATTTCTCCCAATTTTCATAGTGAATTTTTTAGTGTGGTGTGGCTCTGTGATTTTTTCCCGATTTTGAATTTTTCCACCTTAAATCCTGCCATCCTTTACTTTTACTTGTTTGTTTTCATCGTGTGGTGTTTTAATTCCATCCCAATATTAATAAGAATAAGAGTCTTATCAAATATGTGGACCCTTAAATAAGAATATATATATATATATATATATATATATATATATATATGATGACATTTAGGCCAATTATGATAAACTCGTACATACAATACATACATAATACTCGAAATCAAGATCTTTGGTTGATAATCAAAAATTTCAACCAACAAATCAAAATTGATAAGATTCTTATAACTGAGATAAATCATTTCTTTCTCTCTCATTTTAAATCCATATCTACCATCGAGTACTGAAATCATAGAAGCCTGAATCCCTGCTATGCTATTCTTCTCATCCTTCTGAATGAGAGTAATAAAAATTTAACCTCGTGGAGCCTTTATGTTGACAGTTGGACTACAATTAATGATAGCATGAGCTAGCAGCTGAACTCTGTTAGATTATCTGAATAATGGTTAGACGTTCAGATCAACAGATCACTAATAATAATAATACCAATAAAATATTTTTATTGACCAAATCTTATTTACTGCCTATTTTTCATTACAGTAATTCACATTAAATCCTTTTTTTTCTTCAAATTTTATTACTTTATAGGTATGTCGTTTTTCTTCAGAGACCCACCGAGGTTTAGGATGGTTGGTGGGCGAGCACGGTTGAAATGCCCCATCCCGGATTCGAATCCCCTCTACTACGATCTCGCCTCTTCAGTGGGGCAAAGCAAGTGTGGGCTCGATGCCGGTAGATGGTCTTGTTAGGTTCCGCTGAGGAATTAGCTACGCTGCCAAACATTTCCTTTGAAATGGCAGTGGGTAGATACGCGTTCCAAAAAAAGATTTTCTTCAGAGCTGGACAGTATTAATTAGAGTGACGCATGCCTACTATGTGCTGTATGTATGATTGCCAAATTCAGACATATGGGTGCAAATTAATTTCAGACGAGACCCACATGAAATTTAACAGCTTTTCTGGCCTATGTAATTATTAACACATTAAAATCATGTGAATAATTCCTCAGAGCTGTTAAATATTAATTATTTTGCAGAAACTAATTAATTAATTTATTTTCAAGTTAATTGCACTCATCTCCAATGAAAATATTCAGTGTTATATATATAATTATGTATTTTCAATTCATTTTTTGAAATTGCACTTAACCCTATTATTAGGTATTACATCACATATATATTAATCCAAATAAGAGATTAATGTAATTTGAGAAAATAGAATGGGGGTATGTGTAATATTGATTATGGATAGATGAGATTAGGGTAATTAACTCTTTATTTTTTTATGAAAGTGAGCTTAACAAACAGGCTGAGTTATTAAAAGCCATAAGTGATTTTATAAGTTTTAATAAAAATTATTATAATTATTAAGTATTATTTATATTATTTAATGTAGTTTAAATGTTTATGCAATATGTTTTTAAACATTAATATAATTTATATTTTATTTTATTTTATATGCATAATTTTTAAAATAAATGAAGTATGAAAATAAAACGATATAAGAATAAAGAATAATTCATTATGCAAGTAATTTAATTACTTTTAAGCTTTTAATTTTTTTTATTTATGTTAATAAAATTTTGATTATAATATCCTTATATAATTTAATTATTTTCATATAAAATCAAAGTTATAATTAGATGATTAAAATAATAAAAATGATAATTTAATTATGCTTTAATTTTAATAAAAAATAAGAACATAAAAATAATTAAAAATTATCAATTTTTGGTCGCGTGAATTATTTTAAACAAAAGTTTATTTATTATTTTAATTATTATTTTCCATTATTTATTTTCGTCAATTACTTTAAGCAAAAACTGTTAAAATATATATAATTTTTGTCTCATGCAGGGTGAAACAAAGTTCCCCGTTATACGGTCACATGCTCATATATATATAAATAAAACTAAACAAGTTTATAACAGCTAGCTTGCATAGAAGTACGGGTACTGAAAACAGTGATAGCTACCGAAGCGTGAAGACAGCTAGCTGCCCATGCACAGCTTTTGATTATTAAAATTTAGAAGAATTTACATATATAATATTTTATATCATGCTATCATAAAATTTTTTAATATTTCATACTTAAAATTTGACGGAACTTAAAAATTCGATCTTAAAATTTTAGGTTAGGATCAACCTGAAAGTGAAACGGGTGGTATTCGGATTCAACAAATTGACACATTTCAAAAATCGGGTCGGATTTGGGTTGACCTGAAAATTCGAGAATGATCTGTTTTGATCCGAAAACTAGTTTTTGACCCTTTTGACTCGGAAATCCGAGAATGGCCCATTTTGACCCAAAAATTCAAGATTGACCCGTTTTGATCCGAAAACAGACCAACCCGCACGTTTGACAACAAATTTTTCTGATCCCAAGTTATTCGTGTCAAGTTGGGTTGACCCGGTTTTTTGGCGGGTCGGGTCTGGTTGTAAAATCTGACCCGTTTGCGAAAATGGGTCGGGTTCGGATAGTATCGAACAACAGCGGGTCACTGTCGAGTTCGACTCAAACTCGACCTGCAATCCATTTTTGACACCCCTATTTATGATAAACTCGTAGTCATGAAATATTAATAAATATGTTAATAGCATGATAGAAAGTGGTATGTATGTAAATCTCTCTAAAATTTATCTTAGTCTGTTGGTTCGGAGCTTTGACTATTAATTAAGAGGTCTTGGATTCGAGCCTTGCGTATGTGATGAGTGTGTAAGTTTTTCTTAATTAGCCTAAATGTCATAAAAAATATTATGATGAATTAAAAAAAGAGATTCAAATAGTTTAGTGTAAATAAAAGTAAAAGATTAAAATGATTTAGTAGTTGTAATTCTATCTTTTATATTATTTTATTTTAATAATGAATTATTTTATTTTTTTGCGGAAATTATGGGCTTAGCCCTTTCATTGCAAATGTAAAGAAACTTACAAGTAAAAACGGAAGTTACATGTAAAGAAAGGAGTAACAAAGTCCAGCAAAAACAAATAGCTCAAAAAGAGCTAAAAAATAGTGGAGTTTGACAGAGCTTTTAAGTGTTATTTCATTTTTTTTTATTTGTGGTCTACTTGAGTGCTTGTTAATTAATTGTGTATAGAATCTTATTAAAAATTATGAAATATACATATTTCATTATATATATATATATATATATTTATAGAATATAATAATAATAATAATAATATAGTTATTATTGAGTTGAATATATAGGGGTGTCAAAATAGATTAACGGATTAGATTCGACTCTTATACAAAATTGGCTTGATTTGAACCTAATCAATTTGAATTTGACTCATTTAATAAATTTTAAAAAAAGTAGGCCCAAACCAAGCCCGCTGGCAAATCGGATCACTTGATAACTCATTTTGATTTAAAATTCTATTATAACTTTTGACTATAAAATTTAGATTAATGGATCAAAAATTAGAAAAAATATATTAACTAGCAAAATAATTGAAGGGAAAACAGTAAATTAGCTACTTTCGATTCAAAATAGGATTCTCGGGTCAAACCGAACCCTATTTGTTTATTAAACAGGTCAACCAACATCTAAAAATTTTATGCTGGGTTATCATATTTGATCATTTGTTGACATTCCTACAAATACATTGGGCAAGAACTTACTCTTGTTTCTTATTGAATAGTTGAATCCAAAATTTATTGAAAACAAATATTGTACCTTTTTAATAGTTTTTAGTAGGTTTTATGATTTCAAGAGGATGCAATCCTAAATTAACTCACATTATTTGTATTAATTTTAAATTTGAAAAATTTTAATTTTCTAATTAAGAGCTTAAGGTGGGTCTAATTATTGGTAGGCTTTTTGCTAATTATAATTAGACTAATTAATCACATTTGGTTAACGTTAAGCCACTAAGATCGTTATAGTTATAGGATTGGATTGTGTCAGACCCGATATCACACTGGGAAAAGCGCGGGAGAAAGGGCAAAAAAAAAAAATAAAAAAAAAAAAATAAAAAGCGTAAAGGGGCCCACCCTCGGAATTGGCTGTACTACAGCTAGCTAATAGCTAGCGTGATCCTCTGTGTTGACTGCTCATTGGCTACTGTGCCTGTCATCAGTAACCACGTGCAGTGTGGGGTCATCCAACCTTGGAATTTTCTAAGCTTTTAGAAAGAAAAATAAGAGGTGAAAACTTTTTATTTATTTATTTATTTATTGAAATTAAGGACAAAGTCCATTCTTAACAAAAATTGGGGTTACAAAATATAAAGAATACAGTGTAATAAGAAAAAAAAAGTGAAAAGAAATAGCTTCCACAAAACTTAGAGGCTCCAAAAAATAGCACGAGTTAGGGAAGAGGCAAAATAATATGGACTAAACAAAGAGAGCCTAATTGAGCAAAAAAACAAGAAAAAAAATAACTGACGCATAAACTCGGTGATAGAAAAAATGATCAGAACAAAGCAATCAGAACATGAGCAATAACAACTCCCCTGGTTGCCTGAGGACCGTCCAAGAGGAGGGTTTTAAGACATGAATTCATCATCATCCAATGCTCAAAACAAACAAAACCTGTCAGACCAAAAGAAGGCAACTTGGATGCATCATAGAATCGAGCGAGCAAATAGAACCAACATCCTAGAGAAAAATCATCACCGAAAGACCGTATAAAGAAAGAACGTATAGGTTCAGTAAAGCACCACTAGAAAAAGAAGCCCCAAGATAATGCACAACAAAGCACCACCCAACAAAAACATGCAACAACCATAGCAACAAAAACACATTCAGAAATTCACCGTCTCCCTAAAAAAGGCCCCGTTTTTCCATTTTGAGGTATTCACAGTAACAACTATTTTGATTTTACGACACAAAGGTACATCATAAGTAATAGTAGAGTCGAACTTTCTATAGTTCCTTTCACGCAAAAGATGATAAATAGTGCAGTTGGTATTGACTAAGTAAAGAATTTCAAGATTAGCTAACTCACAAGTCATTGTTGACCTCATTTTTATATGAGGTTGGCTAAGCGAAATCCAAATCAACTCAAATCCAAAAAAACTCAATCCAGACTCAAATCAAAATCAAATTCAACCAATCCAAATTTAGCATTAAATTCAATTTCGAATTAACCCAAGTCAGAAATTCAATTCCAAATTCAAACTCAAATTCGATTAAACCCAAACCCAATCAAATTGGACTAATTTGGATCGACCCATTGCATGCACTTAAACTAAACCTCTAAATCTCCCAAGATTAATTCATTGCATGTTGTAAACACACTCAAACCATTTATGAGTCAAATTTAATTGGTTTAAATTGGTCAACCCTTTGAATTTGGTCAAACCAAACACATGCACTCAACCCTTCATGTAAATATTAAAACCTTAGCTCCAAACCCATCTAACGCAACCCAAACACCATTCAAAATCCCTAAAGACCCATCCCAATTAGCTTGACTTATTGACTGGTCAAAATGGTCAACAAATTCCACCACCTCAAAACCCACATGATTTTAAACTACCTGATTTCAAAATGATCAAACCAAAATCAATTTTGCATTTCCATCCATATGAGCCTGCCTAATCCTATTTTGGGAGCTTCATAAGCTGCCCAAAATGTGATCCAAAGCTTTAGTTTTGCCAAATGAAGCCCTCCATGGTTCCCTCCATAGAAAAGTGGCCAATGGCCTCCATCCCTTTCCAACAACTCCCTCTACCCAAAGATGAGCTCCTTTCCACTTGGCAACCACTGATAATGTGAGCTAATCAATCCCAGCCTTTGCTTGGGATGGAGGGACTTAGAATAGGGAAAAAACTTGGACAAAGACACACATTCATTCCAACAAAAAATTTGAGTTTGCCTCTAGCTCTCCTTCCTGAAGAGAAGTCTCTCCTGAAGCTCTAAAGAGGAGAAGTAGCCATTCCCCATCCTCTACGGTCATTTCTGCGAGGTAAAACTTAAACCTAGCTCATAGATATATGATTTAATGTGTGACGCATTTTTAAACGAAAAAACTTCTCCCCATCCAGTCATTAATTCAAAAAATTTTCTGAAACTTAAACAAAAAGCCAAAATTTATTTCTTATCCAAATTTGATGTTCTTGAGCTTGTTGGAACCATCTCGAGCCTAAGTTTACTTTAAAATTAGCTTCATTAGATTTGAACCACTAGATTGTGAAAAATTCAACTTTTATTGAAAAAAATAAATTTCCTCAATTACTCTTAATCTAGTGATCCGATTGAGCTCAAATTTGGATAGGATATACTTGGGGATGTTTCTCACATGCCAAAATTTTCTTAACCCTTAATGATGGTAGGATTTTGGCAAATTGAATTTCCAAAGTTTTGAGTCAAATTTTGATCCAAAACTTTAAAAATTTATTTCTCTTAAAATACATAGAATTAGGTTTTAAAATTTTTTGGCTTGTGTGTTTTGCTGTAAGGGTTAGACACATCAAATTTCAAACCTTTATGAACAGTAGTAACACCTAGGAAAAATAATTAAGGATTATGTCAAATAAATTTAAAATTTTTTTAGAAAATTTTACACACATTCAATAGGGGTGAAACTTTAAACCAGTAGAAATAATTACCTCAGGTTTTAATTTCACGTTGATTTGATATCATTTGACCCTGAAACTAGTAAAATTAAAGTTAGCTCCTATATTGGGATTGAAACTTTAAAATTTTTTAATAAATCTAAATTAAATTAGAAAAATATAAACTAGGGTTCAAAATTCTCATAATTAAGTAATCAATCATAGAAAATTAAAAGCCCTATCACCAACCTTTAAAATTAATGATAATTTAAAAATAAGAGAGGATAACTAATTAATTAAAATAAATAATTATAAATAATAAAAAATACCAAATAAATTTTAAATATTTGAAATTACCCCATAAGTTATTCTTGATATTTGGGGAAGATTTCAAGTGATTTTGAGTTAGTTTGGTACAACAATAAGAAAAGCCTTCTAATTAAGTAATTAAATGCACAAGCTTAAAAAATTTATAACTAATTATAAAAAAACTTTAAATTAAGTAAACTTAAAGGCATTGGAGTCATTCCTGGGTCTAATATCTATGAAAAATAACAAACCTCGATAATTCATTAAAAATTAAAAATAAAACTAAAATTTGGTCAAACCTAGCTCAATAAAATATATAAACTTTAAAAATTCATAATTAATTATAGTAAAATTCAAATCAAGTAAACTCAGTAGAATTTTACTCATTTATGGGTTTAATATTCATAAAAAATATGAGAACTCTAGAAACTAGTGTGAATAAAAAAGTCAAGAATTAGGTTGATTATTAAAGACATTAACATATTCAATAAAATACGAAAATGTGATCAATGATCAAAATTTTAGTAAATCACTAATGTAATTAATGAAATAATAAAATGAACAACTAACATTCCATTGATGAAATTTTTAAGTTGGACTATCTTGAGCTGTGGGGCTATATATCCTAAGGAGGGCTTGGGTCCTCATATCCATTATGATAATGCCATGAACAAATTTGATGGAATGAAAAATATAAATCATGAGCTTAATAAATTACTAACAAGATATTCATAAATTTAGATAACTTAATTAAATCAAACTTAAATCCAAAGATAATTACTGGATAACTCGAGCCTATGCGGCTATTAAGTTAGCCTCAAAGAGGGTGAAATAAACCTTACGGGCATGGTGTAAATAAAGGAAGTTATTATTCAACTTAAATAATTAATAATAAATTATTAATAAATGAGAGCCTTTATACCTTATGTAGATTCTGATTGGAGAGGATAAGTATATTAGATTTTAAGGCTTAAGGAAATAAGACACCTAATTAAAATTTAGGACTTTATAGAACTAATGATTAATCAACTTTAGCACCTAAAACACATTTTAAAATGATCATTAAAACCCCAAACTTAAACTCAAACTAAAACTTCTCTCAACCTAAAACAAGCTAAAGAAAAATATTAGAAAACTTCAGACAACAACCAACTTAGAATATATCCAAATTATAAAGCTTATTGCACACACTATAGATAGCTTGAACAACTAATCATAGTTTTAGGCTAGGTCGCTGCTATTTTATGCATGGTTTTATTTTATGATGTGAATTTAAATGGTTTTTTATGCATGTTGATTATTATGATTTAAATTAACTTGTGATGCTTATGATGTAATGTTTTCTTATACCATAATGCTTATGATATAATATATGATGGGCGCTAGATCTTTCTAGGATAGAAATGATCTGGATGCTAATAGAGTTTTCTATAGGTGGCCATGCTTATATAAGGCTATAAAAAGGGGCTAATTAAGAATATGATTAATAAAAATTTTCTGTAAGTGCTAAAAATGCTAAGCCCCTTAACCATTAAAAGTACGACCAAGTGAATGTGTTAGCTTAAAAGTGAGCAATTGATATACATAAATGTTTGAGATTTTTGATAATTTTATATAAACTAGTTAAGACAATGTGTATGTTGTATAAAGTCATTTATTTTTTTCTTATATAAATTTAAAAGAGTTATGAAAGTCAATTAAAGTGGGATATTTAGTATGCAATTTGAGATCTAATAAGAAAGAAAACATCCCTCAATGGAGAGTTCCTTCCATTTGGAGATTCAAATTTGAATAATTTGATATCCAAAGAGAAAAAAAAACACCCATTTGAGAAGGAGTTCTTTTCAATTGGATGTTCGGACCTGATGGATCCGAGGAACCCGAAGAGAGGAGCGAAAGAAATAAAGATAAAAAATATTCCACTTTAAAACTTGCATCATTTTATAGGATTAAAATCTGGGATGTTGTTAGTGGAGCCCGATCATTTTAAATTTCTGTTGACCCTGATTTGTAATTATTTGGCATTTTTCACATAGCCTTTTACGTTTATTTGATATGATTTGTTGATTGATGATTTCATTTACATGCTTTAAAAATTGTCCACTTTTTTAGGTTTATTACTTGCATGTGAAATTTATTTTAGTCTAGATTTTGTTAGGCTCTTAAGGACCAAAATTTTTTTTACTTGTAATTAAATAATAAAATTTAGGCTCACATAAAAAGATAAGCATTTTTAGGAAATAAGCCCGGGCACATTGGGGGTTTTTCATGCAGCTCTATCTAGGGTGTGTTGTGCATCTCTAGGTAAAAACTTATTTTTTATGCATATTTTTTTAAAGTTCAACAATCATTTTTGTATACATGGTTAATTAGAATGCATCGCATTCAAAAAGTAATCAAAATTAATTAAAATTTTATTATATTGGGTATAGCAGTAACCATACATAAGGGGCTCATTAGAAAATTATTTAGATGTCGACCCCAATTTTTAAGAACTTAAATAACGAGCCTTGCCCATCTTTTATAAGACCAGAGATACAGTTTTAAAGTGCCTATATAATTTAGCTAGCTTTCCAATCCAAGCTGATGTAAGCCCAGATTTATATTTCATTAGTTAGGTTCGGGTTACTACTGTTTGATGCCAAACTTAGATTTAAGTTATGAGAAAGATTCAAAATTTTAAGTCCCTAACATTGAGAATTTAATCCCAAACTTCTAATAAAATATCAACCCAAACATAAAATTTCTCTTGTCCAAAATTTAAAGCTCAACATAGGATATATTGAGGTATTTTTAAATTATTTCAAAATTCCAAAATGCCTCATACTTTTCATCCGATGGCCTCCAAAATAAGTGCTAAAAAATTTAATCAAATCTCATTTAAAATTCTTACATCCCTCCTTTTATATCACTCATTGAAAATCTAAAATAAAATTTTACCATTATTTTAATTTAGAGTATATGTAGGAAGCCTAGTCTTCCTACAATATAATTAACTAGGAAGGCTGACATTTATAGGAGATTTAAGACCCCAGATAAATTAAACTCCACTCTATTTAGTCCCTAAATAGAACGAGAGAAAATTATTCTTTTTGAAAAATAAAAATAAAAATAAAAGATGATCATTATCGTCATATTTAAAATACTCAATAATAAATGAGATTTCTATCCTTAGGAAAGATATATCATTCCTTATTTAGATATTAGAATTTAGAATTAATGATAAACATATTTAAGTTATATTAGTTAGTTACGCATTCAAACATCACTTTGACCCTCTAGGGTTATATGTGGTTCACTACGACGTCGATCCAACTATAATAATTGATGATGAAGCATTCTGAACATATGATTGAATATCATTTTGATTCTTCGGGGTCATATGTATATCTCTCCCGTATTTGACTATGATAGTCAGAATGAAGTTTTCAATTTTGTGATCTGAACCCATTAGAAAATGATTTTTTTTATCTTTCGAGGTGATATGTCATTTTTAATGACGTATTTGACAACAAAATTGAAAATTTAAAAGTCTATATTCAAAATTTTCGAAAATACAACAAAAAAAGAAAAACAAAAAGTCATGCTCCTAATAAAGTATAAAACTTGAACAATATTTGGCCTTAAAAAGAATTCCTAGAACACATAAATAATACTTACTAGCACTGAGAATAAGTAGTCACATTCAAAGAACAAGTGTATAAGACTTTCAAGACATTTATGGCAAAGAGAGCATTTGCTATCTTCCATATGAATGTTCCTACTAATAAGAGCATCCATAGTTTTTAAACCAACCTGAATAGCCAACAAAGCATAAACATAATACCTTAAAGAACATCGCCTGTGCCAAGCTAGGGAATGCAACTCACAATTTGCATCATCTTAAAAAAACTCTAAATAAAAATCTTTAAATGAAGCATCAGTAGAATTTCCTAAAAAAAGATAGTTAGAGCCTGATTGGATGATAAGGATAGAGGAGATGAGTTCTCTAATTTGAGGACTAAGAAAATCTGGTAAGTCCCAACCATTTTCACCAATCCAAAGAGAAAAAAAGGGTAGAATTAGGGCATAAATTAAGGATAGATTGGTCAGGAAATGAGTTAAAAATGCAATTACTAGGGGTGTTAATTATTGACCTGCCCCAAATCCGATCAAAAAATTTGGGTTTGAGTTGACCCATTTAATAAACGGGTAGGGTTCGGGTTCCAAAATTTGACCAGTTTGAAAAATTAGGTCGGGTCTAGGTCAATCAAATAACTCAAAATTGACTAGAATTTGACATGTTCCACCTGACTTTGCCACTCCCACCCGTGGTCCCACATAGGCTGCATTATCTGTGCTACCAGTGACAGACCCCATGTAGCTCAGCTTGCATTCTCGTACAGCCAGTTGCTCCTAAGGTCAAATCACACGATGTCCTACCCGTAAGTCCATCCCGCTCGTACCGCCCGCGAGTCCTACCTGTGCATCCCACTTGCATTTTGCTCGCGTCGCGGTCGAGCATCTAGCATGCAACCCACCTTGACGCCCTCGCTTCATGCATAACCCACCTTCAGCACACCCGTGATCCACTCTAGGTCAATCGTGTCAGGTTAGGTTTACCCAGGTTTGGGTCAAGTCGAGTCCAGTTCAAATTTTTTACCCATTTGTGCAATCGGGTCGAGTTCAGGTTGGATCAATTTAGGGCGGGTTCATTTCGGGTTGGACCCAAACCTAACCCAAAAATATATTTTGACACCTCTAACAATCACCCTTACACTAGTGATCCCAACACAATGCAATGGGGATGTCAGATATAACCTTGAAATTAAACTTGTGCTTGGCCTTAAGTGAAGAGTTGTAGATGCTTTTCTAGAAAATAAAGGAGTTAGGTAAGGGAGGCTTCCAAGGAGAAGTGTATCTAGCAACTAGCCATTCAGTAAGGGGGTGTTGACCTCATTTTTGAGGTCATTAGGATCCATCCAGGACCTAGGATCTATCTAAAGCCTAGGATTCTTCCAGACCAATCCAGACCTTAGGATCTATCTAGATCCTAAGATCTTTCTAGACTCCAGTCCCTAGGACCTTCCCATACCCTATGACTTTTTAAACTCTAGACCCTATGATCTATCTAGGTCCTAGGATTCTTTTAGACCTCAGGCCCTAGGATTTCTTAGACTCCAGAATCTTCTTAGACTCTAGAACCTAGGACCTATCCAGGCCCAAGGAATGTTCTAACTCTAGACCTTAAAAATCCTCTAGATCCTAATATTAAATCAATCATAATCCTTAATCAGCCCAGATCTAAGCAATCCAGTCTCCTATCAAAACCCTGATCCTATCTAGTCATCAATAATCCAGATAATAAATCTTTCATATCTCAGTCAAGTGATATCTGATTCAGAGTCTATCAATTACATATTGATAAGATATGTCTCTAGAGGTAATCCTTTAAATTTAAACTTAATCTGAGGCCTCTAACCCCAAAAATTGGATTGAAACCCAAAGGCTATAAAATCTTCAAATATTTACAGCTTATGCCACTAGACCTCCCCCTTAGTGGAACCTAACCTTGGAGCTTTCTCCAAAGCCTTTAAACACATCCAAATACTTGATTATGACTTATTAAGCATTAAATTATATTTTGGTGGACCCAGTTTGACCCCTAATTGACCAGGGGTTAAAATGACCAAAATGCTCCTTAAGGGCAATTTTGGAGTTTCTCTAAACTCCAACATACCCTTTTTAAATCAAATCCCAAAAACTCTTCTAATGCATCCTAAACATTATTAGGAGTGCAATGAACTCAAGTCCAGACCCTGGTCAAACCTGATTGACTAGGTTAACCCTTTTGACCAAAATACCCCTTAGGGGTTTGAATACTCATTTCAAATCAAATGATCTCCAAATTGGATAAAACCACTTCCATTCAATTTCAAATGTCATTTCAAACCTATTGGACCCAAACCTAGATCCTGAGTCAACTTGGTTTACCAAGTCAACCCAGGTTGACCAAATAGGTCCTTAAAGATCCAAACAGTCAATTTGACTAAATTAACCCCCCAGACCTTGGGACCACTTCTAACAAACTCAAAATATCAAATCAAATCTATCAAGTCCAAACCCTAGCCCTGGGTTAACCTGGTTGACCAAGTCAACCCAGGTTGACCAAGTCAACCCAGGTTGACCAATTCAACCTTTAAGCCATTTCTACTTCAAATTAAATCCCAAATACATTCAACACTTTATTAAAACCCTTTGAGGACATTCCCCTATGATTTGGATTTAATTGGACCCATTGATCCAGTTATTAGTTGACTTAGTCAACTGAGCTAGATCTAGTCAAACTTGACCCATATAGGTCACCTTATTGCATTCAATGAAATCAACTCATTCAAAATATATTAAATCGTCAAGTCAACTTCAATCCCTAGCTCAAGCATCTCCCAATCATTGGTGAGTCAAATTTGATTTGATTTGACCAAGTCAACTCATCAGAACTTAGTCAAATCCCATCCTATACTCTCTAACTTGCTCATATAATCAATCCAACTCTTTGAACTCCTTTGAATTTATTCTAACCAGCATCTAACATCCTCCCGTTGCCACCTCACCAAGACTTGACCTTTTGATTGGTCAAACTAGTCAACAAATGGTCAAGGGACCATCAAATGGTCTAAATACTTGGTGACTTGGCATTTATTTCAATTTCTTCTAATCTCAGCTTGTTGGACAGCTTCTAGAGTATTCTCAAGATCCTCCCCAGCCCTTGGATTAGAATCAAATAGCTCTAAGCATCCCCACATGCATACATGAGGATAAATCCCACTTTCCACATAGGATGTCCTCTTGTCATTGATTCCTTCTACTCCTAACTCCCCCTAAATAGATGGCATCTTTAGGAGAATCTTCCAAACAGATCTCAGCCCTCCATTTGATCTGGAGGAGTTTGAATAGGGTAAAACTCCCTAAATCAAGCTCATTCTAACACTTACATTCTCTCACCATTCCAGGCACCTTAGAGCTTGAGGTACTTTCATTTGAGCTCCCAAAGACCTCATCAATATTGTCCAAGTTGAACTTGGTCGGTCAAAGCTCACCAGCGGCAAGTTTCCCGGTAAACCAAGCTCAAATCCGTCTAAGGCTTGGGGCTCAAGATCTAGGCATTTGTAACAGTTGAATCCTTCTGGAGAAGTGTACAAGGACAGTCTACAAGCTCAGAGAAGTTGAAATCATCAAGATCCAACGGTTATATTTCTCAAAATCCTTAACCCTAGTCTAGAACATACTAGCTTAAATAAGTTTTTATTCAGCACGTTTTAGACCATATAAATCATTCCACATGAATGCTCTTCACCCCTACTATCCATGTTTAAAAGTTTATTAAAAAGGGCTGGCTCGATTGAGAGAAAACTCCAAAAAATGAGTTCTAGGGCATTTCGGTAGTCTGTGTTAGGTGTACGAGATCTCCGCCGTTAATCTTTTGATCAACGGACGAGATTTCATCTTTTCATGGCATTTCCAAATCGCGGATCCGATCACGTATTTAATTATCCTTGAAAGTTCGATAGGGATGTTAAGCCATTATGAACTAGTCCCGAGGCTAACCAAGAGGGGGAGGGGGTGAATTGGTAGTTTTAAAAATTCTTTAGCAACATGAAAAATCTTTTGATAATTTGCTGCAGAAACGAGTAAACACAGTAATGAAAAGATCAATAACAGATTTCACCCAAGAAGATAATAATAGAAAAATAAAGTGCAGAAAATAATCAGAAAGAACACACTAGATTTTATAGTGGTTCGGTCAACTTGACCTACGTTCACTCCCCGGAGCCTCCCCTCTGAGTATTACACTAACACTAAGTGACTCTCCTTCTGCTCCCACAGTAAGGTGGAGAAGCCAGTACAAAAACTCCTTTCCGCCAACCCGGTGAGGCAGAGAACTTGAACTCCTTTCACTTCCTCCTAAAGTAAGCAGAGAACCTAGACTCCGTTTACTTCCTCCTGAAGTAGGCAGAGAACCCAGATCTTCTTACAAATGATCCTCCCACAGAGACATCGACAAGATAGGAGACGATGAATAGAAAAGATGACTCAGATCCTTACTTGGAGCAACCTTTGTGAATCCCTCATAAACCCCCCCTCACAAGATCCTCTCTCTCCCCCAAGCTCTCTCTCTCTCTCTCTCTCTCTCTCTCTCGGTTTTCTCTGGTAAGGAAAGTGGCAAAAGATTTTTTTTGTTGAAAGAAAAAGATCTTAAATAGGAGGGCTAAAAAATTATCCTAAATCTTAACTGGTCGTCAAAGATCATCCAGGATGATTGGTCGATCATTCTGTATGATTAGTTCAAAATCACATATATTAGCCTAGACGATTTGGTTCCTCTAGACGATTAGTAGAAAAAATTTATTCAGATCGTCCCGTACGATTCTACGATCGTCCAAGATGATTAGTGTAAATTAGGAATTTCATCCAGAAGACAGCTCTGGTCGTCTAGGGCAACTGATGCTGGATGATCTCAAAATGACTTGATCATCTAGGATGATATCTCTATTGTACTGTACGATTAGTTTAAAACATCCAAAAATCATCCGGGACACAGCTCTGGACATACAGGTCAAACATGCTTGACGATTTAAAAATGACTTGATCGTCCGGGATGATATGTATGTCGTCCCGTACGATTAGTTTAAAAAGCCAAGAATTGTCCTGAATATAGCTCTGGTCGTCCAGGTGAAAGGCACTGGATGGTCAGGATTTTTACTTGATCGTCCCGTACGATCTTGTGATCGTCAAGGATGATATGATATATCAATCAAATATTAATTGCTTTCCTTAATCACCAGACTAATTTAGGCATGATTGTAAAGAATTATCCGGGACGATCAGACCAAATCTCTAATAATAAAACTTGCTTAACTCAGTCTAGTGACTGGGATTTTCCAATCTGAGCTTATCGTCCTGTATGATGGTAGTATCATCCAGGATGATCGGCTTAATCGAGCCGACTTAACTTGATGGCCCAAGTTAGGATTTCTATTTTTAATGGATCATCCAGGATGATATGTATATTGTCTAGGACGATGTGATCAAAACTTAATAGAACCTCTAAACTCACAAAAATCTCCCCCTGAGTGTGTGTGTGCAAGGTTACTTAGCTAGGGGATCAATTACATTGAATTTGACTTAAGAAAAGGAAAAAATACATTAGACCTGAACCACATACATACCGACTCAATCTTGAGCTAACTTGGATTGTACTTGATCTTGTGGACCTGAAATGGTTAGCCAAGCAAAATGGAACACAGACATATTTGTTATCATCAAAACTATACTCCTTGAATTCAGATTTATAACAATCTCCCTTTTTTTGAGGATGGAAAATATTTGTTAGAAAATACAAGTTCAGTAAATAAACATTGAGATTTCAAAAAAATATTTGAATATTGATAAAACAAGGAATTAAATGATTCAAAAATATAACACTAGAAGGTGGGTCCTGATCAGATGGAGGAGGAGGTAGTGGCTGAAAGTAGCCATGGATGGCTGCAAACTGTGCTCCAAACCAGGCCATGTCAGGGATCCCAAATACACAAAAAAAAGAAAAATCAAATTTACATCAAATAAAAAATAAAAATGAAAAAATAATAGTGAAAATAACAAATTTTTTTTATCAGCTCCAGTAAAATAGAATTTTCCCTGATTTTTAATTCAAAAACCAGTAAAAAGAAGATCGACAATGCTGAAATCTAAAAAAGTTAAAAAATTGACTTTCGTAACTCCTACCTCGGACACCTTACAGGTTCAAATTCCTTTCAAATAAAAGTCTAATTCAGAAAAAAATAAATTAAATTCGAAAAGAGATCCTTTCAAGCCTCATTCTAGAAAAATATCTGATATAATAGTATTACAAAGTAAGGAATCAGAAATTATGATTTGTCATCTCAAGTTTTTGAAAATATTAAGTGGTGCATGAATTTTTCTGAGATATTTAAAAATCTGAGAGGGAAGAAAGCTTATTTCTTTGTGGGCTCATTTTATACCTCTTTTTTAATTTATTTGGTGCTTTACACATCTTTTAATTTTTGATACACTTTGTGTATCTTTTCAATTTGGCGACATTGTGATTTTTTCAGCTTTAGGCTCATTTTGTGCCTCTTTTCATTTTGACGCTCTTTGTGCATCTTTTGTAAGCTTGCTTTCTTTCATAATTATTAAAGAATCTCAGCTGTGAAATTACCTTCCAGACATAAGAGTCGATAAAACTCACTCTCTATAATAAGGAAGAATAATTTACAAAATATAAATCATACATCATATGATAAGTGCAATCACTTGATTAAGAAAAATATAACAATGATTCAAAGTTTTGAAAATATTATTCATATGAGGTAGATTACTGTAGGAAGATAAAATATATCTCTATTTCAAAAATCAACTTTTTAATTTCGAAGAAAATTTTTATCCAAAAAAAATAATACACCATTAAAGGAGTTAGAGGAAAAGAAATAATCATCAACGTTTCTTTCCTTTAACAGATCCAGAAGAGTCAATCTCTACTTTCAAGCTTTTAAATAAAAAATAGGGTAAAACTCTCAGTCAGAAATTTAGTTTATCAACAGTAGTGAGCAGTGATCTGATTTAAAAGTGAGTAAGCAGTAAATAAAAAATAAGAAGGAAGAAAAATAGTCACGTGAAAATCAGTAAGTGAAAATCAACAAATAAAAATCAGTAGAAAATAATCAAATCAAACAACGAAAATAAGCAGGAAAGGAAAAATTCTAAAGTAAAATGGACAAACAAATCAAACAAAAACTAAAACAAAATGAAGAAAATAGAAAACATAAGAAATCAGTAATCATCAGATTTATACATTTATGTCAATCACACCCAATTTGGTCCTTAAAATGCTGAATGAGTTAAAGGCCAGTGATTTAGTAAAGATGTCAGCCAGTTGATTTTCAGTTGCTACATGATGTAGCTCAATGTCCCCTTTTGTAATATGATCCCTAATGAAGTGATGCATTCTATCAATGTGTTTGGTTCTAGAATATTGGATTGGATTCTTAGAAATACAGATGACACTGGTGTTATCATATAAAACTAAAATTATGCCAACAGATAATCCTAAATCCAAAATTTGTTGCTTCAATCAAAGGACGTGGGCCACACAACTTCTTAAGGCAATGTACTCAACTTCAACAGTGGAAAGTGCAACTGAGTTCTATTTTCTACTAGACCAGGAGACTAAATACTGTCTGATGAATTGACAAGTTTCAGAAGTGCTCTTTCTATCCACCATACACCCTACAAAATCAAAATCAGAATATCCAATAATCTCAAAAAAAAGTGCTGTGCCTAGGGTACCAGATTCCTAGGTTTAGGATCCCTAAAAGATATCTAAGAATTCTCTTAACAGCAGTCAGGTTGGACTCTTTAGGATTAGCTTGAAACCTAACACAGAGATAAATACTAAACATAATATCAGGTCGGCTAGCAGTCAGGTAAAGCAGTGATCTAATTATTCCCCTAAACTTCTTCTGATCAACAGATTTTTCATTTGAATCCTTATCTAACTGAACAGTGGAACACATGGGAGTGTTGATTGGCTTAGTTTTGTCCATATTTTTTCAAGATGTTCTTAGCATATTTTGATTGATTCAGAAAGAATTCATCATCCATTTGCCTTATACTAAATCCCAAAAAGTAAGATAATTCTCCCATCATGCTCATCTCAAACTCCTCACTCATTATCTTAGAAAAATCATCACATAAATTTTTATCAAAAGATCTAAAAAGTATATCATCAACATAGATCTGGACAATGAGTAGATCATCTCCTACTTTTCTAAGGAAAAGGGTGGTGTTTACGCTCCCCTTAACAAACTCTTTTTCTAGTAGGAATATGCTAAGCCTCTTATACCAAGCTCTGGGTGCCTGTTTCAATCCATATAAGGCTTTTTTTAATTTGTAGACATGATTTGGATATTGAGAATTCTCAAAACCTAGGGGTTACTCTACAAAGAAATCCTCTTTTATTACCCCATTTGAAAAGGTACTCTTGACATCCATTTAAAATAGCTTAAATCCCTTATAATAAGCAAAGGCTAGTAGCACCCTAATGGCTTCCAATCTAGCTACAGGGGCAAAGGAGAGTCTCCATAAAATTCCTTCAATTTGATTGTACCCCTTAGCCACCAATCTTACCTTATTCCTAACCACTACACTATAATCATTCATCTTATTCTTAAAGACCCATTTGGTTCCTACTACACTTTGATTCTTAGGTCTTTCTACTAACCCCAAAATATCGTTCCTTACAAATTGATTCAATTCATCTTACATAGCTAAGATCTAAACTCATCAGAAAGAGCTTGATTGATGTTAGTGGGTTCAGTCATTGAGATAAAGGCAAAATGGTTTACTTCCTTCCTAAGTCCATGCCTTATTCTAACACCTTTAGAAGGGTCTCCTAAGATCAATTCTTTAGGATGACTCGTAGCATATCTACAATCTCTAGGTAAAGTGTTTTGAGGCTCTACCCTTTCCTCCTGATTTGTATTTTCAACTCTTTGGGTAATCTCTCCTACATCTTCTTCTTCCTCAACTCTAATCTCTTTAGGATCAGATTCATCAAACACCACGTGAGTTATCTCCTCCACCACC
Source organism: Dendrobium chrysotoxum (assembly GCA_019925795.1). NCBI lineage: Eukaryota > Viridiplantae > Streptophyta > Magnoliopsida > Asparagales > Orchidaceae > Dendrobium > Dendrobium chrysotoxum. The sequence goes on along the minus strand of CM034302.1, from coordinate 75,562,464 downwards.
AAAGTCCTCTTATTAAACACCCTAAAGGATTTCCCCACACTAGAATAGCCTAAGAATACCCCTTCATAAGATTTGGGGTCAAATTTTCTTAAGGATGATTTCCCATTGTTCAGAATGAAAATCTTACAGCCAGAGACATGGAGGTGGGACAGGTTTGGAGTTCTACCCTTAATGATCTCATAAGGTGTCTTATTCAGATTAGATATAACATTCACCCTATTCAGCACATAACAGATAATATTTATCGCTTCAATCCAAAAGTATTTTAGAAGTGAATACTCAGCAAGCATGGCTCTAGCGGCTTCCACTAAGGTCCTATTCTTCCTTTCAGCTATCTCGTTCTGCTGAGGGGTTCTAGGAGCTAAGAAGTTGTGGCTAATCCCTTGCTCCTCACAGAATATTCTAAATCTCATATTTTTAAACTCTCCACCATGATCACTATGAATAGTTAAGATCTCACAACCTAACTTCCTCTGAATCTAAGTGGAGAAGAATTTAAATTCATCAAATGACTCAGATTTATGTGACATAAATTTAATCCAAGTGAACCTTGAGTAATCATCAACAATCACAAATCCATAGACTTTCTCCCCTAAGCTGGCAGTGCTAATGGGTCCAAAGAGATCCATGTAAAGAACTTCTAAAGGTCTAGAGGTGCTGATATCCTTAATGGAGTGAAAGAAGGACTAGACTTGCTTCCCTAATTGACAAGCATCATACATGTGGTCCTTAGTGAACTTAAGTTTGAGGACACCTCTAACTAAGTCTTTTTGGGTGACTCTTCAATGGGTTTTCATACTGGCATAACATAATCTCCTATGCCACAACTAAGAGTCATCATCAGCAATTTTTAAGCAAATTGAAACATCAGTTTTAAAGTAGCTTACATCCAGCATGTAGACATTGTTGATTATTTATCCTTGTAAAATAATTTTATCATTTAAGCTTATAATGCAACAAGTGGGAAAGAACTTGATGTTGTATCCTTTGTCACAGAGTTGACTGATGCTCAGTAAGTTGTGTTTCAATCCATCTACAAGCAAAATATTATCAATAATGAAAATTTTTGAATCACCAATTATACCTGCTCCTACCACCCTCCTGGTGGTGTTGTCTCCAAGTGTAACCTTACCTCCAGCCATGGCCTCCAGTGAAATGAATTGATTTGTGTCTCCAGTCATATGTCTTGAGCATCCGCTGTCCAGGTACTACATGCTCTCATGAGATCTTATGTGAGAGCAAACCTACAAAATCATCAAATATCATATTTAGGAACCCAAACAAATTTGGGTTCCTTCTTACGAAAAGAAGAATATAATGCATGTGTGCTGTGCTGTGAAGCATGTAATTTAGGCATCCACACCCAATGCGTATTATGATGAATAGGGCAGGTGTGGGAGATATGTCATAACATGCCACAAGAAAAAATATCTTACACCAGGAAAAGGGTTAACTAATCTACATGGGTGATAATGCCTCTTCCTAGGTTTGAATGAAACATGCTTTGATGATTTTGAAACAGATTCTTCAAAAGGTGGAGGTGTATAAAATTGTGTAAAAGTAGGAGGTATTTCATTTTTCTCAAAAGTATAAATGTTTACACTTAAAAATTTATTTTCTTTCTTTAGACTTACAATTTTAAATTTCAAATGATGCTCACTATTATCTAAATCAGATGCATGAGTTTCTAATTTCCTAAATACAGTTTCTAATTCAACATGTGATGCTTTTAATGAATCATGCTCAATAATTAAATTAGAATGCTTTTTATTCAACTCATCAAATTCATTAAGTAATAACATGTAATTGCTATCAAGTGTAGAATGATATTTAATCAAAATATCATGCTCTTTATGTAAATTCAAGAAATCCAATTTCAGGCTGGCATGGATTTTCTTAAGTTTCCTATATGATGAATGAATTTTCTCAGAAATATCAAGCAATTGATCATAGGTTAGCTCACATACCTCTTCTTAGTCAGACTGACCAGGATGATCATCTGTCATCAAACACAAATTAGTAGTCTCCTCTTCAGCTTCAGTCTCAGAGGAGTCAGGTGCAGAATCTACCCAGAACGTCTTTTAAATTTTCTTCTTATCCTTCCTGAACTTAAGTTTCTCCTCACCCTTCTCCTTACTTGGGTGAGCCTTAAGTGTAGGACAATCAGCCTTTATGTGTCTAGGCTTCCTGCATTCAAAATAAACAGTATCAGATGAACTTTTAAAATTTTTGCCACTCTTACCTTTATTCCACTTTTGAAAATTCTTATGTTTCTTCCTTAGAAAGCTTTTGAATTGCCTAGTGATTAAGGCAACATCATCACTATCAGACCCGAAAGAGTCAGTATCAGTATTGTTGGCCTTCAGCGCCACAGTTTTCTCCTTCTTCTTTTCACCTACATCAATTTATCGTTGGTTCACTCCTTACTCGTAAGCAATGAGTGACCCAAGTAAGTTATCAATAGAATAGGTGTTCAAATCTTTAGATTCAGTAATTGCAGTTATCTTGGCATCAAAAGAAGAAAGCAAACATCTCAGAATTTTATTCACTTTTCATAGTTTATAAGTTCTCTTCCTAAAGCATGTAAAGAAGTGATAATTTGAGTGAACCTAGTATATATTTTAGAAATCAATTCACTAAGTTTCATGCTAAAGAGTTCGTAGTCATAAAGTAAGATATTCAATCTAGATTGCTTAACCTCAGATGTACCTTCATAAGTAATGCATAATCTATCCCAAATTTATTTACCAGTAGTGCAAGTAGAGACACGCATGTAATCCTCAGATTTTAAGGTATAGAAAAAATAGTTCAAATATTTAGCATTCAGTTGGGCTAAGTCCCGATCATCAAAAGCCCATTCAGTGAAAGGCATTTCAATTTTAACATTATTAACCATTCTAAAAGGTGCTTCATAGCCATCCCTAATAAGCATCCACATGCGATAATCTATAGATTAAAAAAAAGTAGACATGTGAGTTTTTTAAAAATCAAAAGGTATATTATCAAATAATGGTGGACATGTAATTGAATAACCTTCAGCAGTATTTCTATTACTAAAGTTAGCCATGGATCAAATTCAAAAGTTTTCAAACTTTATTTTTGAATCTCGTTCTGATACCACTTGAAAGTTTGATAGGGATATTAAGCCCTTATGAATTAGTCCTGAGGCTAACCAAGAGGGGGGTGAATTGATAGTTTTAAAAAAAATTTAGCAACAGGAAAGATCTTTTGATAATTTGCAACGAAAACGAGTAAATACAGTAATGAAAAGATCAATCACAGATTTCACCCAAGTAGATAATAACAGAAAAATAAAATACAAAAAATAATCATGAAGAACACACCAGATTTTATAGTGGTTCGGTCAACTTGACCTATGTCCACTCCCTGGAGCCTCCCCTCTGGGTATTGCACTAATACTAAGTGACTCTCCTTCTGCTCCCACAGCAAGGCAGAGAAGCCTGTACAAAAACTCCTTTCCACCAATCCGGTGAGGCAGAGAACCTGAACTCCTTTCGCTTCCTTCTGAAGTAGACAGAGAGCCTAAACTCCTTTTACTTCCTCCTGAAGCAGGAAAAGAACCCGGATCTTCTTATGAACGATCTTCCAACAGAGACACCGACAAGATAAGAGACGACGAATGGAGAAGATAACTCAGATCTTTACTTGGAGCAACCTTTGTGAATCCCTCACAAACTCCCCCTCACAAGATTCTCTCTCTCCCAAGCTCTCTCTCTCTCTCAAGATTTTCTCTGGTAAGGAAAGTGGCAAAAAAGTTTTCATGTTAAAAGAAAAAGATCTTAAATAGGTGGGCTCAAAAATTGCCCTAAATCTCAACTGGTCATCATAGATCATCCAGGATGATCATTCGATCATCATGTACGATCAGTTCAAAATCACATGTATCAGCCTAGACGATCTGGTTCCTCTGGACGATTAGTAGATAAAATTCGTTCAGATCGTCCCGTACGATTCTACGATCGTCCGGGATGATCAGTGTAAATCAGGAATTTCATCCAGAAGATAGCTCTGGTTGTCCAAGGCAACTGATGCTGGACGATCTCAAAATGACTTGATCGTCTAGGATGATATCTCTATTGTCATGTACGATTAGTTCAAAATATCCAAAAATCATCCGGGATACAGCTCTGGACATACAGGTCAAACATGCTGGACGATTTAAAAATGAGTTGATCATCCGAGACGATATGTATATCATCCCGTATGATTAGTTCAAAAAGCTGAGAATCATCTTGAACACAGCTCTGGTAGTCCAGGTGAAAGGCACTGGACTATCAGGATTTTTACTCGATCATACCGTACAATCTTGCGATTGTCCAGGACGATATGATCGTATCAATTAAATATTAATTGCTTTCCTTAATCACTAGACTAATTTAGGCATGATTATAAAGAATTGTCCAGGACGATACACATATCGTCCAGGACAATCAAACCAAATCTCTAATAATAAAACTTATCTAACTCAGTCTGGCGGGTGGGATTTTCCAATCTGAGTATATTGTCCTGTACGATGGTAGTATCGTCCAGAACGATCGGCTTAGTCGAGCCGACTTAACTTGACGGCCCAAGTTAGGATTTCTATTTTTAATGGATCATCCAGGACGATATGTATATTGTCTAGGACGATGTGATCAAAACTTAACAGAACCTCTAAACTCATAAAAATCTCCCCTTGAGTGTGTATGTGCAAGGTTACTTAGCTAGGGGATCAATTACATTGAATTTGACTCAAGAAAAGGAAAAAATACGTTAGACCTGAACCACATACAGACCGACTCAATCTTGAGCTGACTTGGATTGTACTTGATCTTATGGACCTGAAATGGTTTGCCAAGTAAAATAGAATACAGACATGTTTGTTATCATCAAAATTATACTCATTGAATTCAGATTTGTAACAATCTTGTTCGGCTCGATTTGAGCCCTTGATTTCAAACCACGGATGATCGAACGACTCCGCATCCATGCTGACTCAGCTTAAGTGAAATCGCATCCTAGGTCGTTGATTACATAAGGATTGTGGGCGGCTCAAGGCAATGATTGCCCATGATTCATATCACCTAGTGAGGGGATGCCGCATGTCCCACTAGCCGCTGCCGAGTTGCCATTTTCTTTTTATTTAAATTTAATTATTTTTAAATAATTTTGTAATTAATATAACACTTGAAAAATTATTAAAAATTATTTAAAAATAAAAAAAATACATATTTTACATCAAATTTTCCAAAATTTAATTCCCTTTAATTTAAAATTAAGATTAATTTAAAAAAGTATTTATATTTTAAATTATTTAAAATATAAATATTAAGTATTTAAAATTAATAGTACATTTGAATAAATAAAATATTTTCAAAATTTTAAAAGTTTTATTTTAAATATTTTAATTAAATTATAAAATAAATTTTAAATATTTTAAAATTAAAAGTTAATTTAAAATTTTAATATTATTTAAGTAATTTATGTTATTTAAACATTAAATAATTAATTAATATTTATCTAATTAAATATTAAATTATTTTCAAAAATTAAAGACTTATTTTAAAATATTTTTTTAATAATTAAAGAGTTATTTTAAAATATTCTAATTTAAAATTAAAATTAATTTAAGATATATATTCTATATTTTAAATAATTTTAAATAAGTTAATTATGTAAATACTTAATTAGTATTTAATTAAAAGTTATTTCAAATAATTTTGAATCTTTAAAGAAAATTACTTTAAATAATTTAAAAAATCAAGAAAGTATTTAAGATTTAATTTAATTTAATTTAAGAATTATTTTAAATATTAATTGATTTGAAATTAATTTAAATACTTTAATTAACTTAAAACTTTAAAACTTCATAAGAAATTCAATTTAAGTAATAAAAAATATGTGTAATATCTTAAAATTTTCAAAATTTTAAGTATTTTAATTTAAAATTAATTTCAAGATTGAATTCTTGATATATTTTAAATAATATTAAATACCTTTAAATATTCAATATTTTGATTATTATTATTTAATTAAATATCAATCAACATTAATTAATAATTTGAGAAAATATATTTCAAATCATCTCCGATTTTCATATCTCTTTGAGAACTAGTTTTGAAATTTTTTTTATTAATATTTTATGTCTTTAAAATATTTAGAATTAACCTATTTTCAAATAGAACTTTAATTTTAAAATTATATACTTTAAATATTTGAGAACCTTAAGGTTAGTTTTGAAATCTTAAACATAGCTAGTCTTTATTGAATAGCATTAATGGGGAGTGGTGATTAATCAATGAGCACTTATTTTGTTAATTACTAATTGATTAGTCTTCTAATTAACTAAGTCATTTCTTAATTTACATATATATGATGCACACACTCACTTAGTTTTAGGCTCTCCTAGACCTAAGATTTGATTGGTGTGATTGCATTTCCTATATGTATGTCAAGGGTTAGCAAAATATTGATTCAAACATATAAGGATAATAATTAAGGACATATTTAGAGAATTTAGAGTTTTTAATAATTAGGATGCACCTCCTATTGACATAAAATTTGAACCATTTGAATTTAATAAAACATTCTCAGCCCATAGAAATTATCTCTTTAATTTTAAAAGTCATTAATCCCTTTAATTAATTAATTTAATATTAAACCCTTAATTAACCCTTAAAACTTTTAAAATTTTAATAAATTAAACTTAAATCATAAAAATATAAATAATACATCAAACTGACCAGAATTCAAACCTTGACTTAAGAAAATTAAAACCCTTTTAATTTGACATCAAATTTAAGCTTAATTTAATTTTAATTAAAATAATTAATTTTTAATTAAAAATAATTAAAAATTTTAAAAATTTCAAAACACTTGGAATCTCTTCTTAGGTCATTCATGATATTTGGAGTTGATTTCAAGGAGTTGAGAGTTCATTTGGAGAAAAATAAATAAAAGCCCCATAATTAAATAATTTTAATAATTCTAATAAATGCATAAACTTCAAAATATTATAAATAATTTTAAAAAATTCCAATTTGAGCAAACTCAAGGGCATTAGATTCCATTTGGGATCTAATATTTATTAAAAATATTAAATTACCAGAAATAATTCAAATTTAAAAAGTCAACAATCCGGTTAATCTTTAGTAAAAATTTAAGTCAAAACTTCAAAAATTTATAACTTAAGATAAAAAAAATCTAAATTGAATAAACTCAAAGCCTAATTACTCACAAAAGATCTAATATTTAACAAAACTATCAAAATTCTAGAAATTTAATTAAATCTAAAAGTCCAATTTTGATCCCTTAATTAATACATTAAAATAATCCAGAAAATTTCAAAATTTAAAAATCAATCTTAAATTCAAAAAATTATTAATCAACATCAAAATTATTTAACCAACACTCTAATGCAGAATAAACACTCCAAAGATGAAGTTTTTAGGATGGACTACTCTGGGCTACGGGGCTAAGTGTCCCAAGGAGGTCTGGTTCCTCAAGCCTGGTGGCACAATATCATGAATAGATTTAATAGAGTATAAAATCTTAAAATTAATTAATTATTTATGATTAAACAAATATTAAAATATTTAATTCAACCATATTAATTAGATTTTTAGGTTGTACTACCTCGGGCTGCGGGACTACGTGTCCTAAGGAGGCTTGGTTCCTCGAGCCTGTGAAATAGCACCATCAACCGGTTAATGGTGAATTTAATTAATCTAAATCTTAAAATCAACAACCAATTGAGCTTACTTAAAATTTATTAACCTTCAAGTTTTAATTAATTTAAATCACTTAATTATACCAGTTATCACTAGGTAACCCAAGCCTACGAGGCTATTAAATTAGCCATAAGAAAGGTGAAATAAATTTCATGGCCTAAGCGAGCAACAAAGGTGGTATCCATTTAATATTTAAAAATATATATTAAAATCAATTTTAAATTATTAATATTTAAACTTTAATTAAATTATTCCTTAAGCCTTTCAACTAACCAAAACATCAAGCAACTTCAATCAAATATCCTACATAGGATATATCCAAGCCATACAGCCTATCCCACACACTTTAGATGGTTTGCTAGGACAACCAACTCTAGTCTTAGGCTAGGCCGATATTTAATTTTCTGCGGTGTGTCGGGTTTTCCATGGTTTTCACTACATATTATGTTTAAAATTTTATTGATATGTTTGTTTATTTAATTTTTACACTCTGTGATATGATTGATTGTGTGTTAGATTACTCCTAGGTTAAGAAAAAATTATGCTAATTCAAACTTATGCAGATGGCCGTGCTCGTTCAGGGCATTGATTAAAGGGGGCATATATAAAATCAGGCTTTAAATTTATAATATCTTCTGTAGGTGCTTTAAAAATTGCTAAGTCCCCCTTTAAAATTAAAAGAGCATGACTAAGTGTGGTTGTAAATTTGAGCATTTTTAATTTTAATAAATATTAATTGCTTGAGATGTTAAATTAACTACTGATTTATTAGGATAACCCTGCAGGTTATTGAGTCTAGATTTTCCTTTTTATACTCAAATATAATTTGAGTTATAATTGAGTTATAATCTATTAAAGTGATTATTTGAGATGGGATATTAAATATCCAATCTAAAATCTAAAGAGAAGGGTGACATCCCCTAGGGGAGAGTCCCTCTTTATTTGGATATCGAGATTAGAATACTTTGAGTATCCAAGGAGAAAAGAAAACACCCCTTCAGGGAGGAGTTTCATTTCACTTGGATATTCGAACCCGACGATTCAAAGAGCCCGTAGAAGGACAAAGAAGTGGAGAACGAGAAGAATCCTAATTCTCAAAGTCACTTGAGTCTTAGGAGTAGAATCCAGATTGTTGTCAGTGGAACCCGGCCACTTTACTTTTTCTATAGATCCTAGGTTGTAATATTAAAAGGCACTTACCTACAGACATTTCATTTATTTATTTAATTAATTGAATTATTCACCTGATTATTTAATGTTGATTATGATATAGGATTTGCCTGTTTTTCTTAGTTTTTTTGGCGATCTTGTATGTCGTATTTGATTTAGCCAGGAACCTGATCGAAGGCTCGTGAGGGTATGAATAAACTATTTTTACTTTAATTAAAATTAAAATATTTTAAACTCACATAAAAATCTAACAAGTTAAGAAGTAAGCCCGAAACTATCAAAAATTTTCATAAGCATGTTTGTTGTATTTTCTTTCCTTTTGTTAGGCACTTCTCCGCCTGCGGGTTTTGGCAGACATTTGTCCTATGAGGGTGTAGATCATTCAAGGGGATGCTGTGCATTCTTTTAGGAAAAAATCTATTTTTTAAGCCTTTTTTTAATTGCTTCATTCTGATTTAAGCATTTATCGAGTCAATCAGCATGCATTATATTAGTAATATATTGAAATCTATCAAATTATTAATTATATTTTTATTTTAAGCATAAATTTATCTATCATATGTTAAGGGGCCAAATTAAGGATTGCTCTGGATGTTAGCTCTATTCTAAAAAACTTATCTTAAATAATGTTCCTACCACTCTTACATAAAATATCGAACTCATGGTTTTAAAGTGCTTAGGTGGTTTAGCTGGCTCCCCAATCCAAGTCGGGTTATGTCTAGATCCTGCATTGCATTAACTAGGTTCGGGTGGTTGACTTTCAGTACCTAATTTAGACTTAGGTTCTGAGACGGGCTCAGATTATGAGACCTTAACCTCTGGGAATCTAATCCCAACCTTCTAATAAATCGACAACTCAAACTTAAATCTCTTTCAATCAAATTCAAGCCTAACAATTAGGATCGGCTGGGGTGCTTCTGAAATGTTTCAAAATCTCAAAGCACCTCATACCATTCCTCTCTTAATCTCTAGAAATAAGTGTTCCACTTTGATCCAATCTCATTTGAATTTCCAATCCTCGCCTCCTTTGATATCTAATTTTGAATTTTAAAATAAAATTTTTACCGCTATTTTAATCAAGAGTATTTGTAAGAAATTCTGATTTTTCTACGATGTAATTAACCACGAGGGCTTGCGCTCGTAAGAGAGTTAGAAACCCAAATCAAGTTTTTTAAAACTCTAATTAATTATCTTTAGAAAAATCAACGATCATTATCATCATATCCAAATGATCGATAATAGACGATATCTTCTTTCCTCAGGAAGATATATTATACTATTATTAAAATTTTGATTATAAAATTAATGATCCCTTTATCCAGATTAACATAATCAAACACTCGATCAAATTCTATTTTGACCCTCAGGGGTCATATGTAATTCTTCTCTGAGTTTGATTACGATAATCGGGGTAAATCCAAAGTTTTACAATCTGAACCAATTAGGGAATGATATGTTTACCTTTCGATGTGATATATCATTTATAATGACGTGTTTAATTTTAACATTAAAAATTCCAAAAAATTAATTTCCCCAAAGAAAATTAAAATTTTCAAACCACACTTTTTTAATCAAATAGGGGGGACGACTCATTATAAATCCTACTAATAATGGATTTATTATAAGCAAATCTGAGAGCATGAAGGGAAGGAATCCCCAAACGACCTTTATAAATAGGCTTACAGGTGTTAAATCAAGAAATAAGATGAACATGCTTAGATTGTGTCTCTATAATATAAAACTTTAGCACATAATTCAGTAATGGCCTTAATTACAGTTAGCCTTAGGAACAATGGAACCACGAATCCAATAGGCAACAATATTGACAATAGTATACTTGATGAACTGCAACCTACTTGCAAAAGAAAAAAAGTATAGATTTCCATCCAGAGAGGTGGTTAGCAATTTTCTCCAATAAAGGAGAGAAATAGAAAGGCCAATGTACACTACAGGAAAGTTACATTTTTATGGCAGACAAATCCATCGCAAAATAAAAAATTGTGTCGTAAAATATGATTTGCGGTGGAATATAATCTGACGTAAAAAAGTGGCGTTGTATAATTATTTGCGGCGGGGAAAATTTGCCGCAAATATTTCTAACAGATTTATGATGAATTTGTAGCAGAATTTTAGCCAAAAATGACCATAAATTCTGCTCAGCCGGCCAGGCTGCCTGTTGCTCGCGCCATCTCCTACCTGACCGTCCTGCTTGAGATTGGAACCCTACTCCTCTCGTAAAAAACCATCACCCTTCTCTTTTCGGCCACGTAGAAAATAGAAAAAGCTTTTTTATTTATATGATACCTCATCTTGTAGTAGATTTGCAGTGGTAATTTCTGTCGCAAATTTGTAGTAGAATTTCTATCCAAAATCCACTGCAAAAATATTTAAAAAATTCTACAAAAAAATCTATCGCAAATCCATTAGCATTTGCGGCGGATATTATTCCCCTGTAAATTCAGCCGTAACATGATGACTTTCCTGTAGTGGTAGAAGAAATTGGAGCATATGCTATGAATTTGGAGAGAGTTGAAAATTTCACTCAAATGGGGGGTGTTTGGGGAGATAATAAGAGAGCTTTTTTTAAGGTTAATATATAGGCTAGAAGAGGGAAAAATGTTGAGTAATTTCATAAGGGTGTCACAGTTACGAACCTTTGCTTTTCCAAACACCAGTAGGACATCAACATAAAGAAAATGGGAAAGGTGACAGATGTCCATGCTAAACCCTTCAAAACATTGAGAAGGCATAGCATCATCTAGCAGCCAAGATAAAACAACCATGATAATACAGAAGAGGTAGGGACTTAAAGGGCATCCCTGTTAAAGACTAGTTGAGGAAGGAAAGAAGCCTTCTAATGCCTCGTCGATACAAATAGAGAAATTAACATCAGATATGCTTTCCTTAATCAAGCTTATAAAAGGAAGGATGGAATCCTTTCTATGCTAGTCTCGAAAGGAGAAAACCTCTAGAGATTGTATCAAAAGTTTTTCTTATGTCAAATTTAACACATAGGAACTTTTGTTTGATATTTTTCATGAAAAGCCCCAAGATCTCAGAAGCCAAAATAGTGTTATATGTAGATAAATGATGGCTGATGAAACCATCTTGACTTGGGTGGATGATGTAGGCCATGATGGGTTTGAGCCGAGAGGCCAAAAGTTTAGCTATAATCTTATAAAACACATTTCAAAGAGAGATATGCCTAAAGTTAGAAAGATTATTAGCATGCGACTTTTTGGGAATTTGGGTTAAGGCGGTGACTTTAACACTTCTTGGGAGATTAATGTTAGAGAAAAAGGATTTAATAGCCATGCAAACAGAAGATCCAAGAATATGCCAACCCCTTTTGTAGAAGTCAAAATTGTAACCATTAGCTGAGGGGATGAAGATGCGAAACCAGAGAAAATAGCATATATGATCTCCTCATCAGTTACAGGCCCCCCAACAAAAAGACAACATGGTGTTGAGGAAGAGTTTTACCAATAGGGAAAGAGTTGATATCTGACAGAAGAGGAGATGGAGAATTATACAAATCTTTAATGTGTTGGATAATAGCATCTTTAACAGAATGTTGCTCCATGTTGGACCCAAGTAAAGCAGTAGTAATGACACTCTTTTTGAAATATCTCCTCTTATTAAATTTGGAATAAAAAAACTTTAAATCTTCTTCCCTATGTATAATCCACTTGACTTTTGATCTTTGAATAATCCAAGAGGACAAAATAGAAGCACAATCAATCAACTTATAGTTGATATGTTTAAGATTTGCACATAACTTAGCTTTTAGAGGGTCCATGTCCAATTGCAATTGATAGGTTATTGTTGGGAAAGATGATCAACACAAGAGATTGTAATATTGTTAATCACCATTTCTTAATCTTAACCATAGCCTTAAGAAACTTGAGCGTGTGGTAGAAGTCAATGATAGGATTTCCTTGAGAAGGAAGAGCAAACATAGAGATAAGATTTTCCTAATAAACAGAAAACCTAGCCCAATAATTTTTATATATGAATATGTGGCTGTGAGGTGACATTTCTTTAGATTTGAGAATGAAGGGGAAGTGGTCAGAAATAGAATAGCTAAGCACTTTATAGAAGGAGTCGATGAAGGAGTTCAACCAACATTCATTGACTAAAACCCGATAAAGTTTGAGATGAATGGGATTCCTGGTTCTTTGATTATACATGTGAAAAAATTGCCAGTAGAGAGGAGATCAAACAATTTGGTGTAAAAAATTATCAAATTAAAACGGGCCAGCTTGCTAGATAAAAAAACATTTCCACCTGCTTTTTCAAAATGAAAATGACAATAGTTGAAATCCCTCATCACCACCCAAGGAATGTCATTAAAGGGGTTTAGCTTTCTCAGGTCATCCTAGAGCTCCAAACACTCCTCAAAAGAGTTTGAAGCATAAATAACAAATAAAAGAAATAGAAGAAGAGAGCCAACTGTCAACAACCTAGAGATCATTTATTTAGAGGAAAAGGAGGGGGTGAAGCACACATTTTCAAGATTCCATTTAATCCTGATCCTTCTCGGTTTAGCCAAATCAAAATTGTGATAGCCTACTTCATTCTAAAAAATTCTATGAGTGTAACGAAACCAAAGGTTGAGAAGGGTAGCAGAATGAATCCTATTCTTCAGTAGGTAAACCATTTCTAGACCAAAGTTATTAGCAAGCTACTTGCAACTTAGAACCTTAGCAGGGTCCTTAAATCCTTTGATATTCTATGTTGCTATAGGGGGAAAAGATATTAAGGCTTAATAGAGGAGCTGAGGCTCTTTTTAGGAACCTTTGATCTTGTGTTTTTGTAAACATGGGTTGAACTGGTGTTAAGATGATTCTCCCCATTAGAAACAGCAACATTTGACATAGAGATGGAGGGATGGTTATTGGTTTGAGGAAGAGAGGTTGGGGGAATTGACAAAAGATCACTTTGTATTTCTACTGCATTCTGCAGAGCTGCCACAATAGGGTCTTACAGTTTATCAAACCTATTAAGAGAGAGAATTTTTCTTCTAGTAGAGGAAGGAAGGGGCATGGAAGGTTCTATAGTGTTAGGCTCCTCACTAGGGGAGTTTAGATTGGGGATGATGGGGTTAATGATGATAGACAGGGTAGCAAAGGGAGGAGGTTGCATGATGGGGATATGGGCAGAGTAGTTTGAGGTTATGGGCACAGGGTTGGATGGTAAGAGAGGAAGGAGGCTCTTGCACAAAGAGGGGGGGTGTGTGTGTGTGTGGGGGGGGGGGGGGGGGGGGGGGGGGGGGTGGGGTAGAGCTTAGGGCTTGTAACTCAAGCTTCATCCACATTGGGGATGAGAGGGGGACTGCAGATCTAAGGAAGGGTTGTTTGAACAGAAGGCTACATAGTGGTTGAGAAATTGATAAGTTTGACAAGGGATGGGCTGCCGTTCATATTGAATTCTAAGATTTAAAAATTTTCCATCTATAAAAATCAAAATGTCTTTAGGATAGGTGGCTTTATTATCCACCTAGACATAAATGCACGCAAAGGTGAGGCAAGATTTTGCAACAGTGAGGGCATCCACAATGAGAGGAGCTCTGCTTTTGGTAGCTTTTTTTTTAAACTCATTCAGGGATCCAACTTCATAGAGGAAGGTCATGGATTTTGAACCAGATGGGAACTGTGGTAAAGTCTTCAGGTTTAGGGCGGAAGTGAGGAGTCCACTTCTATACGATAAACATTTTGACAGAAAAATTAAAATAAAGCTCCTCTTAACCATGCCAAATCATAGTCATTCGGAGTAGAAAATTTAAACAAGAAAACACTATCACTCAGATAGAGAAGTTGAAGTGTACCCTTAAGCTTCCATGTTATAAGAATGGTTGCCAACAGAGCTTCGTAAAAGAAAGGTTCACCCATCGAGTAACCTACATGGGCATGATTCCATTCTTCTGATGCAAGAGAGATTTTCTCGTGAGAGAAAGGAACAATCTCCTCAAGGGTCGGGAGGGAGGAAATAGGAAGATCACATGAAGAAGGGTTTCACACGAAATGGATGTGATCCCAGTTCAGAGCCGGCAGGATGGTGGTATTTAAGGAGGGGGAACACTAGGGAGGGTTAGAAAGGGGTGGAAAAAATAGAGGTTTAGAGGGAGGCATCCATGGGAGGATCCCTCTGGCCATGCTAGAGGAGGAGCCAAGGTTAGGGGGGATGGGGCGCGGGAGTGCGATGTGGCTTGGGTAAAAACCTCACTATTATGTATTATCTTTCATGAGCTTTTCAAATGCCATTAAACTAATAAAAGGAGAAATGGTTTTAATTAAATTGGCTAAAAAATGAAATAATATTGAATTTGTAGAGGTAAATTTTTATTAATGTTTTAACAATTAGATTTGATATTGAATTGGATTAAAAAAAAAGTGAAGGTTTTATAGTTAAATTAAGCTAAATGATGGGTTAGATTTAGGGTTAAATTGTGATGGTGTAAGAAATATAAAGTATTTAATAAAATTTTAAATGAAATAATATTTATAAGATAATCAATTAATTATTAAAAAATAAATTATATGAAAATACAAAAGAAAATATGAAATTTATATTAAATTTTTTATGTCATAATTTTTAATAATACAAGTAAATGATCACAAAAATTTCTAAAATATCATTAAATGTATGGTAAATAAGCTGACTAAAGGGATCTTGGACATTATTCAAGAATAAGAATCAATGCTATGAGAATATAGTTTAAAATAATTTAAATATTATTTTTATTTACATGTTATCTTCATTTTAAGAGATATCTAAAATTGAGTATATATATCCTTTTCAAAGGCTATTACTAGAAGTTAATAAATTGGGCTATTTAGATTTTACTGAAGCATTTGTGGGATAGGAACACATTCTTAGCATTTGAAGGTTTCATTTGTAACAGTTTTCTAGAGAACCTTTTTAGTACAAAAATTTCTAATTCAAAAAATTTTGTACTAAAATGCTGCTTTAGAAAGCAGTAAGAAAGCTGCCCTAAACGAAGCATAAGTTTCTCTTAAAATAAATAGCATAAAACATTATTTTTGAAAATTTAAACTTTATCTATTCATATATATATATATATATATATAATGCGAATAATTATCTAATTATCTTGATACATAGATGGTGGAAGGTACTATTGATTGGGGTTGAAATAAGTTTAAGCTGAGTTGTCCTTTGTTTGCCCCATTAGAGGTAGAAAATGATTGTAGACATCATCAACAGAGAAAATATTCATCAGAAAGCCTACAATTGCAGTAAAAAAAGGAGGTGGCAATTACCTAGCCATTAGGCAATGAAAAGCAAATGCCATAGGGACCTCTACACATACTCAATGGAGGGACAAAGCCTTAACTTGTTATGGGAAGAGGTGTCATGATGTTGACACTCATAGGTGTCTATGTCTGAGGAATTGAAGAATGAGAAGGGGAGCCTCAAGCAATGAGGGAGGCATGTGAGTATTTAACTTTATTTTACACTTTAATATTATAAATACTCATTATAATCATTGACTAAGGGGAAAATTGATTCATTTGCACACTTCTCACACTTAGGCCATTCTTCTCTCTCTCTCTCTCTCTCTCTCTCTCTCTCTCTCTCTCTCTCTCAAATGTATAGGATCTTACATATTAAAATTGAGATTCATGCTTTGGAGATCTACTTTGGATCATCATAATTATATGGATAGATCTGAGATTGATACTATAGATAATCTAAAGAAGATCATTAGGTGTTGATTGAAGCTTCCAGATTGAAATTGGAGTTCGCAAACATAATAATAGATCTTTATGCATCTCGAAGTGATTCAATGGTTGAGATCTAGGAAATATTTTTTATTTGCCTTGCCCAAATTGTATAGAGATTATAAAAGCATGAATTTTAACATCCGAGATCAAAATAAGAAGCCTTATCCTTTATGATTTATAGTGCATGTTTAATTTTAACAAATGGAATTCTATGAAGAGATTTGGATCCTCTACAATTACCATCATAACTTCACAACTAGTGTGGAGTTATCAAATTAAGTCATTTAATTTTGGGATTATAAGATTTAATTACATATTTTTTATTTTAAAATCATCAAGACTTTGAAATTGTCTTATTTGAGTTTAATCATTCAATGTGAATTGAATGATTGTATTTAAGAAGAAAAATTTATATAGTAATCACTATAATTAGAAAGTATCCAAATCCTTTATGATGCAACTAATCTTCTTTACTATTTGTGATATATATTAATTGTCAAATTTGGGCTTCATTTGGGATGGCTTTCTTATTACTTTTTAAAGCCAATATTTAGTATTGTTGCGGGCTAGAATATAAGTGGTAATAGAGTTATAATTCTACATCTTAGTGTTGTATTGATATCCAGATCACACACATAGAACACAAAATTTTTTACATGAAAATCCCTGGAAAGGGGAAAAACCATGGGGCCTAACCTAGTTGAAAATGATTCCATTAAAATTTGAGTAGAGTAGAGTACAGTGGGCTGACTTATCCTTGAGGGCGATCAGATTATAAATGTCAACCGTATGGTTGAATTCTAGTGACAAATGGGGATTAGATGAAAGTTTGGCGTTGCTTGGTGGTCTTGCAGAAGTCCGACATTAGTTGGTAGTCCGACGGTGGTTTGGCAGAACTTTGATGTTAGTCAATGGTCTGGTAGAATTGCGATGTTAGGCGGTGGTTTGGTGGGACTCCACCATCAGTCAGTGGTCCAGTGGAAGTTCGACAGAACTCCAACATCGGTCGGTGGTCTGGCAATACTCCGGTGTCAGGCGGTGGTCCGGTAGAACTCCAACATCAGGCAGTGGTTCAGCAGAACTCTGGCATTAGGCGGCGATCCGATAGAACTCTGGCGTCAAGCGGTGGTTCGGCTGGACTCCGCCGTCAGTCAGTGGTCCGGTGGAAGTTTGACAGAACTCTGGCGTTGGTCGGTGGTTTGACAAAACTCCAACATCAGGCGATGGTTTGATTGGACTCTAGAGTTAGGCGGTGGTCCGCCGAAACTCTGGGCATTATCGAGGAGGAGCGAGGAGGCAAGAGCGATCTCTAATCTCTCTCTTACTTCCCTTCCTTTGGATTGGGCCCTTTTTCATCAGAAAGGGGGGCTCCATTTATTGATTTTTAGAGTGGCATGACTTGTAAATAGATGGAAGATCAGGAGTAAGTTGCGAGATGTTTGGATGGACGGCCGATATTGAATCCCTTAATCATGGATTGTTTATTGGGCATTTGAATGCCTTAATGATATCAGAATTTGGCAATCTTGGGCTCATTGGATTTGTCTCATCAAGCCGCTCGATTTTACTATAAGCATATCATGTTTAAAAACCTTTTAGTAATCCAAATTATGGTTTGAACCTTCCAAATGTGTTATGGGTCATTAATTTTGACCGATTTGGGCTCGAATTGAGTCAAATTTGGTGTCGTTGATTAGCATTTCTGAGATGATCAGTTTGACTATAAGTTTACTGAAATCAGAGTTCAGATGGTTCTGAATTTAATTTTTGAAGTTTCTAACTTGATTTTACCTCGAAATTCATACCCGATCAAGATAATTATTTGATGATATATCAGTTGCCCCCTATTTTCAAACGTCAAAGCCTGTAGAGTCTGAAAATATATGTTGCAGCTTTTGGAAAATTTTTATGCAACTTGAAACTCTAAAATAATCTAATCTTGGGCGTAGATGTCCCATTTGACTTTAAAAGTATCAAAATTGAGTCAAAAATGTCAAAAAAGGTCCCAAAGACTTAAAAAATATCCAAATTGGACTTTCCACGCCAAAAATTTGACCCGAATGCAAAATTGGCCCACTTGGCCCGCTAGCTTACCCATCTTATCCCTGGCCTGATCATGAGGTTTGCCTCTCTCATTCTTGCGGCCCCCCTGGGCCATATTCTTTGGCCCGCCCAAGTTCATGAATGTGGGCCAATAGTGGAGTAGTGGATTGGGTTTAGTCATGGCTCGTTAGTGGACTAGTGGGAAAGGTGGGAGTTGTGGGCCATTAGTGGAGTAATGGGGATGGTTGGAGTTATGGGCAATTAGTGAAGTCGTAGGGAAGGTGGGTTTATATATATATATATATATATCACAACTTCCATAACTTCCTACCCCCTCCTCTCTTTAACTATAAATTTCCCCTTTGGGGTATAAAAAAATGCACCTCCTTGTTTTCTCCTCTTCTCCTCAGGCTGAGGCATTCCCCTGGTCCTGTTCAGGCTGTATCTCCTATCCAGGTCTAGGGCCCCTCACTGAGTAGGAGTCTCCTTCTCCTTTCCTCTTTTCTTCCATTCTTCTCCTCTTCAATTCTCTTCCTATATGGGAGGCCTTCTCTTATCTTTAGATAAGCGGTATCCCTTATCTGACTGCAGGGCCCCTCCCTATACAGAGGTCATGAAGAGGGATCACCCTTCTTCAAGAGATCTCACGACCAAGAGAGATTCATATTCGTAGTCGAATGGAAATGGAGGTTGGAAAGACTATTGTCAAGAGATAGAGGTTAAAGGGCCGTAGTCGGTGGATGATAGGGGTTAGAAAGATTGTAGTATAATAATAAAGGTCGGGAGGATCATAGTTGGGTGATGGAGGTCAGAAGGACCGTTATCTGGTGATATAGGTCAAAAGGATCATAGTCGGTAGACAGCAGTGGTTAGAAAGACCGTAATTAGGTGACAAAGGTCGAGAAGACCATTATCTAGTGATGATGGCCGGAAGAACCATAGTCAGTGGGCGATAGGGGTCAAAAAGACCATAGTATGGCAATAAAGGTTGGGAGGATCGTAGTCGGGTGACGGAGGTCAAAAGGACTGTTGTCTCAAAAGGATAGTAGTCGACGGGTGATAGAGGTTGAAAAGACTGTAATTAAGCGACAAAGGTCAAGAGGATCATTGTCTAGCGACAGAGGTCAGAAGGACCATAGTTAGTGGGCAATAGGGGTCAGAAAGACTGTAGTATCGTGATAAAGGCCGGGAGGACCGTTGTCTGGCGACATAGGTCGAAAGGATCTTAGTCGGTGGGTAATGGAGGTTGGAAAGATCATAGTCGATGGGCGACAGTGGTCAGAAGAACCGTAGTCAGCAGACGATAGGGGTCAGAAAGATCGTAGTATGGTGATAAAGGTTGGGAGGACTGTAGTCAGGTGACAAAGGTCTAAAGGACTATTATTTTGCATCAAAGAGCTTTTTGATGACGTTAGCCTGTGTGAAAGAAGTAGGATTGAATCCCCTTGGGATCAATCATCCAGTGATTAAGATATAATAAAAATTTTGTATTTCTCAAATTAAAGATTTAATATTTGATTGATAACCTCCTAGGATGTTTGACCTATCCGAGGTTATATGTCAGAGTGGTGCTCAACGACGATAACATGTGTGGAAGAGGTCAGATCAAATCCCCCTTGGATTGATCATCTAGTGATTGAGATATAATAAAGATTGCATATTTCTCGAATAAAAAATTTAAAATTTAATTGACATCCTCTTAGGATTTTTGACCTATTTAAGATTGTATGTCAGAGCGGTGTTCGATGACGTTAATCTGTGTGGAAGAGGTTGGATCGAATCCTCCTGGGATTGATCATCCAGTGATCGAGACACAATAAAGATTACATATTTTTTGAATCAGGGATTTAAGATTTAATTGACATCCTCCTAGGATGTTTGATCTATCCAAGATTATATGTCAGAGTGGTGCTTGATGATGTTAATCTGTATGGAAGAGGTCAGATCGAATCCTCCTAGGATTGATCATCCAGTGATCGAGACACAATAAAGATTACGTATTTATCGAATCAAGGATTTAAGATTTGATTGACATCTTCCTAGGATGTTTAACCTATCCAAGGTTGTATGTCAGAGTGGTGCTCAATGACGTTAACTTGTATGGAAGAGGTCGGATCAAATCTCCCTAGGATTGATCATCTAGTGATTGAGATGCAATAAATATTAAGTATTTCTCGAATCAATTATTAATAGATTAGATTTGTTATTAGTTTTATTATCATTTTTTATCCTTTTTAAAGAAGGAGACAATATCAAAATAGAACGAACAACACACCACTATATTATGTAAGATAATAAAATAACTCCTTATTACAACATAGGGATATAAGAGTAACACTATGCTAAACACATAAGATATATACATAGGGATAACATAATATTTAACTTGGAAGAAAATACTAAGGCTATCGGAGTGACACCCTAAAAAGATACAATGAAACAAGATGAGTAGTATTATTAACACAAATGCACAAACTGCATGGTCATTTAATCTCACCAACCATTTGAATATTATTCTATAATTTTCTTTGTTGTTGTTGATTTTACCCCCCAATGGGACCAACTTCATCTCAAGCAGGTAGATTTTTAATGAATTACCGGAGATATCCTTGTCGGATTAGCCTCTCAATCTCATTCTTGAGCTATCTACAAGCTTTAGTAGTGTGTCCATGACAACGATGAAAATGACAGTATTGCTCCTGATTTTCTACGTTCAACTTTAAAGGGTTTGGCCACTTTAAGTTTTCCTGATTTTGGATGGTCATCAATATATTTGCTCGAGGCGTATTGAGTGGTATATACTCCTCTTCTTTTCTCACATCGTGGTACTGGGGATCAAAGAGGTATGTTTTTTTTCGTTGTGAGAATGAGTCCTCCATTGTAAGGGCATTTTTACGCTTTCCAAGAGTTTGCTCAAATTACTTCCTATGGGCATTTATAGCTTCATCTGCTAATATTTATGCCTCCACATGATGGATCAGGTCGACATACAAATGAACTGTGTCTCGTAAAAGTGCTGAATAAAAAGGCCCTGGACAAAGGCCTCCAAGGAAAACTCCTCTCAGTAATTTAGGATCTACTCTTAGAATTTATCGAGCCTCGATGGAAAATTATTGGAAATACTCCTTAAGTGATTCTCCTTTATTCTGGTGAATCCCAGAGAGGTGAGAAGAATCCTTAGTAATTCTCCTATTGATGATAAATTGTTCAACGAACACTTTGACCAATTTGACAAAGATGGGGATTGTTCAAGCTAGAAGTGAATGGAACCACATTCATGCTTGTCCCTTGAGGGTAGCAAGGAAAACTTGGCATAGGAGTACATCTGAGGCTCGCTGGATATACATGATGGTCCTATAGTGAGCGATATGCTCGTGTGGGTCAGATGTCCCATCATAAGAATCGATACTTGATAGTTTAAATCCTGCCAAAATAGAGTGTTAAAGAATGGCTTCAGTCAGGAGTGATGACTCCTGGAAGTCCCACTGATGATGCGATTGTCTTACACTTCCCATAGGGAACTCTTCTCGGACAAATCTTCATAATTCATGTTGTAACACATTACGAGGGAGATCAGTAATGTGCTATTGGGCTAAGTCCTCAGGGATGTCTGGAGGAATACGAGGTTGCGAACCTGCACTTGAAGGATAGGTAGAGCTTACTGTGTCAAGAAGTTTATTATCTTAATGTGATGGAGGGAGAGGAATCTCTTCATGAAGTTGTTCGGGTTGAACATCTTTGGCCAGTGGTGGATCTCGAGGGAGAAGAATCTCCTTTTGTTATGTTAGTGTTGGTTGCTGAGTCTCTCACAGAAGTTTAAGGATCTCATTTTGAGATTCTTTCATCTTTCAGATACGATCTTCTAGGGAAGGTTTTGAAGTTCTTTCTCTGGCAACATTTTACCCCCCAAGATAAAAAGTGGCAGATACTGGGCGTCCATGATTTATCAACTGATTCCTGGATCGATGGGTATTAGAGTAGGAGGATCCCATGATGTGATTGCTATGCCTGTTGGGCATTGAAGCAATACTTAAGATAGTGGGATTGGATTTTCCATAGATAGTGCCAAACTGTTATGGGCTAGAATATATATGATGATAGAGTTATAATTCTACATCTTAGTATTATACAGATATCCAGCTCATACACAAAGAACACAAGATTTTTTGTGTGAAAATTCTTAGAAAGGGGAAAAACCACGGGGCCTCCCCCAGTTGAAAATGATTTCACTATAATTTGAGTAGAGTACAGAGGGCTGACTCATCCTAAAGGGCGATCAGATTTTACAATGTCAATTGTATGGTTGAAGTCTAGTGACAAACAAGGGTTAGATGAAAGTCCGATGTTTGTTGGTAGTCCGATGATAGTTTGGCAGAACTCCTGCGTCAGTTGGTGGTCCAGTAGAACTCTGGTGTCAGACGGTGGCTTGGTGGGACTTCGCCATCAGTCGATAGTCTGGTGGAAGTTCGGCAAAACTCTAGTGTCGGTCGGTGGTCTGACATAACTCTGGTGTCAAGCGGTGGTCCGGTAGAACTACAACGTCAATCGATGGTTCGACAGAACTCCGGCATCAGGCGGTGGTCCAGTAGAACTTTGGATCAAGTGGTGGTTCGGCGGGACTTCGCCATCAGTCAGTGGTTCAGTGGAAGTTTGGCAAAACTCCGGCATCGATTGGTGGTCCGGCAGAACTCTGACGTCAGGCGGTGGTTCGGTGGGACTCTAGCGTCAGGTGGTGGTCCAGCGGAACTCCGGGCAGTGGTAGAGGAGGCGTAAGGAGGCAAGAGCGATCTCTGATCTCTCTCTTACTTCTCTTCCTTCAGCTTGGGCCCTCTTTTATGAGAAAGGGGGCTCTATTTATAGATTTTCTAGAGTGGCATGGCTTGTAAATGGATGGAAGATCAGGGGTAAGGTGAGAGTGGTTTGGATGGATGGTCGATGTTGAATCCCTTGATCATAGATTGTTTATAGGGCATTTGAATGTCTTAATGATATCAGAATTTGATGATCTTGGGCTCGTTGGATTTGTCTTGTCGAGCTGCTCGATTTGACTATAAGCATGTCATGTTTGGAAACCATTTGGTAATCCGAATTATAGTTTAAACCTTCTAAATGTGCTACGGATCTTTAATTTTGACACATTTGGGCTTGGATTGAGTCAAATTTGGTGTCGTTGGATTTGTATTTCCGAGACGATTTGTTCGACTATAAGTTTGTTGAAATTGGAGTTCAGATGGTTCCGAATTTAATTTTTGAAGTTTCCAACTTGATTTTGCCTCGAGATTTGTGCCCGATCTGGATAAATTTTTGATGATATATCAAGTATAAAAAAATTATTTTTTTACTAAAAATTTGGTATAAAAAGCAATAAGAAAAACATTCCAAACGAAGCCTTAATTTAATGGAAATCATTTAGTCATTTGTTTATGAAAAAAAAAATATTGTTAATAATAAAAAATATTGCTGGCTTGAAACTAAGAGAAAAATAGAAAATGTGTATTGCTTTTTTTTTTAAAATAAAAATGTGAACTTTGATATGTCACCAAAAAATTGCTTTGATCGAGCACGAATCTCGATGCAAATATAAATTAGAAGCTCTAAAAATTAATTTCAAAACTATCCAAACTTTGATTTTGGCAAGTTTATAGTCAAATTGAGCTTCTCAAAGAGACGAACCCAACGACACCTAATCCAGTCCAACCCGAGCCCGAATGAGCCCAAATCAAGGAACCAAAGCGTATTTGAAAGCTTCAAAACATCGATTGAATGATCAAATGACTGCCAAATATAAGTTGCTTATAGTCAAATTGAGTGGCTCGACGAGATGAGTCCAAGGAGCCCAAGAACATCAAATTTTGACATCATTAATGCACTTAAATGCTCAATTAATGGTCTATGATCGAAGGAATCGCTATAAGCCGTCCGATTGAACACTCCCAACTTGCCCCTAATCTTCTCACTATTTTCAGGCCACACCACACTGAAAAAACTATAAATAGGACCCTCATTCTTCACATGAGAGGAGAAGGAAAGGATTTAGGTGTTTTCTTGCCGCCGACCGATGTCGGAGTTCTTTCCGACCATCGCCAGTGTTCTTCTCGACCACCATTAGAGTTTTTCCTACTGCCGCTAAAGTTCTTCTCGATCACCACCGGAGTTCTTCCTGACCACCACCGGAGTTCTTCTCAATTGCCATTAAAGCTCTTCTCGACCATCACCGGAGTTCTTCCTGACACCTACCGGAGATCTTCTCGATCACCATCGTAGTTCTTCCCGACTGCCACCAAAGTTCTTCTCGATCACCACCAAAGTTCTTCCTGACTACTGCCAAAGTTCTTCCCGACCTTCGAATGTCACCGGGCTTCCAACCGCCCATCGACCACTGCCAGATCTCTTTCCAATCATCTTCAGCCAGCAGACTTTCGATTGATCATTTGCCATCCATTCCAGATCATAAGCATCCGTTTGAAGTCTGGCAAAATTCTTCAACATATTGTATTCTATCTACATTTAAGTTTCGGAACGGATTGATCTCTGCATTTCATTCAAACAATAGAGGAATCCTTTTAACTGGACGAGGCCCCGTAATTTTTTCGCTTTATAGGATTTTTCACGTTATAACTTCGGTGTCCCCCTATCACTTTAAGTTCCTATTTGTATGCTGAATTTTCCTGCATAGCTAGGGCGTAAAATATTTGCACACTACCGTCACGATTTTCTTAGCCCACAACAAACTTATAAAAAAAATTTGGGCTATTATTTAGATAATACAAATTTTGGTTTTATTTATTTCAACAATAGAACCCTAAGTTGCAATGTCCTAGCTTGCTTCTAAGTTTATAATTGGTTGACATAAAATATAAAATTGAATTTGTTTTCTACCAAATTTTATTTTGAAACTCAAAGTTTTCAAAAAAGAAAAGATAAGTTACATACATAACATTTAAAATTATATTTTTACGTATCTAACACCTCAAACTATTAATTTTTATGTTAGCTATCAGCATTGAAAGAGATGAGAATGTCATGACAGGATCTCACTCTGGAAGGGCATTGGCATGACCTGCAATGTGTGAGCATCGAGGAAGAAGAAATGGTGAAGAAGATGCGGCAAAATCCTGTCGGAAAGTGCATTGCATGGACGGACGGCATGTGCAAGACAAAGAGCTTGAGGAAGGTGATACTTTTTTGGTTATTTAAAAAATTTAGTGTTATACGAGTAAATAAATAGCTTTAAATATTATATGCAAATAGCATAATTTTAAGTGTTATTTATGTAAATTCTGAAGAAAAACTTCTATTAAAAAATTTTATTCCAACACAAGATTGCTTGTGAGTTTATGAAAGAGCATTATCTTATTCTTTTTGGCAAGCACCATCAAATTGAGCATTGAAAGCTTGTCTTTTACCTAAGAGTGTTGTTATCAATTTCCCATCATAAAAATATGACTGAGATAAAAAATAAAAAATGTCTGTCTTGCCATTAATCAGTCCTTCAAACTCTAAAGCTTTGACCAATATGTTAGCCAATAGCATTGGATTCTATATTTGTGGACCACTGCTGATTGGAGGTCCCTTACAGACTTGAAGGTCTTGAGAGAATTGGGATTGGAAGGAGCTTCAGAGGCTTAATGGCTTGGTGCCCCTCATTCTGTCTTCTTCAAATTTGCTTTTTGTCACATCCAAATCTACAGTGAAAGGCTATTTTGACCGACTGTGCAGTACGACATAGGCGGTAGATGACCAGTTTAGTGCTCTGAATATGCCATTTTGACCGAAGTGATGGTATGAAATAGTAGGTGGAATATATAATGAGGTTCTCTATAAGAACAGTGGGGCTGATATGAATAAATAAGAGCTATAATTCCCTCGATTTAAGGAGGGCTTCAGGTTTCACTTGCAATTCATTTGTGCAGAAGACCATGAATGTAATTGACAGGTGGGGTGAGCTGTCATTGATATGCCATTTGAGCTCTGAGTTGTCATTGATTGGAAATTAGAAATTTCATATGATCAATAAGGATTTTGGTATGATTTTTGGATTCAAGAACATATGAGTTTTAGTGATAGGAATTTTGAGAAGTGATTATGAAATAAGCTGAAGTTTAGATTTGAAAAGTTTATTTTTGAAAGAATATGATTCGGTGAGATGACTCTAATGATGCTAAGAAAGTCGTTGTAGGGCTCAAATATCGTCTAAATTTTTAGTGCTCAAAATTGAAAATGAACTCTTCAATGATGTAAATTCAATGAGTTTAAGGCTTCATTTGGGACGACTTTCTTACTGCTTCTTAACGTAACTTTTTAGTGCAAAAATTAAAAATTTTTGACTAAAAAACTACTTTAAGAAGTAGTAAGAAAGCCATCCCAAACGAAATCTAAGGTCGCTAAATTTTGAATGCACAATAACATTGAGATGCCTGAAATATTTTATTAATCTTTTGTATGAAATGATCAAAATATCCCTTCCAAAAATCCATAAATATTACATGATCTTGCACACATGGGTAGGAGATCTCCTTAGGTAGAGAGAATTTTTAGAGCATTGACTGTCATTTGAAAATTGAATTGGCTATTTTTGGAATTTTACTTGTCTTGACTTTTCCTTCAACATTCTTGGTTGCAACCTTTTTTTTCCTCACAACTAGGGGAATTATTGCTGTGATCACATTCAAAGACTTACTTTTGACATTAACAATTGTCACAATCATCAAATTTTTTTTTAACATTTAGGCCAATTAAGACAAACTCATACACACATCGCATACACAAAGACTCGAACTCAAGACCTCTTAATTGGAAGCCTAAGCTCTCAACCAACCTCCAAGAATTGACATAAGCCATTTACCATGATCGATATCTATCATCAAATGACTATCGTTGACCAACTATCGACCCCCATCTTTACTAAATATTCTTTCGATGGTGCCCATCGTTGTTATTGACTAACATTAAAATCTGACATTACCCACTATTTATCAGTCAATGCCGTCACCCTCTAAAATTCTCAACTATCACAGCAACAGACAATCTGAAAGGGTTGATCATTGTAATATTCAACTAAAATAGTGAAATCAGATTATCTGTTAATCGCGCTCGGGCTCGAAACGATTGGTTCGAAATAAATTTGAGAATTCTGATGGGTCAGATTTGATTAGTCACCTCACCCGAGACAAAAAGTTCATAGAACAATTCAATAAATGAGAGATAGATGTGCATACCTTGAAAAAGTTAAAGGAGATAGTGAAGATATACAGGAGCTAGCAGTAAGATGGTGGGAAATTAAGGAAGAGTAACATCTTATTTCTCCAACTTGAGAAGATAAGGTGCTGTAGACGTTGAACGAGGGATTTGATCAATGACAAGGGCTTTAATTAATATTTTTATTTAATTCTATTTGCTGTTATAATAAATTTAGATTTATTTAAAATTAATTTGTGAATTTTGTTGGCTCCAATTGAGGTGAAGCTAGCTTAAAATAGACTTATTGGCCAGATAAATTAGATATATGAAGTTTTTCTTTTTTAGAGAATAATCAGGGGTGGAACCACTATGCTTTAGTGGGTGAGCAAATTATTTATTACATGAATAATTAAATGTAAAAAATTTAAAAAATATATAAGACAAGATTCAAAGCAAAGACTTGCATTTCTTTATGATTGATAAGTTGAAAATTAATTACAAGCTTTGTATTATATTTTGCATTTTATGGTAATATTGCATTATGACTTTTTTGGAAAACAATTCAAATACTTCTTTCTCAATGTATGATACTAGGCTTTCATTGAGTAACTCATCATCCATTTTGCGACGCATATTGATACTTGACAATCCTTATGATAAAAAAAAATGCTTTTTTCACTGTAGATGTAGCAACTGAGAAAGTCGATGCCAAGATAATAAGCCTATAAACTACGAGATACACAACATCTTTTTTAAACATAATAATTTGTTCGATAAGATCAGCAATGCAAGTTATTTATTAGGGCAAAACCATTTTTTAAGAAAGGTGGGGGAGGGGTGCATAATGGTTTTAGAATATTAAATTAGAATAGAAAGCAACAATAACATACTTTATTATTTAATATTTTGATTTTGAGATTGAGATGGTTCCATCTCACAAAGGTAAACAAGCCGAATCATGAGCTAGGTTGGACTTGACTTAATAAAAGGCTTGATAAGCTACACAACCAAAATATTAACCATGATATAGCCAAATTATTCTCCATTGCTATCTCTCCTAATTATATCATTTCCCAATCTCTTCTTGCTCATATCCTATATGAATAATGATATAACCAAAATATTCTCCACTAATCTCACTCTCTCAACCATCTATAAAAACTCTTAAATTCTTCATGGTACTAATGGATGTCTCAATTCATCTTACAGTCCTCTTGAAAATCTGTACCACTTTCTTCAAATATACTGATCAACTGTGGAGCATACCTTACGAGTACAATAAACGCAGCTTCATACTGCATCACTATCTTTTCTCCCAGCTCCAATCTCATAAAATCCTCTTACATTTATTGTTAGGCTGATGAAGGTACGAACCAATCCCTGAATGTACTAACAAATTCTGCCCATGTAATCTATGTATTTACTTCTCAAAACCTTCTCCCATTGCTGTCTGATCCAACACCTTTCAGCCTCTCCCTCAAACAGAAACATTGCTAGTGATACTTTTCTGCTTTCAGGGCACTACATGTTGTTGAATATTTTTTTTATCCTCAATAATTAGTCTTCCGTTGTCTAGGGTTCCACAACACCTTTAAATAAAGGTGGCTTCAATTTTTGGAACATCTGTAAATGTCTATCTTTTTTTGATTCCTTATGTCCAATCTGGATACTCTGTGCATCACTGATTACTTGTGCAAGTATACTGGCAAGTTACATCAAACTATCATAACAAACAAGAATAATTGTTACACTCTATCCATTTTTATACATACTAATCAGTAGGGTCCATCTATTCAATGATATAATTCTCTTTCCTAATCAATTGAACACATAGTTCAATAAACATACCAATGCATATCAATCAATTAAATGTGAAAAGATGAAAATCTATATTATCTAATTTCTACCTCATAATCAATTATATGGCTCTGACTTACAATTCAACTCTTCCAACAACTGTTCTAATAGTAAGTTTGTCATGCCCCAAGACCTGAATTGAAAGAATTGTCTATTTTATCTTTTTAATCATCAACTAAAAAAAGAAAAAGAAAAGAAAAAAAAGAAAAAAAAACTTTTTAATCATCAACTAGAGCCTCTAATTTCATTTTGTATTAATCAAAATAGTGTAAACATCTATATATCATATTATTTATCAATATACATCACTATTTAAAATTTATTTATAATAACCAGAAGTTCAATCTAAAATATCAACTATGACTATCCACTTATGATTATAAAAGAAAAAAACAAAATTCATAAAATAAACTAAATTATAATTATGGCTCTAATTAATCTCACTAAGTTGGTCCCCTTCTTGAACCTAAAAATCAATCAAATCCATATAATGAGCTTATAATGCCTAGTAGAAACCCAAAACTCTCTTAAGACTTCAATGCAAGATTCAAGGAATTAATATGCATGCTCATCTCAATTAATAAAGTCAATATAGCTTTTAATGTAATTGGTGAATCAATGATCAATCATTAATAATATGAGTCAATATGATCAGTAAAAAAAAAGGAAATCATTACACTGAAATCTATAAATCAATAACTAGTGTGAGAAAATAAATATATCAATAATCAATTAATCAATACTATAGGAAACAATGCATCGATATGACAAACGTGTAGGTGTCACATTAATATGTCATGTATCAGTAATGCTAGCATATGCTGGGTCCAATAATCTATAATCTATAGAATCATGAATGATATGTCAATTAAATTATTGTATGAACATGAATAACAATGCATGAATCAATTATCCATCCTATCTAATCATCATCATCAGTTTTTTTATCTACAATTATGTATGTTATTAATGTATGCATAAATATCATACAGCTCAGCAAGGCAAGTTATCCAACTTTAATGTAGTATTTTTATTTTTTCATATGTCATCCATAAATCTTATCACTTATTCATCAAATTAATAATCATTACATATGGCTTTCAATAATCTATAAAGAGTTATTCACTCTCTACCTATCAGCATAATCAATCATCAATTATAGGCTACAACTGGGATAATACCACAAACCATCTTTAATGGAAAGCCCGTCGACCCACCCTCATGTACAAGGAATCATATTTTAAGAGCCAACCTATTTTAATTATAGTGTTAATAGCTAGCCTTCCTTACTTACATGCAAACACTGCACTTATCTTGTATCAATTATATCAGTCCCTCTTTGATGTATGGAATGCAACATGAAATACAAAAATCTATAAAATACCAAAAAATCTATATATTAGTCAATAACTTCAAAAAATTCATAATTTTTATTTTACCTCATAAAATTCTATAAAATTAAAGTTAAAATATTCATATAATTCAACCATATCATATACATTACATAGTGAAAGCTTGATAAATTAGAAGAAAAATACATTTTTATCACTTTTGCGGGACTTAAATTAGTAAACATAAAATTATTAAAAAATAAAATGGGATTTGGGTTAGTTACTATAATCAAAAGACTTTTTCTAACTAGAGCAATGAATGGAAATAACTAGAATGTGACTTTCTCTCTCCTATATATATCTCTCTCTTTCTCTTCCCTCTCCTCCCTTATTCCTTTCCTTCTTTGGCAGCCTTACGGTTGGGTGGGTTTTGAGGTCAAATGGAGGAGGAAATATATATATATATATAATATTTTTTAGTGCTTAGCACCATGCCACCCCAAACCAAGCACTACTGCATTAGCTTAAATTTTCCAACATACAGGGAACATAATAACAGAGTGCCACCTTCCCAGCACTACAACACCACAGGGGAAATTTTTTTTATATTTTCATTGTAAAACTATTTTAAAATTTTAGGTTGTTATACTGGTGATAATCTTAAATTATTCAATTTGGGATTCGGTGATAGCAGAAATGAAGAAGAGCGGATCTTTCTCAAACTCACCTAGGACACCACCTAGCAAACACAAAGAATGAATAAGAGAAGGGTGCCCATAACCCATAGAAGTACATCCCTGAATCCTGTACATGAGGGAATGCTAGAAATTTTTCCTACATTTATCAAGCGAGAAACTTGAATATAATAATTCAAAAGTGCTCGATCCATGGTCACTTCGCTAATATTAGTGCTTGATATAATTGAGTGAAAATAAAATAATGTCAAGCTTTTGACTCTCTAATTAGTGATGATGTAGAAAAATTAACTATTTTCCCTCCCTCACTTTCCACTCAGCTCTAGAGTGGGGTTCAGTCAATACCCTATGAATTTCCTGAGGGTCTACATGAGTGTTAATAATGATAGTATGATCATCAAATTCTAGGTTAGGGATCCCATACACACTATTGATAGTCACACTATCAAATGCTACCCACTTCCCCCTAATAAATGCTCTGTTGTCCTGAGCTTTTCTTATGTAAGCAAAGAAGTCCCAGACAACAGAAATTATATATGTAGCAAGCTCAACATAAAAGTTTTCCTATCTGCTATTTACTATAGTCATTTCTATCGCCCCCAATGTAATAGCATATATTTTAATCCAAACAAATAATTTTTTAGGAGTCAATATAAGTCTAAATCACAAATCATCTTCGTCATAATATAGATGTTGTAGTGATTTAATTACACCAATTTTTTCATTTTTTTGGGCACAGGTGAAAATTCTTAAGAAATTAATACATATCGATACAAGTGGAGATTTTGAGATCGTCAGGTGTCCATTTTATAAATCAGTTTCACCAGAATTTTTTAAATAAAATGTGTTATTTTATGGATATTTTTTTTATAATTTTTGAAGCCCCAAATAGGTTTATATGAGTTTTATATTAAAAACTAAATAAATTATATAATTATATTTATATTATATTATTATTATTATTATATTATAAATATCTTAAGCCACTTAACTAACTTTATTAAAATTCATTTCCTAATCCCCTAAATTGGCTAACAGAGAAATGAATTAGGGAGAAATAAAACAGAAAGAGAAGAGAGAAAAAATAAAACTTGGGATTTGAAGATCATAGAACAATTTTTGTCTATCGACCATATTGAAAAATTTACTCATCTCGTTGTAAAGAATTATTATATTATTTCTAATTTTAGAATTTTGTGTGTTTAAAATTTTTCAAATAAAATTTGTATTTTCATTACTAAAAGATTAGGATAATTTTGTATAGGTAAATCTTTCATTGCGTAATTTTTTTAATGTTATAGAGATTGATATTATGAATATTTTGAGTGTTTAATTAAGATTTTTCACCAGGTAATTTTAAAAAAGTAGTGATTTTTGTCTATTCAAAAATTTATTTTGACATATAAAAATAGTGCTTTAGTTCAATTAAAATTTCATAATATTGTTATACACGATCTCTGGTAATTTGGTTAATTTTTAAAAATATGAATTTCTATTTAGTAGGATTTCTGTTGCCCACCGTTAGAACATTTGGGCACTTTCTGAATTAAGTATTTACTATAATGCATTGTAATATGGGCATGCACTACAGGAAAAATGTTAATTTTTGGCGATAATTTTCATCGAAAACTGGCCAAAATCCGCCGGAAATTAGCATTTTTGACGGATTTCCAGTGGAATAATTTACACCGGTAAAATGCAAGTTGGAAAAGTGCTTCCGACGTAAAATAGTCCAAATTGCAAAATTCCAACGTAAAATTCGTCAGAAAACGTAAAATTCGTCAAAAATGTTCCGGCGGATATAAACTCTGTTGGAAAAATAAAAAAAATGAAAAAAAAATAATCAGCCCAACCCGCTGAAGCCCAGCTGGCTTCACCACCCCCTCCTTTAAGTTATCCGTGACCCGCATTTACTGACCCACCCTGGCAGAGTCCCGTGACCTGCACATGCCGACCCGAATGGTGACCCGCTGCTCGACCCGCCTGACCCGTGCCACGCCTGCGTCTGGTGGGATTCGAACCCCCGCCCCTTCCAGCGCTCCTGCTGCCCGCCAGACCACTATGCCACTAGTGCAAAATGTACTAATAAGCAAGTTATTTTTTATTTATATTATAAAATACGGAATATGTTATTTAAAATAAATACTATACTTAAAGATCAATAAAATTAATATATTTAATATAATTTATTTAAAATATTTATAAGCTGAGTTTATATTTTATTTAAAATATAACATAATAAAAATTAAAATAATTAAATTAATTTATAAATGCTGAGATGGTTTAATTTAATTTATATTTTATTTAAAATAATTAAAATATTTTAAAGTTGAGTTTTTTTTAAAGATCAAAATAGTTATTATATTTAATTTTACAATAAATTATTAAACTTTTTAATTATTTTATTTTAGCAATATTTAATTTAACAAAATGAATAATTTTAAATATTTCTAATTGTTATTTTCCAAGAAATTTAAAATTCCGTCGAAAATTCTGCCGGAAAAGCCTGTAGAAAATTCGCCGAAAATACCTACAAAAAATCCGTCAAAAATCTGCCGGAAAATCCGTCAGAAAAATTCCGCCGGAAATTCGTCGGAAAATCTGTCAGAAATTCTGACGGATCTATTTCCGCCGAAAAATCCGCCGGAAATCAACATTTTTCATGTAGTGATGTGATTGAGTAATAGTTGCTCACTATTACTATTACAGTATTATGATAATAATATGTGCATGAGGAAAAATAAGTAAAAACTAATTATTCACTGACATTAACTAGAGATTTATTGACCTGTATAGGATGGTGGGCTAATGGGCTTTTCTTTAAATATGTAATTTGGTGTTATCCTTAACTGATTCACATGATATACTGATTGAGATTTATTAGGGGATGATTACTGTGCTAACAGGCAAAGAATGATAACTCTATTTTTTGAGCCAATAGTTTACTGATATTAATATAATACTGAAAAAATACTGATTAATTCATAACTTTTTACTTATTTAGTGTGACTACTGAAATGCATATTATTGAGATATTATTTCTATTACTATATGAATTTATTATTACTACATGAATTTATTATTACTGTATTATTTTACTACTCCTATCACTAATTTTACTATTATTGATACAGACACAAATATTATTTGATATTATTGATTCACTGTACTGATAACATGTGACATATTGGTTAACATGCATACATAGTTATGTGATTTTACTATTTTGATTGTTCTTTATCGATATTTTAGTTTTACCTCTTTATATGATTGATTTATTAATTGATAATACTGATACAACGACTGCTTTATTGATTCAACACCCATACTAGTTTATTGATTTCCCCACTGTATTATTGTACTGACTTCTTTACCATACTATTTTATTATTTACAAATTTTATTATTACTGTATGTAAGCTTTACTATTTCTATATTGATTCATATTCATGTGATTTTTATTGTTATGATTTGATTGCTGACATACATATTGCTCATTTATCATACTTTGAGTTTAGTTATAGGATTTGATTACTTGCTAGGCTCTTGAGTTCATTATATATAGTTAAATAAATTAAATTCAGGACAATAGAGAAGAAGTGTGAGATTGTCTAAGATCCTTTATATTTCGGTTCTTATTATTTTAGCTATTCTTTTATACTCAATGTAGGATATATATATTATGACTGTATAGATCTTAAGCAGTGTATATTAATTTTTGAGAAATGAATATATATATATATATATATATATATATATATATATATATATTTTGATCGATAATTTTATCTTTTCTTATATTTATACTGATAGTTGAAATTAAATAGCTCTAGTTGTTGTATAATAAAGATAAAAGAAAGAATTCTTCTAAATTAGATTTTAGAGTGTTACAATTAGTATTAAAGCATAGTGTTAGAAGAATTGATTTATTACCAAAGTTGTAGGAATAGATTGAGAGTTGGGTAGATTAAGGTGCATTATTTTGCATACATAATTAATTATATGTGTGAATTATTCAGATTTGATAGAATCGTATAAAAGTGAATAATTATAATGGATCTGCTAGAGCAAGATGTACTAATTGAATAATATGATACAGTTCCAGTGCCATCAGACAGTGTTATGCACTTAGCCACTATTATAGCACAAGTATTGGAGGATGCATAGAGTAAGTTAGTTGGAAGTAAAGAAGAAAAGGGAGATAATGTAATAACACATATTTTGACACAGGAAAATGTTTATTTATGAAGTTAATATAACTCAAAATCATAAACTGTCTTAGCCATAGCACTGTTATAATAGTATTTTACTTGCATGAATTTTTTCATAATTTTTGGGTAATATTGAAAATCCTTAAGAAATTGACACCTATCAGTACAAGTGGGGATTTTGGGACCGTCAAGTGTCCATTTTGTAAATCAATTTTATCAATATTTTTTAAATAAAATGATTTATTTTATGGATATTTTTCTATAATTTGTAAAGCCCCAAAAGAATTTATAGAAATTTTATATTAAAAATGGATTAAATTAAATAGTTTTATTAATATTATATATTATTTTATTATAAATATCAAAAGCCACTTAATGCTTATTAAATAAATTTCCTTTTTCTTTGTGATTTTGGTAAACAGAGGATGTTAATGGGAAATTAAGAGAGAAAGTGAGGAAAGAGAAAAGAAAATTTAGAATTTGGAGGTTATTAAGCGATTTTTATCCATCGGACCAATTAGAAAATTTACTCGTCTCACTATAAGGAATCTTTACCCTATTTATGATTTTAAGAATTTTATATTTTTGATATTTTTCCGATCAAATTTATATTTTTATTTTTGAAAAATGAGAATAATTTTGTATTGGTAAAACTTTCACCTCGTAACTTTTTATATATTATAGAGATTGAGATTATAAATATTTTGAGTATTTATTTGAGATTTTTTATTAGGTGATTTTGAAAATACAGTAATTTTTTCCTACTAAAAAATTTATTTTGACGTCTAAAAATAGTGATTTAGTTCAACTAAAGCTTCAAAATATTATTTTATGTAATAACTTATAATTTGGTTAAATTTTAAAAATATAAATTTTTACTTAATATAATTTTTGTTATCTACCGTTAGGACGTTATGACATTTTTTGAATTATGCTCAATTATGTATTATTTGCTGTAATATATTAGAAATGAATGTTGATATGTGATTCAGATTACTGTCATAGTGTTGTGATAATAATGTGTGTGTAAAAGATAAGTAAAGACTAGTTGACATGTTGGTTGAAGACTGATTGGCCTGTACAGGATGGTGGGCCAACGAGCTTTCCTTTAAATACTATGATTTGGTGTTATACTCTACTAATTCATGTGATACTGATTGGGAGTTATAAGAAGATGATTATTGTGCTAATAAATAAAGAGTGACGACTCTATTTATTAAGCCAACAGTTTACCGATACTGATACAATACTTAAAAACACCGTGATAGCTAGGACTTCTTACTTGTTTAGTGTGACTACTGAAATGCATGTTCTTGAGGCATTATTCTTATTATTGTACAAATTTATTATTACTACATAAATTTATTATTGTTGCATTATTCTATTGCATCTATCACTAGATTGCTATTATTATCGATTTAGATACTAATACTAAGCATGTGATATATTGAACATGTAAAATACTGATTTGATACTAATATAGAATAGTTAGATAGTGTGTGTATATTTCTATACAATTTTACTATATTGATTTGATTTCAATAATTTTTATTGATATTTTATATGATACTTTATCTAATTTATATACTGATTGGTATTATGGATATAATGATTGCTTTATAGATTTGATACTCATATGATTTATTACTTTACTAGCTTTCGTATTATAGTATTTTACTGTTTATAGATTCTACTACTATTGCATACTTTTATCGTTCTATACTGATTCAATGATCATATGAATGTAATTGCTATGATTTAATCATTAATATGTATATTGCTCCTTTACCATACTTTGAATTTAGTTATAGGTTTTGGTGACCTGCTAGGCTTTTTAGCTCATTATATGTGGTTAAATGAATTCAGGTCAGGGCAGAGGATCAGGAGTATAAGGCTAATCAGGATTCTTTAGACTCTATTTTTTTTTATTTTAGCTATTTTTTATACTCATGACATGATAGATATGTGATGATTGTATATATCCTGAGTATTATATATAATTTTTGGGAATGAATAGAGATGTGTACATTGATGTTTTGAATTATAGAATCTATTTTACTGTTTATTATTGATAGATGATATTAGATAGTTTTGATTATTGTTTATTAAAAGATAAGTAAATAATTCTTTCAAATTAAATTCTGGGGCATTACAGACAGGCACTTACAGACATTTCATAAGTTGAAGCCTCCGTTATTCAAAAGAGTTATAGGACCTTAAGCTGAAGAAGGCTGGCTATTAAGGATAGAGAAAATTTTTAACAGTATGCAATATCCAGAGAACAGAAAGGTACCATTGGCTATTTTTCTCTTTGAAGGAGAGGCTAAGAGATGGTGGGTTGGACAAAAGAGAGAAATTTTAGGAAAAAATAAATTCTGAGATCTCTTGGGATGAATTTACTGTTGTATTTAGAATATGGTTTGTACATTCTTTAGCCTCGCGATAAATATAGGAAGCATTTATAAAGTTGGAGCAGGGATGCAAGACAGTGATGTAGTATGAGACTGGGTTTATTGCACTAGCTAGGTATGCTCCTCACTTGATCTCTATTGCTGAGGAAAAGTGCTACAGATTTCTTGTATACAATAGAGTTATTATAAATTTCTTCAATATTGTAGCTCTCAAATGTCTTTTCATCATGGGAGAAGAAGATTATCTAGTGATTTTTGGTGTCATTCCTAGTTGAAGGAACAAATTCACAAGAAACACAAGCTAAGGAGGCAAAGAATGCAAAGGGTAGAGTGAATTGAGGGAATCAACCATCCTTTTCTATATAAGTGTCTAACACCATAGCACTGAGTGTTATAGTGTTGTGACACTCAATTAGTCAAACAATCATTTTAGTGAAAGGAAGCAGAGTGCTACAATGCTGTTATCAGAGGGGCCGTGATGCTAGCATTTTTTTTTGGGGCAGTTAGGGGATTCGAGCCCGAGTGAGATGGGAGGAACGTGTTCCGTCGACCACTCGGCCGCATACCCGATCTCTAGAACTCAAAAAGTTAGGCTTTTGATTGAGCCACCACCACGATGTTTTATAAGTATCAGCATATGAAATGACCTCTACTGCGGTGCTTCACCTATTATAATAATTGCTTTGATTGGGCATTGCGGTGCTTGGTGTAGCACTACGACGCACTAATTAATTTGATAAAATTTTAGAGAAAAGAATACCATGGTGCCATGATCCAACACTGAGGTGCTGTGGAAAAGAACCAGTGCTACGACGTTAGGGTTCCACGATATTGTGATGCTGAATTAATTTCATTTTTTCTAACGAAATAGGCTACAAACATAAGCCTCATAAGCTCAGTCCATCTCCAATAATTAAGAAAATAAAAAAAAAAACACTTATGTTCTGGAACTCCCTCCAAACCTGGACTTCCCATTCAATATATTTTTTAGTTTTATACTTATTATCCACTGGACGCCGGCCACCATGGTGCAAAGTCATGATGGCCTCTTTCTCTATAGCTACTTGAGCTTTTTTTAGTAAAAATGACAGGCAGCTTGCTCTATTTTCTTTAGTTGAATGTCCAAAACAGCCATGCATTTGCCTTCATTGCTTTAAATATTAGATATTTATGTTGAAATCTGTAATTTCATCACATGACAGAGAGGTTTATAAGGTCTTCCAACACCTGCAACTTAAATTACCTGAGCATCTTCTTCTTCTTCATTTTCTTCTTCTTCTTCATGTTGACTTCTGCGGTCCAACCCCACAATTTTTTCAGGCCGGGATTCATGGGCAAGGCAAAGCTATAGATGGTGGAGTGGAGGAATCACATGTAATGCAATAATTCTTCCAGCTAAGCTCCAAACAGTCCAAATTTACAGAAAAAAAATATTTTTTGAGGGGGATTTGAGAAAAATACAAAATTCAATAAATGCAGGTCCCAAATTCTAAGAAAAAAATCTTCTTTTTTTCTATTTCATGCATATTCATAATCTTATTTTGACCATCCTCATAAGAGGCTGATTCTTGCCTTGACTATCAGTATAAATTTATAAGTTTGAGTCGACTCACGAGTCAACTCATACATCAAAAAAGAAAAGATTATTCTTATTTAAGTAATTATTATAATAGCATGATAAAATGAATAAGAATTTAAATAAATATTTAAGAAATAGTTGAAATAAGGAAGAGAAATATAACTTTTAAATATTTTTATCAAATTACAATAAACATGTTGAATTTTTACATATCTTAATTATATTTAATATTAATATTTTTTAAACGAGTCGGTTTACGAGCTAATGAGTCAAGTTAAGACTAACTCAGACCTAAGTTGTAAGCTCATCAAGCACGAGTCAACTTGACTCATTCACAACCCAGAACAAAGATAAATATATATATGACAACTAACAAAACCTTAAAAAACATTTTTTACTATTTAAATAAATATTAAATGTTATATGTATATTATAATGAGAGGGAGAGAGAGAGAGTGGGAAAGGGGAATATCCTAAGGTACCTTGAAAAGTGCCGGCTGCCCAACCAATTAACAAATGGTATCCATTTATTTGTTTGGGGGAAAAAGACGTTTTATATAGAAAAGTAGCAATCATGTGATGCAGCCATCCACGAGTCAAAATGCACGAGGAGGATTCTCTTTCTAATATCTGAATTAATAAATTATGTGAGTTCCAACTAATTTAATTAATAAAAAAATTATTTAATTTTTAATATATCAAATTTATATATTTACATTTACTTATTTAAAAAATAAATAAATAAAAGATACAATATTTTTTAAAATATTATATTACTTTCATTTTTATTAAGAATGTTAATAAATGACTCCATCCATCCCGAGACCCTATTCAAAAAATCTAGCTTTGGATTGATCGGTTCAAAATTTGGTTGGATTCGGGTCATATATTTAGACTCGTTTATTAAACGGGTCATATTCGTGTGGAACTGCCAACCCGATTTTGATCTGAAAAAGACCCATTTAATTTTTTTTCTTAAATTCTTTTAGTTTTTTTTGGTATAATCTTATTATTTTTTATCAATTAATCTAAAATCTATTGTTAACAAATAAATAAAATTTTTTTCTTTTAATTAAAACGGGTTATCAGGTAGGGTTCGAGTTGTTAGCACATCGAGTTTAGGTCCATTTTTTTGATTGTTTATTACACAAGTAGAGTTTGGGTTGACTAAATTCAGGTCGGGTCAATCATGGGTCGAACTCAAATCCGACATGTTGAGTTGTTTTGACACTCCTATCATTTATTATCCAAAAATAATTATAATACTTATTATTTAACTAAATAGTATATTAAATGTAAATTAGAGAAAAAAATAAAAATAAAAATCATAAATTATATTTTGAATTACTAATAAATAAAAAATCATCTTAGCTTAGCTAAAAAAAAAAGTTTAAGCTGCAAGTGGGATATTGTATTATTTTTTAATTAAGGGGGGGGATTAAAAAACAGAAGACCAGAGAACTCTTGAGGAGGCAAGTGATGGCAATATATCCAAGTATCAGCATCAGTAGACTACTAGACTTCGACCAAAGAATCCAACTCAACGACTACTAGACTTCGACCAAAGAATCCAACTCAACCCATATTACACCCATCACTTCCTCGACCGTGTTGTCAATCTCGTGGCTTTTAGCTTCTTACATCCACCAAGAAAGTGGACCTAATGGAGTGACCCATCCTATTGATGAAATTATTATTATTATTATTATTATTATTATTATTATAATCTATTTATTATGTGCTACAAAATTTATGAGATTGGAGTAAGAGTTTATATTATATTAGAAGCTCTGGTTGTTAATAATTAGAAAAAGAATAAATTAATTATAGGATTAAGTAATTCCACCTTTTTCATTAGATCCTAGAGCGTCATAGATAAGTTAAAAGATAAAAAGTGATGACTTCTTATATGAAAATAAATTGACTTGTAATATGTGATATGACTGATTCATGACAAAAAAATGATATGATTTAGACTGATTCCTATAGGGTTGGCCTATAAGATTGGATACATGAAAAATAACACGGGTAGCCATATGCTATAACTTACTTATATATGCATATGACATAAACATATATGATATATTGATAATATGATATGAATATGATACATAATATAACTGATACAAGCATATGAAAAGACTAATTTGATTGATAGGACTGATACAAAGTTAACTATAAGTATAAATTATATCATACATGTATAACTCTAAAATTTTAAATATATATATAATTTGATCTACAATGGTTAAAAATTATTTCGAGATTTATTATAAGTCCAAATTGTAAATTGTCTTCATCATAACATATATATTGTTGTTCTCTAATTACAATAAAATTTTCCTAATTTTTTGCCATTAGTACAATTTCTTAAGAAATTGACATATGTCAGTATAAGTGAGTTTTTTGGGACCGTTAGTTGTCCGTTTTACAAACCGATTTCACTAGAATTTTTTAGACATGCTTAACTAA
This sequence comes from Dendrobium chrysotoxum, assembly GCA_019925795.1. Taxonomy (NCBI): domain Eukaryota; kingdom Viridiplantae; phylum Streptophyta; class Magnoliopsida; order Asparagales; family Orchidaceae; genus Dendrobium; species Dendrobium chrysotoxum. The sequence continues at coordinate 75,520,038 of CM034302.1, read as the reverse complement.
TTTATAAATATTTTTTTCATAATTACATTTGCATCCTTTTATTGCCTTATTATAAAATCTTTTTACACTATCAGATTTTTATCAATGCCATTTTATCATTTTGTTTAAGCCCATTTAGTTAATACTGAAATGAAACAGAGAAAAAATAGGGAAAATGAGATAAAAGAGAAGAGAGAGAAGATAACTATCATTTTGTTTAAGCTCACTCTTACTTTTACTTTCGTTTTCAGGCCAGAAAAAAGATAAGCATTGAACTGAGTAATTTTGATACTAGACTCTGATCTGTGATATATGTATGCCGTTTTAGTTAACTATCTCAGATTATAAATGTATTTTTGGATGATAAATTGAAATTTATTTTGAGATTCATTAGTCTTTTGATTTATTTGCATCCAGTAGTGGTTATGTGGTATTTTTAAATTGAAAATTTTATTTTAGTATTTCTCCAACTGGATCATAGGATTGAGTCTTGCCGCAATCGAACATGATATGACTTGTGTGGTATCGAGTCATATCGGGACGGATTGTGACAATACACATGGCACATCACATTAAATACATTGCATTCATACTTGATTGAAATACATGATAGACATGCATTGATACTTAATATTGTATGACATGTATTTTTTTTTTATAGTCAAATTGAGTTTTTTTAATTTGTATGACATGCATAGAATTATGCTCATCAGCTTAATATAACAGGTATATTGATGTACATAAAATGACATATAGAATGAAATAAAGTATAATTTATTTATTTTCATAACCAACCTATTGTATTATTATGTACATGACTACATGAATGACATAACCTACCGACTTTATATGGCTACAGATCACTAAATCTGAACTATAATGCTTTTGATGATTTATGATACTCATATGAAATGATAGTACTCATATTGACTGCTACATAATCTTACAGTTACTTTTTTATATTGATTTGGACTGCATGATTACATATATACAGCTTTTATTGCCTTATATTAATAACATGTATAAATTCTGGTAACCTACTGAGCTGTTAGCTCGCTCCATTATTTTTACAAGTTTTTAGAAAGGGGTCACAATCCAGTGGAGTGAGGCTGATTATGATTTAGTTTTTATTTTTTTGTATTTTTGATTTTATTCTTTTTTAGTTAAAAGTTTAAGAGGATAGACTAATGGATGAATCGATTGATCTCCTTACTATTATAAATTGAATTTTGATGAATAAATATAGAAATATTTTGATATATATGATTGATAGTTACTTTCGTCAGACTATTTATATAAATGAATAATTAGTGGCTCTGGTACATTAATTAAAAAATGAAATAGATAATTTTTATAAATTTTGGCCTTGAAACGTTACACCTTAAGATTGACGATTGGGATTTATAAGTGAGTTGCATTAATGCTTTTGTCGTGGTAATTGAGATGGCTTAACTATTGTAATTTATAACACTTGCACTATACACAATAAAAATTAATGCCGACTATATTCGTAATTGGTAAGTGAGAATTTTAATTCAATGCTACAATCAATAAATATCATACAACATATTAAAAAATTATTAAATGGTAAAGTTATTAAGTAAAAATCATCTTCATGCTTGTTGCGTCCTGGAATATTCGCGGCAGTAGAGATATATTAAGTTTAACGTCCTAGCTTTGTACGAAGATCCAGCACACAAACAGATAAATAAGTAGCGGTGTAGAGCTCATAAAAGACACCATAATTTTTACGTGGAAACCCCTAAAAAGGAGAAAAACCACGGGGCCTAGCCCAGCTTGAATGAATCCACTAGTGTTTGTAGTTGATTACAAATGTCTTGGCTTGAAGTAGCAAATATACATCATATAGAGTGTATTATATGGTAGGAGTTGGAAGAATCAGTGTTGATATGTTCGTTTGGGGTGGCAAAGCCATAATCGTCGGGAGGACCGTAGTTGGACGACGGTGGTCAGAAAGATCGTAGTTGACGATGGTCGATGGAAGGACTGTAGTCGGTGGCCGACGGAGGTCGGGAGGACCATAGTCGATGGGCGATGGAGGTCGGGATGATTGTAGTTGAAGTCCGACAGTGATCGGAAGAACGCCAGTGGTGATCGGCGGACGGGCGAAAGTCTGGCGGCGGTCAAGAAGAACTCCGACGATGGTCGACGAACAGGCGGAAGTTCAGCGGACGAGCGAAAGTCTGGCAGCGGCCAGGAAGAACTTCGACGATGGTCGACGAACAGGCGGAAGTTCGGCGAACGGGCAGAAGTCCGTCGGTGGTCAGAAAGAACTCCAGTGGTGGTCGATGGATTGGCAAAAATCCGTCGGTGGTCGGGAAGAACTCCGAAGGTGGTCGACGAATAGGCGGAAGTTCAGCGGACGGGCGGAAGTCCAGCAGTGGTCGGCGGACTGGTAGAAGTCTAGCGGTGGCCGACGGAGAGGAAGCTCCCAAGCTCTTCCATTCTCTTCCTCCTTCCTCCTCTCCCCCTTCTCATGAGAAGAGGGAGTCTATTTATAGTTTTTTGAGAGTGACATGACTTCTAAATATGTGGAGGATCAAGGTAAAAATGAGAGTGATTTGAATGGACGGCCGATATTGATCCCCTTGATCATGAATCATTTGATGGCCATTTTAATGCCTTGATGATATCAGAATTTAGTGATCTTGGGCTCGTTGGAGGAGTTGGAGGAATCTTCTTGACTACGGCTACAGCCAAGATTGCCCCCCAGTCTGCATCTGATTCCAATGAAATTAATGCAGCAATGGATGATGTCAGAAAATTGACTTGAATGACCTTTTGAGGTTGGAGCAAAAGTTGCCCCCCAGTCAGGGATAAGTTTCCCACAGACGGCGCCAAACTATTGCGTCCTGGAATATTCGCGGCAGTAGAGATATATTAAGTTTAACGTCCTAGCTTTGTACGAAGATCCAGCACACAAACAGATAAATAAGTAGTGGTGTAGAGCTCATAAAAGACACCATAATTTTTACGTGGAAACTCCTAAAAAGGAGGAAAACCACGGGGCCTAGCCCAGTTTGAATGAATCCACTAGTGTTTGCAGTTGATTACAAATGAGGCCCTTCCTTAGGAGGAAGGTCTTGGCTTGAAGTAGCAAATATACATCATATAGAGTGTATTATATGGTAGGAGTTGGAAGAATCAGTGTTGATATGTTCGTTTGGGGTGGCAAAGCCATAGTCGTCGGGAGGACCGTAGTTGGACGACGGTGGTCGGAAAGACCGTAGTTGATGATGGTCGATGGAAGGACTGTAGTCGGTGGGAAACGGAGGTTGGGAGGACCATAGTCGGTGGGTGACGGAGGTCGGGATGATTATAGTTGAAGTCCGACAGTGATCGGAAGAACGCCAGTGGTGATCGGCGGACGGGTGAAAGTCTGGCGGCGGTCAGGAAGAACTCTGACGATGGTCAACGAACAGGCGGAAGTTCAGTAGACGGGCGGAAGTCCGGCAGCGACCAAGAAGAACTTCAACGATGGTCGACGAACAGGCGGAAGTTCGGCGAACGGGAGGAAGTCCGTCGGTGGTCGGAAAGAACTCCAGTAGTGGTCGACGGATTGGCGAAAATCCATCGGTGGTCGGGAAGAACTCCGAAGGTGGTCGACGAATAGGCGGAAGTTCGACGGACAGGCGGAAGTCCGGCGGTGGTCGGCGGACTGGTAGAAGTCCAGCGGTGGCCGGCGGAGAGGAAGCTCCCAAGCTCTTCCATTCTCTTCCTCCTTCCTCCTCTCCCCCTTCTCATGAGAAGAGAGAGTCTATTTATAATTTTTTGAGAGTGGCATAACTTGTAAATATGTGGAGGATCAAGGTCAAAATGAGAGTGATTTGAATGGACGGTCGATATTGATCCCCTTGATCGTGAATCATTTGATGGCCATTTTAATGCCTTAATGATATCAGAATTTAGTGATCTTGGGCTCGTTGGATTTGTCTCGTCGAGCCGCTCGATTCGACTATAAGCATGTCATGTTTGGAAGCCGTTTGGTAATTCGAATTATGGTTTGAACCTTCCAAATGCGCTTTGGGTCTTTGATTTGGACTCATTTGGGCTCGGATTGAGTCGAATTTGGTGTTGTTGGGTTCGTATTTTTGAGACGTTCAGTTCGACTCTAAGTTTGCTGAAATCAAAATTCAGATGATCTCCAATTTAATTTTTGAAGATTCCAACTTTACTTTTCCTCGAGATTCGTGCCTGATCAAGATAATTGTTTGATGATATATCAATGCTTAATAATGTAAGTACTCTTTGTTGATCCATTTATATGTTTAGTACTCTTCATGTCACCATTTTATCCTTGTTTTTGTGCCTTAGTGTCTAATTGAATCAATACTTCATAAGCTTGAGTAATTGTATTAAACTATTCATTTGATCTTGCTTGTTTACAACACTCTTATACAATTAGCATAATTATTTACTTAATATCATGTGATAGATTAAAATAATAACAAGCTTATATAGTTGTAGAAATAAGTATCAGTTCATAATATTGTGCTCACTATTGGTCACACACTTTAAAGCTTATTAATTACATATTATATAGTTTCACCTACACTTATATGCATCACCATTATTGTAAGTTAAATTTATTAAATGTATGCATTTGTGAACATTAGTATAATTCATTTTAATATTTAATTATACATTTATATTGTTTGTACATTATTAAATAAATTATTAGTCTTATTTACATTTTTGTTAGCCTCCATATTGTATTAGTTTGTAAAGGCTTTGAATTGTAAAGGAATTCGAAAAAATTCTTAAAGTGTTGATTAAAAAACCTAATTCACCTCCCTCTCTCCCTCTAGGTGTGCCTTTACTCTATATTTTCTATTATATTGATTACCCTTCATTTCAAAGTGAAATCTAGAGCATTGTAATATCTTCTTAACAATAATAACAAAATTTACCTCTCTCTCTCTCTCTCTCTCTCTCTCTCTCTCTCTCTCTCTCTCTCTCTCTCTCTCTCTCTCTTCTCATTATCTTCCTCATTGCCTCATATTGTTACAAGATGTTGTAGGCTCTAGGTTTTATTGCAGATTGGTCCTTCAAATGAATTACTAGCTCCTCAAGATCGACGCATGGGGTGTATAAGTTGGTTGCATTAATGAAATAGCTCGGTTGAGCCAATTTGAGTCTTAATGAGTACCTAGCTCATCTTGGTATGTTGGTTGGGAGCTTTGGCTACCAACCAAGATGTCTTGGATTCTAGTCTTACTATCTTATATGTATTTTAGTTTGCATTAATTGGCCTAAATATCCCCAAAAAAGTCTTATTGAGCTCCAATTTTAAGAGATTCATGTGCACACATACTTGATGTGATCATTATATTATCAAGAACCCACTTAGCCCATTTGAGATTCTTTGATTTGAAATTTTATCTTATTGAGTAAAACAAGATAATCATTCAATTGATTTGACATTATTAAATGTGTTTTATATAAAATTATATGGGTAAATTATTAAAAGGATCAAACTTAAAAACAGTTTTAAGAAAAGGATCACGATAAAAAAAAAATTTAAAAAGGATCAAAAACGCAAAGAAGGGGTGCGTTTTAACAGAAAACGTGGTTACTATTCACGTTTTAATAGAAAACGTGAATAGTAACCACGTTTTCTATTAAAATGTAATTACACTTTGCGTTTTCTATATATTTTTCTGTTCATCAAATATATCAAACCGTTACACATAAAAATCAATTAAAAATTTTTTTTACACATAGAGAGAGAATAAATTTTTTTATCCGACCTATTTATTCTCTCTCTATTTAAATAAAATAATTTATAACTTATGTATAGCATTTGTTTTAACTTATAATAATTTTCATATTTATAAATTTTTTATAATTTATTTAAATATATTAAAAAATAATTTGATTTTAAAATAAAAGTATAAAGTTTATATATATAAACTAATGTATATAATTTCTATTTAAACATATAATCGAGATTTAATAAGCATAAATAAATCGTACAATAAATTTAACATACTAAAATTAAATATTTATAGACTTTAATATTTTTTAAAATATATTGTAAAATAATTTAGTATCAGCTGATTTAATACATTAGCAAGAAATTGTTACTATTTAAGTAAATTAAAATTACGTCATTAACGGGTAAATTATTAAAAGGATCAAACTTAAAAACAGTTTTAAGAAAAGGATCACGATAAAAAAAAAATTTAAAAAGGATCAAAAACGCAAAGAAGGGGTGCGTTTTAACAGAAAACGTGGTTACTATTCACGTTTTAATAGAAAACGTGAATAGTAACCACGTTTTCTATTAAAATGTAATTACACTTTGCATTTTCTATATATTTTTCTGTTCATCAAATATATCAAACCGTTACACATAAAAATCAATTAAAAATTTTTTTTATACATAGAGAGAGAATAAATTTTTTTATCCGACCTATTTATTCTCTCTCTATTTAAATAAAATAATTTATAACTTATGTATAGCATTTGTTTTAACTTATAATAATTTTCATATTTATAAATTTTTTATAATTTATTTAAATATATTAAAAAATAATTTGATTTTAAAATAAAAGTATAAAGTTTATATATATAAACTAATGTATATAATTTCTATTTAAACATATAATCGAGATTTAATAAGCATAAATAAATCGTACAATAAATTTAACATACTAAAATTAAATATTTATAGACTTTAATATTTTTTAAAATATATTGTAAAATAATTTAGTATCAGCTGATTTAATACATTAGCAAGAAATTGTTACTATTTAAGTAAATTAAAATTACGTCATTAACCTATTTTGAAATTACTATTTAACCTTGATATATCGCCAAATAATCATCTTGATCGGGCACGAATCTCGAGGAAGAACTCAAGTTGGAAACTTCAAAAATTATTTTGGAGACCATTTAAACTCCGATTTCAGCAAGCTTATAGTCAAACTGAGCGTCTCGGAAATACGAACCCAACGACACCAAATTCGACTCAATCCGAGCCCAAGTGAGTCCAAATCAAGTACCCGAAGCGCTGTTGGAAGCATCAAATAGCTATTTGAGTTACCAAACGGTCTTCGATTTTGACGAGCTTATAGTCGAATCGAGCGGCTCGACGAGACGAATCCAACGAGCCCAAGATCGCAGAATTCTGATACCATTAAGACCTTAAGATGCTCAATAAACGGTCCATGATCAAGGGATTCAATATCAGCCGTTCATCCGGATCACTCCTTATTTGCCCCTGATCCCTCATCTATTTACGGGCTATGCCACTCCAGAAAAACTATAAATAGCCCCTCATTTCTCTTAAGAAGGGACCCAAGCCAAGAAGAGAAGAAGAGAGGAAGAGAAGAAGAAGAAGAAGAAGAAAAGTGTAGGAGGGAATAGCTCCTCCTCGACCACCGCCGGAACTTCGCCGGAATTCCGCCGGAACACCACCGGAGCACCACCGGGCGCCCGAGGGACGCCGGAGCTCTGCCCGACACGGGAGCAACGTCGGAATTCTGCCCGACGCCGGAATTCTACCCGACGCCCGAGTGACGCCGGACTTCTTTCCAAGTGACGCCGGAATTCTGCTCGACACCCCGAGTGACGTCGGAACTCTGCTTGTCCTTGTAACTGATACTCATTGTAATCTGATCGTCCTGAATTTAAAGGACGAATCAGCCTTGTGTATTTCAAACAACACTAGTGGAACTTTTTCAACTAGGCGTGGCCCCGTGGTTTTTCCCTTTTTCAGGACTTTCCACGTAAAAATTCTGGTGTTATTTCATTCTTCTGTTTGTGTGCTGGATATACGTACAACGCTGAGACGGAAATTTAAACTCTATCGCCGCGTATATTTGAGTCCGCAACAAACCTATTTTGAAATTTTTACAAACATTAAAATTACGTCATTAAAATTACGTAAAGGATTTTTAAAATTTTTTAATTAAATGATTTTGTAAACTAAATACAATAGTGAAATCATTCATTTATAAACTATGAGCTTAAGTTAACTTCAAATCATTCAATATTCTTGTACATTTGAATATAATATAACTATTCATAAATCTAGAGCTTGATTTACATGCATGTTATGGTCTACTAGTGTGTGTGTGGGTTGGTGGGTGTACAATTTTCATAATTTAGAGTTTTCTTTCAAAATTTAATCAATCTAACCCTGCTCAATAAGCCTGATAGCTATAATGCACAATAGAATACAATAAAAAATCATGTAATATGCACAACGAAATATAAATAAATAAGTCAAATTATTCAAATAAATATTAAAATAGATAATAACATATGAATAAAGGTGCACAAGATATGATACTTTGACCTGACCTATTTCATCTCATTGTCTTAAATGCAAAAGTAAGTTCAATATGACCAAGATAAAGTCCGTATATTTGAGTCCGCAACAAACCTATTTCGAAGAAGACTTATGATTCATGAGATGGATTATATGGATGCTTCAAGGAAGAAGTTGAGCTTAAATGGCTATAGCATGATCCACTATAAATCAAGCTTAGGGCATTCAGCACTAAGATAGGAGTAGTAGGGAAACTCTTATTCTCCATTGCATTGTAGGATGGACCATTAAGGTAAGAAAAAGTGTCCCAAGCAATCTCAAAGTTAGTGATTTGTTGTTGAGAGAGAATTAACTAAATCAAGATTGCTAAGGTGGCAATCTGCCCAAGCTTGATCAAAACCACTATAGTTACTTAGCTCAAATCCTCAGGATGGTGAGGATGAACATAAGGGAGGTTTGGGTAGCTACACATGAGATGGATTTTGGATGTTAAGTTTAAGGCTATCTAATCACCTAATATTGAACTCAAGTTGGGTCGGTTCATCGGTTTAAGTGAACCCACTTGACTTAAGTCAACAATAGAAGGACCATGATAGTCTTAGGCTTAGCCCATTTGAATTTTGGCTCAGTTTAACCTAATTAGTTTAATGGATTCCCCTTGGGTTCATTATTGGTTCAAATTCAATTCAAGTTGATCATGGTTAACGATGGGTTAGCCTAACCTTTTTAATTGAGTCAAAGCCTTCTTTAGCTAACGAGATTCATATATCCCTAAAGTTTGGTATAATTGGTTCATACATGAATTAAATTTGATTTCAAAGAAGTGTTATATGTTAGGCTAGGATTAGTTAAGTTTTGATGTTAAATCAACAAGTTTAATTGAACTTATGTTGGGTGGGTTTTGACTAAGATGGGTTCTTAAGAGTCTTAAGTACAATCCATCCAAAGATTGGATTAATCCATGGTCAAAATGACCTAAATAACCTAATTTATCCCTTATATGGTCATATTGAGTCTCATGGTTAATCAGGTCTTATCCATGGCTCAATTTGGTTTGGTTAAAATTCACTTGGTTTATGAAATGGTTCTTAAGAGTGGCTAAGACATCCTAGGATAAGTATTAGACCAAATCATCCCATGAGCATGTCAATTGGTCACCGACATATCGATAGATTTCTACTGAATTTGATCATATTGTTTTAATTTTAAATGGATTTGGTCTTAAGCTAAGGCATTATCCTAAGGTTAAAACACTCTATGATTGTGTTATCTTACTTAAAAGGTATGCATGAGTCTAATTAGGTTATTTTGGATGATCTAACTTTAAGTTCAAATTTGAGAAAGAACACAGTTAGTTAGAGTTTAAAGAGAAGTTAAGTATATCGTATATTAGAATCCTATAAGGCTAGTCTAATGATTAGATTTTTTATCAAGACAGTAGTAGGTCAAGCTAAAGTCTATGTGGAAAAACACTAAGCTGGGGAAAATAGGATTATTATAATGCAATTTAAAAGGACATAAGGTGAACTAAAACATCCTAAGGTTAGGCTACGTCACACTCCACGATCTATATTGGAAGAATTGCATTTATTTTTCATTTTATCATTTAACTATATCTTATCAATTTCTTGTGAAAAGCGAAAAGAAACATGATTGTATTTTTATCTTGTACAGAGCCTCATATCATAGGATCCTTAACATTTCTTAAAAATATGTAAAATCACATAATGATCACATAGCTTAACAAGTAACTAAAATATTACAATTGAAATCAATGTAAGATAAAAAAGAATAATATGTTATAAATCATATAAAGAAATATATGTATTATATCTATACCGATTATCTGTATCAATTTTTCCTTCTACAACAACTCAATATTGAAACAACTAAATCAGAAATATTTATAACTATTTAATTTCAAAATAGGTTAAATAGTATTTTTCATTTACTTAAATAGTAAACTTTTTGGTTGTTTGTAAAAATTTCAAAATAGGTTAAATAGTAATTCAAAATAGGTTAATGACGTAATTTTAATTTACTTAACAATTTCTTGCTAATGTATTAAATCAACTGATACTAAATTATTTTACAATATATTTTAAAAAATATTAAAGTCTATAAATATTTAATTTTAGTATGTTAAATTTATTGTACGATTTATTTATGCTTATTAAATCTCGATTATATATTTAAATAGAAATTATATACATTAGTTTATATATATAAACTTTATACTTTTATTTTAAAATCAAATTATTTTTTAATATATTTAAATAAATTATAAAAAATTTATAAATATGAAAATTATTATAAGTTAAAACAAATGTTATACATAAGTTATAAATTATTTTGTTTAAATAGAGAGAGAATAAATAGGTCGGATAAAAAAATTTATTCTCTCTCTATGTATAAAAAAAAATTTTAATTGATTTTTATGTGTAACGGTTTGATATATTTGATGAACAGGAAAATATATAGAAAACGCAAAGTGTAATTACATTTTAACAGAAAACGTGGTTACTATTCACGTTTTCTATTAAAACGTGAATAGTAACCACGTTTTCTGTTAAAACGCACCCCTTCTTTGCGTTTTTGATCCTTTTTAAATTTTTTTTTTATCGTGATCCTTTTCTTAAAACTATTTTTAAGTCTGATCCTTTTGAAAAAATCGCCAAATTATATTACTTGAATAGAAAATCTCAAGATCCCAAGCATTAAAGAGGCGTCAAGGACGACAAGTAAAGCTATAAAAAGATCTACGACTTAACGGATTGAAAGATTATTTCTTCAAGATCTTGAATTCGAACCACATAGTTTATAATTTACCGCTCACACTCTCAAAAAAAAAAGTCATTATATTATTTAAAAATATTACATTAGCCATAACATAGAGAGAGAGAGAGGTGATTTTGAGTAATAGTTTAAGTTAGCAAGTACAGATCTGTTAGCATTTTTAAAAAAATGCTAATTATTGTCCTAAAAGCAGTACTTAAGAATATTAGATGCACATAAAGCTCTTAAAAAAGACAATAACAAAAAAAAAACTAAGCTTAACCTTATTAATGAACTTGCTAATCACCCTTAATCTCATCTCCTAAACATTCCAGCCCAGAAAAGCTTATATAAATCAAATTTATAATATATAGATTTATGATCTAACTTAGTAACTAAACCTGACACCATAGATGACGCGCACAGAAAGGGATGCTAAATATGACAACTAACAGCTACGTGTGGGCCATAGCTGTTTTTTAATTGTCGGTTTAGTTACTTAATTAGCGGTCTTAATCCTAATTTAAACTCTTTCTTAATCCCAGCCGCCTCAATAATGCAGGAAGAAGCCCTAATCATTCAGCCACGCCAAAACAAACGAACCCATGTTGCGGTCCGATGTCCCGCCGATACAAAATAAGCGCGCAGACAAACCGCTATCTTGTACTTCGCCTAATCCGCTCTTGCCGTCCGATCTGGTGGGCCCCACTCCCTCAGAATATTTATGGAGGGAGGTGGGCACCCACGTACAACCACGTGTGGGGGCATTTGTGGTGATGGGGGTGTGGACCAGGGGTGCCAGGTAATGTCTCGTGACGCCGCGCTTCGTATCCCGCGCGAAAACGACTAGAAGCCCTGCCTGAACCACAAGGGCATTTTCGGAATCATGGTGGAGGCGAGGGCATTCCTTGTTTTGATATTGTCACCCGCAGTTTATGCAGTGGCACGCAACCAATAAATCCTTACCGGGGCCCACGGGCAGTGGGTCCCACGTGCCAGCAGACTGCTATGGGGTGCCCCAACGTTTTCCACTTCCGCGGTATTAAATCTGTCACGCTGCGCATATTTTTAGCATGATAAAAAATATGTGGCAATCAAATTTTTTTATTGATATTAATATATATTTAATCTTCTAAATAACGCAAAACATAAGAAATTCTGTAATTTAGCTCTTTATTAATTTTTTCTGAGTCTTATTATTCTTTGTGATTTATAATATAATTTCATAATAGATTTAAATGTTAAATATTTTAACAAATTTATATAAAAATTATAAATCTATAATTTAAATAAAAATATTGATCATATTAGACAATATTTTTCATATTAAAAGTAAAAAATGCCTAAATTAAAAAAATTTTGATTTTTCACTAAATAATCAAATGAATTTAAAATATTTAATAAGATTATAAAATTAATATTTTTAAATTTCGTACTCTTTGATTTTTTTGAAATATTTAGATCAATTAAGATAAACTCACATACACATCACATATATAACTTTCGAATCCAAAATTGATAACCAAAGTTTTAAACTAAGAGATCACTGTAAGCTGCCTTTCTCACTCTTTGATAATGATATGTCAAAAGTTATCAATCATAAATCACATCACACATTAAGTGGTCATTATTTTTTTCAAAAATTTTAATGAATATTTGCCATTTTTTGTATATTTAAAATTAAAAAATAATAATAATAATAATAGTCATTCTAAAGAGGAGAATCTAAAAAGGGTGTTTAAAGGTCATCTAGTAAATAGACCATTTTAAAAATATTAAATTAAAAATTTTTAGAGGGCTCCCTTAATCTTTTGAAATATTAGAGAAATTTGTTATCTCTTGTTGAGTCTTAATTAATATTGATACATTATAAAACTTATGTAATTAAGGATAAAATTTAATTTATATTTCAAATCTCAAATGACTAATTATTTGGATCATAAATATTTGAAATCAAATTTATGATTATTTGAATCTTATTTTTAGCAAATTTGACAGTGTAATTTGAGAAGATTGATCTAATTGTACTAAAAAAATTCATTGAAGCTCAAGTATGATGAAATTAAGCACTAAAAAGCATCATTAAAAAGTTATTGTGATTGTTTAAGGGCTTAAATGCACACAAATTTACATGCTTATTACTAAGCATCTTGGTGACATGAATCTGATAAATGAAATATACTTTTAAAAATCTATAATGTGGTCATAGACTCATTTAGGGTTGGATTTATGGTTAACAGATTTCTCAAACTTAGAAAATTCAAAGCTCTATATTAGGGGTGCAAAACGGGTCAATGAGCGAGTTTGAATTCGACTCGAAATTGACCCACTCTGAATCTGATCAACTTGAACCAAAAAGTTGAGCCCGACCCGCTAGCAAACCCGAACCCAACCCGATAAACTATTATATATATATATATATATATATATATATATATATATATATATATACACACACACACACACACACACACACACACACACACACACACACATATTAATCATAAAATTTAGATTATAAAAAAGAATTTAAGGAAAAAATGTTAAACGAATAATTTTTTAGGTCAAAATTGAGTTGATTGGTCAACCTGAATTCGTCCCATTTAATAAACGAGTCGGAATGCACGGCCTAAATCCGACTCATTTATTAAACGGGTCAACCCAAACAAAATTTTTTGAGTTAAGTTGGCGGGTCGAGTCAGTTATTGACACCCACTCTATGTACGAGCACAAAGCAGCAATAATTGATCAATACAAATGACTGTCATCAATACTCTCAAACATTATTTGTTTATCAATGACAATGCTTATAGTTTTCAATGCCATAGTTGAAGCATCGGATAAGGGATAGATAGGCACAAGAGCGACGACGGTGGTGTGTTCTATCTGTTCAAACCAGAGAGGAAGGAAGGAGGGAGCATCAGCTGTGTCTTCCAGAGTGAGATTAAGGCCTGTGTCTTACACCTGAGGGGGATCGATTCGACGAGGCAGCGAGGGCGGTGAGCGCACCGAGCAAACGAGGCGGCGAGGTCAGAGTTGACACGAACTCGGGTTTCCAAGACAAAATCGGGTTTTTGGGTTGACCCGAACCCGACCCAGAATTTGAAACGGGTCAAAAATTGGGACCCGAACACAACCCGTTCTTAAAACGGGTTGACCCTAACTCGAAAAATTTTGGTCGGGTTTGAGTCAAGTTTTCGAGTCATGTCAATTTTCGACATCCCTATTGTCTAATTAAAAATAAATTTTTTTACTAAACGAATCTTATTTGGTTCGATTCAATTCTTAAACTATAAATTTGATCATTAGTTATAATTGACCTTCTTTAGTTTTTGGTTTTTAGTACTATTTTTATTTTTGTGAAACCAATTAGATTAAAAATAAAATTATACTAGTTTATTTAAATATTAAATCAACAAAATCTATGAATTATATATAAACAATAGAAAATAAATAAGTGGCATAAAGATCCTTATATATAAAATTATAAATTTTAGTAATGATTACTTGTTATTCTTTTTAATACATGTTATCTAAACTAATAACAATTATATTCATTGTTAACCGAATCTAACTAACCATATTAAAGTTTAGTCTGGTTCAAGTTTGATAAGTTCGATTTTCAAATTTTTAGAATTAAAATCAATTGCTTTTGTAAATATGTAATACAAAAGTCCAAATCGAACAAATATACACACCTACTATAGCCAAATCTTTGATTTTCCTTGTTGATCATTGCTTGTATGGCACAAGCCTTCCTAGTTGTTTATTACCCCTCTTATAAGAAGGACTATAGAATCAAATAGTCCAATGTTGCCCAATTGTTGATGTCCCTCGTTAATGGTTGCCCAATGCACACTAAAAAGAGGCATATGGTGGTTGCCATATGCCTTTTTCAGTTATTTAATCTACCCTTCTATAAGAGAACAACTGGTAGCATACTTACATAATCTTTAACAATCCTCCTTGAGCCTTTTCCAACGCATATCAAAGAGTGATGGCTGGCATTTTTCAACCAAAAATATCTAATATAAGTTTCAACATCTTGTCCCCCCTCCTATCAGGACAATGACTGAGTCGAATCGCCTGATGCCTCCTAACTTCTAACGTTCATAATTAACTCTAATTTGATGTTTAACAAAGAATGACATTTGACATTCATCGGCTACTAACTTCTGATGCAATTCTTTATGATCCTCTAATTTCCCTTCCAATAATAAGAATACTTTAGTGAGACTATCCAACAATAGTGGACATTTGAAGTTTTATGTTAACACTTATCCGAAACATATTAAGGATTGATGTTCAACATTTGATACCCTGCATTTTGGTTTCCCAATCTTCACTCATGGGAGATTGACAAAGACAATTACCTTACAAAGCCTAACCACTAACATTCCTTATTAATCATCACCTAATACATATCAAAATGTGATGTTTGATGTCTTTTGGCCACTAACAACTTTTATTAGTCTTCTCAATTACAAAGCCTCTCTTTTTATGAGAAGAATGATATAGTTAGACTAACAAACTTACCCCAACCTCAAATCTTCATTATCGACTATCGCTTGATGCCCTCCAAAGAGTTATGTCCAACATATATCAGTAACCAAAATTTAATGCAAGCCTTTCCAACTATTCAAACTACCCCCACATTGCTCGACCTTTGATCCTACATTTCTCATTATTCATGTTCAGGCGAATGCCAAAGTATGATGCTTAATATCCTTCAACCATCGATATTTGATAAAATCCATCACAAGTTATGGTCTCCTCTCTATTAAGGAGAGCAACTATGATTCCCCAAGACCTAAATTGAAAGAATTATTTATTTTTATCTTTTAATCATCTAACAGATTTTCTATAAAATCATTAATATAAATCAATGCATCTAACGAAAGCAACTAAGTTTCACATATATCAAAATCTTTCATTATATTCTTTCATCAAAATCTCATTTACAATAGTCAGGTGATTATTTACAATAAATAATTTATCACAACCTTCTAATTATAAATGAATAAAAAATACAAAATATCAATAAAAAAATGTAGAGATCTCAATTAGCCTCACTCCACAATGTTATGGCCTCTTCCCTATCCAGAAATCAATAAAATTCATATAATGAGCTTACAAAGCCCAGCAAAAATCCAAAACTCACTAAAGCTTCCAATACAAAATTTTAGAAATCAATATGCATGCTCATCTCAATCAATACAATCAATAGTTAATAGTCTATCAATGATCAGTCATCAATACTATGAATCAATATGATTAGTAATGAAAAGCAAGAATTGTTATTCTAAAATCTATAAATCAATAACATGTTCAAGAAAATAATCGTGATAATAATCAATTAATCCATACAATAAAAATTAGTACTACAAATATTTAATATTATCCTTCTATTAGTTAGATGAATCATGAATATACAAGTGTCTATATGCATGCATGAAATAAGGAATATGTGAATCAATTATCAGTTTCATTTATTCTTAATCATCAATTCTTTTTATATTATTCTATAAGATATCAATGCATAAATCAATATCATATAGTTTAACAAGGCAAGATATCCAGCTTTAATGTAGTGTCTTCATCTTTTCCTTTGTCATTCATTAATCTTATCATTTATTCATTAAGTCAATTATCATTAGAGGTGGCTTTCAATGATCTATAAAGTTCCATCAGTCTTTGTCCTTCGGTATAATTAGTCATCAATTATAGACTACAACTAGGATAACATCATAAATTATCTTTACAGGAAAGCCCATCATCCCACCCTTCTATATAAGGTACTACCATTTTAATAGCCAGCCTATATTAATTATAGTATTAATAGCTAACATTCCTTGCTTACATGCAAATGACATATTCATCTTATATCAATAGTATTATTTTCCAACATAATACAGTAGCATGTGTACAGTACTATGCAAAGCAGAAACTTTCATAAAATGTATACTATTCATCAATATTCAGAAAATCATAACTTCTAATTTATCCAATGAAATTTTATAAAATTTTAATTAAAATGTCTGTAAAAATCATATCCATTATATATGAAAAGTTACATGGTAAAAGCTCAATAAATCAGAATAAAATATATTTTATTACTTTTGGGAGGATTTAAATCAGTAAGTATAAAACCATTGAAAATTAAAATTGGAATAGGGTTGCTAACAACAATCATAAGACTTTTTTTAATTGGGGCAATAGACAAAAATGATCAAAATGTAGCTTTTTGTCTCTTTCTCTCTTCTCTCCCTCTCTTCTTCCTTACCCAGCAAGCCACAATAGTGAGGGGAGAAAAGGGTTTAGTGCTTAGGGTTTTATATATATATAAACTCATTTCAGTGTGTAGTATCGCGGTACCCAAGCGACCAAGTGTCGTTATGCTGCATACGATTCAAAAGTTACTATAAAACATTAAGCTATGGCATAGAGTGCCACTCGATTGCACTTCTCAGCGTCACAGTGCTCCATGTAGTATTTTGAAAATTTTGGAAATTCATATTATTTAAAAATAGGGCAATAACAATATACTTTATAAAAATATCATCATTGATATTTTCTTTAAGGATATGGGCAACAAAACCAGTGCAAAATAAATCCATTTCAAAATAAATTCATTTAAAAATAAATTAATCTATTTCAAAACAAATAAAATCAATTTAAAAATTTTCAATAAAATCTAAAACAACATTGATCATTGACTTCTTATTCCATTTCAAGAAATAATAAGTTCAATAAATCTATAACATCACACTCACACATGTCATTCAATATGATATGCAATGATTATCAATCAAATTTAAATACATAGGATTAAAAATGTTACCATGCACATCAATATCACTCTGTTGAATCAAACTATAAACTCTAGGTCATATTAGTGCTAGTACTAGTGTAACAGAATTTATTTGGCTCTCTAACTTCCATAGGCTCCTCTATCATGTGTTCTTCTCATGAACCCTTCATTGCTCCCTCTAGATCCAACAATCCTCTGTCTATAGCCTTGTATGGACTACTCCCCTTAAATCCAGCTTCTATTCCGTGACACTATTGTAAACAATCAGCCATTCGGTGTTCTCTCTGTCCACATCAGAAACACTGCCCAATCATAAAAAAAACACTATCCAGTATGCCTCCCACACATTGGGCACACTCTGGTACACTTCCCACACTCACTTCAAATTCTTTTCTATTATCAATTTTTTTCCTCTTTTCCCTGTTACCTCTTCTAGTTATATGATCATCTTTAGATCTTTTCATGTTTATATCATATCTGAATATTGGAATTGCTAAATCATTTTTCACTAATCTTGCACTCTCAACTAGTTTTAAAAACTCTTAAATTCTTAGTGGCACTAATGGATGCCTCAGCTCATTGAAACCCTTAAAATTTTTTAAGAATTTTTTGACCTAGAGTAGATAATAATTATTTTAGGAGTTATTATAAGTTCAAGTTATAAACTGTCTTCGCTAGAACATTTATAATGTTATGTTTTAGGTTCTTTATTTTTTTCATAATTTTTTGGCGCTGTTGAAATTTCTTAAGAAATCGGCACCTATCAATACCAGTGGGGTTTTTGGAACCGTTAGGTGTCCGTTTTGTAAATCGATTTAATCAGAATTTTTTAAATAAAATGAGTTAATTTATGAATATTTTTTTGTAATTTTTGAAATCCTTAAGAATATTATTATATATTATTTAATAATTAAAAATAAAAATATCTAAAAGCATTATAAGCTTTATAAATGCCATTCTTTTCCCTAAGTGCTCATGACAAACAGAGAAAAAAATGAATTAAGGGAAAATGATAGGAGAGAGAGAGGGAAAATTCTAATTTTGGAGGTCTTAGAGCCGTTTTGGTCTATCGGCATAGTTGGGAAACTTATTTTTCTCGAGGTAAGTCATGTTATTCCCATCTCAATTTTAAAAAATGTACAATTTTTAACAAACTTTTTGATTAAAATTTTATATTCGTAAGTAAAAAACACGGGTAATTTGTACAGGTAAAACTTTCATCTCGTAATTTTTTATATGTTATAGAGATTATGATTATGCACATTTTAAATATTTTTTAAAAATTTTATAACGGAAGTTTTGAAATTTGTGGGATTTTTATTGAATAAAAAATTATCTAGATGTTGAAAAATAATGGTGTAATATAATAAAAGTCTTAAAACATCATTTTACACGATCCCTGGTAATTTGGTAATTTTTTAAAAATGTGTATTTTTATCTAGTTGGATTTTCTGTTATCTACTGTTATACAACACTGTAAAATTTTGATATCTGCTTAATTAGTCTTTAATTATTATAATGCGATGATATATATGCATATATGATTAAATTATATCTGTTGGGAGCCATAAGGGGCTAGAATCCTCTGAGATTCTGTTTGTATCAGAGAATTACTGAGGGCTATAAAGGGCCAGAATCCTTTGAGATTCTATCTGAGACAGGTATATGTGATATGTTCTGGTGTTATAAGCACAAATAAAAAGGGAGACATAAGTGGCTAGAATCCCTAGAGATTATGTCTGGGTCTGAGAAATATGATATGAAATGCTATATGATATGAATTTTAATTTATTTATTTATTCAGTATTGTTATTTAAATTAGAGAATAACTGTTATGCATTTATTATATTTCTCAATATAGTGATTTATTTAAACTACATTTAACTACTTTTAAAGATTCAACAAAATATTTGATAAAAGAATATTAAAATTTTAGATTGAATTGTGTGGCCTGCTGAGCTCTTCTAGCTCACTATGATTTTACTTCTGGTTTTTAGGATCTGGGAAGGGAAAGGAGATTGTGGATTAGCATTTCAAGATCAGATATGAGGTCATAGGTATTTTGCTATTTTAATTTTTATATAGTTATGACTAGTTAAATTTTTAATTTTATAGCTCTTATATATAGCCATGTACTATAGTGTAGATATTTATTTTAATGAAATGAAAAAAACTTTGTGTATGAATGTAATTTCAATATTTTCATATTTTGGTAGCTCTGTAGTCTGTAGTTGTTGACCTCGATTTTCATTCGAGTGCCCTCGATGGCCTTTAATTAATTTAATCAAGCCCCGTCAAGTCCAATTCAAGCTCGAATTAGCTTGAATTGAGTCAAAGTAGACTCGACCATGTCCGATTGAGCCCGATTAGTTTGCCTTAGCCCCGTCGAGGTTAATTTGATTTGACTCTTCATTTTATTTAAATTTAATTGGGTTAATTTGAGTAAATCAAATTGAATCCCAAATTGACTCGAATCAGATCTGATTGTAAGCTTGATTTTAATTTAATATGCTTAATTTAATTTTTTTTATTCTCATGAGCTTAAATTTATTCCTAAATCAAGCAATCAAACGGACGGCTAATTAAATCACCTCAATTCCCTCATAATTAACCTTAGGATGAATCCTAGCCGTGGATCTAAGGCCTTAATCATTTAAATACTCTTTTAGAGCTTCATGAGGGGGGCTAACTTTTTATTTTTCCTAGCTGCTCTTAACCCTAATTTTTTTAGTGTGAGAACTCTTCTAACATCTCCCCATCTTCCTCCACTCAAATTCGTCGCTAAAACCTTACCGGCCGTGGGATCTCCGGCGACCCGAGTCTATTCCCCTTCCAAAGCTTCTACCGTCCGATCCAAGATGAATTGGAGCTCGAGTTCAACTAGAAGAATATACGAGGACAATCTACAAGCTCAACCGTTTAAAGATCTCGAAGATCTAACTGTAAGAATTTCTCAAAAAAAAAAATTTTAGATCTAGGCCACTACACTTAAATCAGTATATATTTCTAATAAGTGCTTTTCAGAGCTTCCAAATACCTCCCCATGACTTTTGTTCATATTCTTAATCTACGTTTAAAATTTCATCAAAATCAATAGAGCCATCCTTGAAAATGAAATCTTTTTTTTTTTCGTTTTAGGGTTATGGAATTCGTTTTGAGTCGTTGATTTTTTTTACTTTTTATATTTTATTAAAACTAAATACTTTTTTTTGTAAAATATGTTTAAATAATTTAATAATTATTTTAAAATATATTAATTTAAAATTAAATCTATTTTATATTATATTTATTATTATTTAAAATAGTTTTAATTACTTAAAATCTAAACACTTCGTTAATACTAATAATTATTAAATACTTTTAAAATAATAATAATAAATATTTCTTTATCTATTTTATTTTAAAATAAATAAATAAATAAATAAAAATAAGAAAAATTTTATTATTACTTTTTAATAATTTAATTTTAAAATTGTGTTAAAATATATTATTTTATATAATTCTTAATTAGTTAATTGTTTAAATGTCTTAATGATTAATCAATAATTAATTAATTACTTTCTAAAATAAAAAAAACATTTTTGATTAATTATTTTGAAATATCAGAGAAATTATTTTTTTATTATTTAATTTAAATTAATAATTACTTTCCTTTTTAAATTATTCTAATTGATTAATTACCTAAATTACTTAATTAGTAATTAATTAATTCAAAATTTAAATACTTTCTAAATTTATAAAAATTATTTTCTTGTTGAATTATTTTGAAATCAGAAAATTATTATTATTTTTATTATTTAATTCAAATTAATAATTACTCTTCTTTTTTTAATTATTCTAATTGATTAATTATCCAAATTACTTAATTAGTAATTAATTAATTCAAAATTTAAATACTTTCTAAATTTATAAAAATTATTTTTTTATTAAATTATTTTGAAATCAGAAAAAAAATTATTATTTTTTATTATTTAATTCGAATTATTAATTATTTTTCTATTTTTTTAATTATTTTAATTTATTAACTACTTAAATTACTTAGTTAATAATTAATTAATTTAAAATTTAATTACTTTCTAAATTTATAAAAAATAAATTTACTAAATTATTTTTAAAATCAGATATTGTTTTTTAATTTATTTATATTTTTTTATTTTTAATAAATATTTCCTATTTTCAATACTTTCCTTAATTATTAATTACATAATTAATAATTAATTGATTTAAAATTTAATTATTTTTCAAATTTTTAAAGAATCTCTTATTCCAATTATGTTAACATATCAGAGATTTTATTTATTTATTTATTTATTTACTCTTTTAAATTTAATAAATATACCTTATTTTAAATACTTTTCTTAATTACTTAAATTATTTAATTAATGATTAATTAATTTAAAATTTAAATATTTTTCCAAATTTATAATAAATAATTTTATTAAATTATTTTCAAAATTAGATAACTATTTTTGTTATTTATTTTTTTTAATTAATAAATATCTTTCCCATTTTAGATTATTATAATTAATTAAATACTTAGATTATTTAATTAATAATTAATTAATTCAAAATTCATTTATTTTTCAAAACTTATGAAAATTATTTTTATTAAATTACTTTAAATTCAAGAAACTTTAATACTTAATTTAATTTAATTTAATAATTATTTTTAAATATTAATTATTTTAAAATTATTTAAAAATTCTTTTTTTAAGTACATTAAATTTCAAAAATTCATATCTAATTCGTTTTAAATCGGATTTTGACGTATAATACCTCAAACTTTTCATAAAATTATGAATTTTAATTTAAAATTATTTACAGAAACTAAAATTTATTTTTCTGGTTAATTTCTATATTATCTAGTTATTTGGTTATTTAAATAATATATAAATAATTATTGTATTAATTATTTTAGAATTACAAAATTATTTTTAAGCCCTTTTTTGAGCCTTGCTAGATTGACCAGTGAATTTCCCCTATATTTATGTATATTTATAAATTGAGCTAATTTTTAATTATATTATTTTCTAAAATCTATATGCTTATTACATGTATTTTAAAACTACTTTAAAATTATATATTATTAAATCAACCTAATTTTTGGGAAATCCACTACTTAAAATTTTAGACTTGGCTTAAGAATATGGATAGCATTCATGGGGTAGAGATTAGTGAATGATTGAGCTCTAATTATTCATTAATCGTATTGTTAAACGTGCTTATTTATTTATTTTATCATCTTTTGCATGTGTAGGTTGCACAAACACTTAGTTTAGGCTCTCCTAGACTAAGGACATGGTGTGTTTATGTTTGCATTGTATTCCCCTTTATGTTACTCCAAGGGTTAGTCTCAAACACTTACTCAAGACCTATGCAACGTAGTGACACCTTAAGGATAATAATTAAGGACCCGTCTAGCGAACTTAGAGAAATTCTACGGGCTAGGGTTCACCTCAGATTGACTTGAAACTTGAAATACTTAAACTTAATGACATTCTAAATCCCTCAGAATTTTCTAGAAATTTTTAGGACTCATTAAACCCTTAATTGATCAACCCTAATTTACCCTTTAATTAGGACCTGATAACTTCAGAAAATTCTAATAAATTCATTTTAAATCAAAAAAATACTCATAATATATCAAACTCTTCAGAATTCAGTCCTTAATCTATTAAAATTAAAAGCCCTTAGATCTAGGCTAGGCTGGTATTTACTTTTCTGTTGTGTGCCGAGTTTCTTCCGAGATTTCACTGCATGTTGTGATTGAATTGCTAGTGTGTTTGCTTACTTTTACTGCATTCTAGAATTTGATGTGATTATACGGTAGACTACCCATAGGTTAGGACCGCCCTTGATACTAATGATATTTTCTGCAGATAGTCATGCTCATACAGCACTAATAAAAGGGGGGCAATAATCATGATTTTAATACTAACATTATTTTCTGCAGGCGCTTCAAAAATTGCTCAGCCCCCCTAAATAAATGAGGGCTAATTAAAATCACAAGTATAAATTACTACAGGTGCTCCAGAGTTTGTTTAGCCCTCAAAATAACTAAGAGCATGGCCAAGTGTGACTGTGATGAGTATCTTTATTTTATATAAACTACCTGTGATATATAAATTGCTTGGGATGATTTTTATTAGGATAACCTTATAGGAGAGTCTAGATTTAATGCTTTCTATTAATGTAAATCATTTGTAATCTAGTATTGAGTTGTGAAAGTAAATTTTGAGTGGGGATATAAGAATCCAAAGATTGGATTCCAAAGAGGAAAGGACACCCAATATGAGGATAGTCCTTTTCTATTTGGAAATCTAAATTTGGATCATTTTACTACCCAAGGAGTCCAAGAAAGAGGAGACCCAAGGAGTCCAAGGAAGCTAAGATCCGAGTAGTCCAAAGAAGCTGAGATCTAAGGAGTCCAATGAAGAGAAGATCAAGAAGATGAAGATCTAGAGTATCCCACTCAAAATAACTTGCATCTGTTCTAGGATTAGAAATCTGGGTTGTTGGCAGTGGTGCCTGGCCACTTTATTTTCTGTAGACCCTGGTTTGTAATTAAGGGCAGTTGGCCTATGGACATTTAATTGATTAATTTGGTTACTTCTTATTGTTTGATGTGATGTTGATTGCGTATAGGTTTTATGCTTTTCTTAGTTTATTGGCGATCTGCATGTTACTTTTGTTTTAGCCTGGATTTTGTTAGACTCTCTAAGAACTAAAATATTTTCTACTCATAACTAATATTTAAAATTTTAAGGTTTAAATAATTTAGCAACTTAACGATCTAGGGAACTGCCAAAATCGTCCGAGGTCGCATGCATATTATTGTATTTCTCTCTCTCCTTCTATAAGACACTTCCCCGCCCGCGGGTAGAGTCTGGATAATCTGACCTATGAGGATGAGGTGTCGGACCTGGGGAAGTCCAGTCTAATTCTAAAAAATTATTTTTATAAGCCTTTTAAAAATCCTGTGTATATCTGATTTGGATACTTTAAGCAGCATGCATTGCATTAGAAATCAATTAAATTAAAATTTTAAATGCATCAGCTCTAGAAGCATTCACCCAACATAAGTCTGGGGCCAATTAGGAAATCCTTTAGACGTCGGCCCTATTTTCAAGAACTATAACCTACCTACCCATCTTTCATAAAAATGACCGGACCCATAGTTTTGAAGCGACTAGGTGGTTAGTTGGCTCCCCAATCCAGGCCGGGTAAGTCCAGATTTTGAATTGCATTAGCTAAGACACGGGTGTTGGTGTTATGCATAGAACATTAAACCCATTAGATTTAGGATTCAAGGCTACTATTATTTCATAGTATGCCTCATTAGTAGGTAAGTCTTCTATCGTCCAGAGACTATAAACCCTACCCATCTACATTACACGAATGATGCCACCTCCATCCTTCTCTCCTGCATGCTTCGAGTGCGTGATTTATTTATTTTCTCCAGTTTCTTCTCACTACCTCAGTCCCTCCGGATGTTGATTTGAGCCGTGCATGTTAACTAAGCCAAGTTGAACATTTCTTTTTCTTTGAGTAGGATTTTCTAGTCTTTGCTCTATGTGCCGATCCCATTTGAGAATATAATATAGAATCCTTAATCGAGAGTTTTCTCAAGCCCCGACTTGAGATGTAATTAACCACGGGGGCTTGCGCCCATGGGAAACCGAATCCCACTTTCAAATAAATCCCACTCGAGCTGATGTATCGGGTGGGAGGAACCTGTTGTGATGATAAGGTTACATATATTGTTATCCATCGGGGTGTGCTGGTGAGAGCCACTATCCTCAATGGTTAATCGTATGTGTGATCGAATCTGCCCTCCCATTGGCTAAATATTGTCTCCCCCTAAGGGGAGGCGTTGTTTTTGTATCCTTTCGGAGGTCCACAGTAGTCTAATTCAATAAATATTGATATAAAATCTGAAATAATTTTAAAACTAGATCTTGAGATTTACTGTAACGGCTTAACATGATAGGACCTATCTTGGTCGGGTTGGGTTGTGATAACTCAACCTTGAGTCCTCTCAAAAATTTGTAACACTTTTCTTCTATTATGATGATCATTTATGGGGCATACCTAACTAATACAACAAATTCAACTTCATAATACATCACTATTCTGTTCCCTTACTCTAGTCTCATGAAATCCTCCATCTTTTGTCAAGCTAATACCAGTACAAATCAATATCTTAAAATAGCTACATACTCTGCTAAAAAAATCTCTGCATTCATCATTCCCTAAAATTTCTCTCATTATTATCGTATCCACCATCTCTCAGCTTCTCCTTCAAATAGAAACACTACTAGTGGCACTTTTCTATTTTTTATATATTATATATTATAAAATATTTTCTCTATCCTTAATATTTCGTCTTCTACTATCTGGGGTTTTGCAGCTTCTACAACTTCTTTAAATAATGGCGGCTTCAATTTATGAAACATTTATAGTTGTCTATCTTCATCACTATCTTTAGTCCCTGATTTTTTACTCTGAGTTTCACTTAGAATCTTAGCAACTATACTGTCAAGCTATAACATATTATTTAAAATCACTAGGACTGCTACTACACTATGCCCTTTCTACACATCTTGATCAATAGTATCCATTTTGTCAACTAATATAACTCTCTTTTCTAAACTCAGCATACACATAAATGCGGATCAATCAATTAAATATGCAAAGATGAAATTCTATATAATCCAACTTTTACCCCACTCATAATTAATCTTATAGCTTTATTTATAATTTAATTCTTCTAATAATCACAGCTCTAATACCAAGTTTGTAATGCCCCAAGATCTAAATTGGAAGAATTATATATTTTTTATTTTTTAATCATCTACCAGAGCTTCTATAAAATCATCAATATAAATCAATACATAAAATGGAAGTAACTAAGCATTGCATACATCAAAATCTTTCATTATATTCTTTCATCAAAATCTCATTTATAATAGTGAGTAGATCATTTATAATTAATAATATATCATGCTCCCAATTATAAAAGAATAAATAAAATATAAAATATCAACAAAAAATTTAGAGATCTCAATTAACCTCACTCCATAGAGTCTTGGCCCCTTCCCGATCCAAAAATCAATAAAATCCATACAATTAGCTTACAAAGCCCAGCAAAAATCAAAAACTCACTAAAGCTTCCAATATAAGATTTTAGAAATCAATATACATGCTCATCTTAATTAATACAATCAATATCTTTCAATAATCTATTAATGATCAATCATCAATACTACAAATCAATATGATCACTAACAAATAATAGGAATCATTATGCTGAAATTTCATAAATCAATAACATGTGCAATAAAGTAATTACAATAATAATTAATTCATCCATATAGTAGAAAATCAATATTGTAATCATTCAATATTATCCTTCGATTAATGAGATGAATTATGAACACATAAGTTTCTATATGCATGCATGAATAAGGAATATATGAATCAGTTATCCATTTCATCTATTCTTTATGTATTATTTTGTATGACATTAATATATACATCAAAATCATATAGTTCAACAAGGTAGGACATCTAGCCTTAATGTGGTATTTTTATCTTTAACTTTTTTATTCATCAATCTTATCATTTATTCATTAAGTCGATTATCATTACAGGTAGCTTTCAATGATCTATAAAGAATTGTCACTCTTTACTCGTCAGCATAATTATTCATCAATTATAGGCTACAACCGAGATAATATCACAAATCATCTTAAAAAAAAGTCTATTGACCTACCATCATGTACAGGATATTATTATTTTAATAACCAACCCACATTAATTATAATATTAACAACCAGCATTTTTTGTTTACATGTAAATGACACATTCATCTTATATCAATAGTATCATTATCTTATATAATACAGTAACATATGTACAACAATATGCAAAGCAGGAAAGTCTATAAAATGCATAATATTCATCAATTTTCAAAAAAAATCATAATTTCTAATTTACCCAGTAAAATTTCATAAAATTATAATATAAATGTTTATAAAAATCATATTTGCTATATATGAAAAGTTACACTATAAAAGCACAATAAATTGAAAGAAAATACATTTTACTTCTTTTGGGAGGATTTAAATTAGTAAACATGAAACCATTAAAAATTAAATTAGGAATTGGGTTACTTACAACGATCAGAAGACTTTCCTAAATGGGGAAAAAGATAAAAATGACCAAAATGCAGCTTTCTCTCTCTTTCTGTATTCTTTCTCCCTCCCTTTCCCTCTCTTTTTCCTTGCTCAATAGGCCACGATAATGAGGGGAGGAAAGGGTTTAGTGCTTAGAATTTTATGAAATTTAATATATAAAAAACTCATTTCAGTGCATGACGTCATGACGCCTAAATGACCCAATACCGTTGCGCTGTATAAAATTCCTAAGTTATTATTGAATATAGAGCTATGGCGTTGATGCACCACTCTCTGATGCTTCTCAGTGCTGCTGCACCTGAAATCACAGCTTTGTAGCTGTCCATACAATTTAAAAAAATCTATAAATTCATATTATTTAAAAATAAACTTGTTACAACAATTAAGTCCAATCCCCAACATCTCTTGACCTCCAACACTCCTCATCAAGTATCACCCAACACATCATGAAGAGTGATGTTTAAAATTTGCTAGCCATTGACATATGATCTAAGCTTTTTCAATTATATGGTATCCCCTTCCTTAAGGAGAATAAACAATTCATATTTCTTTAAATTGCCCCGATCTTTAATATTTATTATTAATCATCACTTGATACATGCCAAAGAATAACATCTCATGTCCATTAGCTTCTAATATACAACACAAACCATTCTAATTGTTTGATTCCCTTCCAATAAGGAGATTAATAGAGCTAGTACACTTGATGTCTCCCAAAATTCCTCATTAAGTGCCCCTAATGCATTTTAATAAGTGATGTATGATATTAGTCACTATTATTTGATAGAAACCTTCCCAATTTTCCAATATCCCCTCCTAAGAGAAGAATAATCAAGTTAGATTGATTAACATATGGCGAAATATAATGTTCTTCATTAACCTTCACCCAATGCATACCAATGCATAATGTCCAACATAAGTCTTCATGGTCATCTATTCTCTCCTCCAATAAGGTAATAATTTAGTTAGACCACTTAGCATTTTTTAATCTCCAACATTCCTTATCAAATGTTACCTAACACCAACGAAAGAGTGCATTTAACATCTATTACCTATTAATGTTCAATGCAAGCCTTCTTGCTCATCTAATCTGCCGTCTTATAAGGAAATGATTGAATGTGACTACATAACACTATTATACCTCTGAATTTTTCCATCCGCCATCAATCAACACTAACTCAAGACTAGTGTTTGTTTCCCAACACCCTTCTTTTTGACCATCTAATGTCCCCTTCTATAAGGAGTGCGACTAATGTAATTGACCTGAGCTCAACCTTAATTATAGTCACTAGAGTTAAGTTTCTTATTGGGATTGAAGTCAATATAGGGATAGGAGTAGTTGAAGCAAAATAACTTGAAGAGGTAGTTGAGTTAGAAGTTACCACAATTACTAAAGGAAAATGTGTCGAAATTTTCAAAGGAAAACTTTATTTTCTTTCTCCTCTTCCACTCCTTCTTTAGATTTAATGTAAAATTTATTCTTTTTCATCAAAAACCATCTCTCTAAAATAAGGTTGTCATCCTTATTCACATCGTCAAGGACGGTGGTCAAGTTAAGGTTTACACCCCATATTGGGCATCCTCTATCAAGCTTCAGTGCCTCTCTTTTATGTAGAAGAAGTCACAATGAGTGTTTATTCTCTTAATAAATAATCATTGACGGAAGAAGATCAACTACCTTTTGCATGCAAGGGCGATTTAAAAAGATCTGACGGTAATATTACCCGAGAGGAGAACTAGTGATTATCAACAAATGGACTAAATTTTGATAATGATTGAGTAGAAGTCCGACGGTGATCGATGGCTACGTAAAAGTTAGGTGGCAATTAGAGTCCAGGTTAAAGTTTGGTCGAGATTGACTGTTAGTGAAAGTGCTGCGGCAATGGTGGTTGGGTGGTGAGTTGAAGGAGACAATTGGAGGGTGTACTACTAATAGCGGTCGAGCAAGAGGTTGATGATGGCTGATAAGAGGTGAAGGCTTGAAGGCAAACATCAGACAAAGGACCGATGATGGAGGTGGTCAGGTGGTGTGCCGATGACAATAGTTTAGCAGCATATAAAAAGTGCTAAATAATCGAAGGCTTGTCAGGGCTTCAATCTTTTCTTGATGGAAGAGGTGCTTTATTTTGTTGGAGATAATATACTAATGGAGGTAGGTGGCGAACACCTTGATGGAGGGGGTCGAACATTGTGTCGATCGCAATAATCTATTAACATATTCATGGTGCAAATTAAGTGGAGGGCGGTGGTTTGCAATGAGTTTTTTTATCATCTTGATTTATTATAGTGCACAAGATGATATCGATGCAATTTTAATTTCAGCTTCTTATGAAAATGAATGTACACTCAAACCTGATGTAAAGTTTTATTATGTAAATCCAATGACATTGTGTATGAATTTGAGATATGTGTATGAGCTCGATACTTATTTTTTATTTGAAATAAACTTGTCCCCTAGAGGAAACTAAGTCGTTTATGCATCTGTGAGATATGTTTTGATATATTGCCCCTGGTTAAAGCAACTAGATTAGAGGAATTTATCCCTTTTGTAACTTTATTCTTCTGAGATTTTTAAATAATCAAATAAATGTACATCTTCTGAGGCTTTTAGCCTTTTGAGATTTTGATGTACCTATGCATTTTTAGGCTTTTTAGCCTGTTAAGGTCTTTGTATACTTATGCCTTTTGAGATTATTTAGTATGTTAAAGTTTTTGAATAAGTGACGACCTATTAACCACTTACTCTCATGGAGTTTGTTAAGGCCTTTTGAATTCATTTCTAAAAATTTTCTCTCTTTAAGTTTTATATCTTTTTTTATCTAACTCGCCCTTTGTCTAAGAGGTTCCATTGAGTTATTTAAAAACTAGTCTTTAAGGGAATTCTCTAAGACATAGCTTATATAATACATTGTCCCTTGCATCTTAGTTTGATTCATTATCTTAAGTAATGTACATGTATATATCCTCTATCAAATAATTTTAGATCTAATAATCTTAGTTTTCAAATTAAAAATTATAATTTTGTCGGTCACTAATTCTCTTTACTCTTCCTATATTTATCATTATTGAGTCGTCAATATTAAATATAATGAATGACAAATTATTCTTCTTTTACTCAATCAAATTTGTTTTTCTATAAATGATTGAAATCTGTTGCACGGGATTTGGCCAAAATCCCCAATGATCTACTGCACAAGCTTAAGAGATTATGTTCAAAATTCAATGATGTTATTTTTTGGCTAATGAACTTGTATTAGGTTTCATATAAGCTCATCAATATGGGCTCTTAATATATATAAAAGATAGTGAAGTAGCACAAGAAATAATAATAAGGGACTGTTGGTTGAAAGTAAAGTGGGTGTAAAGTAAAATAAATGCTGGAGTTTTGAGAAGTTTGGTGTTTGATTGGATGAAAAGTAAATCCAAGGTAAAGTCAAGTGAATGAAGTGCATTTCACTCTAGTTTTTTTTGACGTAAATCGTTCTCGCTCAGTTTTGAGCGAGAACTGTTTACACTGCATCAAAGCTTACTTGAGCATCGTCGACGGCCACCATCTCCACCACCCCACTGCCGGATGCCATCGTCAACCTTCACTGCCACCACCGCCGACACCCACCTCCGTCGGCCGCTAGTCATCGCCATCACCAGCTGCCACCGCCATCACAACCACCCTCCAATGCTGACCACCAACTACTGCCGACCATCTCGAGCACAATCTTTTTACACTTTACATTGTATTTACTTTACTTCAAACTAAATAAAAAAAAGTAAAGTCATACATTCCTTTTACACACATCCAAATAACTCTAAAATATTCATTTTATACTGCATTCTTTTTATATTATATTTTTTTTTCAAACAACCAAACAACCTCTATGAGAAAAGAGGTGGAGGTAAATATTTGCATATGATAATGATAGTTTATTTGAGAAAATTTATCAAAAAAATATAAAATATATTGATTTATTTAATAAAAATTAATAAGATCATTTAAATTTAGATTTTTTTCAAAAAGAAGCATAACACTGCTTATTAATATAATAATAATATTTTATGGAAGTATTTAAAAATTATGACATTTATTTTTTTCTAAAATATTTGCATGTGCCAAACATGTAATACTGCAATAACGACTTTTGCATAGGAGGATATGGTAAACACGCTGGCAAAAATAATCTCGCTCTCTGCGCCGAGGAGCTTTAGATCGTACGGCTCTGATGATCGCTTCGCTGGAATTAGCGGAGGACAGCTGGCGCGTACGACGTCAGAGACGCAGCTCCGGTCGCCGTTCGGCTGTCGATAACTGTAGCCGAGCTGTCTCCTCCTCCACAATTATAATTATTTATTCCTTCTGCTGGACAAACTCTCTCCCTCCTCCACAATTTCCCATTTCTCGCCTCATCATTTCGTTAAATCCCTCATATATCCCGCCTCTGTTTCGTTTGACCATAACGACGACCTCGCTGGCAGCCCGCCCGCCCACAGCTCTTAATGGGCCGATTTACCAATAAAGAATATATATTTTGGGCCGATAAACAACATAAATTATTTAAATGATTGAATGTCTTACTGATCAATGTTTGACCTCATATATATGAATTTGTGTCTAGGCTCAACGCTAGAGGAAATGTTATATTTAATAATATTCTCTACTTAAGTAATTAACATCCTCATCAATATCTGTATTCCAAAATCATCCACTATGTAGATAAGATTTTAGAGGTGGCCCCTACAAGTCTAAGTGGTGACTCCATCATGTAACACTTTGTCCCATGCAAGGTTCAAGAGTTGGCTCCCATGACGTAACACTTTGTCTTGTATGATACTTTAGTTCACATCTTTAGCCTGGTGTATTGCTCTAATACCAATTTAAAATGTCTCAAAATTAAATTGGAAGAATTATCTATTTTAATTAATCAACCAGAGCTTTTATAAATCATCAAAATAATAAATCTATATAACTATCGAAAGCAACTAACAATTATATACCTCAAAATATTGCATTATATTCATTCTCCCAAAATCAATATACAATAGCTAGAAGATTAGTACAATCACTGATCTATCACAAACTCCGGATTACAAAAGAATAAAAAAATATAAAACAAAAGCAAAAGAAGAATCTGGCGATCTTTATCAGTATCACTGCTCACGATCCTAACACATTCCCTGACCTAAAATCATTAAAATCTAGATTATGAGAATAAAAGTCCAGCTAGTAATAAAAACTCTATCACTGCTTTCAATATAATGCTAAAGAATCAATATGTATGTTTTAGTTCTAATCAATATCAATTATCAGTTCATATGAGTAATATAAAATCTAAAAATAATATTAATAAAATTAATATGATCAGTAAAGTCAAAAGATATCTATCAAATTATAAGATATGCGATAAAAAATATCACCACCCAATGAATCATGTCAGTATGTTATGCTATATTGTATCATTGTGATTTCAATTATATCTATCAATTAATTCAATGTATTATCATGTCAGTAGAAGATAAGGATTTTTATATAGATAAAGAAAAATTCCACCTAATCAAAGAAAACCCAATCTTAAGAATTGAGATATAAAAGACCATCCTCATAGAAATGCTGGTGATTTTAATGATCCCATAGGAGAGTTAAAGTTAAAACTCTCACCTATGATGATACTCATGACTCTAATATATTTCTAGGTTGTTTAGTCCAAATGGATGACCTTTTTATTAGTATAAGATAGATGACTATCAAGGAGTTAATTTTTTCAAAATGAAATTAATCAGATATGCAAAAATATATTAACAGACATACATGTCATTTTGGTGAAGAAAAATATTTTTATCATGTATGTGATGTGTATTAAAACGATATAAATTCATTATAAATGGAGGACATACAATGAATGTCATTTTTATCACACCATCATTAAAGTCAATCTCAAGATCGAACCACACCCTGAACCTTTTCATGTCATTTTGGTCAACCATATCTCTCTCCCAATTATACATAAATGCCTAGTTCCTATCAATATTGGTAGTTATAAAGATCAAATATGTTTTGATATCTTTTCCATGGATATTTCTCACATCTTGCTAGGAAGACCTTGGTTTGTTTGACATGAGTGTTACTCATTATAGTATAGAGAATACTTATATTTTCAAATATAATAACAAAATCATAAATGACTTCAATTGATTATAGCCACTACCAATAATAATATTATCAATTTTTATCCTAGTTCAAGTACCTATATTATAAGTACTTTCATGGTCTCACCAATAGAAACTATAAAATATGACACTTTGAAAAAGATAATTTTCTGTCTGAGTATTCTTCAATCATTACATATAAAATAAGTAACCCTAGACTATGGTGAGACTTACATACCTATTTTTGTATCATCACTCCTTTTTTATCAAAGTGACATTGCACTTAAAGGACTTCTTGATGAATTAACCCCTTAGAACCACTAACATGCTATTGATTTAGTTTCAAGTTCATAAATTCCTAACCTTCCTCATTACATAATGAATCACATTGAATACACTAAAATCAAGAGATAAGTTGATAAATTACTTAGGAAAGATTCTGTACAAGAGCCTTAGTCTCTGCTTGATCCAGACCTTACAAACCCCTATGAGAGATGAAATATGGCAAATGTGTACTGATAATCGAGCTATAGATAAGATTACTATAAAGTATAATTTTTTTATTCCTCAACTAGACTACATGCTAGATTTAATCTCAAGGGCTAATTTTTTCTCAAAACTAATCTAAAAAGGTTATTAGTAAACTTGGATTAGATTGAGAGATAAATAGAAACTACTTAACAAAACCCCCACCAGCTTTATAAATGGTTGGGCATGCCCTTTGGACTCTTAAATGCCCTTAGCATATTCATGAGGTTGATGAATATTATCGTGAAGCCCTTTATAAGAAAAAAGATTATTGTATATTTTGATGACATCATAATTTTTAGCTCAAGTGAAATAGAACACTTGCAACATTTTAGGCAAATTATTGAGACTCTTAGGAAATACAAGTTATACATCAATTTGAAAAAAAATGTTTCCTTTTATAAATTGAAGTGATGTCTTTTGGATTTATAATTTTCACTATTAGGATAAAATATGATCCTACTAAAGTTAAAGTTAGCTTAGACTAACCAAAACCTAAAAGTTTCATTTATGTTAAAAGTTTTTATGGCTTAACCACTTTCTATAAACAATTCATTAAAGAATTGAGTATCATTATATTTTCAATCATTGACCTACTAAAATTAGATAAATTCCATTAGATCATAGTCACACAAAACATCTTAGATCAAATTAAGGTTCTTATGACTTCTACCTCAATGCTCAGGCTTCTTGATTTTTCTAAAGTCTTTAAGGTGATTTTTTTATGCATATGTAGTTAAAATTAGAGGAATATTAAGCCAAGAAAATCATCATATAACTTTTTTTGAGTGAAAAACAAAATGAGTCAAAATAGAGGTATTTAGTATATGATAAAGAATTTTATGTCATCATCTAATCATTGAGATAGTGGCAACATTATCTTTTACATAGGATGTATATTCTCACTATAGATCTTCATGCCCTTAAGTTTATCAATACCCAATAAAAATTAATCCATAGGCATGCAAAATGAGTGGAGTCTCTCCAAGCTTACTCCTTTATCATAAAATATAAACTTGGAGTTGAAAATAATTTTATTGATGTTTTATCAAAGATAACATTGACAATCTATTTTTTAAAAGTTAAAATTTAAAGATTTAAATGAATTAGAGATGAATACACTGTGTGTCCTAACTTTCATCATATCTATATCAAGTACTTGTGTAAATGATTAATCTTATAGGGAACATTCTCAATAGTTAGTGAATATTTATATTGAAAAAATAACTATATATCCCTAGATCCTCTCTTAGGGAATTCCTAATTTCTAAATTGTATTTGAAGGAATTTCTTATCATTTTAAAAAGAAAAAATAATACATTTAATGATAAGTCGATTTTTTGTCTTCACTTAAATGAGATGTCCAAAAATTAGTAGTCCAATGTCTAACCTTTATATAATCTAAAGCTACCAAACAAAAGTTTGATCAACATATTATTTTGCCTATTCCTTAAAGGCCTTGGGAAGATCTCTCAATGGATTTTATCTTAAAGTTTTCCCATACAGCTTGAGGACATGATAGCATTTTTGTAGTAGCTGATAGGTTCTCCAAGATGGCCAATTTCTTACTATGCTCCAAAATTAATGATGATTCTCATATTACTAGATTATTCTCTAAGAAAATTGTGCGCCTTCATGACCTTACTTCGACCATTATTTTTATCATGATATTAAGTTTAATTTATATTATTGGAAGACTTTATGAAAATTATTTGGCACTAAATTGACATTATAAAACCCACTTATATGCCATATCAAAAAACATTTAGAAAATTATAACATCCATTTGCCTACATCTAAATTTGCATATAATAATATTATCTCTAGAACACTCAAAGCATCACCTTTTGAAGTATTGTATGGTCAAAACCCTAAGTGAATAATTGATGTAAACAATCTCTCTTTTTATGCATTTTTCGATTCAACATTCACATTTACTAAGGACTTTCAAAGCTTACATGATACTATAAGACAAAAAAATTACTTCAAGCAGTGAAAAATATGCTTTTTAAGTAAATCATAATCGATTAATAAAAGAATTTAAAGAAGGTGATTATATTTTGATTCATATCTAATCGGATCTTACCAAATATCTAAGTTTGAGAAATTATTATAAGGGCATGTGCCCCCTTCAAAATTTTTAAGAAAATTGAAACTAATGCCTCTCGCCTTGATCTATCTTTTAATATATTAATCCACTTTATTAATATTGAATATATTTTATCATTTAAGGGAGTTAGCAAACCTCCACTTCTTCAATCTAACTCTTTAGTAGGAAACATAATCCTCCATTTGTTGAATATTCTCGCTTTTTTTTACATCGATCATATCATCACTAAAGAAGTATATACTAATCCAACCACTAAGCATAGCTTTTTAATTCATTAAAAGAATAAACCATCTATTGATGATACATGATTGACTCGTACTAATTTAGAAATTTGGCCCCATAACTGATAGAAGACTATTTACATTTTAACTATACAAAGTAAATTTCAATTGAGCCCCTAAGAGTTGATGTGGCACATCATGGGGATAAAGATAATCAAGCTAAAAGCCTAATTATAAGATCTAAGACCAAAGCCCAAAAAAAAAGATAAAAGAAAATGCTCAATTATAAGAGCACAATTAAGAGCCTAATTAAGAGTTTATAATTTTGAATATTTTAAATATAATTTATATTTTATTTTTCATCTACAAATTTATATGGCTGACTATGATAATTTTATTATGGATAAAGTATGAAAATAAGGTGGTTAGAATTATTTTTCATTAATGGCAACCTACCCTTCTTTTCCCTCCTTTTTCCTTTTTTTCCTCCAAAATTGGTTGCCTAAGAGTCTTATAATAACCATAAATATGGACTAAACCATTTTATAATATTATTAATGAATGAAATATTTTGGTGGAGAAGTAGTCTTTATTTACTCGGTGCTTGGTGGCTTCAAGTGGTTTACATATCTTTGGTGAGTTATGTTTTTGTCTTGGTATTTTTTTAAATTAGTTATTACATGTGACACCCCAAGATCTAAATTGGAAAGAATTACCTATTTCATCTCTTAATTAATCTACCAAAGCTTCTAATAATTAACTATTACTAATAAAACTAATAAAAGTAACTATAAATTATATGCATCAAAATATTTTCATATTCATTCCTCAAAATTCAATTTATAATAGCTAGGAGATCAAATAATACATCAGTCTATCTTCATATGCTCCTAACTACAAAAGAATGAAAATACATAAAATAAAATAAAACTTGAATTCTGATTTGCCTCACTCCACTAGATCCTGGCTCCTTCCTAAAAATATGTAAAATCACAGAGTGAGCTAACACCTCAGTAAGTTATCAAAACATATAACTGTAATTAATGCAAGATAATAGAAGTAGTATACATATAATTATTAAATCCAAAGTAGTATAATTATGTAGCAATCAATATAAGTAGTATCATTTCATATGAGTAATAGAAATCATTAATAGAAATATAATTCACATTTAGTGATTAATGATTAGTAGTCATATAAAGTATCATTGTGTTATGTCATTCATATACTCATGTCAAATACAACATGGTATGTCTATTCTAAATCTATGCATGTCAATAAATTATACTTTATTTCATTATATATGTATTTCATGTACATTTGCATACCTATCATATTAAACTAGTGGACACTTATTCTATGCATGTTGTGCAACATTAAGTATCAATACAAATATAACATGTATTCCTATCATATGCAATGCAATATGATATCATGTATTTCATGTATATCATATGACTTTATATCAATCTCATCAGTCATATCAATCTTATTATATACATATATCAGTCATATATTGTATCATGTGTGTATCACATCATATCACTTATGTTATTTATCATGCACGATGATGTCATATGCTTATGAAAGCAAGATAGGATAACTAGCTACTTGTGGTATTTTTTTTATATCTTGACATATAGGTCAACCCTACATGAATCAATCTCAATTACATCAGTGATATTTGCAGGAATTAGTCTCATATCACATATCATAAGTCATGTGATTTTCATATAAGAAGTCATCACTTGTTGCCTATCAATATATCATATCATATCAGTCAATCTCCTTATAACTCCCTTTTCATATCACTTAGAATTATATAATAAATTTTATTTAAAGAAAATCCCATCAGCTCACTCTAATATACAGGATAATATGTCTCTAGCCAATCTAAAAGTTTTACGCACATTTCACATCATATAGATCATAATAATAAACATAATATAAACCTAATGCAATAATCATCATACTAATCAGTATGCATGTAGTATGAAAAAAAATATACATTTCACTAAATAAATAGTAAATTAATACATATCATATATTTTATTCCAAGATATATTATACTGACTCCTAATAATCTTATACCCAGTATTATACCACTCATTTTAGATAAAATGACATATAAGAAAAATCACCAAATAAAATTTTTATATAAATCAGTCAAAATGCTCAGGATAACAATATCTAATACATATCAAAAGTTACGTAGTGAAAAATCATTAAAATGATAGATATTACATTTTAATCAATTTTAGAAGGGAGAAAATAAGCAAAATATAAAATCATTAAAAACAGAGATAGGATTAGAGTTATCAACCACAATCAAAGCAACATTTATATTAGGAGTGATAGAAAATACAAGCCCAATCCTTGCTTTCTTTCTCCTCTCTATCTCTTTTTCTCTTCTTCCTCTCTCTTCTTCTCTCTTGACCAAATAAGAGAAATGGGGGAGGGGATGATTGGATGAGGGTTTTGCTGGAATGGTTTGTGATAATTTATATATATAAATAATTTTTTTGACCCAACACTGTGGCTCCATGGGCCCTAGTGCTGCTGCACTCATTTAATTCTCGAAAAACCTAAGAGCTCAATGTCGCAATGCCACTTAGCCAGTTCATTTAATTCATTTATAAATTTTGGGTTATTACATTACACCTCTTAAAATCCTACTCCAACCTCTTCCTCCATAACATAAGCATCATCTAAAATCAATAAACTAGAACCAAAATTTTAAAGCCATACTTTCACATAGCTCTCATGAAACACTTCGACCTAGTCTTATTCTCTACATATCAACATCAACTTAAATTACACCAAACTATATCATCAATTACAGATCATAAGTTCATATCCCCATCTAACCTTCCACCATTATTTTTAGTCATTTATTCAGCATAAAGGCTACTCTTCTAAATCAACTCAAATTAGACTAGTCTTGACATTCCTACTAGTATACCCATTGAAACTCCTCATCATTCCACCACAAACTTCAAACCTCTTTTTTAAATAGTAAGCTAAAGATCCATATTCTTTTTATAGTCACTAATCTCATCAAAAGGCTACCCACCTTCATCAATGGAGATAAGTAATTTTATTTTATGTTAGGAGATATGGAGGAAGCTATCAAAAGTACTAAGAGAGTTTCTTGGCTTTAAGATGGGGATATCTAAGGGTGGGTGAGAGGTACTATTAGGTTTTGGGCTAATTTTCATGGTTAAGTTTATATAAAGATTATGAGATATTTTTCAAAGGATAAATGATGGATGGTGGACATTTATGGATAACTTGGGATGTTGGGGAGGATATTTTGTATGGAGGTAAAAGAATGGCAAATGATTAGATTGTAATAGATTTTTTTTATAGTGGTACTATATTGAAAAAAATAAAGGAGTGTAAGAACTTATAAATTTATTTCAAAACATTCGATAGTGATGAAGGGATGCATATAAAATTAAAAAAATCACAAAAAAAAGGATGACAATAAGAGAAAATACTCTCACCAAAGATGGTTGATTTAGGCCACTAAGCCACAAACCAATGAATGCTACCCCAAAGAAGATGATCATAACTTCTCCCTAAATCAAAATTTGTTTGTAAAAAAGATGCATATATTATAATTTTATATTATTTATAAAGCTTATCCAATGTTGAAAAACTAGACATCACAAGGAGGGTCAAGAGGTGGTTAGCCGTTCAATTCCTCTATAAATCTCCATGGAAAACTCAAGGGTCACTATTATTCTTTACAAATGCATTCAAAAGGGAGTTGACCATTACAAAAGTTTCAAGAAGGGAAAAATTGGCCATGGTGAGTTTGAAATATTTTGTGCTGGATGAGGTAACAAGGTGGTAGCAATATTTAACTTTCACTAGGAATAAAAATTAGCAAGCATTCCTCCTTGTATTTTAAATGATATTACATGTCAACTTTCTCCATTTAATTTATAATAATATTTATAAAAAAATACATTCAAAATATAACTATAATGCAAATATTTGATAACATAAGCTAGCAAAATTATTAAAATCTTCTTTACATGAATGACTTGATGCATTTATGAAAAGGGATTTAATGTCTAGAGAAGATGGGGTTAAATATTAGTAGTTAGTCAAGTACATGTAATAGAGATGAAAGGTTTCAACCATTTGATGGGTGGATATTATTGTCATCGGCTAATAGGCAAACATCAGCACTGACCAGTGAACATGTATCATCATCATTTAATGATTGGTGTCAATGTTGGTCGATGATAGGGTTATGCTAGTCTGCAAAGGGCATCAACATGCATCGACATTAGTGTTGGCATATGGAAAGCATCACTATTGGTCGATATAGGGCATCAATATCAATCAATGGCTGGAGGCTAATAGCAGTGATGGTGAGAGTTAGTGTTAATTGAAAACCGATGTCTAATGTTAACAAACAAAGCTCTTGAATTTTTTTAGTTAAGAATTCTCTCTAATAATATACTCTTTTGTGCACCTCATAGTTTGTACAATCAATGCATATTTATACATTTCTAGTGTGGCATCCTAATCATTTATATCAAGAATTATGAACTCCATCAAATGACTTGAATTAATTCCTCTTGTTAATTTAATTTTTATTTGATATAATACCAAAAAATTCATCTAATTGAGCATAGTAGTAATATTTTCAAATCCCAAAGCACCTAAATATTCAAACTAGAAACATATAAGATCCACTCCATAACCATCCAAACTCCATTTTAAATTAACTTATAATCAAAATAAATGTAATAATTAGATAAACTCAATGATATAGACAATGCATTGATCTAGGTAAATAGACTTAAATAGAGCACCAAGAAGTATAGTTGGAAACTTTATGAGGCTATTTGAGGGACCAATTTATAATAGCCTATATTTTGACTGTCAAATATTTTTTTCCTGGAGTCAATATAAGTCTAAATCACAAACCGTCTTTGTCATAGCATTGATATTATAGTGTTTTAATTACAAAAAAAATTTCATAATTTTTGGGCACCGGTGAAAATCATTAAGAAATTGACACCTATCGATACAAGTAGGAATTTTGAGACCGATAAGTGTCCATTTTGCAAATCAATTTCATCAATATTTTTTTAAATAAATAATTTATTTTATGAATATTTTTTTATAATCTTTAAAGCCCAAAATGATTTATCTGATTTTTATATTAAAAAATTAATTAAATTAAATAGTCATATTAAATAATTATATTATATTATATTAAAATATCTTAATGCATTATTTAAGAATCTCTTTTCCCTTAGCCATTCAGCAATAGAGAGCATTTTGAGAAAAAAAATAAAAGAAAAGAGAGGAGAGAGAAAAGTAAAGCTCAAATTTAGAGGTTACAGAACGATTTTCATCAATCGAGCCAATTAAGAAATTTACTTGTTTCGTTATAAGTAACATTTACCCTATTTTTAATTTCAAAGATTTTGTATTTTTGATATTTTTTTGATCAAATTTGTGTTTCCATTGCCAAAAAATAAAAATAATTTTGTATTGGTAAAACTTTTACCGTATAACTTTTTATATGTTATAGATTGATATTATGAAAATTTTGAATATTTATTTGAGATTTTTTACCAATTGATTTTAAAAAAAGCTATGATTGTTCCCTATTTAAAAATTTATTTTGACGTCTAAAAATAATAATTTAGTTCAACTAAAGCATCAGAATGTTATTTTATGTAATATTTGATAATTTAGTTAAATTCTGAAAATATGAATTTTTGCTCGGTATGATTTTTGTTGTCTACCGTTAGGATATTTTGGCACTTCCTAAATTGAGCTCAATTATATTTTATTTACAACAATACATTAAAAATAATTGTGGATATGTGATTAAGTAATAGCTGATCGCTATTACTGTTATAGTATTGTGATAATAATGTGTGTGTAAAAGATAAGTAAAGACTGATTGACCTGTATATGATGTTGGGCTGACAGGCTTTCCTTTAAATACTATAATTTAGTGTTATTCTCAACTGATTTATGTGATACACTAGTTGGGAGTTATAAAGAAATGATTACTGTACCGATAGGCAAAGAGTGACGACTCTATTTACTGAGCCAACAATTTACTAATACTGACATCGATATTGAAAAGTGCCATGATAGCCAGAATTTTTACTTGTTTAATGTGACTATTGAAATTAATGTTATTGGAGTATTGTTCATATTACTGTACGGATTTGCTATTAACACTGTTACAGATTTATTGATACAAAAAGTATGATATATTCATTGAGCACGTGATATGCAGGATCTATTTAACATATAATTAAAAGATTAATTTAATACTGATATAGAATAACTAGATAGCATATGTACATTCTTATATGATTTTACTACATTGATTTGATTTTAACAGTTTTTACTAATATTTTGAATTGATGCTTTATCTGATTTCTATACTGATTGGTATTACGGATATGACGATTACTTTATAGATTTGACACTCATACTAGTTTACTATTTTACTGGCTTCTGTACTGTTGTGTTTTACTATTTATAGATTTTATTACTACTGCATATGAATTTTATTCTACACTTATTCAATGATCATATGAATATACTGCTATGATTTGATCTTTGACATGCATATTGCTCCTTTATCGTGCTTTAAATTTAGTTATAGGTTTTGGTGACCTGCTGGACTTTTTAGCTCATTATATATGATTAAATGATTTCATGTCATGGCAGAATATTAAGAGTGTGAGATTGATCCAAATTCCTCAGGTTCTATTTTTTTTTTAGTTATTCATTTGTACTCATGATAGAATAGTTGTGATATGATTATATAGATCCTGAGTTGTGTATTTTGACTTATAGGTAAAATAATAATAATGTCATTTCAAAAAAATCTTTAAATAGCCTTTGACTTTACATATGTAGGGATAGACTAGAAGGAGGCTTGTAAAAGTATTCCAAAGGAGATAACCTCGAGCTTTGCTTCCTAGAATTAGACATACATTGTCCACTTCTATTGTTACCACCAAGATCGATGCTTATCATCTCCAATAACATCAATGCTCATTATTGCTAATAATGGTGAGGCTTACCACCACCAACAAGGTTAATGCCTATTTTCAACACAAATACCTATGCCATTGCAGCTAACAACAAGAAATCCCACAATTGCTAATAATTTTGATATGCATCATCTCAAATAATATAAATGTCTTTCATTATTAATAATATCAATGCCCAGCATCGACAACAATGACAATACTCACCATCATCAATAAGGGTGACCCCCACCATTACCACCAAGACCCGCAATCATCGTCACCACAAGGGTAAATGCCCATCATCACCAATAGGGTTGATGCTCACCATCACCAATAAGGTCAAAGCCCACCCTTGCCAACAAAGCCCATGTATGTTGTTGTTGTTAAGGCTAACACTTGTGATCCCTATCAATGTAAGTGACCGTTACCAACACCTACACTGGCACACATCGCTGCTAACAACACCTATTCTTGTCGTTGCCAGTAAGGTTGATGCTTCATTACTAGTCACCAATCTTCCCTCTTATAAAAAGAATCATCAACCATATAATCTAAAGTCTCTTGATGAC
Organism: Dendrobium chrysotoxum; assembly: GCA_019925795.1. Lineage (NCBI taxonomy): Eukaryota > Viridiplantae > Streptophyta > Magnoliopsida > Asparagales > Orchidaceae > Dendrobium > Dendrobium chrysotoxum. Next base: position 75,475,378 of record CM034302.1, on the reverse strand, counting down.
AAGTCTAATTTCGTAATGCTCCCTCTAATTCCACCATGCAAACCATCTACCATAATATCACGACATTATATTAAAATTCTATGTTATAAGAAAGTGCATCATCTATAATACACAACTCATATTAGTGGAATCATTTTAATTACGACAAACATCATACTTTTTTAATTGTCTTAAATTTTTTCATATACACGCAACTCACATTGATCTATTGAATTGAGAGTTTTAGCTGCCAATCAAGAGGTCTCGGGTTCGAAGCTTGCATATTTCATGTGTGTATGTGTTTGTCGTAATTAGCCTAAATGTCCCAAAAAAATTCATATAAAAAATATTATATCTTTCATGAGCTGCGTGTAACTTAGCTATCAATTTATATACAAAAGTTTCATTGAATACCAAGACGATAAACTATATTTAGAATTACGAATATTCTAGCATGTAATATTATGAAATATGTCAATACCTTAGTGATCTTATAGAATTAATGCATATATAATAGGAAAGCTGTCAAAATTGAATAGTTCATGAGCCATACGTTAACAAACAAAAATTAAACAGAGCCGACCAATAACCAAACTCGACCAGATTCAAGATCCAAATGATTTTTTTTTTTTTTTTTTTTTTTTTTGAATCTTCAGCCGGAAGAATCTGAGATAAATTCGTTAATAGGCCAACCAATGCTTGGCAGCAACGTAATTAGCCCCATCCGTTGTGGTAAGCACCCGACAGCTCAGATTATGCGGGCGGGGCTAGGAAAAGCGCGGGTGTCACTTTCGGAGCCAACCGACACAAGTCAAAAGCGAGGTGCTGCGGCGGTCATTTTGTTCACGATGGGGGGGTAAATCCGTCATTTGATGTATTTTGAAAAGGTTGGCAGTGGGCAAGCACACTACTTGGCTAACCAAGGCCGCTTAATAAAGAGCAAAGAACCCCTCACGCTCCTCTCCCTTTCGCCCTTCTCTTCCGTTTATTTTCTCTTTTTCGGCTTAGCCCTCGTCCGTTACATTCGTGGTGTCTCCTTGGCACCACGTCGAACACTTGGCGGGACCCGGCGGAAGTGTCGCGTCTCGCCACCGTGCTCGCCGGAGGCTGCTGTTTCCCGACTGGCGGAAGTAGAGGGGAGGCGACCCGAACCATCGATGGTTTGATGTGGTGATGGGAATCGACGAAGGAGGGAGGCGGTTGATGGGAAGAGTGGGTTTTGGTGTTGCGGTGGGGTGTGCGGTGGTTTCTTGTGCGATCGCAGCTATACTTGTCGGCCGACGAGCGAGGAGCCGGCGGCGGTGGGGAAGGGCGGTGGAAGTGGTTCGGGAGTTCGAGGAGGGGTGCTCCACTTCGATCGGGCGGCTCAGGCAGGTGGTTGACGCCATGGCTGTCGAGATGAACGCCGGGCTCGCATCAGAAGGCGGTAGCAAGCTCAAGATGCTTCTTACCTTCATAGATAGTCTTCCGGATGGGTATGGTGGTTTCTTTGGTTTTTTTTTTCCGCCCTACCCAGCCTCCTTATTCTTGAATATTTTTGGGCTTCTCGAGTTGATGATCATTTAATGAAAGGTGGGGCCTTTGAGTGCTCGCAGTGCTGGATTTTGTCTTTCTTGATGTTGTATTGTGAAATTGGACCTGGGTTTGGTATGGTCGAAAACCTTATTTTGATCATTTTTATGTGATTGGAAGTTTGTGCTGGTTCCTATCCAATAAATTGTTTCTGTACTATTCATAGAGCATTGTTGAATAAATTTAATATTTGGGAAGTTGTTGTGAGGTTACAGTTTAGTAATTTATTTAAAATATATCTAAAAGCATCGATGGACAACTTGGAAGTTTGACAATACCCGGGATTTGTTCATTTTGGTTATGCAAGGCCTTCATGGATATTTTCCTCGAGTTGCACTATTACATTGTGGTTACTGCAGTTCATTTAGGTCTTTGTATTTGGTTGATGGGTTCTGCTGCGTGGATTGGGTACTATCTTTCTTAAATGGTATGCTATCTGGCATATAAAGTTCCTTGCCAGCAAAGTTGAGTGTATCAATTTTCTGCTCATTTGGGGATCACATAGCTTATGTTTTCCTACTGTGTAGCTGCAGTTAGGGCTAATTAAGGAAGCTTTTCCTTGTTTCTGTTTAAGAATCTTTTATTTTCTTGCCATTTTTTTCCATTTCTTCATAGCATTGTTCCTGTCTTTGATGTTGTTAATATTTTACCATTATCACTCGCCATAATCTGCCCAATCCCTCTCGTGAGCATTCTTTGCTGACTGAGCTTGATTAGTTTATCTTACACTTTTAGTTAGCTCTTGTTATGGGTTTGTCATTGGCATCTAGGTTATACGATGGTACCTCTAAGATGACTCAGATAAATAGGAAGCTTCAAGAAATTGCTGTGAAGAAGATAAATCCAATTTCTCGATGTGCTTCCCACAGGAGTAGATCCTAGTTTATCTGATTGATTTCTGCATCCCTATATGCCCATTCTTATTTATTTTCTAATGACGGTTTACAAATGTCATATATTTCCCATGTAAATAGTGGAAAAATCATTATTTAAATAGGAGGGGCGGTAAAAAGAAACTATTAAAAAATCAAAATTAGAAGTTTGACTTTCTAAAATAACATAAGTAGAGAAAAAATTTAATAAAAAAATGGTAAATAAAAACAACCTACAAAACAAAACAAAAAATCTCTTTTAATTTAGTTATTATGTTTACGCATCTTAAATTATGCCGGTCGCTTTTTCATTGCATCAAAATCCTCAATCATTGATTCTACCTAAAAAAATTTTACAATGTTCTTCCCAATATATATTACAAATCAATCATTGAATTTGTAAGAAAATGATCATTCATCTCATTTCATAATCTTATCATAATAATCTTCATTGTTAAAAATGTACTATAATCATAGTAGTCGATCAAGTAGAGTTAAGACAAACTAAATCAATCGATCAATAAGAGAATATATGTTCAATTTTCTTGTCCAACATTTGACATAGATAAAAGATGATGGGGAAATTTTGAAAAACTTGATTTTGATGAGCTTGAATTTCAAAATGTTGCAATTGAAATTTTAAATATGTTTTTTTTTTTTAATCGGTGAACTCTTTAGGATAAAATAGATTTGCAACATGATAAATATCATCAATTTTAAGTGATTAATGTCTATCTTGAGAATCCAAGGATGAACTAAGAATCAGTAGTCCTATAACATATTCTTTAAATTTATTGTTCATTTCTTGCATTGGTGTATATAAGTGGCTATGAAAATATCAAATTTATAATGTCCTTTATATGACAAAAGCATCCTTGACTACTTTTTTTTTTTTAAAAGCATCCTTGACTACTTATTAGGTGTTCTCCATGGCTTTAGGTTTGCTTTTCATGTTGAATGAAATGGGCAATAGAATCCCAACTCCAATTTTGTTTGATATTTTTTAAAGGATCTAAGAAACTACAGTTGTTTTTGAACTAAGCTTTCTTCAAGAAGACCCTGGCTAATTTGTCTAGATTAGACAATTACGTTAATGCGAAGTATAATACATTTCTCTTTTATCTTGTTTTCTCATTATTTTTTCCCGCAGCACTCTACATTGATTTGTGTAGTTTAATAAGTTGATAGTTGAAACAAAGGCAAGCATAAATTTGACAATTTGTTGTCTATCCATCTCTTAATGGGTTTATCGTAACTAAATCTCTTTTGCTACGGCATAGCCATATGATTTTGTATTTCATTCTTATCTAAATTTTTTTATTTGCTTGTTCAAGCTAATTAACATTACAATTTCGTTACTTCACTTCTTCATGCAGGAAAGAGATGGGAACTTACTATTCTCTTGATCTTGGAGCCACAAGTCTTAGAGTATTGCGTGTAGAGCTTGGAGGAACTCGCTCCATGATTTTGAGGCATCAAGTTGAAAGCCAACCAATTTCACCATATCTAATGACGGGTACAGCCGAGGTAATTGAACTGTAAGTTTTAATTGAATTTTCTTTCTCATGATTCTAAGAATTTAGCCGAAAAATAATTCCAACTTCTTTTTTTGATGCAGGAGCTATTTGATTTTATTGCTATGACGCTGCAAAATTTCGTAGAAAAAGTTGAAGGACTCGAGCATACAACTGATTTAAGAAGGGAGCTCGCATTTACTTTCTCTTTTCCTGTTAGACAAATTTCAGTTTCTTCAGGCATCCTCATTAGATGGACAAAAGGATTTGCAATCGAAGATGCTGTAAGTTAAACTTGTATTCACATGAGAATTTAGGATTTTCCTAAGAATTCATCTTTGGTTAGCATTTTGTTGTTGACAGTGAAGTCATTTGCTGTCTCCATAGTTACTGTTAATGGCCTACTATTGTAATGCCACTTTTAAAAGTATGGTAACCTTTGGCAGTGTAGTACCTGCATCTAGGTGTTTAAATTCTAGAGTCAAATTATATTTGGGCTCTTTGCTTGACAGTGGTATTTTTTCTCTTATGTTGTGTGGCTTTTGAAAAAGTTGGAGATCTGTAGATGTTGTATGCTTTTGTGGCTTGTTGTTTTGTAGTTGATCAATCCATGCTAGAGTTTGAAATTACTTAAATGTTTAATTTTACTAATAGGGGTCCTTGGATAATTAATATATATCCTGAATTAATGAAATTAGTCATGGGGCAATGATTGTCATGATTTAGAGATAAAGCTAACAGCAGAAAATCATCTTTGTGTGATGGGAGAGTGCAGGCCAACCATTGTCCTTGTTAGCCAACAAAGGTTTGTGTTTATTCTTTTGGCAGAAATTTCAAATGAAAGAAATGCTCTTCAATTCATTGGATACTGGTGCAATTGAATATTTTGTGTGGTAATCTCCTAAAACTTTTTTAGCTCCTCTTCTAGAAAAATATCTTATACTAGTTTTGAGGATGATATCTGGCTATGAGAGTATGCAATTGGGGTACTTGATATTTGAAGCACTAATTGAATACACACCTTATTTTCCACTTATTGCTATTTATTCTATCAATGTATTAGTTCACATGCAATAGCAGATGGTTGATAGGTGCATTTTAATGTTTCCACTTTGAAAACTACAGTTTATTTTGGTAAGTACTACCATCGTCCCATTCAATAACCAATCTTGCTGACTAGTTTTACCATGATACTTCTGGAGATTGGTATTAGTCTTCGTACTTGCGAAAGTTGAGTAAGTTATCAATTTTCAAACCAAATATTTTTATATACCAGCATTCAGAAAGTGAAGTTTCTTGATGTAACGATCTCTTTGTGATCCATTCATCTATGCTTCTACTGAACAATCCTTTCTATACAACTTGCTGATTGATGCTTTATATGCTCAAGTGCTATTGCCCTTTGATTGTAATACCTGTTTTTATTTTGAATGAAAATGCTAGCATGCTTATAAAATTTCTGTATTTGACTAAACTATGTTATAAAAAGCCTAGCAAGTTGCTTTGAGGTTTTACTAGTCTAATTTTGTCCATCCACCATATTTATTGGTTTCGTTTCAAATATGATTTGAGGTCCTTGTTTGTCGAATTATTCCCGACTGGTACACTTTGGGTTTGGATTGAATTACTGAATATCATAGCCATTATTTTGTGCACTACGAACCTCCATTTATTTGCGAATGAATTCAAGAACTTTTCTTTGTGTTCCATTCTTCTTAACATTTTATGTGGCAAATGAAAACTCGGATGATTATTTATTTCGCTTTTGTTTCTTTTGTAGCTATCAATTTTACCTCAGATGGATTGCATTGGAGCACTGTATTAGTGCTTTGATGTTCTTTGTTAATTTATGCATTCTAATAGGAAATAAACAGAAGCTTACCATTTATTTACCTTAATCGATGCACTTGCAGAAAAGGAAGATGCAATTTTTTAATTATCTTCTTTGTTCAGTCGGTTAACTTTGTGTTTTATTTCTTGGAATTTCTATTCTATTAGAAAACAAATTTGGCAATGTACGAAGTTTTACAACTTCTGTTTACACCTTTATATCAGTCTTTTATTTATTCAGTCTTGTGGTTGTGTAATGTGTAGTAAGTTATGTTTCTGTCCGAAGAAATATCCATCAAATTTAACTTAAAGCTTGCCTTCTTATTTTCTTATTTGCCAGCCATAGTCTGAATTTTCTAGCAATCTGCATCGTTTTGTTTTTCTTCAATGAGATTTTGTAGTTCCAGTATGAATATTTTTCCTATTTTTGATTTTTTTTTATGTTTTGTGGCATTGTGCACATGCTTATTGTGGTGGGCATTAGCGATAAAGTTCAATTAATAAGCTTGTATAACTAATTTTTGAAATAACTTTATTGTTTGAACACCTACAATGGAAGAAACTAACATTTAGCATGGAATGCAGATTGGAAAAGATGTTGCACGATGTTTAGAAGAAGCAATGAGCAAACGGGGACTAAACATGCGGGTCACAGCATTGGTATATTTAGCTAAATGTTTCATTGCATTTTATGGCTCTCCTTCAATCATTTTAGTTTTTCCATTTTTATAAGTGGTAATGTCTCTTATCACACATTTTATACCATACATTGTTAATATATACATTTAAAGGCAGGTCTTTCCATGATTTGAATGCATATGTACATCTTAATTATGTTTTTTTTTTCCTGTTTGTCAGCATTTATTTTTGTGTGTTAGAGGAGAAAATCTCTTTTTTTATGTGTATTATCCAACAGAGAATACCCTTTTATCATAAATAAAGGAATCAATATAATTTACCAAAGTTCATCGAAATAAATATATTATGATAGTATTTTGATAAGGCATAATATTCTATGCTAATATTGTCCTTCAAGTTGGAATGCGTTTTTAATTGATTGTAGTTTGTTATATAGTTTGAATGTTGAAATGGATTCGAAACCTTTGTAAATATATCTATTAGGGGTGTCAATAAATGACCCAACTCGACAATTTGACATAAATCAGACTCAAAAAATCGTGATTCAGGTTGACTCATTTAATAAACGGGTCAGGTTCGGATTGGGTCATTTACTGACAATGGGTGCATGAAAATAAGTGAATTCTCTAATATGTAGATGCTTAGACTATTTGGACAATGTGGATAGAGCTATCATTGTTGGAGAGATCATGATGTGTACACCTATAAAGGTGGAGATTGGTGGGTGTTAACTCTTTGGAAGGAAGAGGAATAAGTGAAGATTATGGTTTAAGAGCCGGAGATAACTAGGGAGAGGACTCATGAAACATAACATCCATTGAAGTATATAAGCATTTGATAGTTAAGTCATAATAGCGATAGCCTTTCTCAAAATGAGAATTCCTTAAAAGATACATGGAATGGCCATATAATAGAATTTGTCCCAAACCCACAAAAAATGTATGACGCAGACAGCCAAAAACTCTTAAGTGGAGAGGAGGTGACATCACCACAGCATGTAGACAAGATGTAATTAATAAGCTAGCATGTAACATTGCTTCATGTCACACCTTACCCACCAAACTTCGAAAAAAATCATATAAACCTAGTAAGATAAGGTGATTTGATAAAGTTAGAAATGATTCTAATAATAAAAGTATTATTTTAAAAAAAATTTCACTAATAAGATCACTAGAGCATCTAAATCTAATAATATCTGCTAGTTTATCTACCAAAATATAAATAAAATTAAATGCTACAATAACTCATCCAAAGAATAAATCACTATTAAGACAATTATATAACTTCTAATTTCAATCACCTTCCAATGATATATCTTAAGCATGAGTCTAGAAACTCTTATCTAGATGATGCACTCTCAAAAAAAATCACAAATAATGTGTTTGTTTGTAAGAAACAAACTCGATAAGCAAAATCTACTAATTATAGTATAAATGATAGGCATATGACATAAATAGAATTAGTGAAAGAGGTAAAAATAACAATACATATCACAATGTATAAAAGATAAGACTTTCAAATTTGAAAATCATTTAATGGTGCTTATTATGCAATATTGTTAATAACAATTCATATATAGACTGATGATCATTGTATTTTGTATGTCAAAACATCCATTTGCATGCATGCTATATTTATACATTCATAAATGACTCTGATGTGAAACATACAAGTGAACAAAATTGATTTGGAAATTAATAATGAATTTGAACTTTAGTTTTACTAACATAAAACTTATGTTTCACCAATTGAAGATGTTGGAATTTGTTATTAAAGATTAAGTAAAAGCAATCAGTTACAATGGAAATTAACGAAGCACTTGCAAGTAATTAACGAAAATAAGAAGTAAGCTAATGGCGATAACACAAAAATCCACGGCGTAACATCAAGACGTTTTCACCTTGAGTTCCTTCTCTCTTACTTTGTAGTAGGTCTAGCGGAGAAGAGGTAGAAGCAATCCAAGTGATACCACCACGAGACAAGTGACGCGTAAGGCCTTGTCCGCCGGAACTCAAGTAGCCGGAGAAGTGGAGGAAGGTGGTCGGCCGGCGATGAGCCAATGTTCTTTTGGTCTTTGTTCGTCAGTCGTCTTGGTGAGTTGAAAGACTATGCGATCAACGTAGTCTTCTACCGAATCGTCGTACTCCCAATTTGGATCAAAGAAAGGAGATAATAGAATATCAACTTCTCCTTGGTTGTTGTAGGCGAATCCGTGGTCGATCTCAGGATCGGCCATCCATGACCATTGAAGCTCTCTTGGTGGTGGTGCCTTGGGGAGTCCGCCGGGTAGGAGGGATAAAGAAGGGTGGCAACGTGTGGTGGCGGGTGGAGAGGGAAAGGGGTGGGTGGGGCTAGGGTTAGAGAAGGGGAAGGGTCTAGGAGAAACAAGGAGGGGGTAATTGTGGAAAACCTGAAATTAATTTCATATTTACTTAATGGGAGGGAGGGAATTAATTTGAATTTCAAATTAATCCATTAATGGGATGGGGGGGCGGTTAGAGGAGGGGATTGGGGGGCTTTAATTGTGATTTAATTTGAATTGGAGAGAGAAAACCAAGGGGGAGGGGGGCCGGCCATGTAGAGGGGAGAGAGAGGGAGTTTTGCTTTAAGTAGGTGGGTCCCAAATAATAAATAGGGATTTATATCAAATCTGATTTTATTCTCAGATTTAATTAAATAAGGAGGTTTCCAAATTTAAGTTTTAGGATTAAGAAAGTATTTGAATTTCAAATTTTAAATTTGAAATCCAATTAGATAACTTTCCTAATTAACTAGAACCTATTTTAGGAAAGTGGATAATGGCCAAAGGAGTTTTGATTTCAGGTTGGGCAAGGGGGAAGGGGCGGCGGTTGGGAGGAGGCCAGCAGCTGGGTGTGGGTGGCCGGCGGTTGGGAGGGTCAAGGGCGGCGGCTTGGTGTTGGGAAGGTGGAGGGATGGATTTGGAGGGGAGAAGAAGATGGTGAGGGCGGCGGGTTGAACTAGGGAAGAGGGTGGTGAATGAGATGACAACGAACAACAACAAATCGCGAACCTTGGAATCCACCAAGGTTGACGGGTACTATGCTCACCCTCAAGAACTCACAAAGAGATCAAAACAAAAGAAGAGAAATTCATTCATAATAATCATCACCATATTACAAAGCATATGGCCACTATATATAGGCCTCCAACAAAAGCAAAGTACACAAATGCCCTTAAGGCTACAATAAGAAGACACTCCCCATAGGGGTAAACTCGGAAAACTGAAAAGTAAAATAAAATGCATCAAAAGTAAAGACTCTGAATCGTAGCCGTCGATCTACGATTTTGTCGCCGGTACACGTGTCGGAATCTCTGAGCGATGTCCTCATCAGACTCACAAATCATTATTATAATACTTTTATGTTTATTTATTTCTTATCCATAGTTCTACGGAGGTACTATGAACTGGGAAGATTTTCATCAATTCATGAAAATTCAATGATGCCTCGTTGGTCCGATCAGCTTAATCTAAAAGGGATTTATCAAAAATATATGCATTAAACAAACAAGTCTATGTTATATTAATTTGATATTATAATAAAGGCTCCATGATGAAGATTTTATAATCATTATGTTAAGTGTGTGGACTTGGTTCATTGAAATGGTGTTGTTTAACCTCTTTTCTTAGTTACTACACATCACCTCATAATTTGACAAGCAGAATTCATGTGGAAAGTCAAGATCTAAATTATGTGGAGCAGATTATATTCGACAGCTCTATTTTAGATATATAGAGACATGAAGTCTACTGAATGATCCCATTTTCATAAAATGAGCTAAATTGGAACATCATAAACCCTAAAGCATTATTAATACGAGGAGCTTTAATTGTAGTTGAAAAGCAAACTTTTATTTCCTTATTAATGGTATGAAATATAATAAAAGGTGAGAAAATACAAATAAGTATTCAAAACTTGTGTAAATATATTCATGTTACTCAAGAGTGATCCTCAACGAAAATAAAAAAGTACTTAAATCATGGGTGGGTAAGGATATGACTCAAGTCCCAAATACAAAATGAATTTATGTAAATGAGACATGGCTAGGAATTGACATGAAATATGGAAAAAAACACCTAATGAAGTTTGCCTGGATCAAATGTATTAATTCAAATTCTGATAGAAAGCAGGTAGGAGCAAACTCCCAAAGTCTTTGTGGTGGATCATGATCCATATGCCAATGCCATAAATGATGGTGGAGAAGGTAAAAGGGGGCTCATGTGTCAAATACTCCACTTATATGAAAAAATTCCATCAATCGTCTTCCTTGTATTGAGATTTTGAAAAAAAAACAATGAGAGGGATAAATGCTGTAAAGTGGTAAGTTTTAGTGAGATAGTGAATGGATAAGAAATTGGCTGGAAATTTGGGAAGATATAAAATGCCTGGGAGGGATAGGTCTTTGAAAAGAAATATAACCTTTCTAGAAATCCGGGAGGGAGTTCCATCAACAACAATAATATAGATGGTAGAGAAGACATGCTAAGGAATGAGAACAATCATCTAAAATATGTGGAGAAGCACCAGACTCTGAAGTTCAGGATGGGCTAGAAGAAAAGTTGGTACAAATTTAGAGAACATGACAATGAGAGGTAGATACGGATGCTTGGGTTTGCTGAACATGATGATCATAATCCTCCTGAGAAAAAGATTGTGGCAGATGTAGTGCCAACAATGGTTACAGAGGGTCCATAAGATAGCCAGATTTGGCATAACTCTCTAAAGGATATTGTTACAATCGTGATGACAGCAAAAGAAAAAATATCTTCCCCCCTGACCACAATTATTATCAGTTCGACCATCACCAGTCACGTCCATGACTACTATGCCCATAAAACTTGCCATTGTGTATCATAGTAAGGGTAGACTGGTCTGTTGATCATTGCCAACAATAGTTACTGAGTTAAAAGTCAATACTTGAGCGTTGGAGAGACATCCTAAAGAGATCCAATGGGCGCATCATGCACACATTAATAGAATGTGGTTGTTAGTTTAGATTTTTTTACCTTGGATCAAGTCTTAAACCCTTTAGCTTAAGCTTGCTTTTCAATATTTTGATAATCTGAAAATAATTTGGTGTGAATTAACATTGTTAAATGAGGATAGCATTGGTATGCTAGTGCATTTATTTTAAGTAGAGGTTGAAAGAGCACATGATGAGTAAAAAAGATTTTGAAGCAAAATCATGACTCGACGAAAACTCATGGTCTAAGTAGCTTGATTCAAACTGAGTGAAAACAAGATCAAAGCTTCAACATGCGAAATTGATTTATTTATTTTTTAGCATTGTATTACTGTATTTTTCAGATGCTGATGATGCTATATTGACCAACACACTCCCATAATGAGAGTTGAATGAATTAAATCAAATATTAAGGAAAAGTGGGAAAATCAGAACTAATTATGTTGTATGATTTGTATTGTATGATATGATCAACCAATACCAAAACTTCTAGAACTGATCGAATTGTACGATCATTGATTGTGTTGTATGATCATACTTCATTTCAAATTATGCAACAAATTTGTTAAGATCGCATGATACTATAACTAATGGGAATTGATCCTAAGATAAGTAAGATCATGCTATATGATATCTTAATACAGAAGTATAATAATATCATCTATTTATGTTGATTGAAACTAGTTAAATTTCAAATTGATCATGTTGTATGATGTGCATCATATCATACAATATTCTTGGTTATTTGAAACAAATACTTAAAGTTAGTCCGCATTAATTGAGCTTACTCAAAATTTGAACTTGTCATATTGTATGATTAATGTCGTATTATAGAATATGCTTCCTACTTTAAAGGTAATTAGTCTTTTGATTAACTTAATGGGTAGAATAAAATTGAATAGATAATGCAATATGAGTAACCAATAAATATTTTTTTGTTTTATTAACAACCTTTAGGTTAATAATGCAAAGGTCATCTTTTTCCTTTGAGAACCTTATGTTCATCATGTTTGTACACTTGATTGTTGAGAGACTTGCTTTATTTTTATTGAAAGAGATCTCAAATCTCAAAAGCAACTTTCTAAGAGCTTAATTACTTAACAGGTTGTTCTAGGTTTAGGTAGCTTCTTACTTTTGTAGTAGTTTTCGTTTCTCCGCTGCTCGTGAATAAGAGAGATTTCTCAACCTATGATAGTGAAGGAGAGGATAGTTGAATAAATCCTGAGAGCACTCGAAGAGTTGACATAGGCTTGTTGTGGTTAAACTACGATAAATTTATTTGCCCATTTTTTTCCTTTTGTTTTCTGCACTTCTACCTTTTCAATCTTTTACTTGATGTAATCTTTTAGTAGAATAGCTTGCTATGCCTTGAATGATGGATTGTGTTTGATGAATAACTTAAGAAAATCTTTTGAAAAAGAAAAGGTGGTGATATACTTAAAAAAAAATTATTGTTTGGGGACAATTGAATCTTGAACCAAATATCTTGTTTTTGTCATTTTATTTTGAAAAAAAAAACTAACCTTTTTTCTACAAATTAAAAAAAAATAGTTTGCTTTTTTTTTTTTTTTTTTTGATAAATGAAACTAATTCAACCCTCCCCCTTCTTAGATTGTGCTAGAACATTCCGTAAGAAACACACAAGTTTCATTAACAAGAGAACTAAGTGAATATACGGAGGAAGATGTTGCTTCCTTGAGTCCCCTCTCTCTAGCTTTCTAACTCCACAATCTCTCTCACTACTGTCTAATTCCTGAATTTCCTTGGGAGGCTATGAATGATCTCTCTACCATTCTAACTCGATAGGTTGGCAACAAGCTGAAGGTTAACCCCTACTCCTTTAACATCCCTTTATATGAATAGGGAATGTCAGCTACAAAAATACGCATTTTGATAAGGACATTTTAAAGGAGGCATCGAAATCATGAGCTATTAGTGCCTGGTTGTAGCTATTGCTCGACAAATAAAATATGGTCATGAAGTAACATACTCTTAGTAGTTTCTTCTTAAGATATATTTTGAGTTTCCTCTTGGCAACTATGCTCTTAATTCTGGTTCTTCTTAGGATTCACCTCATATTTCTAATTCTTCTCAGCTTGCCATCTTGTCACTGAGTCAATGATCTCTTGGTCAAATATCCAATTTTAGGAGACGATTTAGGCTTGTGAATCAAGGTACAAGAGAAAGGATGACTCGACTCCTCCGCCACCTCCTCCAGCTTGGATGCCACTTGCCTTTGTTTATCAATTCTATTTGTGGTTTTTTTTCTGATAGTTGGAATTCTCTCTGCTGGTCCTCTCGGCATAGAATTAGGTCATTGAGAGGAAGTATTCTTATTTGACCTCATCATACAACATAGAAAAGATCAAATGGCTTTCGGTTTTTCACATTCACCCCTAAGTAGATCTTTATGCTGGCAAGCAAAGCCAATCGCTATGTGTGGTCCTCAATCTTCTTCAAAATTTTGGATGTCGCATACTAAATTAGTTTGATTTTTCCGTCTTTTGATTTCTCCTTGTTGATATGGAGTTATACAATATCATCTCCTTCAGAAATTTTACCCAATGTTGATCATGTCAACACTTCTTCTATTGGTTATGACTTGGCAAGTTGTGCCATCAACTCGGACTGAATTTTCTTGAATACCTCCAGGAATATCTGGGCTTTACCTAGATCTTCACCTTGGTTCTTGGGGTTGGTCATTGATTATGTCAAGAACTACGAAGTCAAATGAACTTTGAGGCAGGTATCTCAAGCATGCCTCGAATAGAGCTCGACTTGTGAACTATGCGTCTCTATAGTGAATGTGAATTAACCATACAACATAACTTCATGCCAAGTCTTTGGATATTATGAGTTGAATTTTTACCATAGTTGTAAAATAGTCTTAATTACTATTTCAATTTGGTCATCAATTAGTGGAGAGAAGGCTATATTCCTCTTTACAATAGTTTCCATCATGACCCATAGTAATTTCCAAAAAGAGCTCAAGAATGGGTCTTTTTTTGAGATTATTGAACTTGGGAAACTGAAATTCACCCCAAATACTCTTGTAAAAGAGACGTAATGCTTCTTCTCACATTATGATTTCTTACATGTTATGAGTACAATCATGTTTTAAAACCCATTCATCATAACAAAAATCTTGTTATGATTATCATAGGACAAATATAGTTCTCCCAGGAAGTCTTTAGAGATATTTTCTCATGGTTTAGTTAGCACGGGCAGATGAGTATACTATCATTCTTGCTTGTTGGAAGTTTTGAGCTGTAACAAAGCGTGCTTCCCTTAAGAAATTTGGCCGCCTAAAGATTTATTATTGGCCAGTGGATGTATCTTTGCAGTTCTGAAACATCTTCATCACTAAAGTGTTTGACCACCTTGCTTCTCTCAGTCCACTTCACCTAGTCACCATCCTTGGGACGTCAAAATTGATTCCCTTTGTAAAGAAAACTTTCTCTCATAGTATGTCTCTATCAAACAAAGAACAAATTAAATGGTATTGCTATGGATGGTGTACCTCACAACACCCTTGTAGAGATGGTATTGCTAGACTCTCTGATACAAGGTAGCATCTCATTCACATATTTGGACTCCCAAAGATGATCTGGTAGATATTGAGAGGGACCACTTCTCACAATACCTTGTTGATGTACTCTCTGATGATAGCGAAGGGAACTCAACATTGTTGATCAAGTTGCATATATGAGTTTTTTTTTTTTTTTAATCCATCTTAGTGGATAAGGATGTGAGTGAGGAGTCCTCAAAAGACGTTAGGATGCCATTGTTTAAAAAAATGTTATGACTTATGTACTAGACCACATGTTAGGATTCCTAATGTGTTATTGAAAATTGAATTATGATTTATTTACTGGACCACTTGTCCACAAAAGATGTTAGTTTTCAGTCTCTGCATTCTCTTGAGAGTCCGAACATCTAGTTTGGCTCATTACAGCATTGTTCAAAAGGTGTTACAAACTTGGTCTTGAACTCAAAACCCTGGCTAGTCGTTCTATTACCATTAATTGTTTGAATAAGTTGCTGATATATTGTTATCACTGGTGGAATTGTGGTATTTCAAGGGGCAAACTTTTATGAAGTTGAATGGAACATTTGTCAAACTGTTATGAAGAAAACAAAGATATGAAACTTCTGGCATTTCTTCCCTTAATCATTTTGACCATCTGCGGTTTTAACACCTTTTTGTTATTTTTCATTCGTAGGTTTTGGTTATTTTGAATTTATGGACGATGCTTACAGGATTTGGTTTATCAATTAGTTGCCTTTGAGGAGTGTTTACTTTGTGCTGTGTTTAAACAGGTTAATGATACAGTGGGTTCATTAGCTCTTGGTCATTATCATGATGAAGACGCAGTTGCAGCGGTAGTTATTGGAACAGGAACCAATGCCTGCTATGTGGAACGTACGGAGGCAATTATTAAGTCTCAAGGTCTCCTCACCAACTCTGGTGGCATGGTATGTTAATTACTTTTCCGTAAGTAATGCATTATGATTCGTCAAAATTCATATTTATCTGGCTTTTTTGCATTCTGGATTGGACTCTTTCATTAATGACGCGCTTTCTTTTTGTCATAATTAGGTTATTAACATGGAATGGGGAAGTTTTTGGTCATCTCATCTTCCGAGAACTTCATATGATATTACCCTGGATGATGAGAGCCCGAATCAAAATGATCAGGCAAGCATTTTATACTAAGCTACTTGTAATTTAACTGAGGAGATAACAATAAAGATGCATATTTTTTTTCTTTATAGGGCTTCGAAAAAATGATTTCAGGAATGTATTTGGGAGACATAGTAAGAAGGGTGCTCCATAGGATAGCGCAGGTGTCTGATATTTTTGGAGATGCTGCTCGCTGTTTGGCTGTACCCTTCATGCTAAGGTACATATATACAATGGTGCAATGTTATTTCTTTCTCGTCCCTTCCCTTCTTTGTGAGTACTGTGTAATCCGTAAAATGCAGTTCCCAAATGAATTTAAAGGCTATATATGCTACTTTTTAAGTAGAGAGTAATCGGATGGAAACCCTAATTTGCATGTCCTGTCAATATTGGCGCATGCATTTGATTGGAAAAGAAGGTTTGGGCAAGTAAAATTACTCTCTTTATTAACTGTTCTTTTTCTGGCTGATTTTCTTTCTTTTATTCTTTTTTTTTTTTAATCTAGGGAGCATGAAAATATGTAGTACATGTTGAACAGATTTGAATAGGACTCTAGTTGAAAGCTGTGATGTTCTGGTCTTGTTTCTTTTGGATTTACATGTTTCGCTTAATATTTTTGGGAAAATAATATGTTTTTAGTGTTCAAGTGTAGCAATTATTATTTTTGAACCAATGACTAATTTGTTTACCTGTTTACTATTTTTTATTCATTATTCTCAATCTCTTCAATGTGGAAGATCGGCCAACTGATTTTGTGAACTTTGTGGTTTAACTGCATCTTTCATTTTGATTCACATTTTGCCATCTTGTTTGAGGTTATGCATCATATGCATGATATGCTTCTCGGATGCATGAACAAATTGTGTCCAAACAACTTTATTGATACTTAAAAATGTTATACTCTGCATGGAAAATATTTTCATTCTAATACGTTTGTTTGAGCTATCAACTTTTTTGAACTTTTCTTGTTCTGGTAAAATAATTGGCATTAGCTTCAGTGATTTGAGGCCTAAGTTTGATGGTTATTAATTACTATAGTTGTTTTATATGATGTTTCTTGTACATTATGTGGATGTCCAAGTCTATCATTGGCATGATTGTTGAGCCATTGCATCCATCTGACACTGCACAGTATAATTGAGCTAACAGTACTAGGTTATTGTTCATGTAAACAATAACTATTGTTGCAGTTGCTATTGACAGTGAACGGTAACCTCATGAAGGGTTCTAAGACTTAGACGTATGTTGGGGTGATTGATTTTTTTAATTTTTGCACTTAGACGTTCAAATGTATGCTTGCTCTGAACTTGATGTTGGTGGTGGATATGTCCGAAAGGCATTAGAATTCCATAAAATATGACATTTTCTAGTATCATCACTTCTCATCTTCCTACGACCCCTAGATATTTTATTGATTATTTCTGCTTTTAAAGCTATTTGGATGTACTTATTTAAACATTTGATTCAATGTTATGGTGACATTTGGTCTGCATTAGCATCAATTCAAGTTTCTTGTTATGGAACTTATTGTACCATTCTTGAAGTTAGCTTACTGGTATGCTATTTAATGGCGCAAGCTAAAACTGTAAATCATGTCCAACAGAAGCCTTAAACATAATTTTGTTGGGCTATGCCACCTGAGGTTTTGGCATGCAGTATATGCCCTGCTGTGCTGGAGAACTTGACTTTGCAATTTGTAGTCAAGGTGAGTCACCATTGGCAAATGTGTCGGCTATACCACTCATTAAAACAAGAAATAAGAACCGCCAATCTGAGTGAGTTGCATTTTCTGCAATTTTTGTTTTTTAATTTTCTGCCTTGTCATCCTTGCTGCTACAACTCTTTTGCCACTGTTGTTACCATACCTTCATACAATAACTTGTACCATTTTCCAATTCTCTTGAAATTTTTCCCATACCATTTTGTTTCTTACAAATAATTAATATTTATTATTGAAATCATTATTTTCACCAATTCTCATGGGCGATTGAAATCCCCAAATTTCATGGGACAACTCCACTCTTAATTTTAGAGCTAGTCAACCTTGACATACTTTTCTCATAAAGGAGTAAAAGTTGTAGAACTAGTCAAGTCATTTCCTACTTCTCACCTAAAAATCAAGTTGGGTCATGATGTTTCATTTCTAGGCAGGATGATCATTCCCTTAATTTTATTGTCTACTAGTTCTCATGATCTTCACAGTCAAAATCACACATATGATTGTAATCTACAACATGAAAGCTATGTATTGGTCGAGTTTCGTCAATTTTTAAGTAAATATTCGCATTCATCAAGCATATGAGAAAATAAGGATGATACATATAGGACCACTCAAAAGTCTAATTTTATCCTAGTATTTCACCAATAAAAAATCTCCTCGTATGTTTTAAATATCATAATCAATTCTTGTATTTAATTATGAATTAGTTAAATCCATATACATATTGGAATAGCAATTATCCTCCTATGCAATTAATGCCGTATTTTGAGAAAAAGTTTGATGCATATGATTTCAAATGCTTTTCCCCCTAGGGGAAGAGTGTATATTCTCTTACTAATTTCTTTATAAATCCACTTATTCATATAATCCATAAATTCAATATTACACCAATAATTGTAATTTATAACATAAGATTTATATTGTTGATTAATTTCATGATAATTTAACCATTCATCAAGCATATCAAACACTTAAGGATGTTTTGGCGTTATCTAATAGCCTTTTAAAAAATCTAGTTTTCCCTATTGTATTTCACCAATCAAAACCATTCAATACATGTAAAAGATCATGAACAAACCATGCATTTGATTCCAAGCCATTTAAAACTCTCTACAATTTAAAATCATAATTATTTCTCATGCAATTAGAGACATTTATTCTGAAATTCCTTTTGCATTTTATAGATGCCAAATGATCTTAATTTTGAGTGAAAGAATATTAGATGAATTTCGTCATTTGAGGTTTGAGAAATTTTCTAATTTGAAGCTATATTTCCACATCTTCTTCAAAGTTCTCAACAGAATCATTATCATCATACTCAGTATGATATTTTTCAATAAATTGGGACTTGAAGCCTCTTTTTGTGTCCTTTTCAGAATCACTACAATTTATTGGAGTTTTCTCCTCATAGTCATTGGAATCTGGAGAACATGCTTCCTTTGAAGGTGACTAAGGGTGTGCATTATTTGGATAAAGTTGAAAAATTGAAATGATATTATTTGGTGTCTGGTTCAATTTGTTAAAGTACCAGTTCAATTACTAGTTGTAATTTTGACTCTCTTTGATTTTTGGTTATTAGTTTCATTTTTATTTTTTAGAATCATTCAAATAAAAAACTAAATTATAGTAATTTCTTCAAATGTTAAAGTTAAGAAAAATCCATTATAAATAAGCAAGCGATAGAAAGATCAATGTGGATAGTTATTCCACATTTTAAAATTATAATTTTTTGTAAATATTACTAGGTATTCTTCTTAATGCATATTATTTAAGCTTAAGATAATTAGGTTCATTGTTAAATTAATTATATTTTAGTTCATCCTCATCCGAATTCGAATTGAAATGACCAAATTAAAGTTAATTTAATTTAATTCAATTTTGAATAAAAACTGATCAGTTCATTTCTTGAATTTTAGAACCGAACTAAATCCATTGTGGTTTGACTAATTCGTAAATCAACTTGATCAAACTAACCAAACGCACACCCCTAGTTCTTCATCATTTTATGTAATGTGGGATTTTACCCTCTTGAATGGAAGCAATAAATGTAGAAGAGATGATATAGGATAATCTTCTATCATTTCATTAATATTGAAAATTTTGTTTAAACTAGTACACTTGGTACAAAGAAGTAATCATAGTAAGAAATGAGAGCTTTATGTTTCTATCGCCATCTTGTATAATTTCAACTTCTTTTACAATATTCTGAGCTTTCATTTAATTTTCTTTGCATCTTTTGGAGGTTGGGCCAATTTGAGGGGCTTGCCATCCACTTGAGGTTGAGGATCTTAGGAGCTTCCATCGAAATCTTTGGCTTTTTGTTTTCTATGTTAGGATTAACCCAAATTTGTAGCGGGAAATCTGGCACTGCCTAATTTATTTCTAGGACTTCAAGCAGACGATTTGCCTATCATTCCCTGATTCCAATGAAACTGCCATAGGACATGAACTGGAAGTTTATTTATTTAATGAAGCTGTGATGCTCTTAAAATGGTAAATTGAAGATATATATATAGTTATGTACATGTCTTCTCCTCCGAGTACGTTTGTATATAATTTGTATTGGAGATTGTAGATAGTAATAGCCCTTCTTGTGTGGATGAATGGAACGACAAAGAAATATGAACAACAATAAAGTAAAAGAATATTAGGGTACCAAGAAATATTGTTGTCTACCATATACTAGAAGTAAAAGGATATTAGGTAAGAAGTAGAAAGTAAAGGAGGACAAATAGGCAGAAAGTAAAGATGCAGCAGCATTAGTTGTACTTTCAACCTTTTTATGAGTGAAGTATTTATTACAATGTCTACGTCACAATTCTTCAAGATGTAGATAGGCGCCTATTATTCCATTTTTGCAATGCATTTGACCGAAAACGTTTTCTTTTGCTGTATTTGTTCCAAGGATTTGTTCGCACATGAAGTAAGCAGCACTAGTATTTTAACTTTTTCTTTCTTTTACTGATTCCTGGTTCACACTTGCCATTGCACTGCTGAAATGATCTTAAAACCATTATAAGAGCGTCATGATCAACATGTACTATTGCCAATCATATGAATGTGATTACCTTCTTTTCTCTGATTTCAACTGCCCGGCAATGCAGGACACCGCTCATGGCTGCCATGCACGAGGATGACTCTCCTGACTTGCGAGAGGTTGCAAGAATTCTACGAGAAAATCTTGAGGTAAATTCTCTCCTCTTCAAAATAAAACTCCACTATGTATTCATGAACTTTCTTATATCAACTCAGCATATTCTGTTTTCACAGATTCAGGATGTTCCTTTGAGGGCGCGGAGAATAGTTGTAAGGGTATGTGATATTGTCACAAGGAGAGCTGCTAGGCTAGCTGCAGCAGGCATTGTGGGTATATTGAAGAAAATAGGAAGAGATGGGAGTGATGGAGTTTCTACTGGAAGAACAGAAGGCAAGTCCAGAAGAACTGTGATTGCCATGGAGGGAGGGCTTTATGTTAGCTATGCATTGTTCAGGGAATACTTGAATGAAGCTGTGGTGGAAATCGTGGGAGAAGAAATTGCACAAAATGTTGTCCTAAGGACATGTGAGGATGGATCAGGGATTGGTGCTGCTCTACTTGCTGCCTCGCTTTCATCAAATCAATGAAGATTCCTCTGTACATAGATATATTCATGTGCAAATGTAAAAAAGGAAAAAAAAAAAAAGATTCATCTGTTCATATAGTGACCATTATCTCTTATTTCCTTGTATTATTTCATTGTTTTCGCAGAAGATTATTGCCCTTTGTTTTAAGTGAGGCATCAAGTGATCACTGGAATTTAGTTAAGTGGAGCTGACCAGCAGTTTCATTTGAAAAAGGAAAAGGGGAACAAATTGTAATTCTAAATTAGACGATTCCCTGACGCTTAAATTGAGGATAAGAATCTTCTGCACCAATATTGTATCTGAAGTTGTGGAGGATAGCTCAGTTTTCATAGTTTTGGACATCCATTTTTCAGCTAATGTATTCTTTCTTATTATTATTTTTCAATCTCGCACTCTCTTCTGCTTTTCATATTTTTATGAAGAACTCGTTTGTTGGGTCATTGTCATAAGTAGTTTTATCCCAATTATGTGGGAGTTTGATTTATGTATTTTTACTTTTCATTCAATTATATTGAGTTTTATTTGGGTATTATTTTTTTTAATAAATTATTTCATGTTCATATTCTCTCAGATATATTTGGTTGTAGTTTGGCATTATTTTTTTTCTATTTAATCAATGTAAAGTAAAGTAAAATGATGATGTAAGGTAAAATGATGTTGGTCGGCGACTGATGATGACTTGTGATGGTTGGAGATAGGCGGTGGTGGCGCTCAATAGGGGTAGAGGAGGCTAGAAGTTGTTAGTTGTCAGACAGAGGTGGGCAATGATGGCGGCCAATGGCTGCTAGTGATGGTAGATGATAGGTCAATGGTGGTGTCGGGCAGTGACATTGCGGTTGGCTTCCAGTGAAAAAGAAATTCGTCAAAATTAGGTGAGATTAAGGTTTTATTTGGGACGATTTTCTTACTGCTTTTTAAAATAGTTTTCCAGTATAAAATTTTTAATTTTTGTATTAGAAAAAGTTGCTTTAACAAATAGTAAAAAAGTTGTTCCAAAATAAGCCTAAAATGCATAAAAAACTAAGGAGGTATTGAAAAGAAGCTCATTGGAATTTCACAATTGTGTTCTTTTTTTTTTAGCATGCCAAACACCAAAATTTTAATTTTTCCTGAAAAAAGGATTGCTTGGCATACCAAACAACTCCAGTGTTTAAGAGATGTTATTGAACATCCTTTTAAAATAATCTTTTTTCTGTCACAAAATTTACTTATATAGTTATTGATGATTTTTATTGCTAAGGATTTTGATTCATAAATTATTATCAGTTTAATTATAATTTTAAAATTTACCTCTAAGTCTTAGTGATATCCCCATGCACCATAAAGCTTTTTAGATAAATTTTCATTTTTTGATAATATGTTTTAATTACATGTTATATTTTCATTGATAACCTTATTCATTCAAAATATTTCAATCTAGAACATCATGAATTGTCATCTGCAAATCGGAGCATGAATTTAACACATCAAAAATCATTCTAAAATTAGTTCTTCTTTTGACTCTGTTTAGGGGTGTTAATATTTAACAAGATCTGAAATCCGACCCGAAAAATTCGGGTTTGGGTCGACCCGATAAAGAAATGGGTCAGGTCCGGGTCTTATTTTTGGACTCGTTTATAGTTTGGGTTGGGTTTGGGTCAACCTGGCAACCTGGATTTGACCCGAATTGACCTACTGTCACATGTCAGCCCTACTCAAACCGTGCTACTACCGCAGCCTTCGACTGCCACTCACGGCCCTAGCGGACCTAGCCCAAACCAGCAAACCAACTTGTGCTCGACGAAATCGCAACCGCAAGCTCTGCACTCTCATCAGACGTCACTCGTGCTCTACCAGTCGACCTCGACTACTAGGGCTAGACACACCCCGCACTAGTGCACTCGCTGACTTCCGTTGCTGCCAACTCATGCTCGACTGAACCGCAAGCCCCGCACTCGCTCTGGAGCACTCTCGCCGGATGTAACCTAAATCCATAACCCGCGTGGGTCAGGTCCAGGTTGAAAATCCTGACCCATTTATAAAATCGGATCGGGTTCGTGTCAACCCATTTACGCTCGGGTCAACTTAAGTTGGACCCAAACCCGACCTGTTGACCCGAATTGACACTCCTAACTCTGATGAAGCTTAAATTGATCAAAATTAATAAGCCTTATTTAAGAAAATATTAAATAACATGCTTATAATCATCAATAATGACTTTTGAAGATTGAATAATTATAACGCATTATACTCTTTTGAATGTTAGATGTGATGTGTGCTCAGGGGTGTAAATGAGTCGAGTTCACGATTCGAACTTATTGAGCCACGTGTTCAAGCTCGAGTCAATACTCAAGCTCGTATATTAAATAAGCTCGAGCTCAGTTTGACTCGACTAGTAAGATACTCAATTAACTTAGATGTCTTTGTAGAGTCAAGACTTCACATGTATGTAGAACATATTTGATTGTACTTTTTATTTTCATCATTTTTTTATGAATCATTGTGTTGTCATGTCTCATAAGCGTGTTGTATTTTAGGCAAAATTTAATTTAATGATATGTATTTAAAATAGTGTGTGATTTAAAATTGGGATAATTATCATCATAAATTTGAAAAGTAGAGGCTCTCAATTATAAACTTTTTGTTAATATATATTTTATTTATATTAAAAAAAAATTTATATTTTTTTAACCATCAATATTAGTCTTTTTTTTTTGGGGGAAAATTAGGGGTAATCATGCCCAATTTTCATTAAAAAGAAGATTACAAAGAATACAAAAGGTAGTAAGAAAACAAGAAAAACTTACTACCTAATATAAAATAAAAACAGACAAAAAATTACAAACAAAAATAACTAAACTAAAATGCAGAATCCTTCAAAAGGAAGAGCTAACAAAAGGCTGAAGCAAAAGAAACAAGGTCCTAAGACCTAAAACTATAACAGCTACAGCAACAACAACCAAAAGGCTTTTAGAGATCAACTGGAAAACCTCAACAGCAACAAGAAGCACAAACAGATGATAGATTCAGCAAATCCTCCAAATAATGTCAATTGCGTCAGAAAGACACACGCACGACAGCACTAAAGGAACATCAACAGCAACAAGAAATCTAAAACCAAAAGATCCACATCTAGCAAGTGTAGTGTCAAAAAGACACTCCAACGACATCTGGCCCAGCAAAACAGCAGCCACAGCAACAAAAAACCACAATCATAAGGTCCATGAGCTCACAGTAATCCTCATCTAGCCCGAGCATTATCAAAAGACATCCCAGCAACAGCTTGTCCAGCAACTCAGCAATCACAGCAACAAAATCCACTACCTGAAATCACAAGATCCACGAAACCTGCCAACCAAGTAACCAAAAGCCAACATAAAGGAATACAAAAGCACAGGGACAATAATAAAATAGGCAAAAAATGTCCATCCAAATTTCAAAGAAATCAGTTGACAAAAAAACCACCAACAATCTGAAATAACAAGGTCCACGAAACTTGCCAAAAACAAATAATCAAGAGCCAACAGCAAGGAAAATAGAAACACAGAGACAATAATAATAATGGATATCATTGTCCATCCTGATTTCTAAGAAATCGGTTGACAAAAATATCCAAAAACAACTGCAAACAACAGCTAGAGGAACCATCAGCAAGAAGAGAGACGAGAGAAGAACCATACAGATAAAACTAGGTAAGAAAATGCGTAATCTCAGCAAAGGATTTCCAACCTGAGATTTTAGTTATAATCGCCTTACGAATAAGAACCATAACAGAATCCAAACTTTTACAGTTACCCGAAAACCTCCTGTCATTTCGTTCATGCCAAATGAAATATAAGCAGCAACAGGTAGTTAAGAAATAATAATATCAAACATTACACGGAATATTAAGCTTAGAAATAAAATCAAAAACTTGCAAAAGATTAGGTTTAAGAAAAAAATGCTTAAGACTAGGAATAAAAGAAGAAATAATGGCAAAAGAGAAATAACAATCAAAATAAAGATAATTATGAGATTCTAAAGCCAAATTACATAAAACATAAACAGGGGGGATAAAAATATTCCTCGAAGAAAGCATATCCGCAATTTTGAGCTTACTTAATAAAGCAATCCAAGTGTAACAGGAGTACCTCAAAGCATATCTCTTATGCCAAATAAAACTAAACCAGAGAACTTTAACAAATTCCTGGAAATGAGCCATATAAAAGAATTTAAAATTTGGTAATAACTCACCATCCCATTTAATACAGGAAATAGAAGTGCTATGAATATCAATAGCAATGTTCAAAAACTGTAGACAGTCCGGCATATATAAAGTGCCATCAGAGATAACATCCTTCACCAAAATATTATGCCAATAAGAATTAAGATTTGGCACTAAATCATGCAACGAAGTTCCATCCAACCAAGGATCCCAGTAGAATGATAACTTACTATCAGCCGTAATAACAAAAGAGATTTTCTCCTTAATAGCATGAGCAATCTTATAGATATCTTTCCAAATTCTAGAAGCCTTAGAAGGGGGCATCTTCCATAAAGAAATATAGTTGGCTTTAACCCAATCAGACAAAAGACCATTCGAATTTAGAATTCTCCAAATAAGAGAGCAATTATAAGCATAATAAATAGCATTGAGATCCGGTATACCTAATCCTCCATAGCATTTTGGCTTACACACATCTTTCCAGGCAATAGGATGCATTTTCTTAGAATTAATATTGCCATGAAAAAGAAAATTATAGCAATATTTCCTAATAAACTTGAGACAATATTTAGGTAGAATCATGCCTCTAATCCAATAAGCAATAAAATTAGTGATAGAGAATTTGAGAAATTGCACTCTTCCCGTAAAAGACAGCGTTTTAGCCTTCCAACCAGACAGTAAAGCAGTTACCTTATGAAAAAGATGAGAAAAATCTGTAGCACAAAGCTTTTTAATAGAAATAGGAATACCCAAATATTTAAAACAGGTTTGAGAAGTAGGAAAATTCAAAATCTGACAAATCCCATCTCTTTCCAAAGCATCTTTAGAGAAGATATTCGTACTTTTCTGCTGATTAACGTAGAGACCAGAACAAATAGAAAAAGAATCCAGCATATCTTGAAGCAATTTGGCATTACTCCTCGTAGCATTACCAAAAATAAGAACATCATCCGCATATAATAAATGAGAGATACTGAAATTTCCCACTTTAAAGCCAAGAAAGTGTTACCAGAGAAATTGCTCTCAATTAAGTTAGAAAAGGCATCCATAACAACACAAAATAAGTAAGGAGAAAGGGGGCACCCTTGCCGCAAACCAGAAGAAGAGCTAAAGAACCCTTCTAAGGAACCATTAATAATAATAGGAAAATGAGTATCATTAATATAACCTTTGACCCATTTAATAAATTGATCAGGAAAACCTTTTTGAGCCATTCTTTTAAGCAAAAACTCTCTAGAAATCGTATCAAAGGCTTTTTGAATATCCAGCTTAGCATAGAAATACTTATCTTTACAGAAATTAAAACTTCTCAACATATCAGAGGCTAACACAATATTATCAGTAGAAATCCTCTTTTTGATAAAACCAGATTGACTAGGATGAATGATGATAGGCATAACATCTTTCATGCGATTGGCCAAAATTTTTGCAATCGTTTTATAGAAAACATTACATAAGGAAATCGGTCTAAAATCAGAAATATTAGAAGCATGAGAGCATTTAGGAATAAGGGTAATAGCCATAGCTTTAGCTGCTTTACTCATATAGCCAGTAGAAAAATAATGTAAAATAGCCTTACAAAAAGAAGGACCAACAATGTCCCAAGTATTTTTGAAAAACTCAAAAGTGTAACCATTCGGACCCGGGGCAGATGAAGGAGCCGAAAAAATTATATTTTTAATTTCAATCATAGAAACTGGAGCAATGAGATTAAAAAAAGCAATTGAAGGAACAATATTACCACAGGGAATATTAAACGTATTAGCTAAAGCAGGCAAAGAAGAATTAAAAAGAAATTTAAAATGCTGAATAAAGGTATCAGCAATATCTTTACGATTCGAAATCAAACCAGAAGGAGACGAGATAGCCCTAATGCAATTATGATTATTTCTATTACGAATCCTGGAATAGAGGAAACCCAAATCATCCTCACCTTGTGCCAACCATCTAGCTTTGGAATGCTGAATTATCCAAGAATTTCATAAGGAATGATAGTGAGAAAGAAGAGCATTAACCTCTTTCAAATCTGAATTCAACTTATAATCCAAAGCATTATCCTGAAGAAGATGCAAAATTCTATCCTGAGAAGATTGCAAAACAACAATCTTGCTCTGGATGCAATTAGAAGAAACCCATTCTTGCCACTTGATTAAGCTTTTGAGTTTAACCAACCGATTATAAAAATCATGAATAGGGCTACTCATAACCGGAATAGAGAAGACATCAATAAGTAAGTCCCAGAAAACTGAATAAGAACACCAGTAATTTTTAAAAATGAAACGATGTCTTTTATCACTAGAGTTGTTATTAACAAGAATAATGGGACAATGATCAGAACATCTCGGAGAGTCAACAATATAATAAGAAGCAGGAAAAAAATTTAACCAATGATTATTAACTAAGATTCTATCAAGTTTGATATGAATAGGGGAATCAATTATTTGATTAAACCATGTATAAAAATAACCAACTGAAGCAAGATCATGGACCCCGATATTAAAAATGAGATTATTAAAATCCCAAAGCTTACTATTAATAAGAGGATTGCCACCAGCTTTTTCATTAGAAAACCTGCAACAATTAAAATCCCCAAGAATAATCCAAGGAGAAGAAATATTCATAAGAAGAGAAAGAATATCTTTCCAAAGTAACAACCTATCCATATAATCATTAGAAGCATAAACCGAAGTGATAAAAATAATACAGTCCAGGCCCAACTTAATGTAACCATGAATTAACTGATTAGAAGAGAAAATATGAGTAAAAGAGATACGAGAAGTATTCCATTTAATCCAGATTCTACCTAGATCAGACAAACTAAAATTATTACAACTGTCCTCAATATCAAAAATCTTATGCTTGGTACATAACCAAGGATCAGAAGCAAGAGTCAGATGAACTTTGGCCTCCAAAATGCAAATCAAATCAATATTAAAGACCTTAACCAAATCTTTACAAGCATTAACTTTATCAAGATTGTTGAAGCCTCTTATATTCCAAGAAATAATATTAGGAAACATCGCCATTATCTAATATTAGAAGCATTTGCCTTCCTGGCCAATTTATCACGCGGCAACTTTCCCATAGCAATAGATTGTTTATTAGAATTCTGAATGTCTAGATCAAAATTATCTAAAGCCTTACCCGAATTATCCAGAAGAGAGGAAGAAATAAGAGAAGTATCAACCGACTTCTTATTAGAATTCTGAATATTCAGATCCGAAGAACCAAGATTCTTACCCGTAATATCTGGAAGAGAAGAAGAGATACGAGAAGTATCCGTAATAAGGGGAACAGTCTCTTCAATACCTTGCAATAAACTAAATTTATTCTTATTATGCAAAACAGAAGAATGATTTAAAGGAATTGAGCCAGTAACAAAATTATCAGTCGGAACAACTAAATTAGAAAACCCCAATTCAGCTTCAGAAGGCAAGAAATTAACAACAGTAGTATCTGTAGGAGAATTTAAATTAGGAATAATATTATTAGAAATATTAATCCTATCATTAGAAACATCAGGAACATCGAATATTATCTCTTTTGAATAATTAGGAAGATTAACCATCTTCATACCAAGATCAGAACCCTCAACATGAGAAGAAATAGGTTTATCAATCGAACAATTGTCCTTAATTATCAAACTATTATTCTTGCCTTTATTGTGAGAGGCCACCTTCCAAGAAACCCTGCTCCTACTCCTCCCTCTTGGTTTAACAAAATTACCTTTATCATATGAGACTTTCTCAGTATTTTCCGTAACAGTGGAAGGATTGGTAGGACAAAGAGACGAAGGATGCACAATCGAACCACATCCCAAATAATGAGTCGGTTTCCAATCATACACCACTTTAAGATTAAAAATAGAACCAACAATGGAAACCTTTACTTCATCAGGCAATAGAGAATCTTTATTAACTAAAACACAAACACGGGCAAAGGTTAAGCGTAATTGTTCAGCAGTAAGTTTATCAACAGCAATCGGAATCCCAATTAAACTTGCTACTTTAGAAATGCCTTCTTCTGTCCAACAAACCAGCGGTAAATCAATAATTTTAATCCATAATGGAATAGAAGAAAATTCTTCTCGTTTAGGGCGAAAAAGAGGCGACCATTTTTAAACGATAAACGACCGACCAAAGAAGAACCAAGGACCACTCATCCAAACAAGATCAAAATCTTCTTGGCAAGTAAATTTCATCAAAAAGAATCCATCATTTAAGGATAAAAGAGTTAAAGAACCCTTAAGTTTCCAGGCCTTATTCATAATATTATGCAAAGCTTCAAAGAAAGGCCTCGGGCCAAGCGAATATCCGACGAGGGTTAACCCCCAATTCTGAGAAACCTTATGAACATCTTCATCAAAAAATGAAGCTATATTATATTTTTGAGGCAAAAAAGAAACCGAGTATTCTTTAGCCAAATTGCGACCCGAAAGATTACGACCAATCCAACAATTAGGAATATCCAGACCTTTATCGAAAGAGATTTCCGAAGTAGTCGTGGATTTTAACGGAGGAAAAGGATCCATCAAAGAAAACAAAAAGAACAAAAAGAAGAAGAAGAAAAACCGACTAATCGGCGAAAAATCAAGCCAGAACTCCCAAAAAAAAGTCAGAACAAAATTACCAAACCAGATCAACTTCTCGATAAAAAATGTTGAGAATATTTTTTAAAATCATTAATTAGCTCACATATTTATAAAAAAAATGTTTAAATATCATTGCTTTCTCTAAACAAATAATCTCATATTTCTTATCTAAACTTTATGTTACTACTCTTTCTATCCTCATTTATTGCTCTCAATTTTTCAATTCTGCCCTTATCATTTTATGTCCCAATAATAGGAATAAATAATATAGTTTCATCATCTCAATGATATCCACTTCATAGAAGAAAATTTTATCAAATTATTATATAAAAAATCACTAAAATCACAAAAGGAAATAGTAAAAACTTGCTACCATAAGAGAATCAGACAAATAACACCATCATATGTGCACAAAATTCTGACCATAACTAACCCAACCCCTCTATTTAGCCATAAAATATCCTTAAAGAATCCCCTTAGCCTTGGCAAGCATCCAACCCCTTCCCCTCATAGCTAATCCTAGTCTTCACATCACAAACCCTAAAAAGCCCCCTTTTCCAATCCTCATCTTCTAAGTTGTCCATCACTGTCCCACCTTCCCTGCAATTCTCCAAATATTAATGTCTTTCAACATTTCTAACCAAATTTATCTCAAGTCATAGCTTATTACATAAAGCTAACACTCCGCTTTACCCAAGTTCTTTACAACCTCATCATTTTTTTCTCCAGATTATCAAGGAGCATCCAACATGCCATCACTTCTAAAGATTCTACAACAAGCTTCCATCATATTCAACAGAGCTAAGGGCCCCAAGTTGTGCCTTGCAAAATCCATGGAGCCTGAAGGCACAACTTGGAGGAGCAACTACTTCAACTAGTTGCCATCTTTAAAACAAGACTTGTTCCTTCAAAGATAGGTTTAGTATCTTCTAGCAAAGTAACACTTTCAAAGATATCTAAGCATATATCAACTTTTTGAAATTGAAGTCCCAACCGTTGCCAATTTCAAACGAACCAGACGCAATTGATTTACCTATTGGCAAGAAAGTGCTCCATCAAAATAGCCTTGTAGACCACTAAATGCAAATCAAATAGCCAGCAGGGAAATTCACTTATTTGGGTTAAAAATCAAAGTCAGAAATTCATCCAGGATGGGCATTCATAAACACATAAACAAAATCTTAGAAATGCATCATTCATTTGAAGTCCAATGGCATAAAAAACACTCCATTTTTCTCCATTCACCGCAATTAAGCTGCAATTTTAGCTGAATGTTGCGCTTACCTCCCAGCTTTCCTGTTTTTAGCTGAATGCCTGTGAAGATTTATTAGCAAAAAGTTCCAGGAGTAATTGATAGACTTATGGTATTGTAGTAGTAATGCATTAGCCATTATTTCACCTTATTATTAGATTCTTATATAGTTTACCACCATTGGAAGCTCAATGCAAGTGTTAGCTACACCTCTCTAGGCCTTTTTATAGCCAGGCATTACTCTATTTGTTTTAGCAAATATAAACAAAAGGCACCAGTAATAAAAACTAAGGATGAACAATACTATATTGACAAAATAAATCCACATGTACTTTTTTTTTTTTTTTTGGAAATTGGGGGCTACACAGCATATTTATTGATAGACTTCATGTTACAAAAAGATTACAACTTAAGTTATAGGAAATAAAATGAATGAACTACATGGCAAAATATATATAGCCAAAACATTAAAACTATGCAGTAAATTCCAAAGAAACACTATTCAAAAACTCATTAAGGACATCAAATAATATATAAAATTATGTGGATGTAGACGTCCAAGGTGGCAGAAGGAAAGCACAAGCACTCAAAAAGACATGGTCGAAGAAGTCACAATTATGCATCCATTCAGCTAAAATCAAAACCACGTAGTATGATATTTGGAACCTGCTTCCAACATAATCCACAACTCAAACAGCATAAAGAGCCTCCAAATGCAATTCCAAACTCTCAAATATCAAACTGAGCAAGAACAAAAGTCCAAATCCAAAGCCATAATCACATGTAACCAAAACATATAGAATTAATGATAAGAATATCAGGCAGAAACCCAAAAAAGTTTAAATGGTGAATAAGCAACATGTATAAAGTTGGGAAAAATAAAACTGCTTGATATAATGAGGCATATCATCCCTAATCTTCCATCTCTTACTTTTCAATCTAATTGCAAAATGAATTTTATCAAAAATAATATTGTTATTCGATTCCTTATTCCTGAAAATATGATTATTTCTTTCTTGCCAAATATAGTAAGCAGTAATGTGCACCGCTAAAAGAAAAAACTTTTTAATGATTTTGCAACTGGTAGAGTTGGAATAATTTAGATTGGTGAAATGAGCCACCCAAATGAAAGAAATTCCCATTAAGAATATAGCTTTTGAGCAATAGAGGAGAAAGTTCACAGTCAAAGAATAGGTACGTGTGACTTTCATTGAAATTCATGCATAAAGCACTGGTTGGATTCCCCACTATACCCTTCTCAAAAGAGCATCAGCAGTTTTAAACCCACCTATCATAATTTTCCACGCCAATAATGCATAATTAATGGAATAACCTTTAAACCAAATGTAATTATGCCATCCAATATTTGGAGTACCCTCATAAAGTTTAGGGTAAAGCTGCTCATTGTTGAAAGAATTTTCCCCGAGCCAATGATAAGAGATGGGTATTCTGAACATTTATACTAAGAATTTGCTGCAAGATGTCATTGTTATCACAGAATGGGAGAGACCAATGGAGGTCAGTTATAAAGCCAATAATGCATAATTAATGGAATAACCTTTAAACCAAATGTAATTATGCCATCCAATATTTGGAGTACCCTCATAAAGTTTAGGGTAAAGCTGCTCATTGTTGAAAGAATTTTCCCCGAGCCAATGATAAGAGATGGGTATTCTGAACATTTATACTAAGAATTTGCTGCAAGATGTCATTGTTATCACAGAATGGGAGAGACCAATGGAGGTCAGTTATAAAGTCAGAAACCCTAGCCACATGACTACAATAAAAGCAGTCTAAGATATGGGGACCAAATTTTTCAACGAGGGAAACACCATTAAATCATGGATCATAAAAAAAAGGAGAGCTGACAACCATCACCAACCTTAAACTCCATCATATTTCCCAATTTGTAAGCATAGTTGTGCAAATGTTTCCAAAAAATTGAAGAGTTGCTAGTAGGCTTAAGCCAAATAGGACCGTAGACATTATTGCACCAATCATAAGGGGGAAGAAGTGTTCCAAATGAACTTAGCTTTAGCAAAAGTGTGATGATTGTCAATAGATGGAAGTCCCAAACCCCCCTTATCCCTAGGAAGGGCATTAGACTTAAAAGAGAGAGTGTGAATCTTGTTGGTAATGTTATTCCCATATAAAAAATTAGTAATAAGGCTAGTGATATTAATTCCTTAGGCCCTTAAGAAGAGTAATAGATCTTAACCAGTAAAAGAGTTCGTTCCAAATAGTGGAGCAAACCAATTAAAATCTACCAGCGAAAAAAAAATCAGCTTTTGCTTCAAGCCACTAAGCCACCAAGAGAGTTTATCCATAATTGTAGAACATCTAGCGAGATTGAGTCTCACACGTGATAGAGGGATCCCCAAATAATCTCAAGGAAGAGATTTGAGATTGAAGCCCAAAATAGTACTAAATTGATCCTGCACGTCAGAATTGATAGATTTTGAAAAGCAAATAACATATTTATTGAGATTAGCAGAAAGGCCGGTACAGTTTTTAAAAGAGGTCAAGATGGTGTCCAAATGAAGCATAATGGAGATTTGGCATGCCCAACACCAACAAATCATCAGCATATATAAGATGGGATACTTCAGCCTTATTCCGTGAATTGCAGGAGAAAAAAGTGTTAGATCAGTAAGACTCCATTAATCTAGAAAAGGTATCCATGACAAAAACAAACAGAAATGGGGATAGAGCGCAACCCTGTCTCAAACCTTTTTTGGACTTGAAGAACCCATTCAGCTCACCATTAATAAGTACATATACAATAAATTTCTTTGAAAAAAAAGTCTGCAAAAGGATCAGTAACTAAAAAGCAGCATCCTTAACAAAGTTCTAACAAAAACTTTTGTGCCAGAAAAAGCTTTCTGACTTTTTTAATCTGGCAACCTGAAGATGTACTAGAAGTAACTAATCCACTGAAAGAAGATCAAGTTTAAATAAATAGAATTGGAAATTATAAGATTTGGTATTGACAATTCAACGCATTCTGACTACCACTTATTCTTCTTTTTCCTCCCATCTATCCTAAAAGATGCAGATCTTTTGCTGGTTTTCTTCTGCAGCTTCTGCTTTGTTGCTCTTTTCATTGGTTTTATCTTTACTGGAAGCTTATGATTCTTTTCCAATTTGTTGCTGAGCTTGGGAATGGTATGTACTGGCTCCAAATCTTCGTTTTCATTAACAAGTTCGCTTGTAGTCACTGTGATAGTTGTATTGTTATTTTCATATGTTTTCGTCTCTGTAGGAAAATCATAGT
Source organism: Dendrobium chrysotoxum (assembly GCA_019925795.1). Lineage (NCBI taxonomy): Eukaryota > Viridiplantae > Streptophyta > Magnoliopsida > Asparagales > Orchidaceae > Dendrobium > Dendrobium chrysotoxum. Next base: position 75,440,661 of record CM034302.1, on the reverse strand, counting down.
TTTTAATATATCAGTGAAACAATAACGATAACTGAAGCTTGAGTAAGCTTACAGAGAACAAACTAATCATGAATGACAAAGAGGTATTTCAAATGATTTTGCATACCTGTTACAGATGCAATTGTAGTTGGTCCATCTTCTTTAGCATCGCTATCTACATCTTGTTCCAAGTCTGAGTGAAGCTCCTTAAGCTGACCTTTTAATGCTAATTCTTTCGCTTCTTTCATCTTTATTGTTTGTGTAATAGAAAATTTAATTTATTAGTATAACCAAAAGTAAAAAAAAACATCCTAATTGGAAGAAGTGATGAGGGGCATCACTACAATTAAAATGACATGAAATTTGGACTTTATATGCTATATAGAAATTGAAAATTATTTTATGATTTTGGGTCCCAGCTGAAGAAAGCATGAGGATCTTTAAAAAATAGTTGAACAGAAACAATTTGGAAAACTAAAATAGCAAAAAAAAAAAAAAGATTTAGTAGGCATGCTTCATTATTTTGCTGATCTTAAACATGAGAGAAAGGCTAATTGATTTTGGGCAATATTGTTCCTCCTTACCCAAAATATTAGATATAATAGAAATGATAGTCTGGCATAAAGCAGAGGTGTGATACAGCTGGTGAACTGAAACTACTTTTATCTAACAATTTAAGATCAAAGAGTGTTGATCGGATAGATGTGGAGAGATGAATTTAGATTCGAGCGAAAGTTTAATGTTGTATTGAAGTGACAAACAATTAGTAGTATGCCATTTGACTGCCAATAAGTTAGATGGAAGTATTAAGATGATTATCATAATATCTGTTACATGCTCCCTGCTACAGATGAAATGTGAAGTTAAGATAGTAGTCCATTTTTAGTCATGTAAATCACCACCAACGTCATTACTACCCGAGATCACAATATGCATTTTACTAATTATTCTTGTTAGGTTTATAAGTCCATTATCAGTCATACTCTTAAAGATCTACATTTACCGTTAATTTTAATTTGATGATTTTAATAAAGAACTGCCAACAAAATTAGCTATACAGTACCAATATTACTTCCTAAGCCTTTTAGATAGATTCTAGCTCCAAGCCACAACCCACCTTATCCTCCATGAAAGATCATGCTTGCTATGATATATACATTTTGCGGTTTTTAGCTTTTAGTCTTGCCGTACATTAATTTAAGCATTATTATCAATACTACACTGAGCATGATCATTTGTGCATTCTAATTTACCATTTACTCCACTGCACCCTACCGGTAGAATTTATGTAGCTTTATCAATTTCTAAGGTCCCCCAGTAAATAAGACCAATTTCAATCTCAATTTTAACCAAGAAACTTTGAGGGTATGAGATGGTCTACATAATAGGCATTAGAAAATCTAAGATGCTAGATTATTTTTCATACTTTGATTTTAAATATCTCCTACCATATGTCCAAGCCCACAAGTTTGGCCCTATGATCCAAAGTATCTTCAAGTAAAATAAGCCAATCAACCCACACATGTACTTAGGCCAGTTCTATCATAATCTACTACTTCAAGCTAATTTAAAATTAGAATTAAACTAACTTACGTTACATAGACCCAAATGGAACTATATGTAAAGGCTACATGTCAACAAAACTAGAAGATACCAATTCAAACATCTAGGAGTACCACATCACCATTAAATGCCACATCATCAAGAAATGCCACATCATGTAGGAGTGCCACATAAGCCAATCGCTAAAAAACGAGCTTCAAGGGACTCACTCCCTCCTCATCCAAGGCATGGCAGTCCTCCCCTTGCTTAGCTCGCTCTTTTCTGCTTTTTCCAAGGAAGGTTAGGAGTTTGCTATCATATTCTTGATTTTTGGATTAGGTGACTGAAAACTACTATTATTTGAGTTTGAAGTTTGAATATTTTTTCTAGCTTGTGATATTATCTTCCTATTATTATACACAAGAGATAATGTAAACCTAAATGCAATAAAATTCTAATTTCATTTCACATTGGAATTGCTACAACTGGCACCTCAAACTCTCCTTCTCTAAGGCTGGCCACCTCTCATTTTCTCTCTTCACCAGTGCAATAGATCCAAAAGCAAGGTGTAATCTAATCTAAGCGAGATAAATTCAAGGAAGATCCATTTGAATAGTAAGCTTTCATTATACTCCTCGTCAAGGAAAGGTAAAAGTAACCTAAACTTTAGATTTAGATCTGCTCCCACCTTCATAACGAAGCTTGGCTAAACCATAGACTTACCCTTTTTAAAATTATTCCACAAGAAGTTCAATTAATAATTTTCTATAAACAAAAATAATTCCTTAATCTGGGCTTAAACAAAGGTCCTTCTATTATCCTATCTTTAATTTTGGATGATTAGCATCCAGATCAAGAGAAAGCTCACCAAAACACTTAATCCCATCCTAAATCACCCTTTCCTCTAACATTAGTTCGTTGAAGCAACATATCCAATATACGTCCATACACCTTCTTATCATTGTTTTTGCTATCTTTTTTATGGAAATATCATGCTTAATACATGAATTTAAACTGTTTTTATGTCAAGTGACACCACCATTTTACCTAATAAATAGAAACAGGGAGTAAATACAGGGATGATAAAAATTTGAGCCATAAAAATATTAAATTATGCCACAAAAGAATAGGAAAAAAAATACTGTTTTATGACTTTTACATGTCCATTGTAAATTTAAAAAATTAACTTATTGGTTGCACTTTATGCAATGTTGATTTTTTTATGCATTATGTCATATTACCATTACTCGTTGATAAATCATGGTACTTGTAGTGAGAAACATGATTACATCTTTGGTGATAGTTGATAAGCCAGGAACTTGTAGTGGGAAACACAATTACATCACTGGTGAGAATAAGTATAAAGCATGCATTCAAAATGTAGCACCTTGAAATCCAAGCTACCAATTAAGTGCTAAGGTTGTAAAGTATTACACCTTCACATCTTTAATTCTAATTCAAAATCATAGAAACTTTGTTTTCAAAGGTGTGTGATAGGAAACATCCAAGAGAAAGTGAATTCTCTTGGCTGAATTTGAATTTCAATAAGGTCCAAACCAAAAATTAAGATGAATTTTGGTGGAAAAAACTAGCGAGAAATGATTTTTATTGATAATAGATGAAAGAAAACAGCAAGATACAATGGATCCTCAATCGGAGAGGAGGATATGGCTCTCCCAAATCTCAAGACGCCGCTAGAGCCCAAACAAATTCAAAGCACCCTCCAAATTTCAAAAAACACAAGATAAAAATCTAACCCTAGGGTAAACAATATATTTAAAGCATACAAAATATAATTAATGTCAAAACAGCCCCTCAATTTGAAATTTCCCTCCTAATTTCTCATTAATCCCTCATTAATGGCTGCTGGGCCCACCCCCAAAGAAGGCAGCAATGACTGGGACGGAACTTCTGTTCTGCTGCTGGTAGACCAAGGCCGATCCAGGCTGGACCGGTCTATCAGTGTGTTGGACTCACTCACAGCTTTGATAAATCTTAAATCACATAATGTTTGTTTGCTTTACTATCGTCTTAGGATAAGAATCTAGATAAAAAAATGTCTTCATGTTCATCACACTAAAACGGTTAATTTAGCATGACCAAAACTACCATGTCCCTAAAAAAAAGTGATAGGTTCATTTATATTCACAGATATAAAGGACAACGACATTCAAATAACATTCAATAACCATAACTTTTCTTGGAAACCTCAAATTCCATACCTATCATATATAAAACCAAAGTATTAAATCTAAATTTTAGTTTCAATTTCGATCCCATCACGAAACTCTAGATTTAGGTGGTTTTGATAGTTTCATTGGTTTCATGAATTGTTTCATTTCTAGTTTTGGTTATTTTTATTATAGATATAGCAAGAAAATACATTTAAGATATATTATTTTGAAGATAGAAATAAATTTTAGATATTTTATTAATTGAAAAAAAAAAAGCACAAGGCTGTTTACAAACAAATGGGCATGATGTCAGTTGTAAATAAGAATGGCACAAAAAATAATTACAAATCAAATTGCAAACAAAAGTCAAGAGAAGATTTAGTTAAACGCCACAAGATAAACTCAACCTGCGTCTCTACCATGAGAACCAAAGAATATACCTCTTGATTAAAGATTTTTAGTAAAGTATATTTAAGATATTAAATAAAGAGGATTATCTACTTGGAGTTTGATTTACAGCACACATGACTTTTAATATGACATTAGTGATAAAGTTTAAATAGAACTTTACTAATCACTTGAGGGTTTTAGTGAAGTCTCATTAAAAATCTAAGAGTAATTGGCAAATGTCCTGAGTTTTGATCAAAACACCATAAACCAAAGCTATTAATGAATTTTTTCTAGATGTCGATTGAAATTGATCCAAAAACAAACCAAAATCCCTTAAACATGAAAGCATAATATAAATAGTAAAACCGTTCTAAGAAAACCACACAAAATATCAACAATGTTATTTTCCTAATACTCTAAATCTAAGAAAATTTCCTTTACAACTTCATATCCTGGGCCAAACTCTATAAGCATAGTTGGTATCTATATAGGAAAACCTACTACAATCTTATAAAGCTTTTTACAGTCACACTCAATTTAATGGAATTATTGATCTTAAATGAAATATTCTACAATTTCACATGCTACAAATTATTTCTCGGATTCCCCTATCATTAATAATAAATAACTATTGGATAATAGTAATTTGAAGCAACACGTGTGAGGATTGCTATTAAAACCAAGAAATATATACTATCCTAATATCCACAGCAAAATAAATGAAGTCCCCCGCCCCGCCCCCCCCCCCCCCCCCCCCCCCCCCCCCCAACATAGGGTTGAGTTGAAGAGAGAGCTAAAAAAAGGGATCTTTTGACTATAATCATGCATGATATTGAATGTTATTTGTTATTGTCATCAAATTGAACTAACGTAACTTCCTATTTTCAAGGTAACAAATTGAAACAATTATAATGAAACATAACCTCACATGTAAGCTTTTAAAATCCTGGACAATTATTTTTTTATTAGAAAAGTTAAAAGAGATCATACTTATGTGACTCCATACGGATGCCAAAATAAGAAACACTTTGGAGTCAAGTTCCCTAGCCAACCTTGAGGGAGCTATCTCAGATATATTTAGTCACAACAAAATCACTATGAAGAAAAGGCGAAGGAAAACATGCACCAAGCCAAAAGCCTGTTTTATATGTATTTTTTAATTTTAAAAAAAAATTAGGTTCTCTTGTAGTATGGTTTTCCACTATCAATAGCTCAAAGATTTCTCAATTTCATCTGGATCATTCTGTAGTTTGAAATTAAGTGGAATTGCAACTAAGACGAGCTTTTAGAACGAATTCATATACTGTTCAATTTTTCAATATAACCTAGAGTTTCAGCAAGAGTGTTGAAACAAACTCAAAAAATCATATAATTTAGAACAACCTTTTGAAGAGAACACATTATTAGCACCATCACACAAAATACATACAAAAATTTGTTTAGCACAGCTTTGGTTAAAATTTTCGTTAGTTGTAGAGCAACCATCCATGGTATGCAAGACTGAAGGGGGCGGCCAAACCTTCTTACGGGCCATAATACGCATTTGCCTTTCCTTCTCATGCAATTGTTTCTTAGCCTCCTTTCTCCGCTTATCCTTTCTCTTATGGAAACCAGTAACAAAGTCCCTGTCAACGAAAAGCAGATCTTAGAATTTCAACAGGTGCAGAAAAAACATGAATCTCCACACCACATATAAGCTACATCACCACCATTCTACCTCAAACTATTGCAATGCACAGTATAGATTAAGCAAATCTAAATAGTGCGTTTAAGCTACATAACTTCTCATGTCATAGACACTTGGGCTTTACATAACTTGAAAAGTGAAATAACTCAGCTTCCAGCCATCAAGAAGGCACCTTTATGTACTTAACTAAGAAATAAACACGGCTAACTACAGGAAAACATACAAAAAAATTCGAATACCAGTATTTTGACATAAAACTATCTCAAAAAACTGAAAAAAAGGAATATTTTTTTCATTTTATGTGAAACCTGGGCGGGGGTGTAGAGGAACCTTAGGTTTTTCTCGTCGAAGGCGATGGTAAGGCCTCTGTTTCGGAGAGATTTCTTATTGATATGGCGAGGAACCATCACCGTGGGCTTCTGCCCCACCACGACGCCTTCATCGAACTCCTGCTCGTCATCCATCCTCGGCCAGCGTCGCCGCTCCGACGCCGTAGATTTAAGTCAGAATATCAGCACGGCGAAAATTAGGAATATGAACACCGCCGCCCAACACTTAACTGGTTAACGAGATGTAAGCATTCATTATTTATTTATTTAAAATTTTATAGCAAATATATCTTTAAAGACTTTATATTTGCAGATATAAATGCCACATATAATATCTAAAAACTATATTAATTTTAACATAAATTTAAAATTTTCAAAATTCATCTTAATCAAAAACTCATCATATCATTTTAAGTAATTTTTTTTACTAAATCAACATAAAAAAATTAAAAATTAGACTAATATTTTGGGCATATTAACGGGCACGGTCATTGTCACCTCCTATTTTTATTTATTTAATTCAAAGTTTTGTTAGTAGATTTTAAGTGTTAAATTTAGGAAAATGAGTAATCTTATTATGGCTTCATTTAAGACTGCTTTCTAAGTCAGTTTTTTAGTATAAAAATTTGTTAAATTAGAAATTTTTTGTACTAAAAAACTGTTTTAGAAATCAATAAGAAAGTTATCTCAAACGAAGCATAAATTTTAACAATTTAAGTATAAATATAATCTAAGACTTTATTTGGGACGGCTTTCTTGTTGCTTCTTAAAGCAGCTTTCTAGTACAAAAATTAAAAAATTTGTACTAGAAAGTTATTTTAAGAAGCAGTAAGAAAGCCATCTCAAACGAAGCCTAAGCATCCAATTCAATGTCATTATTATTTTTTTGTCTGTGGTTGGCATTTGATTTGGTTTCAAAACTAAAACATTAAATTTCATAAATTAATGATATTTTATTTTAAATTTGATTTTATTTTCTTAATTTGTTATTAAGTTAAACCTTTGATATGTCATAATGAAGACACAATCAATCAAATTTTAGGAAGCTAATAGTTTTATTGAATTTTAGAAAACAAGCAATTTAATTGAAATTTTGTATGATTATTTAAATCATTAATTATAATTTTATCATTTTTATTTTAAATGCTACTTTATATCATTAAAGATTATTGAATAACATAACACATCACTCCTCTTTCAATTTCTCGCACTATATTATACATGTATAAATGGGTTAACCTGTGAGATAACTTATTGTTATAATCATTGATAAATATAAGAGCTTAATGAGCAATATATGAGGTTATACATAAATGCTCTATTAATGAAGAACAAAGACAGGGGTGAGATTCACCAATATAACATGTCATTTAATTGCCCTGCATAATATATAGTTCATATTCCATAATATTATACACGTCACATGAGCAAAAAATAATTACCTAAACTTAGTTGATATTAGACTATAATGGGAGACTTAGGCTTCATTTGGAACGGCTTTCTCACAAAAATTAAAATTTTTGTACTAGAAAAATGCTTTAAGAAGTAGTAAGGAAGTTGTCCCAAACGAAACTTTAATCAAGAGTAGAAACATAGGAATAATAATTATGTAAGGCAATGGTAAGATCAATTGATAGTAGAATGACTACCAAGTGATAAAATGATATATATATATATATAAGACTAACAAGAGATACAAAAGCTTGCAAACATAGGTGTAGTATAATATAGAATCAATTTAAGCTCATATGCACAAATTAAACAATGATGATAAAAATAGAGAAACTTAATTATCACCAAAAGAAAATTCCAAAAGGACTATATAATATATTGCATATAGTAGAGTATGTAGAGTATGCATGTACATTGAAAGAATTTTTTCTTTTATCTTTTAATAATAATAACAATCAGAGCTATCTAATTTCTTTTATCAATATGAATATCAACGAAAACGAATATATTAATCAAAACATCAATATGCATTTGTTTTTATTGTCCCAATAATCATATATAATACCCAAGAGTCATATAAATACAACACCACTCTTTCCACTCATGAGTATAAAAGAGTATCTAAAGACAAGAAGAAATAAAATAATAGTAAACATGTGGAATCCTGTAATTGGTCAGTCTCACACTTTTAACCCTCTTTTCTTACATGGAATTATTTAAGCCACATATAATAAGCTAAAAATTCAAGCAGATTGTGAAACTCCTTAAGTAAAAAGAAGCTAAACTCTTAAACATCGATGCACATTTTAGTATAATGATTGGAATTTCATTAAGAAAGTCCGCAATTAAATGTGTTCATCCAGGAGAAATTATGGGATGGGTGACCTCCTGGGAAGTTACACCAACATGACAAAATCGTGAAGCTCTTAGGCTTGCGAATAATATCTCAATAGTTAAAAATTTGGGCTGTTATAAATGGTATTAGAGTAATATACTAGCCGGGATATAGGAACTAAGTATCATATAATACAAAGTGCTACGTCATGGGAGCCACCTCTTGAACATGTATGGGACAAAATGCTACGTGGCGGGAGTCACTACTTGAACTTATAGAGGCCACCTCTAGAATCATATCCGGCTGGTGGATGATTATGGGATAAATATACTAACGAGGATGTCATTTATTTAAATGGGGAAGATTGTGAAACCTCTTAAGTAAAAAAAATCTAAACTCTTAAACATCGAGACATTTTTTGGTGTAATTATTAGAATTTTATTAAGAAACTCCGCAGTTAAGTGTGTTCATTCCGGGTAAATCCTAGGATGGGTGACCCCCTAAGAAGTTACACCAACGGGATAACAGTTAGGCCCTTAGGCTAAAGCGTACAATATCTTAATAGTTAGGAGATTAGGCTATAACACATGTTGCTAAATCCTACTACTGAATTCAAAATACGACAAAAAAGTAGTATACATGTCATCAGTCAATTCATAATAGTAGCAGTAAATATGATCATTAATCTGCGTAGAAATAGTAAATTATATGCAGCAGCAGTAAAATCTATAAAGCAATGAAATAGTATAATGCCAATGCAAATAAAATAATACAGTATAAAAATAGTGAAATTTGTAAACTAGTAAACCAATAAACCGATACGAATGTTGAATCGATAAAATAATCTTCGTTGTAGTACTACCAAATTAATAAGAAAAGCATATAAATTAATAAAACTAAAATATCTATAAAGACTATGTAAAACCCCTTTAATAAAAAAAAGAGTTAAACTCTTAAATATCGAGGTGCCTTTTGGTGTAATAGTTAAAAAAATTTTATGAAACTTTACAGTTAAGCATGCTCATCCTGGATAAATATTGGGATTGTTGACCTCCTAGAAAGTTACATCAACATGACAAAGTTGTGAGGCCCATAGGCCAAAGTGTATAATATCTCGATAGTTAAGAGTTTAGGCTATTACAAATGGCATCAGGGTAATACACCAGTCGTAAGATGGGAACTAATTATTATACATGATAAAGTGATATGCCATGGGAGGCATCTCTTGAACCCTGTATGGGACAAACTGCTACATGACGGGAGTTACCACTTGAACTTGTAGGGGCCACCTTTATAGTCTTATTTACCTGGTGGATGATTATGTGATAAAGATACTAACAATGACATCAGTTACTTAAGTGTGGGAGATTGTGAAACCTCTTAAGTAAAAAAAAAAATCTAAACTCTTAAACATCGAGATGTCTTTTAGTGTAATTGTTGAAATTTTATTAAGAAACTCTGTAGTTAAGCATGCTCGTCCCAGAAAAATCCTTGGATGGGTGACCTCCTGAGAAGTTACACCAATAGCACAAAATCATGAGGCTCTTATATAATAGCTCAAACTCTTAACTATCCAGATATTATTTACTTTGGCCTAAGGGCCTCATATTTTTATCATGTTAGTGTAATTTCTCAGAAGGTCACCCATCCTAAGATTTCTTCGGGATAAGCACACTTAATAGCAGAGTTTCTTAGTAAAATTTTGACCATTACATTAAAAGCACCTCAATATATAAGAGTTTAGCTTCTTTTATTTAATGAGTTTCACACCTTAGGCCAAAAGCGGATAATATCTCGATAGTTAAGAGTTTGAGCTGTTACAGATTGTTTGAATCACATCAATGCATTAAAATCATATTAGAGTATACACATGATATTCAGCTATTCTTTATTAGTATCTTATATCACACACTTAGTAATATGAATCACGTAAAAATTAGCATTTACTTATCCGTACACATATTATTATAATAGTGTTATAATAGTAATAATAACTAGTTATTTCTAAATCACATGCTCATATGCATTCACAATGTTTGTATTACTAGCATGCTTGTATAAAAATATCAAAATTTATATACTTTATAAATCATACAAAAATAATAACTTTCATCTTACCCAATGAAATTATGAAATCAATCAGTCAAAATGTCCAAAATAATCAATGTTATAGCATATAAAAAGTTATGCGCTAGAAGTTCATTAAATCTTTAAAAATGCAATAAAATCAATTTGAAAGAAATAGGATGGTCAAAATCAACATATTTAAAAACAAGACTAGGATAAATGTCACTTATCATGATTTGAATAATTTTTCCAAAAATGGTGAACCTGGCTGACAACCAAAATGCAAACTTTCTCTTTCCTCTCTCCTCTTTCCCTCTCCTTCTCTTTCTTCCTTCCACGGCAAGCCACGATGAGTGAGGGAGAGAAAGGGTTGAGTAGATAAAAAAATATACATAAAAATAAATTTTAATGTGTAGCATCGCAGTGCCACTACTCAGCGTCACAGTGTAACATGCTGAATCCATAATTACTATAAAAAAGAGCCTTCAATGCCGCGATGATAATTTTTGGTGTCTCTATGCTCACAGACCCAATGTCATAGCGTTCACAAACTCAGCGTCACACAAATCCAGTACTGTTGCGGACTCAAATATACGCGGCGATAGAGTTTAATTTTCCGTCTCAGCGTTATACGTATATCCAGCACACAAACAGAAGAATGAAAGAACACCAGAATTTTTATGTGGAAAGCTCTGCAAAGGGAAAAACCACAGGGCCATGCCCAGTTGAAAAAGTTCCACTAGTGTTGTATGAAATACACGAGCCTGATTCGTCCTTTAAATTCAAAACGATCAGATTACAATGAGTATCAATTATAAGGCCAAGCAGAGTTCCGACGTCACTCGGGTGTCCGGCAGAATTCCGGCGTCACTTGGAAAGAATTCCGGCATCACTAGGGCGTCAGGTAGAATTCCGGTGTCGGGCAGAATTCCGACGTTGCTCCGGCGTCGGGCAGTGCTGGGGCGTCCCTCGGGCGCCCGGTGGTGCTCAGGCGATGCTGCGGTGGTGTTCCGACGGAGTTCCGGCAGTGTTCCGGCGGTGGTCCGGCAGTGGTCGAGGAGGAGCTATTCCCTCCTAGACTTCTCTTCTCTTCTCTTCTTCTCTTCTTGGCTTGGGTCCTTTCTTAAGAGAAATGAGAGGCTATTTATAGTTTTTCTGGAGTGGCATAGCCCGTAAATAGATGAGAGATCAGGGGCAAATAAGGAGTGATCCGGATGGATGGCCGATATTGAATCCCTTGATTATGAACCGTTTATTGAGTATTTTAAGGTCTTAATGATTTCGGAATTCGATAATCTTGGGCTCGTTGGATTCTTCTCGTCGAGCCGCTCAATTTGACTATAAGCTCGTCAAAATCGGAGACCGTTTGGTAACTCAAATTGTAGTTTGAACTTTATAACAGCGCTTCAGTTCCTTGATTTGGACTCATTTGGGCTCGGATTGAGTCAAATTTGGTGTCGTTAGATTCGTATTTCCGAGACGCTCAGTTCGACTATAAGCTTGCTGAAATCGGAGTTTAAATGGTCTCCGAATTAATTTTTGAAGTTTCCAACTTGAGTTTTTCCTCGAGATTCGTGCCCGATCAAGATAATTTTTTGGCGATATATCAGTTGCCCCCTTATTTTCGGACGTCGAAGCTCCACAAGTCCGAAAATACTTGTTCCGGTATTTTACATTGATCGAATCGTAAAAAATTGCGTTCCAAAAATTAAATGTTTGCTTGAACATAATCATAGAGGCCCCGTTGAGCTCCGAAAGTGTTAAAATTGAGTCCGGAACGTCGAAAAACGTGTCTGGGGACCTCAAAAACGTCAAATTTGGACCGTCCGGGCCCAAAATCGGAGCCCGGTAACGTGTAGGCGGCCGAACCGGCCGGCGGCGCCCGCGCGGGAGCGCGCGCAAGAGGAGCGCCCCTTGGGGCGCGCGGCAGTTGCCCCCCCTATTTTATTTATTTATGTTTTTTTTTTAAACGTGGGGCCCGCATGGATTTTCCAAACCCAAAAAATTCTGAAAAATTCAGAAAAATTCAAACTTTCTTCAAGAAGCCCTTTCCCTCCAATTTTCAAACATTTTTCCCCCTTTTTCTTCATTAATTCCCTCTCTTTTCATCCTATAAATACACCCCTTCGGGTAGGGGACAAAATGCTCCTTTCTTCCTCCTCTCCTGGCCTTCTAGCTTTTGGCATTCTGAGGCTTTCTGCCGTTTTTAAATAGGTGACTTTCCCTACTTGATTCAGAGCCCCTCCTTTTGCGCAGAAGTTAGCGGCTTTCCCCCTTCCTCTCTCCGTTTTTCCTCCCTTTTTCTTCCTACTTTGGAGGCTTTCCGCAGTCTTTCGTAGGTGATTTTTCCTACTTAGATTTACGCCCCTCTTTAGTAAAGGAAGTGAAATGGGTGATCCTGCATCCTCAAAAAATCCTTCAGAAGACCGTCCTGCGCAACGATCTGAAGTTTCAAAGAGGACCCAAAAGGCGCCGAAGGCTGACGATGTGATTTCCACCGTCACCGAGGACTCTTTTATCTCATTTAGGAAAAATTTCATTTTCCTAATGATTTGGTGATGAAGGTGCCGGCCAGAACTGATCGTGCCTGCTTCCCTCCCCCGGGATATATGATGGTGTATGAATTTAGTCTGCGAGCGGGACTACGATTTCCTCCTTCTTCCGAATTGATCGACCTTCTGACGATTTTTGGGGTATGCTTGTCTCAATTTCCCTACAGAGCCACGTCGATCGTGATGGGCCTGATCGTGCTTTTCAGAGACCGTGGAGTGGTACTTTCCTCAGAGTGCCTTTCTCGGATAGGGCATCTCTTTAGCGACGCGCAGGGACGTATTTCATTCAGGTCCAAATGGTTGGACATCCGCACTCGAGATCCCTCGAAAGGTTGGATCAGCAACTTCTTTTATGTGCAGAACGATTGGGGTCTTCAGGAGAAATGGGGGAAGTTGAAAGAGCTACCTGTCCCCCTTCACATTGGAGCAGAATATTTGCTGAGGATACTCAAGCTCCCTGATTTAGATGCTCTATACTACGAGGTGCGTTACTTGAGTAGATACATAGATGAAGAGTACTTGTTCAAGGTTGGACTATCTACTCAAGCAGGGAGATCACATGCTCAAATGTTGAAGAAGTCTACTAGAGTTCCTGAAGTGGTTCCCCAAAAGAACCACTCCAAGCGACCAAGAAGTGAGGAAGGTTTGCAGGCACCGACGAAGAAGAGGTCAGATGAGGTTTTGACAGTTATTGGCAAAGGTCCTCGAGTTTCTCCATCCAAGTTATAAATTTTGGAAGATGTGTTGAACCATCAGTGTATTGGCCGCCGGCAGACTGAGGAGTTGGTGAGTTCTCCTTTACTTCTTCCTCTTTTTTATATATTTTTTAAAGGAATATATTTCTGATATACTCTTATTTCAGTATTCTGACTTCAAGCTCAAGATGACCAAGACTCTGAATGATTGGAACAAAGAATTTGTGAAGGTTAAATACCTTCAGGGAGAGTACAAGAAGAAATATGACAGTAAAGTGAAGGAGATGAAGGTGATGGAGAATCATCTTGAGGGGTGTAGAGAAGAGTTGGCCAATAAGATCACTTAAGCCTCTTCTCAGAATGAACGGATGGATCGTCTGCATATAGAGTTGGTGGAGGCATAGGCGACAATCAAGCAGCAGGAAAAGACTCAGCAGATCCTTGAGGTTGAGAATATGAGGCTTCAGAGTGTACTGTCCGAGAAGGAGGCCCAGCAGTTGCCGTCTGCAGTTATTGAGGAGTTCAAGAAATCTTATGCTTTCAAGATCATTATTGAGGACCATATTCAGGAGGCTCGCAATCATATTTATGATGTGGAGGTGAAGGCCTTGGAGGCAGAGTGCGCAGAGGATGGCTTCATCAGGGGCTTTATGAAGGGCGTTCGTACTGTACATCGCAAGACTGGAGCGGAGATCGAGGGGTTGACTCCTAGCCAAGCTTCTGGTGATGCCTCTTCAGACTTTGGTGGTGAAGAGCTGGAGAGTGAGTTGCAGCGAGCTTTCTCCTTGGAGGAGGACGAGGATGATGTTGAGATTCTATAGGATGTCTTTGATGTTGTTTTGTATCACTTTGCTTTCTTTATAGTAATTGTATGTATGCTCGATGTCGTTGTTTCTATTTAGTGTACTCGATGTTCAGTGATATATAAAGAAGTTGTTGATGTTCTTTTCTCATATGCGAATGAAATTCACTTAGTTTTACTTCAGTTTGAATTTTAGTGAGCTCTCTTTTGACTTGAACAAATATGAGATATCCTTTTTTAAAAGGTTTTGACCTATCCGGGGTGAAAGCATTTGCTTGGTGATATTAACCTGTTTGGAAAAGGTCAGATCAATGTGGACCTCCGAAAGGACAACAAACACCATCGCCCCGCGAGGGGAGATTGTATCTGGCCAATGGAAGGGCAGATTCAATCACACATATGATTAACCATTGAGGATAGCGGCTCTCACCAGCACACCCCGATGGGTAATAATATATATGATCTGATCGTAACGGGTTTCCCCCACCCGATACATTAGCTCGAATGGGGTTTATTTGAGAGTGGGATTCGGTTTCCCACGGGCGCAAGCCCCCGTGGTTAATTACATCTCAAGCCGGAGCCTGAGAATACTCTCGATTAAGGATTTTATATTATACTTTCTGAATTGGGATTGGCACGTAGGGGGAAGACTAGGAAGTCCTACTCGAAGGGAAAGAGAGGTTCAACTAGGCTTAGTCAACATGCACGGCTCACATCAGCATCCGGAGGGACTAAGGTAGTGAGAAGAAACTGGAGAAAAAAATAAATAAATCATGCACTCGAAACATGCAGGAGGGAAGGATGGAGGTGGCGTCATCCGTGTGACGCGGATATGTAGGGTTTAGGGTCTCTGGAAGACAGAAGACCTACCTACTGATGAGGCGTACTACAAAATAATAGTAGCCTTGAATCCTAAATCTAATGGGTTTAGTGTTCTACGCAACACTAACACCCGTGTCCTAACTAATGCAATGCAAAACCTGGACTTACCCCGGCCTGGAAGGAGGAGCCAGCTAACCACCTAATCGCTTTAAAACTATGCTGTCCGGTCATTTATGAAAGATGGGTAGGTGGGTTATAGTTCTCGGAAATAAGGCCGACATCTAGAGGATTTCCTAATTGGCCCCGGACTGATGTTGGGTGAATGCTTCTAGAGCTAATGCAATTTAAAATTTTGATTTAGTTAGTTTCTAATGCAATGCATGCTAGTTAAAGTATCCAAATCAGGTATGCATAGAACTTTAAAAAGGCTTATAAAATAATTTTTAGAATTAGACTGGGCTTCCCCAGGTCCGGCACCTCATCCTCATAGGTCAGATTATCCGGACTCTACCCGCAGGCGGGGAAGTGTCTTATAGAAGGAAAGAGAAATGCATTAATATGCATGCGACCCCGGACGATTCCGGCAATTCCCTAGGTCATTAAGTTTCTAAATTATTTAAATCTTAAAATTTGAATGTTAGTTGTGAGTAGAAAAAATTTTAGTCCTTAAAGAGCCTAACGAAATCCAGGCTAAAACAAAAGCGACATGCAAAACGTCAAGAAACTAAGAAAAGCAAACAATCCTAGAGGCACACAATCATAAAATACATCAAAATTATCCAAACAAATTAATAAATGTCCATAGGCCAACTGCCCTTAATTACAACCCAGGGTCTGCAGAAAATTAAAGTGGCCGGGCACCACTGCCAACAACCTGGATTTCTAATCCTAAGATTGACGCAAGTTATTTTGAGTGGGATACTCTTGGTCTTCATCTTCTTGATCTTCTCTTTCTTAGACTCCTTGGATCTGAGCTTCCTCGGACTCCTTGGACCTCAGCTTCCTTGGACTCCTCGGGTAGTAGAATAATCCAAATTTGGATTCCCAAACAGAAAAGGACTATCCTCATATTGGATGTCCTTTTCTTTTTGGGCATCCAACCTTTGGATTCTTGTATTCCCACTCAAAATAAACTTTCACAACTCTATACCAGATTACAAGTGATTTACATTAATGAAAAGCAGTAAATCTAGACTCCCCTGCAAGGTTATCCTAATAAAAGTCATCCCAAGCAGTTTAATATATCACAATCAGTTATAAGAAAATGAAATGCTCATCACAGCCACACTTGGCCATGTTCTTAATTATTTTGAGGGCTAAGCAAGCTTTGGAGCACCTATAGCAATTTATAATAATTTTTTTTATTAGCCCTCATTTATTTAGGGGGGCTGAGCAATTTCTGAAGCACCTGCATAAAATGACATTAGTGTTTAAATCATGATTATTGCCCCCCTAGTATTTAGCGCTGCATGAGCATGGCCACCTGCAGAAGACATTATTAGTATCAACCTCGATCCTAACCTATGGGTAGTCTATCGTGCAATCACATCAAATCCCAGAGTACAGTAAAAGTAAGCAAACACATCAGCATCATCTCAATCACAACATGCAGTGAAACCTCAGAAATCTCGGCACACAACATAGAAGTAAACACCGGCCTAGCCTAGGTCTAGAAGTGGTGTCCTAACAAACCATCTAGATGTGTGTGAAAAGCTGTGTAGCTGAGGTAGATCCTAAGCTGGGTAGTTAGTTACAGTTGCCTACTGTCCAGGTTGGTTGTAGGTCTGAAAAGGGAATTTTATTTAAAGTCTAAATATTAGTGAATTAAGATCCATTTTATTTAATTTGGTATATAGGTCAGTTTTAATGCTTAGGGTAATAATGTTTAAAGTTTAGATTGCATTAGTGAGTTTTAGGGGGTTCGGGGTCCACCTATACACTAAGTAAAAAAGGGGGTCCCAAAATTGACTTTTAATTAAAGGGTATTTATGATCAGCTAATATTTCTATAAAATACTAGGTCTTAACCTGATCAGTTAGACAGTTAGTATGCCCGATTTGGATTTTTCTATCCAAAGTTATGAATTTCTGAAGTTTTGGTCTCGTTTTGAACTAAGTTTGACCGGATTGTTGACTTTTTTATTTAAGTTGATTTCTAGAATTTTAATATTTTTAATAAATACTAGACCCTAATGTGAGTTGAGTGCCTTTGAGTTTGCTGGATTTGGAGTTTCCTACGCAAAGTTATGAATTTTAGAAGTTTCGGGCCCTAGACTATAGGCTACGGTTGACCGAAGAGTTGACTTTTTATTTTAGGTTGATTTCTGGACACCTAATATTTTTAACAAATACTAGACCTTAATGTGAGTTGAATGCCTTTTAGTTTTCCCATTTTGGAATTTTCTGTAATTAGTTATGTTTTTTAGAAGTTGGGGCAGTTAAAGGAATTATCGAAATTGCCTAATTAGGGGTATTTTGGGGGTTTTGGCCCAAATCAGCTCCAAACTGATTGGAATCACCCCCAAAGGTCATAAATGACCTAAGAAGGTGTTCCCGAGTGTTTGGGGAAAATTTGGGATTTTTAATAATTTTCAATGATTTAATTAAGGCAAAAAGGTGATTTTTGATTAAGGTTGAATTAAAGTCCAGATTAAGGTCCAATTAAGGGGCTCTAATTATCTAAGGTTGGGGACTGAATTCTGGAGGGCTTGAGGTATTACGGGTATTTTTCTGATTTAAAATGGATTTATTAGATTTTTCTGAAGTTTCTAAGGTTTAATTAACGGGTAAATTAGGGTTTGCTAATTAAGTATTTTAAAGAGTCCAGAAAATTCCTAGAAAATTCTAGAGGGTTCTAGATGTCACTAAGCACTAGTGTTTAAAGTTTCATAGCAATCCGGGATCTATCCTAGCTCCTAGAAATATTCTAAGTTCGCTAAACAGTCCTTAATTATTGTCCTTAGTGTGTCACTACACTGAGCAGGAATAAAAGTGAGTTAGCTAACCCTTAGGCACAATATAGAGGGTAAATGCAGCAAATATAAACACACCAAACCATGTCCTTAGATCTAGGATAACCTAGGCTAAGTGCTTGTGCAACCTACACATGCAAGGACTACAAAAACACTAAGTAAACAAAACCTAATGAAGTGATTAGTGAATGATTGGGACACAATCATTCACTAATCCTTCTCCCACATGAATTCTGTTCACATATAGGTCCTAGGTTTAAAGTTTCATAAGGGGTAGACTTCCCAAGATTGGGGGATTTAAATAATATGTAATTTTAAACTCATTTTTAAAATACATAAATATCATAAATAATAATAATGTAGATTTAAAAATAAGATAACTGAAAATACTTTAGTTCATAAGCATGGGAGGTCTACCAGCCACCAAGGGGGTTTTAAAATAATTTTTATTTTTTTAAAAATAATTATTTATATTAATTAAATAATATTTAAATAATTAAATAACATAGGAATACAGAAAACATCCAGAAATGACAGAATCACATACAGGAAATAATTTTAAATTAAAATTCATATTTTTCTGAAAAGTTTAAGGTATTGTGCGTCAAAATTCGATTTAAAATGGCAAAGTTATGAATTTTTGAAGTTAAATAGGTTTAAAAGTAATTTTAGAATAATTTAAAATAGTTAATATTTGAAAATAATTAATAATTTTAAAATAGATCAGATATAATAATATCTGAATTTTAAAATAAATTTAAATAATTAATAATTAAAATATTATGATAATATGAAGTAATAAATATTAATACTTATAGTGATGTTAATATTAACATAATAATACTATTATTAAAAATAACAATATTATTATTAATTAACAATATTAATATAAAAATGTTAATAATAATCATAATTAATATTATAATAATAATAATAATCATAACAATAATATTATTAAAATTATAATATTAATATTATAATAGTACTAATAATGATAGTAATTAATATGATGATAATAAAAATATTATTCATAATAATATAATAATAATAATAATAATAATAATAATAATAATAATAATAATAATAATAATAATAATAATAATTAAAATAATTAAACTAATTAAAATAATAATAGTATAATAATGATAATAATAATAACAATAATAATAAAAATAATAATAATTAAAATAATTAAACTAATTAAAATAATAATAGTATAATAATGATAATAATAATAATAATAATAATAATAATAATAATTAAAATGATTAAAATAATAATGATAATAATAATAATAATAATAATCATCATATTATAATAACATTATTATTTAAATAATAAAAATAATTTTTCTGATTTTTTATTATTATTATTTAAATAAACAAATAAATAAATAATAAAAAAAACAAATAAAAAAAATTCGGCGGCGGCGCGACGGCGGGCCACGTGGCGGCCCGGGATTGGGTCCGCGGTCCCGGGCAATGATTGGAGAGAGGGAACCGCGGCGGCGCGGCGGCGGGCCACGCGTCGAAGCAGGATAGGCTCCACGGTTTCGGCAATGATTGCCACAGCGGGCAATCATTGCCGCGGCCACGGTCACTTGACCACGTAGGACGACGCCCCGCAGCCGTCTGATCTTCCGTCGTAACGAATCAGCGGCTCTGATCGAGCCGGATGACTCGCCGATCCGAAGGAGAGATTCCCGCTGTCGTTCCAAACCGCGGGATGACTAGATCTCCGCCACTGATTTTGAAATCAACGGCGGAGATCAACTCCCTCCAGGCGAGAAACCGAAACCGAGCCCTAATACACTATTTCGGCTCGTTCTCGAGATTGGCTGAACCAAACGCGATGAAATTTTAAACATGTGATCTATGAATGAACAGAAATCGTGTGGGATGATCCTTTTGGCTTACTATGCACTTAGCAAAATCCTATTTAACTCTAAGTGTTTAGACCTAGGTTAAGGGTTTATAAGAAATTATACCGTTGGATCTTCAAAATTTTGATTCGGTTGCACTTGTAGATTGTCCTCGTATAATTTTCTAGTTGAAGCCGCATTCAAACAAGCTCTGGATCAACCGGATCGAAGCTTTGGATGTTTAAGGCTTCGGGTCGCCGGAATCTCGCCGCCGGCGGGGTTGACCGGTGGTCTTCGGCTCGAGGAAAGTAGGGGGGAGTCTAGGGAGCTCTCACACGAAATCTCACAGGCTTTTGGGGGCTTCGAGATCGGGCAAGAGCAAAAAAGTCCCCTAAATCAACCCTAATTCCATCTATTTAAAGCTCTAGGGTCAAGACCAACGGCTAGGATCCTATCTAGGGTTTGATTAGGAGGTTATTGGGTCTCTAATGCCGTGGTTTGAGTTAGGGGGAATTAGGAAAGAGTTTAGAGCCTTTAAGGGTCTTAAATAGGTCATTTTGACTTATTAATGGCCTAGGTTGACCAAGTCAAGGGTTGACTTGGTCAATCCTAGTCAAATGGGTCCAAGGGAGGAGGGTATGAGCCTTGAAGGACCTTGAATAAGTTAGGATTTGATTTAGACCCATTTAAGGCCTATTGGGTCAACCTGGGTTGACCTGGTCAACCAGGTTGACCCAGGACCAAGACTTGGGCCCAATGGGTCAAGCCTGACCCACTGAGTCCAGTGGAGAAGAGAATAGGGCTCGGAGAGCCCTGGATTGAGTTTGGATTTGATTTGAACTAGTTTAGACCTCTATGGGCCTAATGGGTCAAACTGGGTTGACCTGGTCAACCAGGTTGACCCAGGGCCTGGGTCTGGGCTCAGCAGACCTGGCTTGACTCCCTGGACCCACTGGGTTGGGTTCCAGGGTCTAGCCTGGTCAAATTTGACCAGGTCAACCCTTTGACCTAGGTCTAGGGAGAAACAGGGTCAACAATCAAGTCCTTTTGGGATCAAATGATTTTGATATCAAGATATCCTCCTAGGATATTTGACCTATCCGAGGTTGTTAGTCAAAGCCTTTGCTTGATGACATTAACCTGTGCGGAAGAGGTCGGATCAAATCCCCCTGGGGTTGATCATTTAGTGATTGAGATACAATATAGATTGTGTATTTCTCGAATCACAGAAAAAGAGTTTGGAGAGAAGAAACAATAGCACGACAAAGTGAATATCATATTGCTTTGTAATATGAGATAATAGTTCCCTCGAATAACTTAGGGATACAAAAAAAAAGTTCTTCTAAAATCAACATATAAGGGATGTACGAAAAACTTTAAAGATACATAACACGACTACAGGAGAAGATAAAATATAAGACAAACATAACACATAGACAGATAGCAGTATCAACTCCTACTGATAATATTTACGAAGGTTGCCCACGTTCCAAGTTCGGGGAAGCATTCTTCCACCAGCATCCTTAAGCTTGAAAGTTCCAGGCTTGACCATAGCCGCTACCAAATAAGGACCCTCCCAGAGGGGGGAGAGCTTATTACGCTGAGGGCCTTTTCCAGCGGCTTCAATGCTTCGTAGTACTAAGTCTCCAATGGTGATAGGGCGAGGCTTGACCCTTCGATTGTAGTGACGGGCAATTCTTTGGTGGTATGCAGCGGTTCTGAGTGAGGCTTCATCTCTTACTTCCGGGAGGAGATCTAAATTTTCTCTAAGCCTCTCCTCGTTGTTATTGAGGTCAGAAGTCTGAACTCTGTAGCTAGGAACTCCGATATCAACCGGTATGACTGCTTCTGTACCAAAGCAAAGGTTATATGGGGTTTCCCCTGTAGGAGTTCTGGTGGTAGTCCGATAAGCCCAGAGGATATTGGGGAGTTCTTCGGCCCATTGCCCCCCAGCCTTCCCCAGGCGTGTCTTCAGCCCTTTCAGAATTGTTCGATTTGTAACCTCTGTTTGCCCATTAGCTTGAGGATGGGCAACAGCTGTGTGCACGAGCTGAATATGAAAATTCTTACAAAATGATGTAAAGATCTTCCCGGTGAACTGTGTCCCGTTATCAGTGACAATTTTCGCAGGAATGCCAAAGCGAGATATTATGTTCTTCCATAAGAATTGCTTGGTATTTACTTCAGTAATTTTCGCCAAAGGTTCTGCTTCTACCCATTTGGTGAGGTAATCTACAGCCAGAATAATGAATTTTCGCTGTCCAGTGGCTATAGGAAAAGATCCCATTATAT
This sequence comes from Dendrobium chrysotoxum, assembly GCA_019925795.1. Lineage (NCBI taxonomy): Eukaryota > Viridiplantae > Streptophyta > Magnoliopsida > Asparagales > Orchidaceae > Dendrobium > Dendrobium chrysotoxum. The sequence continues at coordinate 75,418,211 of CM034302.1, read as the reverse complement.
CAATTCCCCATTGGGCAAAAGGCCAGGGGCTTTGAAGTGATGCAAGTTCCAGAGCGGGTGTATGAGTGAGGTTAGAATGCAGTTGACAGCTTTTGCACTTTTGTGTAAACTCAAGTGCGTCCTGTTTCATTGTAGGCCAGTAGAATCCCTGTCTCATAATCTTGTAAGCCAAGGCTCTTCCTCCCAAATGTTCTCGCAGTGCTTAATCAGCTTCTGATGGTGGGAGACACTTGAGGTACGGCCCAGTGAAGGAGCGCTTATACAACTCGTTGCCAATAATGGTGAAATTTGCGGCTTGTCTACGAAGTCGTATTGTTGCCATAGGTTCTTTAGGTAGCACTCCATCTTTCAAAAAAGACAAGATGGGTTCGATCCAAGATATCTCTCTTGGTTCGTCAATTGACTGTATGACCCATGGACCCTGAATGCTTGGAAAGTGGATCTCCTCGATACATCTTCTCTTATAGATGTCCCCCGTTGTTGATGTAGCAAGTTTAGAAAGAGCGTCTGCTCTTGCATTTTGTTCTCGGAGGATATATATGATTTGATGCTCCCCTATACGGGCTAAGAGTAGCTTCACAATGCTACAATATTGAGCCAGTTATGGGTTATGAATATCAAAATCCCCCTCCACCTGAGAGGCAACTAGTTAGGAATCAGTGTGGGCTATCAGGTTCTGGACTTCACAGTCAATTGCTAGTCTCAGCCCAGCAACAAGGGCCTCATATTCTACTATATTGTTGGTTGCTGGGAACTTGAGTCGAAGCCCGTACTCAAGGGTAACCTTCTGTGGAGAGATTAATAAAATTCCAGCCCCAGCCCCGGAACTTCCTGAAGCTCCATCGACGTACAACGTCCAGCATGGAGAAGAAGGTGAAGCACTCGGTTGTACATCAGATGCCGGAACGGTGCATTCAACTACAAAATCTGCTAGTGCTTGAGATTTAATATCGGGCCTAGGCAAGTAATGGATATCAAATTCTCCCAGTTCTACAGACCACTTAACAAGCCTGCCCGATGCTTCTGGCTTCTGCAGAATACTTTTTAGCGGCATATTCGTGTAAACCCCAATTGAATGGGCTTGAAAGTAAGGGCGTAGTTTTCTGGCAGAATAAACTAACACCAAAGCTGTCTTATCTACCAAAGGATAACGTCCCTCTACTTCAGATAAAATCTTACTAACATAGTAGATAGGACGTTGTATAGCATTTTCTTCTCGAACCAGAACAGAACTAATGGCTTGGACAAATACAGCCATATACAAATACAATCTCTCTCCTAGTATTAGTTTAGAAAGTAGTGGCGGGGATGCCAAATACTTTCGTAATTGTTCGAAGGCTTCTTGACATTCATCGGTCAATTGGAATCCAGAGCTACGAGCGCCTCTAAGTATCTTAAAGAAGGGCAAATATTTATCTCCTGAACGTGCCAGGAAACGAGATAGTGCCGCAATTCTCCCATTCAGCCTTTGGACCTCCTTGATATTCTTTGGAGGCACCATGTCTCTTAGTGCCTTGATCTTCTCCAGATTGGCTTCGATTCCTCTATGGGTTATCATAAACCCCAAAAACTTTTCAGAAGAGACTCCAAAAGCACATTTAGTAGGGTAAAGTCGCATATTGTAACGTCTCAATAAGTGGAAACATTGTCTCAGGTCAGAGATATATTGGGTTTTTTCAAGACTTTTTACCAACATATCGTCCACGTACACCTCCATAGTACGTCCAATAAGGCTTTTGAAAACCTTATTCATAAGACGCTGATAAGTTGCTCCAGCATTTTTGAGCCCGAAGGACATCACCCGGTAGCAGTACAATCCTTTGTCTGTTTGAAAAGCTGTTGCTTCTTCATCAGCGGGATTCATTTTTATTTGATTATAGCCGGAGTAAGCTTCCATAAAGCTCAGCATCTGATGACCAGAGGTGGTATCAACTAACTGGTCGATGCGAGGGAGCGGAAAATTATCCTTTGGGCAAGCTTTGTTGAGATCAGTGTAATCTATACACATTCTCCAAGCTCCACTCCCCTTCCATACCATGACAATATTTGCTAACCAAGTAGGGTAGTGCACCTCTCGTATGAATCCGGCTTCTAAAAGTTTATCTACTTCTTGTTCAATTGCTTGCTGGCGATCTGGTGCAAAGTTTCGCTTCTTCTGGATAATCGGTTTGCACGTTGGATTGACTTTAAGGGAGTGAACGATCACTTCGGGGTCAATTCCAGGCATATCTGCTGGACTCCATGTAAAAATATCCTGATTTTCTCGTAGAAAAGCTGTAAAATTTTTTTTCTCATCATCTGAGAGAAGTGATCCAATTTACACTGTCTTTGAAGGATGTTCTTCAAATATAGATACAGTAGTAAGATCTTCCATAGGGGAAGCTCTCTGAGGAATATCTTCGCTCCGTAGATCAAAGTCCTCGATGCTCAGGGTAATCGTTGGATGAGACTTGATCTGCCTAAGATAGCAGGTTTGCGCTATTTGCTGATCTCCGCATACTACACCGACTCCTGATGGGGTATGGAACTTCAGCTTGAGGTGAGGGATGGAGGCGATGATCCCAAAAATTGACTGGAGCGGCCTCCTGAAGATGGCGTTATAAGCTGATTCTGACTTTACCACGATGAATTGAATGGAGTGTGTAGTCTGTCGAGGAAATTCTCCAAGTACTATCGGGAGATTGATTATTCCTTCTGCTTGTACAGGTCGATTATCAAATCCATATAAAGGACCTACAGCAGGTTGAAGTTTTTCTCTTGAGAGACCCATGTTGAGAAAAGTAGAGTAGAACAGGACATCTACGGAGCTTCCGTTGTCCACAAGAATTCTTTTGACATTGTAACACGGGTCACCAATGCCTGCGTTTATGACAAGCGGATCTTGATGGGGGATTTTTACTCCTTCCAGGTTGGAATCATCAAATGTGATGGAATGATCGATATGAGCCTTTTTTGGAGTTGGGTTTTCTTCTACAGTTAGAAAGACTTGGTCGGATAGTAAGGGGCCTCCTGCGATTATTTCAATTTCGCCAACCATTATCCAGTTATTCATTGGCTGTCTTTGTGATTGATTCTGCCCCCCAGTGGGATAAGCTTCTTCTCGGGTAGGTGGATTCCTAATAAACTATCGAAGATAGCCCTGATGGATGAGTCTTTCAATCTCCTCCTTAAGTTGCCTACAGGATTCAGTAGTGTGGCCACGACTACGATGAAAGTGACAGTACTGATCTTGGTTTCCTATGTTCGGCTTTAAAGGATACGGCCACTTCACTTTATCCTGATCTTGAATCGCCATCAATACATTTGCTCGAGATGTGTTGAGCGGAGTGTACTCCTTCTCCTGTCGGGGTTCTCGTCATGGCAGTGGGGGTCTAGGAGGTAGATTGCTCTTCCCTTGCTTTTTCCGTTGTGATGATGGATTATCCATCTTAGGTGCTCCCTTGCGCTTCCCAGTGGGTTGCTCGAACTATTTTCTGTGAGCGTTTATTGCCTCATCTGCTGATATCTGTGCTTCTACACGATGGATCAGATCGGCATATGAATGAACAGTATTGCGCATGAGTGCCGAATAGAAGGGGCCAGGACGAAGTCCTCCAAGAAAGACCCCTCTGAGCAATTCTTGGTCTACTCCTGGGATTTGTCGAGCCTCGATAGAAAACCGTTGAAAGTACTCTTTCAATGATTCTCCCTCATTTTGATGGATCCCGGAAAGGTGAGAAGAATCCTTAGCGATTCTTCGTTTAGCTACGAACTATTCGATAAATACTTTGGCCAATTTGACAAATGTGGGGATCGTTCCGGCTGGAAGTGAATAGAACCATGTTCGAGCTTGTTCTTTAAGAGTGGCAGGGAAAACCTGGCAAAGGAGTGCGTCTGAAGCTCGTTGAATATGCATGATGGTCCTGTAATGGTCGATGTGTTCGTACGGGTCGAATGTCCCATCGTAGGATTCGATGCTTGGCAGCTTAAAGTCAGCCGGAATAGGGTGTTGAAGAATGGCTTCCGCCAGGGGTGACGACTCCTGGAAGTCCCACTGACGAAGAGGTTGCCTTACGCCTCCTGTAGGGAACTCCTCCCGGACCAATCGTCGCAGTTCATGGCGTAGGGCATTGCGAGGGAGCTCAGCAATGTGAGGTTGGGCTAGCTTCTCAGGGAGGTCTTGAGGAAGGCGAGATTGCCGACCTGTGTGTGGAGGATGGGTAGAACTTGTTGTATCAGCCAGTTCGTTATCTTGGTGTGACTGCAAATGCCTCCTGGGTGGAGGAAGAGGAATCTCGGCTTGAAGATATTCGATTTGAACAGCTTCGACACGTGGTGGATCTCGAGGGAGAAGAACCTCCTCCTGAGGTGCTAGGGTCGGTTGTCGAGTCTCTCGCAGGAGTTGTAGGATCTCGTTTTGAGATTCTTCCATCTTTCGAATTCTTTCTTCTAAGGAGGGTCCCGAGGTACCTTCTCCAGGTGCGTTTTGCCCCCCGGGGAGGAAAGAGGTAGATACCGGGCGTCTATAATTTATAGACTGATTTCTAGATTGGTGGGAGTTAGAGCGAGAAGCTCCAATGATACGACTGCTGTGCCTGTTGACCATCGTAGCAATACTTGAAGTTGTGGGATAAGTTTCCCACAGACGGCGCCAAACTGTTGCGGACTCAAATATACGCGGCGATAGAGTTTAATTTTCCGTCTCAGCGTTATACGTATATCCAGCACACAAATAGAAGAATGAAAGAACACCAGGATTTTTATGTGGAAAGCCCTGGAAAAGGGAAAAACCACGGGGACACGCCCAGTTGAAAAAGTTTCACTAGTGTTGTATGAAATACACGAGGCTGATTCGTCCTTTAAATTCAGGATGATCAGATTACAATGAGTATCAATTACAAGGTTAAGCAGAGTTCCGACGTCACTCGGGTGTCCGGCAGAATTTCTGCGTCACTTGGAAAGAATTCCGGCATCACTCGGGCGTCGGGTAGAATTCCAGCGTCGGGCAGAATTCCGACGTTGCTCCGGCGTCGGGCAGTGCTCCGGCGTCCCTCGGGCGCCCGGTGGTGCTCTGGCGATGCTCTGGTGGTGTTCCGACGGAGTTCCGGCGGTGGTCCGGCAGTGGTCGAGGAGGAGCTATTCCCTCCTAGACTTCTCTTCTCTTCTTCTCTTCTTGGCTTGGGTCCTTTCTTAAGAGAAATGAGAGGCTATTTATAGTTTTTCTAGAGTGGCATAGCCCGTAAATAGATGAGAGATCAGGGGCAAATAAGGAGTGATCCGGATGGATGGCCGATATTGAATCCCTTGATTATGAACCGTTTATTGAGCATTTGAAGGTCTTAATGATTTCGGAATTTGGTAATCTTGGGCTCGCTGGATTTGTCTCGTCGAGCCGCTCGATTTGACTATAAGCTCGTCAAAATCGGAGACCGTTTGGTAACTCAAATTGTAGTTTGAACTTTCTAATAGCGCTTCGGTTCCTTGATTTAGACTCATTTGGGCTCGGATTGAGTCGAATTTGGTGTCGTTGGATTTGTATTTCCGAGACGCTCAGTTCGACTATAAGCTTGCTAAAATCAGAGTTTAAATGGTCTCCGAATTAATTTTTGAAGTTTCCAACTTGAGTTCCTCGAGATTCATGCCCCATCAAGATAATTTTTTGGCGATATAAATAGAAATTTAGATTCTCATTTTTTATTTTATTTTTAGAATGACCAGGTTGTTACAGTTCAACTCTCAATATAGATGTAATAAAATATAACATATAAAAAGTTAGGCATTAAAAGTTCAGTACTAAATCTAAAAAAAATGCAATAAAATCAATTCGAAAGAAATCGGATGGCCAAAATCAAAATATTTGAAAATTGGAGCAAGATAAAAGTTACTTATCATGATTTTAACATTTTTTGCAAAAATGGTAAACCAGGCTGACAACCAAAATGTGAACTTTCCCTTTCCTCTCTCCTTCCCTCTCCTTCTCTTTCTTCCTTCCACGACAAGACACGGTGAGTGAGGGAGAGAGAGGGCTAAGTGGATAGAATAATAAACATAAAAATCATTTTTAGTGTTTAGCATCGCAGTGCCACTACTCAACATCACAGTGCAACATGTTGAATCCATAATTACTATAAAAAAAGCTTTCAATGGTACAATGATAATTTTTGGTGTCGTTGCACTCACAGGCCCAGTTTCATAACGTACACAAGCTCAACGTCACAGCGATCCAGTACGAACAAAAATTTTGATTCTCATTTTTTATTTTATTTTTAAAATGAATAAGTTGTTAGAGTTCAACTCCCAATATATATGTAATAAAACAAAAATGCAAACTTTCTCTTTCCTCTCTCCTCCTTCCCTCTCCTTCTCTTTCTTTCTTCCACAGCAAGCCACAATGAGTGAGGGAGAGAGAGGGCTGAGTGGATAGAAAAATATACATAAAAATAAATTTTAGTGTGTAGCATCGCAGTGCCACTACTCAGCGTTACAGTGCAATATGTTGAATCCATAATTACTATAGAAAAAGAGCCTTCAATGTCGCGACGATAATTTTTGGTACTGCTGTGCTCACAAATCCAGTGTCACAATGTTCACAAGCTCTTCATCACAGCGATCTAGTACAAATAAAAATTTAGATTCTCATTTTTTTATTTTATTTTTAGAATGACCAGGTTGTTACAGTTCAACTCTCAATATTGATGTAATAAAACATAACATATAAAAAGTTATGCATTAAAAGTTCACTAAATCTTAAAAAATGCAATAAAATCAATTTAAAAGAAATCGAATGGCCAAAATCAAAACATTTGAAAACTGAAATAAAATAAAAGTTACTTATCATGATTTGAACAGTTTTTACAAAAACAATAAACCGGACTGACAACCAAAGTGTGAACTTTCTCTTTCCTCTCTCATTCCCTCTCCTTCTCTTTCTTCCTTCCACGACAAGCCACTGTGAGTGAGGGAGAGAGAGGGCTGGGTGGATAGAAAAATAAACATAAAAATCAAATTTAGTGTTAAGCATCTCAGTACCACTACTCAGTGTCACAGCGCAACATGCTGAATCCATAATTACTATAGAAAAGAGCCTTCAATGTCGCAATGATAATTTTTGGTGTCATTGCGCTCATAGACCTAGTTTCATAATGTTCACAAGCTCAACGTCGCAACGATCTAGTACGAACAAAAATTTAGATTCTCATTTTTTATTTTATTTTTAGCAGGACCAAGTTGTTACAGTTCAACTCCCAATATATATGTAATAAAACCAAAATGCAAACTTTCTCTTTCCTCTCTCCTCCTTTCCTTTCCTTATCTTTCTTCCTTCCACAGCAAGCCACGGTGAGTGAGGGAGAGAAAGGGCTGAGTGGATAGAAAAATATACATAAAAATAAATTTTAGTGTGTATCATCGCAGTGCCACTACTCAGCATCACAGTGCCACTACTCAGCATCATAGTGCAGCATACTGAATCCATAATTACTATAGAAAAGAGCCTTCAATACCGAGATGATAATTTTTGGTACCGATGTGCTCACAGACCAAGTGTCACAATGTTCACAAGCTCAGTGTCACATTAATCTAGTACAAATAAGAATTTAGACTCTCATTTTTATTTTATTTTTAGAATGACCAGGTTGTTACAATTCAACTACCAATATAGATGTAAAAAATATAACATATAAAAAGTTATAAATTAAAAGTTCACTAAATCTTAAAAAATGCAATAAAATTAATTTGAAAGAAATCGGATGGCCAAAATAAAAATATTTGAAAACTGGAATAAGATAAAAGTTACTTGTCATGATTTGAACATTTTTTGCAAAAAACGCGAACTGGACCGACAACCAAAATGCGAACTTTCTCTTTCTTCTCTCCTTCCCTCTCCTTCTCTTCCTTCCTTCCACGACAAGCCACGGTGAGTGAGGGATAGAGAGGGCTGAGTGGATAGAAAAATAAACATTAAAAAAAATCAATTTTAGTGTTTAGCATCGCAGTACCACTACTTAGCGTCACACCGCAACATACTGAATCCATAATTACTATAAAAAAGTGCCTTCAATGCCACAATGATAATTTTTGATGTCATTGTGCTCGCAGGCCCAGTTTCATAATGTTCACAAGCTCAACATCACAACGATGCAGTACAAAAAAAAAAAAATAGATTCTCAATTTTTATTTTATTTTTAGAATAACCAAGTTGTTACAGTTCAACTCCCAATATATATGTAAACCCCCCCCCCCCCCAGAAAGAGTTTGGGGAAAATACTCCTTAAAACGTAACCAAAGGTAAATATTGTAGATTCCTTAATCCCATAAGTGTAAGGTAGTGGGAAAAAAAATTAACATGAACAATATGTATGCGCAAATGTGTCTTCAAAATAAAATTTCAATAAGATTTATATTGAAATCCTTAACAAATGTTCTTCTTGGCCATATAAGGGGTATTCATGTTTTAGCATGGGATTGGCCATTTGAAATGTGGAAGTTAGATTAGGATCATTAAGGTGGTTTTATATTAAATTTTACTCTAAATTTTTCTGAAGTAGGTCATTAGAAAAGTCATACCATCTCCTACACTCCTACAACAACACACCCAACTAAATGAAGACCATATACATGGACACCTAGTATTACCCAACATCTTGTTGTGTGTTGATCATCTTTCATGTAGAGAATGAAATATGTTTGTTTGTGGTGACCAACAACTAACTATTATAGTGAACAAATGTTATTTTATTCAATATAGTGCAAGTAACTAACATATTCCTAACATACCATTCACAAGCCATCTAAAAGATATGGACAATTAATCAGCCACCCCCTAACATATGTAGGTGTGAAGAAGCCTCCATAATAATCTTGTTTTTAAAGTAAATTTCCATTATTAAGCAATAGATGTTTGCAATAGAAAGTGACACATATTAACAATTTATTTTATCAAGATGTGTGGTCTTTATGAGAACCATGTAAACCAATAATGTTTGGGTTAAGCATCATCAGGTGCAATAACAACACTAGTCTCACCAACATCGACACACCTCGTAGGGCGTCATTGAATTTGCTTATGAAATTGCTCTTCCATGGGACGTATTGAAGAGAAAAAATCTAATTATTTTAGAACACATGAATAAACTATGATCTAGTACTATAAAAGAGTGATAGTTACCCAATATTTTTAGGATTTTAAGGACAATTTGACTTATTATGTCCAATAGTCATACACAAGCCACAACTCCTATTGTTCGGTGGCCTTATATTAACCATGGTATTTGCGTAACTCATGGTGCATTGTCTACCAATTCTTCATTTAAAGGTTATGGTTTTGATACAATTATAATAATCATATGTTATAAAATTTACTAAAGCCTAGTAACTTGCCAAATGCTATACACCAAAGAATTTACTAGAATTACTCAAAAAGAATAATTTTTCCAAATTTAAAAATAAATAAAACATGAACATGTCACTTCACTAACATGTACCATATAAACTAATTCATAAATTATAAAAAAATTAAAAATAATTGCATAAATTATGGTTACCATATCATAAGATAAAATTAACAAAAATTGGTAAAAACAATAGTTTAAATTTACAAAAATTGAATATTTAAATTACTTTATAAAACACTCAATAATAATGGTAAAAAAAATTTCAAAATTACATAGTAAAAAAAATACTGGGAAGAATTTAAGTTAATTGAGAATCACTTCAATAAAAAAGTAAAATCCAAATATCTCAATAACTATGATCTAACAAAATTTTGCATTTAAAAGAAGTTTGGGAGGAAGTAACCAAAGAAAAGGAAGATATGGAGAGAAAATAGGGAGGGCGAGAAGTTGAGGATTTAAATTAGTTGAAAAGGAAGTATGAATGTGGTGGAGGAAAAGCATGATGGCTAGCAGACCAATACTACTTGAAAATGCCTTTGCGATTAAATATATGCTGGTGAATGCAGAAATTGTAGGTGCACCTCTCACTAGCAACATCATAATATCTAAGGAGTATATGTCAAAAATTGTAGAAGATAAAGAGCGTATGGTCAAAGTCTCTTACACGTTGACTATTATATCCCTTATGCATGTAATGGTCTACGTAAAACTAGATATTGCACAAAGTTCATTTGTGCAATGAACATGATATATCTAATCCATGAAAAATATCTAAAGGTTATGAAGTGGTTATTATGTTATTTACAGGATATGATTAGCTATTCTATGAAGTTTAAAAAAAAAATTATATAAAGCTAAAGTGTTATGTTGTTTCACATCTAGGAGTAAGTTAGACACAAAAAGAAGTACCAACGGGTACATCTACACTTTAGGTGGCACCATTATTAGTTGGTGTTATAACTATATAATATAGTCAGACTATCAATCATATAAGTGAATACGTGGTAGTCATTGAACCTATAAATGAGATTATTTGGCTAAAGGGCTTTTACAAGAATTAAATGGATCTCAAGAAGACACCACTCTCTTTTATGACATTAAAAATGTTATTCCCTTAGTAAAGAATATTGCCTTTCATTTTTGGACAAAACACATATAACTCAAGCACCGCTATATATGCAGCGTGTTTGAAGATGATGCTATATAACTAGTCAAAATTAATGGAGCAAAAGTCCCCGTTGATCTGATAATAAAAATAGTATCTACAAAAAAATTGAGGTCTTACAAAATCTTAGTTAACCTATAAGAATGATTGTATGGAGAAGCTACATAGATAAGTTTTCAAACATGACTGCTAAGCTAATATATTATAAACTCAGACTCCTAGTAGGAGAACACTAAGCATGGAGTTAATTTTTTTTAATTATTGAAAACAATGGCTCTCTTTAATAATCACAAAGTCTTAAATGGTAGCTACAATAAAGTCCTAAATGCAAACCATCGCAAAATAATAAATGGAGGCTATCATAAACTCTTAAATGGAGGCTACCATATAAGTTTACTATGGAGACTACAAAAGTCTTCAATAGTGGTTGATTATTAATGTTGGAATGTGAAATCTTCACCATATAATCCCATATAATTCTTCTTTATCAAGCATCTCACATTTATAAGCAATTAAGTAGAAGGAGAGAAGATGAAAAGAGAATGAAAGAGAAGAAGATGTTCTTGTTATAGAGAAGATAAGAGAAGTAGAAGCATTATCAACATTTTTTTTTTCTATGTTCAGCCCTCATTTTCATAGCAAGTGATTTTATTCCTCATCAATCATTGTCACAATCAAAATGATATCTTTGTCTTTATGAAGTATAATCTCACCCTACGCATCTCATTTGAGGCTTAATGAAATATTTGATCTTTGTAAAGTCATAGATATGGGTGAATCTCACTGAGCCTCATAAACTTATTTTTTATGTTTGTGATCTTTTGTGGTTATTCTTTCATCCACATTTAAATTTTGCTCGAAGTTTTATCAGTACCCATAATACTCTCAACTTGAGCCTTTTTTTTTATTTTTATTTATTTTTATTTTTTTCTCTCAACTTGAGCCTTATCATCCTCATGAAATAATGAATTATCATATTAATTGTTTTAATGTATTGGTTCCTGTGTTTGATTGAATTGTTACTCAGTATAATGCCAACAACATATATCTTATCAAGTTCAATTATCAACCCAATCATCATAGGTTTCTCTTTTGTAGCTAAGTAATGGAAAAATGATGGGTAATTTACATATTTATCACAAATTTTTTTATATTTATATATTTAATGTATAAATTTTAATATTTACTTATATAATGTTATAGTGTATAAATCATGTCGAAATATAGGCATGAAAATATCTATTTCACAAGCTAATGTTAGTAATTTTTTAATAAGATTTAGAGATTAGACTATTATATAAGCAAATGTGAAAGTGTAGAAATAAGATAAATAAATTTATAAGAAGTTATTGGTATCTATTTAAATCCCTCAAAAATAATTAATAGTTGGATAAAATAAAACTCAACACTCACTGAAACATAAATAATATACAAATTTAGTTTATGAGAAGTATATCATTGCAAAATGATTAAGAAGCTGTTTGTTTTACTGCAAAAGAAATGTTGAGTAAAATGATTGGAGTGTCAACTAAAAAGAATGCATGGAAAATATTTGAGTTGTTTGGTAGAGTTAGGGGTGTAAACGAGTCGAGCTTGAGTTTAGGCTAGCTCAAGCCCGACTTGTCAACTTTGAGACAAGATTAGCTTCAGCTTGAGCTCGAATCGAGCTCATATAGTGAGTTCGAGCTCGGCTCGTCGGAGTTGCAACGGGCTCCAGCTTGACTCATGAGCTTGCATCACTGGAGAAGTTGGAATGCTTATTCACTATAGTTACAGTGGGCTTGGCTTGTCGGAGAAGGAGGTTGGGAGTCAGATTCAAGACACCAACTCATGAGCTCTGCTCACTGGAGAAAGAGGAAAGCAAGGAGGTATGGTCGCCAGAGTTACACTGGGGTCGAACATGGGATCTTGGGAGAAATATTGACATGCTTAGCGGTCGATTGAAGAAGAAGAGTGTTGAAGATGAAGAATAGACTTTTTTTTCGGAGAAGAGTATGACCATGTTTTTTTTTTTGTGAAATAATTAATGAAATTTTTTGAAAGCACAATAGTAGCTTAATCGTCATATTTCAAAGCACAAAAGCAGGTGGTGGCAGCTGCAGACTTGCATTAGTTGCATTAAATGCAATTAATGTTTTGCAATTTTTTCGGCTACATTCAGAGAAAAAGTAGATTTAAAAAAAATGCAATTTTTGTATTGTTTTTTAAATATCAATCTAATCGAGCTAACTCACGAGTCGACGAGTTGAACCTGATCAAGCTCGTTTAATATGTGAGCTCGACTTTGAGGTCGAGCTTGAACTAGAAGTTTGATAAGCTCGACTAACGAGCTTGTTACCGAGTCGAGTTTGAACAGGCTCACGAGCAGGCTCGACTCACTTACACTCATAGATAATACACTCTAAATATACGAGCTTATTTTTTTGTTTGATATAAAATAAAATTATAGAGTCAACTAATAGTGCATTAGGAACAATTGCTTCCCCGCATTCAATTGAAAACGGTTTTCACTTATCCGTATTGGCTCCTATTTAAATTTTCATGCTTCTATGGTTTAATTATGTAAAAAATATGGTCCTTTTTATAAATTCGCCAATTAGATACCAAATAACTTTTAAATATAATTTTAAGTTTATAACTAACATTAACGTTATTTATTATTTTGCCCAAATTTTAAATATTTATAGTAAAACAAATTGGCTCTATACATGCCATATCTAGGCCCTACTAGAGGAGAAATTATTCCGTCCGGATGCCGGACATCCTGACATCTTTGTACATAACTTGTATATAATAGTGTGTCTAAATTGTACACATTATTATATACAAATTATGTAAAAGAGTGTCCGGACGGTCCGGTGACAGGACGAAGGGCTTGCCAGCCTTTCAAGTTTTGAAGCGAGTGTCAGGGAGAAATGGCGGGATCTCGTGGAGCCCTAGAACCAGACGTCCCGATCAAGCTTTCGACTCTCTCTTCCAAAAGAACGGACACTTGATCGGATTTTGCTAAATCCTGGCTTCTTGGCTTAACGCGCTTCCATGGAGAGCAAGCGGTCTGTCCGTTGCAGCGAGAACGAGAATGTTGCCCTGTACCTCTGGACAAAGAGGAATGAGATGGTCGAGCGCGGTGAGATCTCGGACAATCTCGACTTGACGCTTACTAAAGCCTACCGTAACATCTGCAGCTCCAAGGCTCCCATCAAGACCCTCAAAGATCTTTCTCAGATCAAGTAGGAATTCAGTTCTTTATGAATCCTTGTCAGAACCCTAGTTTTTTTTTCTGTTACAGACAAATGTTCTGAATTGTTAAATCATGGCAGATGCATAGGAAAGTGGATTTTAAGGCTCATGCATGGTTTTTTCCCCAATGATCCTCCTGCGGGTGGTTCTCCGACCAAAAATAGCCTCCAAAATGGTAAACTGTTTTTGGTTCCGGGTTCGTTCGTTTTTCTTGCTCTTCAGGTTCCATGTTGCATATTTTAGATATGGCGTGTATTTCATCTATTACGCTATTTAAAGCTTGAGGCTTTCCTTAGGGAGGAAAGCTAAAGGACCCAAGCGATATATTCCACAGAAGAATTCCGTGGCATATGCATTATTAATTACTCTTTACAGGTAGGTGGCAGTTTATTTGCCTTCCTATCTGGTCTGTTGCTTCTAGCTTTATCTTAATTATCATATGCCTTGAGGTTATTTTTTCTTTGTGATTTCCAGGGGAATTGTGGACGGTATTAAATTTATGAAGAAACAAGAGCTAATTGATGCTGCTGAAGGAAGCGGTCTCTCACGGAATTCAATCAGGTTAGTGGCTAATCATGTTTCCGGTGCATTTTTGCAGGGGAAGAATGTTTATTGATTTCGGTTTTTCTATTAAAAGGCCTGATAAAGTCAAAGGGAAACCTGGGCAATTTGGGAGCTCACCCAGGGACTGGTATACTGGATGGAGTTGCATGAAGACATTGATATTAAAGGGATTGGTTGCAAAGTCTAGCTGCCCTGCAAAGTATGCTTCCTTTCATTTTTTGCTTGTTGATAACTTCATTGCTAACTGCTAACTCATAACGCTAGTATGCTTATATGTATTCCATTTTAGTTATGCACTTAAATTTGCGCTTTCAATAGCTTACAACAACAACAACATCAAGCCTTTATCCCACTACGTTGAATTTCTATTTTTTTTAATAAGTTTCTTCCTTTGAAGATGGCTTTTTTGTCAGCATTATTCCATAGTTGCAATATTGAAAACCCACATTTTTTCTAAATCAGGACACATGCCCTTAGTTTGGATTCAGCAGATTGAAAGTTTGAATAAATGTGATAGAATTTCTGTAATATCCTGCTAACCTCTTGTAGCATAATCTGTAAAGTGATTTGAAATAGCATTGATTGTCAAGAGTGAGCTGATGTAGTACTACTTCCTTGGAAACTTGCCTTTCCATGAAGAACTACCAAAGTACACACCATGCTTGATGATGCTTGTCTTTAAGTGGGGAGACAAAGAATTCAACAGTTGAAGAAATTGTTAGTATTGTAGACACAAGGATCTCTTCAACTACATTTTTTTGGGGAGGGATTGATCGATGAAGCCTTCCACTTAAGTAGACTGCCATTTATTAATTTACCTGATGAGGACATCCACACTTGGAAAGTCTACCGGAGACATGGTCGTCGATCTACGGCCACGATCGAGTCTTTATATTTTTGAGTTTTATTATGTTATTGTTTTCTTTTAGTTCGTTTACCGTTGTACCCTTATTTTAGGGTGGTTTGCTTGTAAGCCCAAGAGGGCATGTTTGTCTTTTCGTTTTGTCTTTTGTTTGAGGCTATTTAAAGGCCCCTATTGTATTGTTTTGGTTAATGAATGTTTGATTAAAAACTATTTCAGATTTCTTTGAGTTCATGTTTGTGAGCTTGAGAGGAAGAAGGAGGCCTAGGAGAGGCTCCATTGGAGTACCCAACAACCACCTTGGTGAGCTCTTGGTTTTTACATTTTTTCCCTTCATTTTCCCCTTCCCCCACCTCCTCACCACCACCCTTACGGCAGCCCCCACCACCCACGGCCTAGCCCCTCCTCCCCAGCCCCACGGCCAAGCCCCTCCTCCTCCTCATCACCGCCGGCCACCCAAGCCCCACCCTACTCCAAACCGCCGGCCCCTCACCCCTCCCTCTTTATTTGGGTTTCCTAATTTACCTTGACGTATTTTTGGAAGGTCAAATAAATTTGAAATCAATTTGAATTCAAATTGGATACTTTCCAAAGTTACTAATTCTATTTTTGGAAAGTTACCTATTGTAATTCTAATTGATTTAAAAATCAAATAGGATTAATTTAAAGCCTTCCTAATTTATCTATTCTAAATTTGGCAACCCTTAATTAATCCCAAACCTCCTCTCTCCCCTTCTAATGCCGCCGGCCCCTACCCCTATCCCGCCCCCTCTCTCTCTCTTTCTCTCTCCAATCTTCCCCCTCCCATTAATTCCTAATTTTCTACCCTAGTTCCCTCCCAATTTCAAAATCTGAGAATAATTTCAGATTTTGGAAACTTGAATCCTCTCCAAAACCCTAACCCTAATTCCCCAACCTCTCCCCCCTTGGCCGGCCACCTTCTCCTTCCACTTTCACTTGGATTTCTAGGAAAAACCCTCTTCTCTCGCAAAGATACTTCAAGGACAGCAAGGGCAATTCGTTTTCCAACATTCCCCGGCACAATCAATATGAATGGAAGTCCCCGAATGGGACTATGGCTTGGTGCTTGACGAGGACGACAACATCGACATTCTCCGCTCCCCGTTCTTCGACGTAGGATTTGACTTCGACAACACCGTCGAAGAATACTTCGACCGGATCCACATTACTTTGGTGGATACGATTGACGATTAAAGGACGAAATGACGGTGGACCATCACCGGTTGAGCCACGACCTCCCTTCCCCTGGTGACTTCATCATTCAAAGGCTACTTCACTCAATTTCTACAAGCCCTCACCAATACCATTAGCATTCATGTGGACACCATCCGACGGCTATTCCTTTCCGATTAAGGTGAACTTTCTTCCATCTTCAATTACTTTGTCATTCTCCTAATATTGTAGGTGATGACGGATTCACACAAGATCAAAGCCGCTTAATTTGCTAAAAGTTTAGTAAACGTAGGGTTATTTTGAGTGCTCCTTTTATGTTTACTTATCTTGTTGTTAATTGAGGAATTATGAATGAACGTCTCCTATACTAGCTTTACTTTGAGTTTCTAATCTATTTGTTTGATCAAGCATTTTACATGTGGTTTGGCCTAAGCGCAAGCATCCCTCCCTTGTTTTATTTCGTCCTTCCTATTGCTAGTAGTTTAATCGTTAATTGCTCTTTTAATAAATCGTGCAAATCCTAGTTTTCATTTAAAACATCCTAGTTCTGCATCATTACCTTATTAAGTTTCCCTTATCTCCATCTCACATTTGGTAAACTTATCGTTAACCCGCCCTATGAAATTCTTGACCTAGTGTATTAAAGGAAGCACCCTTGATAATCTATCATGGTTAAAGACTCAGGCAAATTTTCTTGTTATGTGTGTCATTCTCGTGGATACAGAATTCCAAATTTTAAATTCAATCAAAACATTTGGAGCTTTTTGTTTCTTGTCGATTGCATTGGTTTTCTTGACCAACTTTTAGTATGTCATTTTTCTTCTGATAGTTGGGAATTCCTTTCATCATGCTTTGTTTTTACCTTGTTTTATTTCCACTTCATTTTAATTTTTTAAAATTTTGATCAACGTTATCATTCATTCTGCTCGTAGAAAAGAAAAATAAAGTAAACTTTATTTGATATTTGCAAGAAAGTAGGTAAATGCACTCTTGATATTGCAGCTTTATGTTTCTTCTTGATTACATTGGTTTTCTTGACCAAGTATTAGTATTGTGTTTTTCTTCTGAATAGTTTGGAAGTATCATGCTATATATTTTCCTGATTTTATTCCATTATTTTAATTTCTAAAAATTTTGATCAACATTATCAACCATTTTGCTCCTAGTAAAAAAAAAAAGGTAAATTTTGTTTGAGATTTGCAAGAAAGTGGGTAAATGCATGCTTGATATTGGGTTTGTGTGATTTAACTACTATAAACTGAAAGAAGGTTACCACAGAATAAAGCTCAGCACAAATGCACTCTTTATATTGTGTTTCTGCTGTTAAACCAATATAAACTGAAATAGGAGTAATATTCAACTTGACTGTTTTTTAATGCTCTTTCTATTTCCCATGTAAAGTTACTTGGGAAATCACTGAGCTATGTTGGTGAAGTGGACCATAGCAGGTGCCATAACAACTCATTACCTTCTTCTAGATAAGTGAAGAAAATTTTAACCATTTCTAGCCCAAGTTCATTTGTTATCGTTACAAAGGAAATTAGTTGACTTTTTATTGGGGCAAATGTTCTGGAAATAACATTAATTGAAACAACTATGGTTACACTTAAGCATGCAAATTTTTTGTCAATTTCTTACAGTTATAAATGGCATTTGCCTTTCAAGGGAATGTGTTGTATATTCTTTCCAAAAATAATTATACTGCTTTAACATCGTGTACATTAGTGACATCATTAAACTTTGTTGTCTTACTATTCTTTCCCATCCAATATTTAGTGTTATATGAAGTATGAAAGCCTTTTAGGTTGTTTTTATTTTTATTCAGGTACATGCTAACTCAAGAAGGGCAACAAGCAGCAAGAGAATGCCTCTTGAGATCTGGTTTGTCTGATGTTGTTGCAGACCTGTCTACAGGAATCATATCTCCTAGTTTTGTTGGTGGGCAAAATTTAGACGCTATTTCTGTAGTATCCATAGATGATGAACCCATGATGGATTCATCCAACAAAAGTGTTCAAGCAAGACTAGATGGTACATCTTTGAACTTGCTTGGCGAGGTTTGTTTTATGCTGTGGTTCTTGTTCACTTCATTTATGTTATTTGTGCACACATGCAATCACATGTTTCTTTACCTCACTTGTACTCTACTCTTTTGAATGTTTAAAACTGCCACATAAACCATCTTTTTTATCATAATTTATAATGATATTTATATTTTTTTCTTTTTTAGCTGTTGGGCTATGATCATTTAATGATTAACTGTGGCACTTTGGAACTGCATTTAGTGATACTTTTATCACAGTTCATACTCTTGAATATTGTGCATCATATTAGTTTGAATGCTGTGTTGCAGCATATGTCTGGATGCTTGTAACCATTTTTATATGGCAACCTTGCCCAGTGCAAATATCCAAAACATTTATTTTTACTATTTGAAGTATCACCAATTCATGCTCATGGTGTCATAATGTTGACGGACAAACAGTAAAGCACCCATATTGTCCTGTTCTTCATTGTTCAGAATACAAATCAAATTGAGCTCAAAATTCTTTATAACTGGAACATTGAAGCATGCAAAACTAAATGTCATGGGATGCTGCCTTGATTTCTTTTACTCCTGCTTCTGTGAAATATGGCGATTAAGCTTGGCTAGCAGTATTTGAGTGGACAACAATGCTCTTATACATGGAAAGTTGACCAAAGTACTGTGCTGAAAAAAAAAGATGAAACTAAGTTTATTGGGGACATTTTAAGGCCTTTGTTTTTGAAATCACGTTAGAATATGGATGAAACTATTTTGTATGGGTTAAAATCTCATGTCATTTAGCCCGTGTTACTGGCTTGTATCGTGATTAGAGATGTTACAGGCATATTGGCAATTTTGGCTCAAGATTGCTTAAGACAGATCAGAGATCATGACGTGAACTTTGCTAAAATTATTTTGAATTGATTTTGGAAATTCATCTGTTTTTTTCAATTTGGAGCTCACTCATGAACGACTAGTTGGATTCTTAAAAGTTTTTTCTTCTCTCTCTTTCTCTCTCTCTTTAAAGCTTCTTATGAGTGATTTTAATTTATATGAAGGTACTTTTTGACGTTGAATTCAATCAGGCTATTACAATAAAAATGGTGTGGATACCTTTAAAAAGTGGTAACTTAATGCTTGCATATGCATATTGACAATAAAATGTGGCACAATAACTGAAATTCATATTCACGTTTATGGAGATAGGTTTGCCAGTGTGTCCATGCTTGTATTTGCATGTGTTCACACACACTTATCATTCTTGTACATTTACACATATAATTAACATTAATTTATGCTAACCAAGTTTGATCCAATCTACATGAGTGATTTTATGGCACTCAGTTAATCTTTTCATGATTCACATGCTTAATCAAGATTGAGGTGTGGTAAATTGTGAGAAAGGATTAATGAAATAAATATTAGAATCATAAACAACTATAATGTGGAAAAAAGGTAATGTTCAGATGATTTTGTGAGAAAATTAGGAAAAGTATAATATGAAGTGATTGTATTAGCAAGGTGCCATGATTGGCACCTAATGAGCATAAGTGTGTAGAGAAATTCAAATTGGTGCTTTGGGTTTGCAGAATGGGGAACACTAGAGATTTATAAAGTGCATATAAAGCGTGTAATACTGACATGGAGCAGGACAAATGTAACACGAGTTGAAGTGATGAGGACATCAGCAGGAGATTTCAACATGTTTATTATCGGAGGAATTGTAGACCGACGGCTACGATTCGAAGCCTTTACTTTTGATATATTGTTATGTATTGTTTATTTTTTTTTCATTTCAGTTTTTCCTATTTTACCCCTATGGGCAGTGAGTTCTTATTGTAGCCTCGAGGGCATTTGAGTCTTTAGCTTTCTTTTATTATTTAGACCTATATATGTAGAGGTCTTTTTCATTGTATGGATGATTGCTTAATAAAATTTCTGATTTTCTTCTCTTGAACTTGTGAGTTCTTGAGTGGTGAAGTCCCAAGGTGTGGGCAAAGCAACACCCACCAATCGGCGAAAGTGTCCCCGGCTCGTGGTTCGAATCCCCTCCCTAGAATCAAGCCGTCGGCCCCACCTTCCCCTTGCCTACAGCCGCTGGCCAGCACCTCTCCCTGCTCCACCCGCTGGCTAGCCGACCTTCACCTCCCCTTGTCGCTAGCCACTTCCCCCTCCCCCCTCCCCCCTCCCCCCCCCCCCCCCCCCCCTCAAACAAAAAAAAAACCCAATAACCACCGGCCTCCCCTTGGCTCCCTTGCTGCCGGCTGCCCCTCCACTTGCCCTATGAATTTTGAAATTTCAAAATTCAAATCCCTTTAATTACCTTCCTAAAATACTTCATATCAATTTGGAAATTGTCTTTATTTGAAATCAATCCTATATTTGAATTTCAAATACTTTTCTCTTTGATAATCCTTAATTAAGAAGTCTCCCCAATTGCATGAAATCTGAAATTAAATTTAGATTTAATTCCAATCTCCAATTAAACCTAGACACCTATCCTCCCTCCCCATATGGCCGGCCCCCCTCTCTCCCCTATTCTCTCTCCTATTTACTCCTTAACACCTAGTTAAATCCCCCCATATTCCCTCCTTAGCCGCCGCCCCTCATAGTCCTATTTGGGATAGTTTTGAATTTCAAAATTAATCCTTTCCCTCCTCTAGAAAATCTGAAATTAAAATTTCAGATTTACCCAAAGTTATTACCCTCCTCTTCCCTATCCCAAAGAGCCTTCAACCTACAACCCTAGCCGAAATTCCCCAAGCCCTCCTACCTCCACCTCTTCTCTTCTCTCTCACGTTAAGCACCACCAAGGATCAAGCTTCACCCACGACCTATTCTCCATGTATGGCTGATCCTGACGACGGCCACGGATTTGCGTATGATTCTCAAGGACAAATAGATATTCTTCTATCTCCTTTATTTGACCCCAATTGGGAGATAGAAGACTCTGTCGACGACTACGTCAACCGCATCCTCTTCAACTTGGCCGAGATTCTCGTCGAGCAACTACCATCCGGTCATTGACAACTTACTGGACGTCCACCAATTTCTCCCCCTCCGGCTACTTCTCCGGCGAGCAATACTGTAGGCATCTTCTGTCTCTTAGTGGCATCATTAGGGTTGCTGATATTCTACCTCCGCTAAGACACTACTTTCATGAGCGAGAGTGAGGGAACTCAAGGTAAAAATTTTTAATTGTTAAACCGTGGATTTTTGTTATTCATTGCCTTAGTTTTACTTTATTCTTGTTGTTATTTTCAAGCATCCTTCTAATCTAGTTTGTAATCGAATGCTATTACACAACTTCTAATTGAAAATTCGAGTTTAACTTGGTGAAACATAAGGTTTATAATTGACAAAGCTTTTCAAATTATTATTAAATTCCAAAACAATTCTTGTTCTCATACATGTTTCACATCATGAAGTGTATAAACTTGCATAAATTAAAGTCAACATTAAAGTCAATGCCTAATATTGTGATAAGGATCATGATGATGATAATGATATTGAAAGCATAACACATACTTAGTACTTTTGAGTTGTTGATTTTCTTTTCAAGTCAAATCATTCCTCTCACAAGCAACTAAGTTTTTTCTCATCAATGCATGTGAATGCGATTGCAGAATTCTGGAAGTGGTTCACTTGAATCTTTTGATTCTAGTTTTAAATATCTTGCAAATGATTGGTCTGCTACATCAACTCGTTGCACATCTTTGAACATGGGTATGCATCTTCTTCCTAGAGTTATGAAGCCTAACTGATTATGAACACTTAGACATACCCTAAAAGATGCTTTTTAAATAGTGAAACTGCTTTATTATTTCCAGACAATGGCAGAGATTATGACTCTTTTGGTGATTCAAATCGGCCAAGTTCAGCTTTCATTGGTGCAGCTCCATGCTCTTTCAATCCAAGGACTTGCACATCATATGTATGTTTCCATTAAAAAGTTCAATCTCAGTAAAATGCGGTGCATTTCATATTCTACCCAAGGTTTATATGTTTGCGTGAATTTAACATCTGACATCAACTTTCTTTTGATGTCCCAAGGATCCAACTTTGCACAAATCATATCAAGCTGGTGCTGGGGAAGGAGATATCAATTCTCTAGCCATGCCTCCAAGTATGCTTGGTGAGAAATTTGAGGAAATTTATGATGTCATCTTAATTTTAGATGATCGAGAAAATTTCGGGTGAGAATAAAATAACAGAAATCCCAAGTTGATAAATTGACTTTTGTCTTATTAAATAATATTTCTTTGCTTTATCAAATTTTCTTGTTAAGGTTGTAATATGGTTCTTGGCTATAAAATTCCTTTTATCAATTTCCTCCTTGTATTCTATTTAAGCCTCATTATTTTGTTGATGGGTATTGATGTAGAACGGATATGGGGGGAGGGGGTCATTTGAAATTTGGGATTTCAAATTCAATGGAAAAGAAAATTATTCCTTTAATAAATGATGAATTAAGGGTCCAAGAGGGGGGGGGGGAATTAATGGGAATTAAGTGGATTGGAGAGAGAGAGAGGAGGGGCCAGCTTAGAGAGGGAGAGGAGAGAAGGTGTCCAGGTTCGTTGAATGTGGTGATTGATTTAATCTGAATTAATTTCAGATTTGAGAATATTAGGGAAGTTTCCAAATGAAATTGAACTTATTTTAGGAAAGGATTTCAAATTTAAATTGATTTGAATTTGAAATTTGAATACTTTCAAAAATTAAGACGTTGAATAAAAGGAAAGTCTTGAATAGGAATTCAAATTTGGAGGTAAAGGGGGATTGGGGAAAAGAGGTTGGCGGCTAGGCTAGGAATTAGGGTTAGGGTTAAGTGGCTAGCGTCTTTAAGAGGGAGAGAGGGATTAGGTAAGGGACTTTATGGCTTGCCTAATCAAAGCTCTTTAATTGATGAGAAGAAATTAAATCAAATTCAATTTGAAATTGATTGGAAATTAATTTAGGAACTTTCCTAAAATAGAGTTCTATTTTAGGAAATAATTCAAATTTCAAATTGATTTGAAATCAAAGCTTTCCAAATAGGTTGGGAGGAAAAAAGGAAAGTAGTAATGAATTGATTTGAATTTGGGCGATGAGGGGGGGGGGGGGGGGGGCGGAGGCTATGGCTGGCGGCTTTGTGGGTGGGAGAACCTTAGGCCGGCGGTTAGGGAGGGAAAGGAAGAAGGAGCAAGGTAGCTTTAGGGAAAGAAAAATAAGGAGAAACAAAGCAAAGAAAAAAAGATAGAACCGCGAGCCTTGGACTCTTCCGAAGACTGACGGGTGATACGATGCCCTTCACCAAGGGACTTCAACCCACGAGCCCGAATCCATACTGCTGCTGGTGGAAACCACGATTCCCTCCATAGGGATTCTCACTAACGTTCTCCCCAAGAATAAAAGTGCTGAACAAAATTTTTTTAAAATTCCATCATACTAATACAATAGCAAGGGCCTCTATATATAGGCTTTAAAATAAAAGAAATTAAAAAAGACAACTTTGCCCCTTGGGCTTACATAAGACAAGACTCTTAAATAAGTGTAAAAACGGAAAATGCATAATTAGAATAAAAAATACAATTAATAAACTAAGATAAAATGGAGTGATCTCGGCCATCGATCTTCGTCTCTTCCTTTGATTAACGTCCACCGTCGGATGTCCGCATCAGGTATGCTTCATGTAGCATCAAAATTGGTTTGACAATTAAGAGTGTCTTTTTGATATTATGCTGTATGTTAAATTCTCTGTGATTAAGTTGTGTTAATTGGTTCTGGAAGCCTAAGGGCATAGTCGAGGGATGATTAAAATAAGTGCTTCCCATTTTTCCCTAAAACATTTATGCTCCATATTAAGTTGCCATAGTTTGAATGTTCAACATCTATTTGTTATTGATATACCTAACACTGAAAGGTCATTTCGGGTCACTTTTTTTATTTTTATTTTTGTTAATCATATTTGGTATCTTAAAACATATTTTTTCATCATGCGGTGGTGGCAGCGATCACTTGTCGGGTGGTGGAGACCATCAGTGGGGTGGCGCCGGCAACAATGGTTGTAGCCATTGGTGATCGCCTACGGTGGTGGAAGTGGCAGCCAATGGTGATAGTTGCTTTTAAAAGCATTCAAAATACTTAAAAGTTATTTTGAGTGTTTTTAAAACAACTAGATTTATTTGGAAAAAATAAAAATAGTAAAAAATCACACTAAACAATCATGTTTAAAAAAAAAAAAATCTGAAACAAGTCCTAAGTTAGGGTTTACATTATGCTTGTGTTGTTTTTAAATCTTTAAAGGCTAATTTCATGGCGTTAGCATTATGCATTTATATGCGTTTAATATTCTATTCACTCAGTGTAATATTGAAAACTTTAAGCAATTGGCCCAAATTTGTTTAATGTTTAATATTAGATCTCCAAGGTGTTTCTTATTGAAAATTGCAATTTATTTATTTTGATTTTGCTTTTAACTAAAAAAATATAAAAAATAAAACTCGCAACCTTTGCGTCTATTGTGTTTAAAAGATTCCCATTTAACAATGTATGTGCAGTTAAAATATAGAGCCATAAATTTTTTAATGAGAAAATTTGCAGATTCTCTTTATCAAGTTATTTAAAAGATTTTAATAGAAGTTCTGTTGAAATTTCTTTGATGAACTATAACAATGCTAGTTGTGATAAATGTAACATAATGATCAATTCAAAAATAGAATGACTGTTTATTCAATGTAGTTTCTCAATACTGAATGGAGCAGTGATCTTTTTTATTCTTTGATTTTTCTTAACCGGGAGCATTTACTTCTCAAACGGCATGCTTAGGGGTCTTGTTGGAATTATCTGTTCAGGCGTAGTTGTATTCTTTTTATTGCTGCTATTTGATCAATCTCAGTTCGCCTTTTTAATTTAATTGGATTACTGAAGGGTAAGAGCTTCGGACAAAGAAAATATTGTAGCATTTATTGTATATTATGTCAAAAGATTAATCCTGTCCAGGATTCTACTCTTGCCCCTTTACATGTCTCTGATACAGAAATGTATATACTTAGTAAAAAAATAAGCTACTTAGTAAAAAAATTCTAAAATTATATATATATATATATATACATACATACATATATATATAAAATTGGTATTGTATATATGCATGTATATATTTTGTGTGAAGATACAAATACATGCATATTTATACATTTATCGAATTGGTTATGAATTGGATCAAACAAATTTTGAGTGAGTTATCCTAGTGTCGAAAAAAATAGATATTGGTTTCAATCCAATTAAAGTTTGAGTATTATCCGGTGAGTTTTTAATTTCAAATATAATCACTAGCCCTAAGATTCATCATCTAATGAAATCTCAGTGATTTTAGAAGTAATGATGATCAATCTTATTGGTAAAATTTTCATGGAAATTGATATGATTCTTAGAATGAAGTGGAACACGATTCCGTTAAATTTGTAAATTCCCTCTTAAAATGTTTAAAGTTATACTGTTAATTTGCCGGAACAAAATTAAAAATTCACTTCTTTTATAATCAAACACAAGGTGGTTTGACCAAGTATTTTCTTATTTTAATTGGGTTATATCACGAATTAACTTTAAGCCCATATCTTTTTGCTTTAGTCATGGATGTTTTTACTAGACATTTGCAATAGGATGTATCTTAGTGTATATTTTTTACTGGTGATATTCTTCTTGTTGAAATGACTAGAGAGGGAGTTGATGAACTGCTTGAATTATAGAGGTCAAACCTAGAGTCTAAAGGTTTTCGTTTGAGTAGATCTAAAACCGAATAGATGGAGTGTAATTTTAGTAGTAATAGATCTACGGTGGGATTGTGACTTTGGGTGATCAAGTCATTGAATAGGGTGCACGTTTTAGATATCTCGGGTCTATTGTTCAAAGTGATGGTGAAATAGATGGGGATATTATTAGTAGAATTCAAATTGGATGGTTGAAGTGGAGGAATGCATGAGGTCTGTTGTGTGATAGAAAAATATCCCTCAAACTTAAGGAAAAATTTTATAAGATTGTGGTGAATCCTATAATGCTTTATGGCGCAGAATGTTGGCCATTAAAAGAGAAGCCAAAAACTATTTAAAGTTAAGTGTTGTAGAGATGAGGATGCTCAGGTGGATGAGTTGCTTTACACTTATAGATAAAATACGAAATGAAAATATACATGAAAAGGTTGGAGTAGCTTCAGTGGCAGATAGGATTAATGAAAGTTGTCTTAGATGGTTTGGTCACTTAAAATGTCGGCCTCCTAATGATACTGTGAGGAGAGTATATGTATTAGATCCGGCCTATGTTAAGAAATGTAGAGGTAAACCTAAAAACACTTGGTTAGAAAGTATTAAAAATATATTTTTTTAATAGATATAAATGAGACTTTGGCTCCTTTTAGGATTTAATGGAGAAATAAGATTAATTTAGTTGACCGGATTTGTTATTGTTGTTGCTGCTGTTGTTGTTCTTTATAAAGTATAAACTATATTTTTAGCCTTTTCTCTAAGTTAAACACAAAAATTGTGAAACAAAACTATTGATTTTATAACTTCTTAGAACTCCATAATTATCCAAATCTATGTCAGCAAGAATCCCGTGACGGGTTTTTATGTATCACTAACTTTTGCTCAAAGTTAGGTCGTGTATTTATTTATTTATTTTTTGAAGACTTGAACTAACATGCTCTTGATTATGTACTTTTTCATTTGATTAAACGTGGATTCTGACAGGGCTTATTCTTTTGTCTCATATGCTGCATTGTTCTGGGGTGATCTAGTAAATTATTAGGTTTAGCCCCATGTACCTCATAACATAAAAACGTTGTAAAAGGAAAAATGACCCTTCACAAGCAAAAACTTTCTAATCTAAAACTCACCACATCACCTTTATTTTCATTGTACTAAAGTTGCATGAATAATTTCTCAGCCAATGTTGAGTTGATTCTCTATTTTTTTTGCAATATTTGCAGATCTCGCTCAAGAAAAATTGTTGACATGATACAATCACAGTTTAATATTCTTGTTGAGGTCAGAAATTTGTTCTTCACTATAATGTTCTTTTGTTTTATTTTTGCTCTTATGCTTTTCTATTCAATTATATGGTAGTTTATGGGAAATAAAAAATAAAATTGGGTAAATTTAATGGTAGTTTACTAGACATTTCATCTTAATTCATTTATGAAATGTAATTTTTTTGGTGCCCCTTGAAATACCTAGGGTGTGCCTGGGGCTCTTTGGGAGTCTTCAATGTATAAGATTCTTTCTGCCCAATTGAACTTCAATGTATAATACTATTCTAGGTGTTAGTCTTATGTCATTTAGAATACTCACATGTTAGAAGCTCCTTCACGTTGTGGTAATTCCATGTTGGACTTGCTCTAGGGGTTTCTCTCTAAAATAGGACACCCTTGCATGGTTGTTCAACTGGCTGTAAGCAGGTCTTGAAAAAAGCTGTGTAAAGACTAGAAATTTATTTTCAGTGGTACCGTATTGGTTCCCTTGCGAAGCACATTCTCAATTGAAGACCCAACATTCTACCTCGTTTGACCTTCAAATAATCATAATTTTAATGATTGAAGTATTTTATGGTTTTGCTAATGAGTTAATTGTCAAATTGTTCATCATTATTTTAGCTGAATTCCATCTAGAAACTGAGTTTAAACTTCATTAATTTTGTTTAGAAATATGTAATTTGAAACAAATAAATATCAAGCTGATTCTTGATTTGAAGTGTCTATTCAGTTATGTAATTTGAAGAAGTATTTCCCCATTATACTTCATGATGAATGCTGCCTTTGAGATTTTAATTTCTTGGTTTAAGCACGCTTATTTTGTCCCACCTTACTTCAAGTTAGAGGGCTTTTAATGTTTGCTTACAAAATCAAAATTGATGATCAGAGGCATAGTACTTAGTTTTGTATTGCTTTTACCTTTTTCAAATGATCAAGCTCACTTATTATTCTAACTGTTCAGGTTGAACACTTCATCTAGAAACCTTGTATTTGATTTTCTATGGGCCTTTTTGGTATGACTTCTTTTTTTTTTTGGAGTTTGGACAAAACATGTTTGGACCTTGAGCAACATGGAGGTCAACCCACACCCTCTCCTGACTAACCTCATACCCGTTATTGGCCAACCCTTGTGCTCACTGCTTACCAACTCTATGCCCATTGTTGGCCAACCCAATTCCGTCGCCAGCCAACTCCAGAATGAAGCCGTCGATATCTCTATTTGATCTACCAACAAATCCGATTATGGCACCACCACCCACTTCTAAATCATAAAATAAATTGACTTTATGCAAATTTAATAAAACATGAATAGCCTATATTTAAGTATCAAACATATTTTTGTCATATTAAAATATAAACAAAATAAAAATAAAAGTAATAATAAAAATAAAAAGTGATATCAAATGGCCCGTAAGGCTTATATTTTGATCATGGAATTTTTTAATGGATTCCAACCGTTCCCCTCACCCCACTACTGCCATTCTTTTCTCCTTCTTCTATCACCTGCTACCCACTCACTCACCACCCACCCAGATAATTCACCGAGTTGGGAGGCTTGACTTACAGTTTTGTCAACCATGCTATCCATAGATGCAAAAGTTAGCGGGTCTTGTTCTAAAGCATCTGTAGCTGTTTTCTTAATATACTTCTAGAAGGATGGCAGTATTCTTGAGCGAACACTTATACATGACAATTTTGGCTGCATATCTGATTTTGGGAAATATAAATAAAATGACAGGATCTATGTGTGTGTTCAGTTGTTTGGACTTTGGAGATGCTTTTACATCTTTGAGTTATGATAGCATGTTATAGATAACTTCGCTAAAATCTTAGCTGGGCATGGCCAGCTTTTGTTTAAAGAAAGGAAGCTTTTTTGAAAACACAAATGCACTCCAGAAACTAGAATAGCTTACCAAAGTCCATTTCTTTTCTTTGAAAATATCAAATTCAGGAAAAAAAATGTCAAGTACTGAGCATTCAATTTTGAACCATTTTTTGTTAGATGGATGCATTTTATGGTTCATTTGTTAGTGTTCTTATACCATTCTCCTTTGTTGTTTCTTTTGTTTCTCTTCTGCTAAGTATTTTGAAGGTACGTTTATACTTGAAAAGTGAGACCAAGCCCAATTGACCCCAATCCCCAACTCCATTAAAATCTTTTATGTTTTTGTTTGTTGCATTTGGTTATTACTTGAAAAGTGAGACTAAACCCAATTGATCCCCAACTCCCAACTTCATGAGAATCTTATATTTTTGTTGTGTATTGACCTACAACATCAGCGAAACTTATGGCATATACGCACACAGGTCAGACGCTTGCCTGTTGGAGATGGAATTTGGATTGTACGGCATAAAAAATCTCACACTGAGTATGTGCTTGACTTTATTGTTGAGAGGAAAAAAGTTGATGATCTATATAGCTCCATCAAGGACAACCGGTACAGAGATCAGAAACTGCGACTGCAGGTATATTTTTATTACAAATGAGGAAACATTGGCTGTTATGAAGTATTGTTAAATGTTCAATCCGCATCAAAATCACTGAAAGTTAACACAAATTTCTTTATTTCATTGTTGAAGTTGGAGTAACGATTACACAATTAGCTACAATTGATATATGATTTATAATCTTTCTTTTTCATTAGAATAATTGAACTTTGCTTGAAAGAACTAACCATTTTCCAGGATTACTTTAAAATCATTTCCTTAAAGAATTGATAATTCTCGAACTGCTTATTTTGCCTTCTGTTAGCAATTGACTTCTTTGGCTTTGATCGTGTGCCAATATTTTTGTTGCGTTGACTTTTCACTAGTAATCCGTTTGTGCTCTTCTTTCTTATTTTAACACACATGCAAAAGAAACAACCATGTTGTTGAAGAAAAAAGATTCAATACAATCTCCCATGCAATTTTGCTTGAAGAAGCAAAGAGAAAACTCAACCCAATCATAGAAATAGGCCCAAAAGTATCATAAAAAGTTGAATCTCCTAATGGAGCACCAAAATCTCTGTGTTTATTTTTATATCAAACTTGTTGAAGAGGAAAATCACAGTTTGTCCTATTGTCCTACTCGATAACTGTCCAATGTTCAATGATCATTATTAGTGTCCTTTAACTGGTTGGGCATAAGGGCATGGGTCTTGATCAAGATTTGCCTTCTAATGTCATTAACGATAATAAGTGTAGACTTTTTCTTGTCCTTTCTATTTCTTTCCATCTAGATGTGCCATAACATTGGGACAATGGTGATTGTGGTGATCAACTTGATTCCTTTTCTCCTTTGATCTTCTGTGCTCTTAAATTTTATTGATTACATTGATCATATTGTTGACAAAATAGTTTTCAAGCTTGCAATGCCTAAGAATTTCCATTACAATAAATTTAGTGAAATCGTAATTGAAGAATAGTAGTGGTTTAATCCTTGAAAAAGTTGTCTTAAAAAGATGAGATATATAATCAAACTTACCAATTTCTAGGTTCAGATAAATGGTGATCCAGGGCTATATCAATAGCAACAGGGGTCTGAGACAAGTGAACCCCCTCTAATCTTTTACCATCACAATTGATTATATATCTTATCTTTTTGGCAAGGCAACTTTGTAATGTGGTTCATTGATACATTCCATGATCTAGTTTAGCCTTATCTTCAAGGGTGGCTTGAATGAAGTTTGGGTTAACATAATCGAAAACCTTGGCAACGACAAGTTTGATGCACATTGTTGTGGGGCTTGAAGTGGCATTGATTTTTTTGATGTACTTAAGCCCTAGAAGTATCTTGTCTTGAATTGCTCTCAGAATAAAGTTTGATTGGCATTCACTAACCAGTTCCCTATTAAAGGGATCAATCTCTTTACCAGAGTAAAAGGTCCAAAATCTAACAAGGTGAGCACCAGCTGTTTCATAAGACTACTGTTAACTACTTCCGAAATCTTTATTGAGCTCGAAAAATATTTTATCATAGCAACAAATTCTTCAAAGATAAGAGGTTATGCAACCTAAAAGAATTTTGCATTGAAACTATCACTCTCAGGTGCTTTGATGGGCTTCACAGTAATGATATCCTCATTAGTTTTCTTTGAGAATTCCTCAGGCAATGGTGAACATAAGCTTCTATAAGTTTTAAGTTTTAAAGAGGAGGTTGAAAGTTTGTGAAGGTTGTTAAACCTTAAGGAACTAGCCCGAGGCTCACCAAGAGGGAGGGAGGGGAGGTGAATTGGTAATTTTAAAAATTTTCAATTTCCAAATAATAATGACAATATTTTTGAAATAATTTTCAAAAATTAAAAATACCAAATTCTAATTGATTGCGGAAGCGAATGAGTTTATTAAAATATTAATTTTACTACGATGATATTTTGATTTACGAGATAAAGTGATAATCACCGAATTTCCCAAGCAGTTATAACATAAATAAAATGCAGGAAATATAAAAGTGCAAAAAGGAAAAAACATATCAGAAATTTTATAGTGGTTCGGTCAACCTTGACCTACGTCCACTCCGCGGAGTCCTCCGCTCCGAGAATTTGCACTAACACTAAGTGACTCTCCTTTTGCTCCCATAACAAGGCGGAGAAGTCCTTATAGACTCACTTTCATCAAACCTGATGCGGTGGAGTGCCGGACGCTATGTCACCTTCCCGGTGACGGCAACGGACATTGACTCGTTTTTTTTCTTCATAGAGAAGGCAGAGAACCTCAGCTCTTTTTTCTCCCTCCTGGAGAAGGCAGAGTACCTCGAGAACTTGACCTAGAAGCCTCTCTCTCTAGAGAGCTTCCAAAGACTCACCAAGCCCACAAGAGGAGCAAGGGTGTAGCTAGTCCGGAGCAATCGTATAATACCCTCACACTCCTCCCTCACACTCAACCTCACCTCCTTCCTCTCAAACCCTGGATTTCTCAAAAGTTTCTCTCTCAGAGTACTTTCAGCAGTCACACTATCCTCTCAACATTACCAAGAGAATCTTTAAAACTTGCTTAAGTATTGGGCTTTAAGAAACCCTAAAAAATCAAGTTAGCCGTCACTATTCGTACAGTACGATTAAAGTTCGGACAATACTATCAATTCAAAACTAGTCCCGTCCAGTACTATATAAACAATTATTTAAACGAACTGTTCAATTAATTCGAACACATTGTACAGTACGATCCATAGATCGTCCAGATGATCTGTTTGATTTCCACTATTCATACAGGACGATTCCTGTGATGACTGAAAATCGTCCCGCACTGCTCTCATCGTACAGTACGGTTAGTTGATTTCAAGTAGGTCGTTCAGTATGATATGAATATCGTACTGTGCAATTAGTTCAATAAATCATGGTTTCATTTGGTACGATCTTTGGGATGACCAGATTTCGTCTTTGTTAATTGTTTGGTACGATCAATATCGTACAGTACGATCTTTGTGTGATTGCTGAAGGTACTCTGAGAGAGAAGCTTTTGAGAAATTCATGGTTTGAGAGGAAGGAGAAGGTGAGGTTGAGCTTGAGGGATGAGTGTGAGGGGATCACACGGTTGCTCCGAGCTAGCTACACCCTTGCTCCTCCTGTGGTCTTGGTGAGTCTTTGGAAGCTCTCTAGAGAGAGAGGCTTCTAGGTCAAGTCCTCGAGATACTCTGCCTTCTCTAGGAGGGAGAAAAAAGAGCTGAGGTTCTCTGCCTTCTCTATGAGGGAGAAAAACGAGTCAAGGTCCGCTGCCATCACCGGGAGGGTGACATATCGTCCGGCACTCCGCCGCATCAGGTTTGGTGAAAGTGAGTTTATAAGGGCTTCTTCTTTTTGCTGTGGGAGCAAAAAGGAAAGTCATTTAGTGTTAGTGCAAATTCTCGGAGCGGAGGACTCTGGGGAGTGGATGTAGGTCAAGATTGATCGAACAATTATAAAAATTTCTGATGTGTTTTTTCATTTTTACACTTTTATATTTCCTTTCTTTTTGTTGATATGACTAGAGAGGGAGTTGAAGGTAAACTTGAATTATGGAGGTCAACTTTAGAGTCTAAGGGTTTTCGCTTGAGTAGATCTAAAATGGAATATATGGAGTGTAATTTTAGTAGTAATAGACCTAGTGAGGGGATTATGACTTTGGGAGATCAAGTCATTAATAAGAGTACACGTTTTAGATATCTTGGATCTATTGTTCAGAGTGATGGTGAAATAGATGAGGATATTATCAGTAGAATTCAAGTTGGATGGTTGAAGTGGAGGAATTCATCGGGCTTGTTGTGTGATAGAAAAGCCCCCCCTCAAACTTAAGGGAAAATTCTATAAGATGGTGGTGAGACCTGCAATGCTTTATGATGCCTAATGTTGGCCATTAAAAGAGAAGCATAATACTAAGTTAAGTGTTGCAGAGATGAAGATGCTCAGGTGGATGAGTGGTTTTACCCTTAGAGATAGGATACAAAATGAGCATATACGTGAAAAGGTTGGAGTAGCTCTAGTGGAAGATAAGATTAGAGAGAGTCGCCTTTGATGGTTTGGTCATATAAAACGGCGGCCTTCCGATGACTCGGTTAGGAAAGTAGAGGTATTAGATTTGACTTATGTTAAGAAAGGTACAGGTAGACCTAAAAAGACTTGGTTAGAAAATATTAGAAATGATTTTTCTTTATTAGATTTAAACAAGAATTTGACTTTTAACATGACACAATGGAGAAAAAGGATTCATGTAGCCGACCCCACGTAGTGGGACAAAGGCTTGATGCTGTTGTTGTTGTTGCACTTTTATATTTTCTCCATTTTATTTCTGTTATAACTGCTTGGAAAATTCGGTGATTATCGCTTTGTCTCGTAAATTAAAATATCATCGTAGTAAAATCAATATTTTTGATAAACTCATTTGCTTCCGTAATCAATTAGAATTTGGTATTTTTTAATTTTTGAAAATTGTTTCAAAAATATTGTCATTATTATTTTGAAGTTGAATTTTTTTTAAAATTACCAATTCAACCTTCTCTGGGTGAGCTTCGGGCTGGTTCCTTAAGGTTTAACAACATTCACGAACTTTCTACACTGATCGTACAGTACGATTGTAAGTCGTACAATATGATTAGTACAAAAATTTTAGCCTTTAAAATTTATATTACTCTCCCTGTGTGTGTGCGCACAGTCACCCAATTGCATATTCTTGAGCTTTCAGTAGCCTTGAACAGTGTATGTCTTACCTATAATGTTAGTGCTCACAGACAAAAGAAAATATCTAGAATATTTAGTGAGAAAAATAACAATTCAATCAATAATGTTGTCATTATTAAAATCACAGACTAGAAATCCTGGATTGCAACAGAGGTAGCAATTGGTGTGTTCGTAGGATTATAAGGGATATTTTGAAAGTAATCTACAACAATCCTTTTTTTTAATCACCTTGGCTTGTAATTTTGATGCCATCTTGATTTGTGATTTTTGAAAGAAGCTAGTAATTCCATCACTAAACTTAGGCCAAGAAATTGTTGACTCTTGTTGTTACTCGCTTTATCGACATAAATGAATATTTCAAATTTAGCATAAATCTTTTTTCTGGTTTGATTGATTAAGTTCAGAAAAGAGGTCTTTTTCATCTTCAAAATTTTGCTTTTGAAAGCTAATTTTGTAATTATTTTTGAAGTCTTTGAGTTTTGCAAATCTATTTCTACTCTAATTAATCAAAAGTCTCTTAAAAGAGTCTAAAGAGGTCAACCTTGGAGTCTAAAGGTTTTCGTTTGAGTAAATCTAAAATTGAATACATGGAGTGTAATTTTAGTAGTAATAGTTCTAGTGCGGGGATTGTGACTTTGAGCAATCAAATCATTAATAAGCGTACACGTTTTAGATATCTCGGGTCTATCATTTAAATTGATAGTGAAATAGATGGAGATATTATTAGTAGAATTCAAGTTGGATGATTGAAGTGGAGGAATGCATCATGTCTGTTGTGTGATAGAAAAGTACCCCTCAAACTTAAGGGAAAATTCTATAAGATAATGGTTAGACCTGCAATGCTTTATGGTGCAAAATGTTGGCTATTAAAAGAGAATCATAAAATTAAGTTAAGTGTTGCATAGATGAGGATGCTCAGGTGGATGAGTGACTTTAAACTTATTAGAGACAGAATGCGAAATGAGCATATACGTGAAAATGTTGGAGTAGCTCTAGTGGAAGACAATATTAGAGAGAGTCGCCTTAGATGGTTTGGAGACATAAAATGCCGTCCTTCCGATGACTTGGTTTGGAGAGTAAATGTATTAGCTTTGACCTATGTTAAGAAAGATAGATGTAGACCTAGTCATCTAAAAAGACTTGGTTAGAAAATATTAGAAATTATCTTTTTTTTATTAGATTTAAATGAGATTTTTGACTCTTAACAAGACACAATGGAGAAGAAAGAATTCATGTAGCCGACTCCATATAGTGGGATGAAGGCTTGATATTGTTGTTGTCGTCGTCGTCGTCTCTTAACAGTTTTGAATTTGTGGCCAAGTTTAATCATAGGATGTCCTCATGGTTTGCTGTCCCAGTCCGCCTTTGCAATGTCAAGGGAGTTTGGCTTCTCAGTTCAGTGATTGAAAAACCTATATCTTTTCCTTGGCCATATTCTCGTAGCTTTGATAATTACAATTAGGGATTGATACGAGATCTTTTGAGGGCAGGAAGTGGGCCTTGAAATTAAGAAATTTATCAATCCACATAATATTCTGGAGGGCTTATCAAAGTGTAATTAAACTGGCAAGTATGCTTTTGATCAACCAGGTCACTGCCAACTTTGTCCTATTAGTTTCTGCTATTGTTGAAGCTGTCCACCATGATCTGCGTCAATAAAAAATTTTCCTAAATCTTCAATTAGAATTCATAAGCTTGCTTTTGTCCGCATGTTAGCGTAATAGGCACAAGGAAACAATTATTTCTATCAAGAGGCATCATGATGAGGACATCCGATCGTGAAAGTTTATCAAAGGAGGAGCCGAAGATCGACGACCATGATTGTACCACTTTATTTTGAGTTATTATTTGTATTTTGATTTATTTATGTATTTTTTTTATTTTTACCCTCACTTGAAGGAGTAAGCTTATGTGACCCCAGGGGGGCACTTTTGTCATTTGTCTTATTATTGTATTTTGGCTATTTATAGCTCCCTCCTCTTCTTTTTGAGGGGATGGATGATTATTAAGAAAAAGAATTTTGCACTTTATTCTTAAGAGCTTTCAGAGTTCTTATGAGAGTGGAAGTCCCTAGGTGAGGGCAACGTACTACCTACCAGCCGTAGGGAGCATCCGGGCTCGTGGTTTGAAGTCCCTAGGGGA
Source organism: Dendrobium chrysotoxum (assembly GCA_019925795.1). Classification (NCBI taxonomy): domain Eukaryota; kingdom Viridiplantae; phylum Streptophyta; class Magnoliopsida; order Asparagales; family Orchidaceae; genus Dendrobium; species Dendrobium chrysotoxum. Next base: position 75,381,507 of record CM034302.1, on the reverse strand, counting down.
GGGCAAAGTATTACCCATCAGCTGCAGGAAGCGTCCGGGCTCGTGGTTTATCTTCTCCACCAACTCCCTTTTCTCCTCCTTCCCTTTTCCTAGCCGCTGGCCTCCCTCCCCTTTCCTAAGCCGCCAAGCCCCATCTCCCCTTCTCCTCTTGGTCGAAACCCCCACCCACACCATAGGCTGACTCCACCCTAATTTACCCCTCTTAAGCCGCCGGCCTAAATCCCCACTTTCCCCTCCTAGCCGTCGAGGCCCCACCACCTACCCGAGCCGCCGGCCACCTTGGTCCTTTCCCTTGGGTTCAAATTTTCAAAATCTAGACTTTAAGTACTTTCCTAATTTAATCTCTTTTAAGTTTGGAAAGCATTTAAAATCAGATTTAAGTAAATTTGAAATTGAAATCTATTTCCCTCCTCTTGGCTCCAAAATTCAAAATCTAGCATTCAAATCATTTCCTAAATTAGCTCCCTTTAATTTTGGAAATTATTTAAACTCATATTCAATAGAATTTGAATTTGAATTTTATTTCCTAAATAAAGAAACCTATTTTAGGAAAGCCCCCCCTTCCCCCCATTCTTGCAAATCGGAAATTAATTAGGATTTGATTTTAAATCCACATTCATCGTATGCGGACACATTCAACGTATATGGACACCTCTTTTTTTCCCCTCCTTTGGCCGGCCCCTCACTCTTTCCCTTTCCCCTTTTGCTCCTTCCAATTAGCTGTCTTTCCAATCATGGCTAGCTTGGTTCTACATCACATCACTGTGGTGGATATCATTTTCAGTTTTGACAATAAATTCAACTTCAACAGCTTTGGAATCCCATTCAACCAAGATACTTTGAGCACCTTAGTTGAATGATCAAGAATCCTTTCATCCTTATAGAAGTTAAATTTTATTTTAAGTAGTTTAGAATTGCTTAAAGATGTGCTTGGAGTTTCAAAGGGAAAATCTCCTAATAGTAAAAATAGTTGGTGGTGGAATCCAAATGTGCAAGAAAAGATTAAAAATAAGAAGATTTGTTATAAAAATTGGTTTAATTGTAAAAATTCTGATAATTGGAAAATATATAAAGAGGCACGTAAGGAATCTAAGAAAGCAATATGCGATGCAAAGAGTTTAGCTTTTAGTGATTTATATAATAGATTAGATACTAAGGAGGGAGAAAGATATATGTATAAGCTAGCCAAACAAAGAGATAGGAGTAGTAAGGATTTAGTTCAAGTGAAGTGTATTAAGGATGAAGATCAAAAAGTACTTTTTTTAGAAGATGATATTCAACAAAGGTGGATGAGATATTTTGCTAAACTTTTTAATGAAGAATGTGAAAATAAAATTGACTGTAGTGATCTTAGCACCCTAAATGAAAATAAAGATTTATGTTTTTATCGGCGTATTAGTAAAACCGAAGTTAGAGAGGCTTTGAAGAAAATGAAGGGTGGAAAAGCTGTTGGACCTGATGATATTCCAATAGAGGTGTGGAAATGCTTAGGAGATGAAGGAATTTCTTGGCTTACTAAACTTTTTAATACTGTTTTGAAGACTAAAAAGATGCCAGATGAGTGGAGAATGAGTGTGTTAATCCCTATTTTTAAGAATAAAGGTGATGCACAAGATTGTGCGAATTATAGAGGAATTAAGTTAATGTGTCATACTTTAAAACTATGGGAACGAGTTATGGAGCATAGGTTGCGGCGTGATACTAATGTTTCTCAAAATCAATTTGGATTCATGCCGGGTAGGTCTACTATGGAAGCCATACATTTATTAAGAGGTTTGATTGAGAAATATAGAGAGAATAAGGAGGATTTACATATGATATTTATTGATTTAGAAAAAGCATATGATAAAGTTCCAAGAGAAGTGCTATGGAGAGTTCTTGAAAAGAAAAGAGTTAATAACGCTTATATTCAAATCATTAAAGATATGTATGAAGGAGCTATTACTTGTGTTCAAACACAAGGTGGTTTGACCAAGTATTTCCCTATTTCGGTTGGATTACATCAAGGATCAGCCTTAAGCCCATATCTTTTTGCTTTAGTCATGGATGTTCTCACTAGACATTTGCAAGAGGATGTACCTTGGTGTATGCTTTTTGCTGATGATATTCTTCTTGTTGATAAGACTAGAGAGGGAGTTGAAGGTAAACTAGAATTGTGGAGGTCAACTTTAGAGTCTAAAGGTTTTCGCTTGAGTAGATCTAAAACGGAATATATGGAGTGTAATTTTAGTAATAATAGACCTAGTGAGGGCATTGTGACTTTGGCCGATCAAGTCATTAATAAGAGTACACGTTTTAGATATCTTGGATCTATTGTTCAGAGTGATGGTGATATAGATGGGGATATTATCAGCAGAATCCAAGTTGGATGGTTGAAGTGGAGGAATGCATCAGGCTTATTGTGTGATAGAAAAGTACCTCTCAAACTTAAGGGAAAATTCTATAAGATGGTGGTGAGACTGCAATGCTTTATGGTGCCGAATGTTGGCCATTAAAAGAGAAGCATAATTCTAAGTTAAGTGTTGCAGAGATGAGGATGCTCAGGTGGATGAGTGGCTTTACCCTTGGAGATAGGATACGAAATGAGCATATTCATGAAAAGGTTGGAGTAGCTCCAGTGGAAGATAAGATTAGAGAGAGTCGCCTTAGATGGTTTGGTCACGTAAAACGGCGGCCTCCCGATGACCCGGTTAGGAAAGTAGAGGTCTTAGATTTGACTTATGTTAAGAAAGGTAGAGGTAGACCTAAAAAGACTTGGTTTGAAAATATTAAAAATGATCTTTCTTTATTAGATTTAAACGAGAATTTGACTTTTAACAGGACACAATGGAGAAAAAGGATTCATGTAGCCGACCCCACGTAGTGGGATAAAGGCTTGATGTTGTTGTTGTTGTTGTTAGTTTAGAATTGCTTAGTTTATGTTCCACAAACACACAAGATCTTAATTTTATACTCAGTTGAAAGTTCTTTGCAACTTCCAATCTTCTCGGTACCATGCTGGCCTCCTTTTTTTTCTTTCAAACATAAGCCACCCGAATCACATTGTTTTCAGCTAAATGCAGCTTGGAAGATCCGTCCGAGAGAGTATGGAATGCATTCCTTACTATAAGGATCGCAACAAGGGTAGATTGACCCATGCATTGCTTTGTTCTCCATTTTCCATCTCCTGCTTCCTTTTCCATGTTCAATTTGTTAGGCTTGGATTCACAATGTTCCAATTTCTGGAAGGAGTTAAAAAGTGAATATTGTCGGTTTCCATTCATAAGCAATCAATTAGTGTATGATTTTACTGCTGATGCAGATAGGAATACTGTTGAGGAATGAGGATACAGGAGAAACTTCCACGCAAAACCTAGCAAATCCAAGCTGGTTCCATGCTGCAGTTGTATCGTCCATACCAATGGCCTTCGCGTCGGTGTTTATAATTTTGCTTAGAATTGTGGGAGTGCATAGCTGTAGATGGAGTTTGGGGAGCTTGATCCAGTGGGGATGGCTTTGAAATCATTCTTATATAAAGTCAGATCCGGGTTCCATTTTTTAAGCACTAAAGAAGATCCCCTAACTATAAATATTTGGGAATCACATATTCTTTAGCAATAAGTATGGCTGTCAAACTTGAGTAATTAAGCCCATTCTGCATTCTCACAACTTGTGAGGACATCATCAACAAAAGTCTTGTAAAAGTGCTTCTTTCCAAGCACAAACAAAATAAAGTATTTTCCCATAAGTCCAGCAACTCAGCATAATTGGAAAATAGCTTCGCTTTTTGTAGTTTCCTTGAAGCATAGTGCTGCCTTTCAGCACTTGGAGGAAGGTTCAACATTTGAGTGATATTCTGCAAAATGATTCTTCAGAGAATCAGCAGAGTTATTCGCTCCGCTGTTTGGATTTAGATGTTTTGCAGCCCCCACTGAGTGCCGAAGTATTTGGTTTTTGAGAGGAGGGTTGTTGTTGAAGATTAATTAGCTTGGGATCCAAGTTCCTTGCTTCAACAATGTCAAGTGCATCATGGCATCTGATCGAGCTCCTTGTGTGCAGGCGTCAGAGATAATGAGAGATACCAAGCACTAAGGGAGTCCGAACATGATTGACAAGCGCAAGCAATAAGCAACAAATAGAGAGCTCCACTGATGCAGGATTTAAATGATTAGACGATGTTAAATAAGAATTTTGCATGCTTTAATTTGGAGAGCAATAGTAATTAGTAAATTTGTAGTGATTTAAACGATGAAATAAAACAAAAAGTGGGTGAAACTAGTTTAGGCCAAGTCATACAACTAAATGTTAAGATCACAAAATAATCAATTACTCACGCATAGCATACATAGAAGATTTTCAATGAAAAATCCCTAAGTTAACAATGAGACTAGTCACTATGAAAATAGATCCCTCACTCAACTTTCTAAATTACTAGGCTTAGCGGAGGGAGTTAACACAACCGTTATGAATCTATTATGATCACAATTGAGAGCAATTCGGAGGAAGAGTTTACCTTCGTCAGGATGTGGAATGGTTACTAGCAAGATACTGGAGCTTCCGGAGAGCAGTTGGGGACTTTCCGGACAGCGGGACAACAATAGGAGTTTGCTGAAATTACTGGACAACAGTTAGGAACTTCTGGACAGCACCACGACAACCAGGACAGCAGGTCGGCAGATTTTTGCTTGTTGGAAATTCGGGACAACACACTTAAAGATGACCAGAAATCTGGGTAGCAACGGTGTAGGCTTCCGATCTTTAACTAGATGGTTTTAGATTGAGACGAACCAAGTAGTTGACAAAGGGAGGATAGTTGGGAGGAAAATTAATGTGAAAGAGCGAAGAGGAAGGATAAAAGAGAAAGGGGAGGCCGGCGGCTAAAGAGAAAGGGAAGGAATTATTTCTCAACATCTGAAGTGTGATTTCAGATTAGATTGGGAGGGATTAGGGGTTTTGAATTTTGAATTTCAAATAGAGAGAGGGAAAGGAAAGATGCTCCTTTAATTAAGGGTTGATTAAGGCCCCAAGGAGAAGGAAATTAATGTGGGAGAGAGAGGAGGGGGGCCGACCAAGAGAGAGGGAAGAGAGAAGGGGATGTCCACATTCAATGAAAATGTCTACATTCAATGAATGTGGAATTTGGAATTAAATTCAAATTAATTTCAGATTGGAAGCAATTCGGGGAAGCTTCCAAAAATAGGTATAAACTAATTATGAAAGATTTTTAAATTCAAATTCATTTGAATTTGAATTAAGAAATTTTCCAAATTAGATAAGGGCTATATTAGGAAAGTAATAAAAGGCTATTGAATTGGAATCAAGGGGAGGTGGAGATGGGTTAGGTCGGCAGCTAAGCTTGGGAAGGCGTGGCCGGTGGTGCGGGAAGAGGGTGGTGGGGAAGGTCAGCGGCTTGGATGGAAGAGGGGAAGGATGCCGGCGCTTAGGGCTTTAGCCAAAGGGTTTGTGGGTGGGATGGTGGAGGCCGGCGGTTTGAAGTGGGGATGTGGAGGAGGCCGGCGGATTGGGTTTGAAGAGGGGAGGAGGAAGAAAGCAAGAAGGTTAACCACGAGCTCGGACGCTTCCTGCGGCTGGTGGGTGATCTGATTCCCATCCAGGGTTCTCACCAAAACACTCTCTCAAATCTCACAGGAGACAAGTTGCTGATTTTTTTTTTAAATATCATTCATTACCCTTAAAGAAGGAGGGGGAGGCTTTAAATAGCCAATACAATGAAGAAAAATACAAAGACCATCTTGCCCCTAGGGCATACACATAACTAGTCTCTCAAGTGGGGGCATAAAAGGAAAAGTACAATAAAACTCATAAACTAATACATCAATAATAAATCTAATACAATGATGATCAAAAGTAAAACGGCGCAATCGTGGCCGTAGATCGACAGCCATGCCTCTGGTAGACTCTCCAAAGTCGGATCTCCTCATCATCCACACAATTTACAGAGAAAACTAGTAAAATCTAGAGAAATCAAACAAGAGAGAAACTTTCACAAATCATCAAATTAAATGAAAGAGTAGGCGAAACACTTACACCCTAGAGAAGAAGGGTTAACAAATAGCTACTCTTTGCAAAATGGTCCGATCCCAACTCACAGCTCTGCAATGTAGATTTGCTCTCTAATGATGATCTTGATTTTCATTCTGTTTCTTTTTTGTTTTGTTGCTGACAACTTTTGGTTCTTACATGGGTGATAACATTCAAGTGGCCATTACTGTTGGGGTTTGTTATATTAATTTAGTGATTTTTGTTCATGGAAGAAGTAATCACAAGAGTGAAAAGATTCTGTTGTTGATGTTGTGCTAATTAATTTAGCTGAGGTGTTACGAATGCTTGCTTGTTTCCTTTTCTTTTTTGTGGTCATTCTCCATTGTTTGGATATGCTCATCGATTTGGTCTTTAGCATGATTGGGTAAAATGTTTATACTCCTTCCAGCTTTGTCGAGTTGTTCTCTAGATAGTAATGATTCTCACATGTATTTTTGTTAAATCAAAAGTATATTTTAGGGATAAGTGTGCACTCAAGAGCAATGACACATGAAAAAAAAAAAAAGTATTACGCAAGGAAAACATTAAGAAAAGAGCATAAGTGGATTTATGTGATTTGGTGAGATTCACCTACGGCAATGATCATAGAGAAATAAACATTCACTAGCCTAAAGACATGCGAGATACAAATATTTGCTCACTCAAATATTTTTCTCACCATAATCTTATTATTATTCTTCCATCTTTCTCTTTCTTTTGCCCACTCCACACTTGAGCATGATTCCTCTACCTATTATTATAACTAGAGAGAGGAGAGCTTTCCAACTCCTATGCTGGGTCATCTTGTCGATCACCAGCTTTTTGATAGTTGTCGATTTTCTTTTGAATTTCTATTGCCCCATTTGTCCTTTCAATAATCTTTGCTTACCACTCAATAGAGAAATATCTCTATACGACATTGACCAAGATAACCATCAACTTCTAATCATTTGATCGGCCACTTCTTGCACCTCCACCTCTACACCCAATTGAATGAAGGAGAAGAATGAGTGATACCTTGCGATCATTGATTTCATCTCCCTTTATAGAGGAACATGAGGTGACTTATATAAAGAACCAAGTGCGAATAGTATCTTGAGTTTGATAGCCAGTAAACTTGAATACCAAAGCTAGATTTAGCGCAATGCTTATTTATGATTTTCTTTCATTTATAATGAATTTGAAATCAAATTTGTATGACAATAACATTAAAAATTGAGCTCCACGTATCCGAACAATCTCCACTGGGATATTAATTTATGATATGTTGTTTTGAAAGAGAATCATCATCATGTGATAACCTCGCTCGTTTAATGATTGGGGTTGACTGAGGCTTTATATTACCTCAGTCCATTAGTGATTAGTAAAATGCTTATTTATGGTTTTCTTTCTTTTATAATGAATTTGAAATCAAATTTGCATGGCAGGAATATTAGAAAATTAACTCCACATATTTGAACAATCTCCATTAGGATATTAATGTCTGATATGTTGTTTTGAAAGAGAATCATCGCCGTGCGATAACCCCACTCGTTTATCGATTGGGGTTGACCGGGCTTTATATTGCCTCAGTCCATTAGTGATAAACCTATCATCCTTTATGACAACCTTTGCTCTTGTAATTTTTTTGGAAGTTCTGAATTAACTCTACTTTGCATTACACCTCCAAAATCATCAACAATAGATTTAACAGTTGCTTGCATTGTTCAAGTGATTGGTTTCATGTGCATGTTATCATTCTTGGTTTCATGTTCTAACATCATGTCAACTTGGTTACCTTCCAAGTATCAATTTAAAAGGTTGAGACATAACTTTCTTCTTATAACTACCTAATTGAAACTAGATTTCTCTTCAAGTAGGAAGATGCCTCGTATTATGAAGCTTTTGAATAGTCCTATTACTATTCATGATTTGTGCATCATCAATTCCCAGTGTCAAAGAGTCCACCATCAATAAGATAAACATTTTCACAATCTCCTTAGGCATATCTTGCAGAATAGTTGATATAAACTCCAAGATTACGATTTTATAATATAATACACATTAAGGATCTATACATAATATATCCCTTCACTTGCAATATATACAAATTCATTCATTTGATTTGAACTATGTCTATTATTCTTTGGAGAGTCTCTTTTCATATAACCAAACTTGCCATGTTGCAGGCATAAGTCGCTTTGACCTTTTAATTTGTTCCTTTGCTTAGATTCTGATATACCTCTGATGTTTAGCTCTTACTTATGCTTTTTCCTCTGCTTTCTAGATTCAGAGCAATAGAAGGTCCTTAACTTGATTTTCATTTCCTTTTGTTTTCATTTATGAGTACGTCGCATATATCATTGAGCTTTAACTTGATAGGCCTGCGTGAAAAACTGACAGCTGTCATAGTTTCAACTCAACTTTTTGGTAATGAGAATAAGAAGCTCAATGCATGAACATCATTATCAAAGCTTATATTAATTGATTTCAATTGGTTTGTTAAAAGATTGAACTTGCTGATATTCGTCGCTATGAAATGCCTTCAACCATTTTGAGATTAAAAATCTTTATTCTTATATATTCCATGTTCATCGTCGACGGGTTTTTGTACATATTTGATAGAGCTTTCATCATGCCAGTTGAGGTCATCTTATATAATATGTTGAAGGCAACATTTCTTGTCAATTAGAATCATATAACTCCCAAAGTATGTTTGTGCAGGCGATCCCAATCTTCTTGGCTCATAGTTGTTGGTTTTGATTCAAAGAGAGATGGATGTAGTTTTCCTTAATATAGATAATTCTTTGTTTGTGCCTTTAATGCTCGAAGTTCTTTCCCTCAAATTGATTGTCTAGGCAATCCCAATCTTCTTGGCTTATAGTTGTTGGCTATAACTCAAAAACAGATAGATGTAGTTTTTCTTAATATAGATCATTCTTAGTTTGTGCCTTTCAATACCTGAAGTTCTTTCCCTTGAATGATTGGTTTTTTGTTTCCATCAAACTTGAAAATCAAAATCATTTTTGGTCAAAATCTTATGTAGGATTTTCAGGGATTTACAATGAGTTTGAAATAAAAATTGTATGAGAGAAAAAATGGGGAAATTGAATTCCACACATCTGAACAATATCAATACCAAATATTTGGATTCTTATTCCTGCTATAAACTCCGCATAATTTTTATTAAATATTACTACTTACTGATTTCATGCCCAGTTCATTTTCAAGGCCCAAGTTTTTTAGACCTAATTAATAGGAATTTTTTGAAGTCGCTTAAGCTCAATTTTTATAAGTGAGTCTCAGTATTGTTTGATTGTTTTACATTAAATCATCTGTCACAAATTCAATTCCAATATTGTTTGGGTTGTAATGAGTTCCCATATTAGAAGTGAGATAAAAAAGCAAAGTGATCCATTCTTTGAGGATATTATTATTACTTTTTTTGGAGAAACCTAGGGTAAAATTTATCTACAAGCCGTTAAACAATCCCCTCTCATATATGAAGCTGACTTCCAAAAATATGAACTCCCTTCTATTCATATATAAATTTCAAATCTACTCTTGCATTGAATTCCAATTACATATCACAACTCATGCCAAAACAAATTGACCCTAAAGGAACTTGTTTGTTTGCAGTATTAGCACAATTCTCTATTCCTTCAAGTTCTCTGTTCAAAAAGCAATATTTGATGAGTTCGTCCTTTACTCATTCCTTCTCAGTTTCGTCCATAAGATTTCTCTGTTTTACCTGCTTATTTAGTTGATGGTTGACGAAGTCCAGTTTAAAGAGCATCATCATGTGAATTTTCACTTGACTTTATGGCTGCTACGCACTCTATTTATACGCAATTATTATTTGCAGAGATGTGGGCTTCGAAAGCTGATCTATCTCGTTGAAGGTGATCTGAGTACACTGGAATCTGCTGAAAGCATTAAAACAGCGTATATAATCCGTTTTATTCTGGTTCTTTATTGATATGCTTTCATGCCATCAATATTTGCCTCTATTTCCATTATTTATCTTCTTTTTAGCTGTCTGAAACCGTGGTTATAACTATCAGGATGCTGATACAATCAGAAACTTGTCCATCTAAAAACTAATGTTGTTTGATCTTCTCATGTTTTTCAATAGAACTTCTATAATTGGAGCATAATTAAAACGTGGGTACAGCCTTTTATAAATGCTTGCAATGAATTTCTCATCTTTTCTTTATGTTTTACTTAATGAACTTCTTTTCAAGAGCTAAGTTTTCTTGTTTCTTAGTTAAAGATGGATGCATCAATAAAAGATAGAAATGCTACATTGTGAAATTGTTAGGTGAGATAAAAATAATATTGAAAAATATAATTAATAAATCAATGAGCTTTATTACATACTGATTGAAAAAGTCATGTTAACTTTGAGCAAGATGCATATAAGTAAAATTTTAGGCTCAAATGAGATACTTATTGAGATTTTGGAGGTTTATGAGATATTGAAGGGTTTGGTTATCAAATAAATTCATTGAAATTTGAAGACTAAGAGAATGCTAAGTCAATGGTTAACAGGCCTTTTAGCACCAATATTTTAGAACCAATGAGATGCTCTAAATTAAAGAAATTAGTAAATGTAGAAGAATTAAACTTATGAATTATACATTGAAAGAGGGTAATTGAACATTATCTTAAAAGAATTATATAAGATTTGAAGAATCAATTTGGTTCATGCTATTAAGAATTATATGAAGTTTTTTCTTTGTTAAGCCAATTAATGACAATGTTTAAAAAAGTAGAGAAATGATCTCTATATAATTTTTGTTGATCACGGAAAACATATAATTGAGTACAATGTGAATTATTTTGATGCACATTAAAGAAGTAATGCATGTCAAAATTTTTTTGTAGTTATTAAAGATATTCTAGATGGAGCATTGACTCATATTAGTAGTTGTGGAGCAAACAATCTCAATTCTAGTAGGATTATATCAAAGGTCAATTGAGTTCTTTTTTTTGGGTTAATTATGAAGATGCATATGAAAGATATTCAAAGTGTGGCGCATTGATGTGCTTGTCACATATGACAACTTTAATTGATGCAACATCTACTAAAATAAGCAAAATGTAAGAATAATGGAAAAAATATTTTGAATACAATGGGCTTAGAATTAGTAGAACAAAGATGGAGCATATGATTTGTTATATGATTTTAGTGAATATTATTAGAAGATAAATTAATAGTTTGTTCTGATATGTCTATAAGCATCTTAGATGTTATATATATACATACATTAAAATAAAGAAGTGTGTTAGAAGTATTATATGATAAAAAGCTATTATAGAGTTTTAAAGGTAAATTTTATAAACTACAATGAGAATGAAAAGAGTTATTGATAATTGAGAATGTTAAGATGGATGTGTGGCAAAATTAGAAAGAATAAATATATAATTATTATATCAAAGGAATTACTCGAGTGATATCTATTAGAGACAAGGCTGCTTAAGATAATTTGGATGGTTTGAATATATATAATAAATGGTAAAAAATGCATTATAAAGGGATAATAAAATTTGTGCAAAATTAGGAAAGAAAATGAAATATCTAAGATATCATTCCAAAATTGGCTAGCCATGATTGGCTGGTCAAGCCATGAAGAACTTATATCACATGGCTTGTTCAACTTGGCGGGATAAGTCCATTTGAACATTCAAGGGAAGCTTGTTGGAATCTAGGGGAAAATCGTTCTGTACTGCGAAGTGTTGACCACTAACCACCTACCCACGTCGCTCATAACCAAACGGACGCCCCCTTTCTTTTTCACAAAATCTCATGCAAGGAACCGAACTCAAGGATGCTCGACTCTCTCGTTTTCCCTCAATCACACGCAGAACATTGCTCGTTGCTCTCTCGTGTTCATTTGATGCCGCACGCAGGAAGCCTGCTCGCTTCCCCTCGTCTCCCTCAACTGCACGCATGAATGACTCATCCATAATAATAGCCCTCGTATGACCTTGCCGACCCTATCGTCCCGATCCCAACTCGACCTCCCTTTCTCGTTTGCTCTTGGATGCACGCAGAAGCTGCATTCGCCGGTCTTCTCTCTCTTTTGTTCACTCGATCCCACATGTTGGATCCAAGGCAACCAATCCCCTCTCTCTCATCTTTTTGTTCCGCACACCAAGGGCCGAAGCCCGCTCTACCTCCGATCCGCCTGCTTGACCCGACCTTCCCTTATCCAATTCTAATGCCACCAACCTAATCAACCTCTTACACCCGTCTTCCCCAGCCAGTCTCTTATCTTATTATTATTATTATTATTATTATTATTATTTAAAAAAATTATTCTCACTGACACTATTGTCGTCGTCATCATCGCTCACCATGCACAGAGGTATACATTTCTTTCTGGCTTGCTTAGGCAACATATATTAAAGACTCGTGTCTGCTATATCTTTGATCTAGCCGGGAGAAAGGAACAAGAACACATGAAAACCAGCATTCGTTGTATTTTGATCCGGTTAGGAGAAATAAATTATACAAAAATTTCACGCTGTCGTATCTTTGATTCTGTCGCGAAGAACAAAAGGCAAGTGATTACTCGACACCTCCTACATGGGGAGTGGGACGTCGGGAGGTTGTTGAATATTCAAATGACAAAGGACCCACGATTAATTAAAAGAAAGAATAAAAAATTCATATACATCTAATTTAACATTTTAATCAAATGACAATATTTCTTTCCAAATGATTGCTCGCTATCTATGGTTTTGGAGATTTAAATTGGATGATTTATATAAACATAGTTATGAGCTACACAAAATAACATCCAACAAGCTAGAAAAATAGAACTAAACAAGAAATTTTGTTTTGAGTTATAATATTTATAGAAAGGGGTGATAAATTGAATATTAATTTTGAAGTTAAGAAGGGATTTGAAGTCATTTAATTCTATAATAAATGGTTGCATATTTTTCTAAAAAAGCTATTTTTTTACACAAATCATCAAATTCAAATGTTTTAAAGTAATTCATTTATCTCACAAAGTAACTTCCAAACCCAAAATATTACACTTTGAAATACAATGTGTAAAGTCTATCATGCAAGAACAATATACAAAGTGTATTATGCAATAATAATGTAAAATGCAATATGTCGAAATAATGTACAAAATGCATCATATAGGTGTATCATACATGTATATTAATGAATATACATAATGCATTATATAAAGTGCAAAAGCAGCATGCATGTGTACTAAACAGTGTGTGAAATACATTACAAAAGAATGATGTGTAAACGCATCATGCGAGAACAATATACAAATTGCATTATGCGAGTACGAATGTATTCTAAAAGTGCATTGATAGGAATGCAAATGTAGTTTGCATAGGAAAATGAAAATAGATTATGCAAGTGCAACATGCATTATATACATGTATTGTAGTACAAATTGCATTATGCAGATATGCATGAGCATTAAATGATGTGTTAAATTTGTTATGCAAATAAACCACAGAACTCTGTATGTGTTTCGATCTTTATATTAAACTCCTAAATGCAAGATTTGAGAATGCTTTGCAGATTCGCTAGAAGTGTTCAAACACCCCCACAATAGCTTTGATCTTTACGCTAAAATATATTCCGCATGCGCTCCAATATTTATGTGAAGCTCTTAAATGTTGGATTTGAGAATGCTTTGTGGATTCGCTAAAAGTGTTCAAACACTCCTATTATAGCTAGGTGTGTCAATATTTGACACGACACAAAAACCCGACTCGAACCCGACCCGGAAATTTCGAGTTTGACTCGACCCGATTTCAAAACGGGTTGAATTCGGGTTCCCAAAATCGACCAGTTTGAAAAACGAGTAGGGTTCGGGTTGACCCGGCGGGTTGCCTGGTCAACCCGAAAACCTATTTAAAACGAGCTAATCGCGCCCTGCCCGCACTGCCCGCGAATTTGCGAGTTGCCCGCGTGTCGCTGCTCGCTTTGCCCGCGTGTCGCCGCTCGCTCTGCCCGCGAGCCGTTGCAAAGCCTGCCCCATCGCCGCGTGTCGCCGCTCTACCCGCGAAGCGTCGCCGCCCGCAAAGTGTCGCCGCGTGTCGCAGCTCGCTCTGCCCGCGAGCCGTTGCGAAGCCTGCCCTGTCGCCACGTGTCGCTGCTGCCTGCCCCGCTGCCGCGTGTTGCCGCTGCGGCGCTGCCTGCCCCGCTGTCGCACGTCGCGAGCGGAAAATCGACAGAAGCACCATTACGATCTTGGCACCGAGGAGCCAAATAGTGCTATTTCAGAGGGAAGCACTTAAGGAGAAGAGCACTGGAGTTTATTCTGGAGGCAATTTCAAGCGCCTCACAGAAGCAGAAGTACATGATAGGCGGGCGAAAGGGGGGCTATGTTTTAGGTGCGATGAGATATTTACACCTGAGCATAGTTGCAAGAATCGAGCCCTTCAAATCTTGATGGTTTGTGAGGGGGGAGAAGAGAGTGGGGACGAGCAACAACTATGTTGTTTGGGAGAGTCGATCTACCTCTTTAGTTGTAGATCACTTGTATCTTTTATTTTTTGTTGTGTTATTAATAACAATCGGCCACTATTCTCCCTAAATTTGCTGTTTTCGGCTTGTTTTCTGTGGATTTCATAAATTGAAATTAATGCCAATGCGTATCAAATTGGTCTTAGAGCCGCATTCTGGACCAAGATCTCAAGTTCTCCTCTGCTGAATTCTACTGCATATCTCCTCCCTATTGGCTGATTTTTGTTATTTAAAGACTGTGTTGAAACCTAGATCCATAAATAGTAACAAAGAAGGAGGTTTTGGAAGGAGAGATTGAACAATTCAGGGCCGAGATGGAGGAAAAATGTTTCGGGATATATGGGAGGTTCACAACATTGGAAGGGAGATTATCATCCATGGAAAATCGAATGGAGGATCAATTCGAGAGCATGGAAGGCATGATAAAAAAGTTAATCGAGATGCAATCAAAGGCTTCGCCAACAACTCCTAGAGCTGATTGAAAGGGAAAAAATGTTCCGGAGGATGATGATGAAGTGGATAGCGTTTTTCCTCAAGAACTACCACGGGGAAACCCAAGGGGAGGTGCATCATGGTATCCAGAAGAAAGGGCCCTGAGAAGAGGGGAGACCTATCCCTTTTGGAGACCACCTGGGCAGGAAGAAAGATGGACTGGAGAAAGCCATGGTTGGGCCGAACCATGGGGTCCAAATTTCTAAGAGAAGAAGGGAGAGAATCACACCACCACTATACGGGAGGAATCAACGGAGGGAGAAATCATTGGGGGATGGATGCAAGATCAAGGAAGTTAAAGATGATAGTCTTTGAAGGGGAAGATGCTCAGAGTTGGGTGTATCGGGTGGAGCGTTACTTTGCCATCTAGGACTGTCAAAATCGGGTCAAGGGTCGGGTTCGGGTCCAACCCGGAACTACCTGACACAAGTTGACCAGACCCGTTTTTGCAAACGAGTCACTTTTTTGAACCCGAACCCGACCCGCTTTTGACTCGGGTCAATCTGACACGACCCGCCAACCCGGGTCACGGGCTTGTCTTCAACTTTTGCCGACGGTGGGCTGGAGCGGAGGCGGCAGAGGCTTGCAAGAAGAGTGGCGACAGTCGGTTCACCATCAACGGCTTCCGTTACTTAAACTTGGTTCTGATCTCCAACGTTGCTGGCTCCTGCAATATTGTGAAAGGGCGTGAAGGGATCTTGCACGGACTGGATGACAATGTCGCGCAACTGGGGCCAGAATTGGAAATTTAATGCCGATCTGGTTGGCCAATCTCTTTTCTTCCTTGTCACCGGCAGCGATCACCGGACCTCCACCTCCTGGAACTTGACGCGGACGGCTGACACGACGTGGATGGCTGACACGGACAGTGGACTGCACGCAGACAGATGATAGACATGAACGGCTGATGTTTCCGGGTCATTTTCGGGTTTCCGAGTCAATCCGAACCTGACTCGTTTCACAAACGAGTTGACCCTAACCCAGAATTTTTGGGTCGGGTTTGAGTCGATTTTTCGATCATGTCAAATATTGAGACCCCTATTGCCATCAATGGTCTGATGGAGGGGGAAAAGTTCATGACGACAGGACTATGTTTAGAAGTAAAAGCCTTAGCTTGGTTTCAGTGGAGAGAAGCTAGATATCCGATCTATTCCTCAGGAGAATTTAAGGATTTTTTGTTGGAACATTTCTGAGTCATTTGGGAAGGGGACCTCCACGAGCAGTTCTATACCTTGACTCAAGAGGTGATCATCATGGAGTATCGGGAAAAGTTCGAGCTGCTGTCAGGTAGGTTGAGGGAAATTTCTAAGGAAGGGTTGAAATGGAATTTTATGAAGGGTCTTAAGGAAGACATCCGAGTTGAGCTCAGGTTGCTGAGACCTAGAGGGCTGAGGGTGACAATGGAGCTAGCACAAAGGGTGAAGGAGAAACATCAGAGAGAGAAGACCAGCCGAAACAATCATATAGGAGGGGCTTACAGGAACACCTCTACGACCTTGGCACCGAGGACCCATATGATGTTATTTAGAGGGAAGCACCTAAGGAGAAGAGCACTGGAGTTCATTTTGGAGGCAAATTCAGGCGCCTCACAAAAGCAGAAGTGCATGATAGGCAGGCGAAAGGGCTATGCTTCAGGTGCGTTGAGATATTTACGCCCGGGCATAGGTGCAAGAATCGAGCCCTTCATGTCTTGATGGTTTGTGAAGGGGGAGAAGAGAGCGGGGATGAGTAGGAGGATGTCTTGGAGGAGACATAGTAGTTGCATTTGGATATGGCAGATGTGTCATTGAACTCTGTGTTGGGATTTACCCCAAATCACACCATGAAAGTAGGGGGTAAATTGGAGAGCAGAAGGCAAGGAAATTCCAGTGGAGGCCCAACACATTCTGCAACAATATCAATATGTATTTCTGCCATCGGTTGGGTTACCATTGTCTCGAGAGCACGAGCATACCATCAATTTGAAAGAAGGGACTTCTCCCATCACTGTCAGACTATACCGTTACCCCACAGATTCAGAAAGATGAGATAGAGATGTTGATCAGGGAGATGATGGAAACAGATATCATCAGACTTAGTGTGAGTTCTTTCTCTAGCTCAGTACTGTTGGTGAAAAAGAAGAATGGTAGTTGGAGGTTCTGTGTAGATTACAGGGCTTTGAATTAGGAAATGGTGCTAGATACGTTTCCCATTCTTGTGATAGGCGAACTCTTGATGAGTTATTTGGAGCTGTGATCTTCTCCAAAATTAATTTGAAGTCGATATACCATTAAATCAGGATGAAGACAACAGATGCTCATAAGACGGCCTTTAGGATACATGAAGGGCACTATGAGTTTCCGGTG
Organism: Dendrobium chrysotoxum; assembly: GCA_019925795.1. Classification (NCBI taxonomy): domain Eukaryota; kingdom Viridiplantae; phylum Streptophyta; class Magnoliopsida; order Asparagales; family Orchidaceae; genus Dendrobium; species Dendrobium chrysotoxum. The sequence continues at coordinate 75,364,158 of CM034302.1, read as the reverse complement.
ATGCCCTTTGGCCTCACCAATGCCCCTGCCACCTTCCAATCACTTATAAACTGAGTGTTCCAGCCACATCTCCGAAGGTTTGTCTTGGTATTTTTTGATGACATTCTAATATACAGCAAGACAGAGGCAGAACACTGGGAGCACTTGAAGATAGTAATGAAGACCTTGAGGGAGTATCGGTTGTTTGCCAACTGGAAAAAGTGCCCATGTAGGCAATCACAGGTGGAGTATTTAGGGTATGTGGTATCCAGAGTGGGGTTGTCACTTGGCCAGTCCAAGATTTAGGCATGGAGGATTGGCCTTTTCCTAAGAATTTGAGGGAGTTTCAGGGGTTCTTAGGGCTCACCGGTTACTATCGAAAATTTATGAAGGGATACGATACCCTAGCAAAACCTCTGACATAGCAATTGAAGAAGGATAACTTCAAGTAGGGGGAGGAAGCAATTCGAGCATTCCAGGAGCTGAAGATAGTTATGACCAATGCACTTGTACTGGCGCTCCTAGATTTTAGGAAACCATTTGTGATAGAGACAGATGCATCGGGTTATGAGTTAGGAGCAGTACTCATGCAAGACCAAAGACCTATTGCATATTTCAGCCAAGTCCTCACAGCCACGGCAAGGCTCAAGTCAGCTTATGAACGGGAACTGATGAAGATTATCTTGGTAATTTAGAGGTGGCGACCCTATCTGCTGGGGAGACATTTTATAGTTAGTACATACCAGAGGAGTCTGAAGTATTTGTTGGAGCAGCGGATGGTCATGAAGGAGCACTAGAGATGGCTATCCAAATTGCTTGGATATGACTTTGAGATCAGTATAATAAAGGAACATACGTCTTGTCCAAGATGGCTGAGGAGCCACAGTTAGCAGCCTTGTTAGTACCAATGATCTTAGACTGGGAAGCATTGAGGAAGGAGAGCGAGCATGATGAAGGATTGAGAAAGATCAGGGAAGACTTGTTGAAAGACTTGAATAGTCTCAACGGTTATGCTCTGAAGGGGACCAGTTACTCCACTAAGGGAGGTTTGTAATCCCACGGTCCTAAAGTTATATTCCATGCTGTTGTATGAATTTGATGGAAGTGCGATAGGGGGACATTCAGAAGTCCAGAGGACATGCTGTCGACTATCTACTGAGCTATATTGGGTGGGAATGCACCGGGATGTGGAAGACATGATAGCAAGGTGCGATGTGTCAGACAGAAGTACCTTACTATGGCATCAGGAGGGTTATTGCAACTTTTGGCTTTACTTGAAAGGGTCTAGGAGGAAGTGACCATGAACTTCATTGAGGGATTACCACGTTCGGAGGGATATTCAGTAATACTGGTGCTAATAGACCGACTGAGCAAGTATGCTCATTTTATTCCACTGAAACATCCCTACACCGCTATATCAGTCGCCACAGTCTTTATCTGGGAGATAGTGTGCTTACATGGCATTCTAAAATTTATAGTATCAGACTTAGACAAGGTATTTCTCAGTCTTTTTTGGATGGAGCTATTCAAAATGCAGGGGATGGTCTTAAAAAGGGGCACAACATATCATCCACAGATAGACGGTCGGACGGAAGTAGTCAATAGGAGCGTGGAGACATACTTGTGTTGTTTCATATCTGACACACCAAAATTATGGGCCAAGTGCTTGATATGGACAGAGTACTGGTACAATACATCCTTCCACACAACCACATAGACGACCCCCTTCAGAATCCTTTATGGGAGGGACCCACCTCATCTGATACACTACGGGTAGGGCACTACACCAATATCTAGTGTAGATCAAAACTTGGAGGAGAGGGATAAAATATTAGCAGAACTCAAAGGGCATCTGTTGAGGGCTCACCAACTTATGAAGAAGAAGGTAGATGAACACAAATAAGAAGTACAGTTCTAGCCTAGGGATAAAGTTTATCTAAAAAGACCATATAAGCAAAAGATATTGGCCAAGAGGAGGAATGAGAAGTTATCCCTACGTTATTTTGGACCCTATGAGGTGATGGAGAGTATCGGGGCAGTAACCTATCGTCTGGGGTTACTATGAGCATAAGCCATCATCTAATATTCCATGCATCACAACTGAAGCGCACTATCTGAGATCACACACCCTCTTCCTCTCTACCGATGACTTTAACTGAGGACATGGAAGTGATTTTGGAACCTATGGAGATCAATGGAGCACTACAAGGAACAATAAGAGCAAAAGAGGTCCTTGTTCGATGGAAGGATTTTGCTTGACTATGAAGCTATATGGGAACCCTATGAGACGATCAGGAAATAGCTTCCATCATTCCACCTTGAGGACAAGGTACAATTCGAGGAGGGGAGTATTGATATGGTAGCAGAGGAGACGAACCAGAGAGGGGCGGTCCAGGCAAGATCCAAGGGGGAAATTTTAGTCCCCCTTATGGGGCCCAATAAAGAAATAATTTATTATGTTAGGAGAGGAATTAAAGGGAGGATAAATTAGAAAAGATTTCCTAATTGAATTTAAGAGGGAAAGATTTTCTAATTTAATTTAAATCAAAGAGGGAAAGATTTCCTAATTGAATTCAAATTAAAGGGAGAAATTATTAAGGAAATAAATATGTTTCGGAGGGAATTTGAGAGCTTTTTTAAGGAAGGGTCTAGGATTATTTTTCTTCATGCATGTCTTGAGTTTGTTGAAGTTTCTGTAGTTTTTTTTTGTGAGGACTTCCTAGCGGCGACTAGGTTGTTTGGGGGAGCCGATCTACCTCTCTAATTATAAATCGCTTGTATATTTTGTTTCTTGTTGTGTTATTAATAAAAATTAGCCACTATTCCCCCTAAATCTGTTGTTTTCGTCTTGTTTTCTGTGGATTTCCTGTTGTGGTTTGTTGAAATTGACGCCAAGGCGTATCAAATTCATTCTCAATTGATTTCTCGCCAGTTGAGACGTGGCATGTGCCTTCTGATTGGGTGGTTTTGTTGCAAAATGACATCATTATATTACAGTTATGTCCAAAGCCCGTATGTTCCCTAATGGTTAAAAAACACCCGAGTAATGAATTATATGATGCGCTCGATAAGGTATAAAACCCTCTGTTAGCTAAGGATGACTTAAATTTACCATCTTAGATAAACATCCACTCCAAGTCTACAAGGTATTATTGGACGAAACAACCCATGGCTGCCGACAAGTTTCCTTTTGTCAGGTGGGGCCCACTAACTCTAACTAAGTAGACCATGGACCATGACAATTCGGGATGATGGAACTATGAGATTTTGATCAAGACCGTCATCATTCCCCTATCACCCGCTTTAAGTATGTGATGATACATTTCAAGTCATAAACTATAAAATTCAAAACTAAATTCAAATCCTAAAATTATTGCTATTATATGTTAGGTAATTATTACGACCTATGTAACGACTAGCCTAAATCAAAAGTTCTCTTGTTATCAGGAGAGGTAATTAACCATAGGAGCTTACGCCTATAGGAAGCCATAACTCAAATCATAAAGTTCTCGCAAAATAAGGGTGAAATCTCTAGATAGTGTCTTATCCAAAACCTACTTTTCCTTCTAAAAATTTACATCGGAACTTGTTAAAGCTCTCCTCGTTAAAAAAGAAACGGAGAGAGACCGGGGCGTGAATTTTCGGAGTCTTTTATAGTACGGTTGAGAGAGAACTTTTTGTTGATAAGGCCAAAAGAGTTTAAGTATCATTACAGACTATGGCTCAGTGGCCAACTAGGCATAACATCACAAGAAATATTTGCGGACCAATTGTTTAGGGGTAGTAGGCCTCCCTAGTATCTCCACCTAGCTTGCCCAAAATTGGCCGATTACTTGGTGGTAAAAAGAATATTGCGGAATGAGACATACTCAGTGGAAAATGATTAATGCATTTTTAGTATAACAATGAGAAAACTATAGTTGGCTGAACGTTTGCTGCAAGAAACTTACGACTTTTGCTTGGATCCATCAAGGATTTAGTTGGCTTACTAGTAAGTCTTGTTCTCCATTCTAGCTGAAATAGTTAGGAACACTTGCATTCATATGCTTAGTCATCTAGTGATATTATTGGTTCCATTATTATTTGACGGGGTCGTTGTTTAGAGATCATACTTCATTTGACATAATTCACATTAGAGATCACATAGCTCCAATCATCACAAGTTTATTGCCCATAAGTCTACTAGTCCCTTGGAGCTGGAGATCACACGACATTCTCTGATCTCCCACTTCAATGGCTTAACATTTAATATCCTCATTCATCCATTATCATCATACTAGTTCATTAATGTACTCACGAGTATGAGAATAGTGCCATCATTCATTTCCTCTTTGCATCATCACGCAGAAAAGAACTATGAAATCCATATAAAAACATGCATGGAACACAATACCAAGAATGGGTGAAGATCCCCCACCTGAAGTTATCACAAAATTTTGATGCTGATTGCCTTCCTCGAACTGTCAATTGTATGGTCGGCTGTAGGTCTCCTTACTTGTCAACAAGCTATTGCTTGCATACATCTTTCTTCTGCAAGGTCTAGTCAATGAAATAGTAACTTTTAACTTCTAGGGCACTTAGGTTTAAATAGGAGAGATAAGTTAGAAATCAAGGGCCAATTGGCCATTTGATTGGCATTTGTATGGGATGTTGAGACATGGAGACAACTTTTTGGTGTTTAGAAAACGTTTTGGCACCATAGGTGTTACTTTTTTAACAACAAGAGGCAATTTTTGATTCAGAAGTAGGTTAAGAGAGGACTATAAAAATTTCCCATACAACTATTGAAAGGTTCTGACAAAACCACTGTTGTAGGCTTGTTTGGCTTGCCTGGACCTCACCATATTGGTTCAATTATGCCCTAATCATCCCATTGCTTGCCCAGTCGGCCAAACCAAGTTTGAGAGGTCTTGCTTGTCCAGGAAGTCCAGTTGGCCGATTACAACTTAGCTGATTCAGTGTCTTACTATTCGACATAGCTGGCCCTCACAACACAACTTGTCACTCACAAGCGGATTCCTACCCACTTCGCTGCCTATTTTTCCCAATCAGCTTTACATGTTGCTTGGCTAACCAACAAGACCAATCAATCCCGTACACAATTTCTTTTAGCCAACATGGATTCATGTTAGCAATCAACAAAATCATGTTTGCCAGCTCCAATCTTGGTTGACCAACACCACTGTTGGTTTATTGACATCAATCAAGGCCAACCCCAAAACAAATTGGCAGGGCCTAGTTGCTTGGCCTCTTGACCAACCTATGTTCATCAAATTTTTGGGCTGATTGGCCTAATTCACTGATTGCAAGAAAATTTTAACTATTGAATTTCTGGGTTGTTGCATAAGGTAACATGAATGGAAAATATTCAAAATGATTTATGTAGAATAAAATTTTCATTTCAGGTAGTCTTCATTAGAAATGAATGAAAAAATGAGGATTCGTAAAGCGACCTCAAATATTTGGGATGAAACTATAATGATTATTGCTTTTAATGGTGTGCTTATAATTTCTATATTGATTAAAATAATACTCAAACTTTTCTCTATTTTCCATTCAATTTGTTTGGGCTTATTTATTCTTTCCTCTTGTACAGAACCTCTGTTCTAAAGAACCCCTAGAGGAGACTGCCTGGCATTAACTTGCTTGAACATTTTTTTACGCATGCTTTGCAGCCAATCTTAGCTTAGCAATGGTCCAAGAATTTTCATAAGAATTCTTGTTGAACATGTTCATTTCGCATATATTCCTTTTTGGTTAATTGGTTAATTGGTCAGCATGCATACGATTGAGCTATTTTGAATTATCAGACTCGTGGACATCCTAGAAAACTCATTTATTTCACCAATCTAACCTTCGTATGCCATTGAACCTAGACTAGATATCTGTTGTTTCCAAGTTTCGTAAAATGGCATGGCTATGAATAAAGTTTTGATAAATCCTAGACTATTTGGTCACGTGCAATGATAGGAAATTTACTGGTGAGTATATCATTATGTTGTGCAATCGTGTTATAGTACATTACTTGATATGGATAGCCATGGAAGTTACAGATTTTTAAGATGCAATTGGAAAAACTTTGGGCCATTCACTTTTGAAGGAACGATAAACATATTTCCACCAGATCCTCTCCCCTCCGACGCTGGTGGTGAAAAACTGTCAGAAATTTTTTTTGTGGTTTTTGGCTTATCTTAATGGGCAAATATCCAATGTTCATTGAATAAACCGCTGTAGAAATTTATGATTTATGATTATAGATTCAAATCTGGGGGTTTCAACATGAATGCTAGCATTTGGCTTGTCCCCATCGTCAGTTTCAGGCAAGTTTCATGGTTGTGGTCTTGATTATCATGCTCTTAAAAGTTAAAAGTAGTAGGAGAAGATTTTGACTTCTTAGAGATGAAATAAACTTACATTTCGGGTTCATTTAGCAGAACTTGCTTAAATCTTTTGGTCAGTTTTTATCTGGTGAAGCTTTTATTCGAAACATGATAACTCTGGTCATCATTGTAAAAAGTTGCCTCAAACTTGTTATAAATGTGCGTTTGAGAGCTCTGTCACTAAGCAGGTTTGGCCAAGTAAAACTTGGCTCGCATAGCTTTTTCATTTGACAGTTGAGCTACTTTGAAAAATCGTATATACCAATTTCCAAACAACAAAATATCAATTTATGCGGTTTAAAAGGCTTCTCTAACAAACTGTGTGATGTAGAACTAGATGTGTATGTAAATATCCAATGTTGAAATTAAACGCCTTAGATTAGAGCAACAATAATTATTATAACTTTTAGCAAATTAAACGGAGATTAAATACAATAAGAGGGATGATGTAGCTTAGGCCAAATTATACGATAATCATTTAGGATCATAGCATTAACCAATTCAATCAAGCTTAGCATAACTTGAGGGATTTTCAAAGAAAATTCCTCAATTAATATTTAGACTAGTCACTAGTTGGGTCCACTCACTCACACTCTTAATAAGTTGGCTTGCGGAGAAAGTTTACACAATCTTTATGATGCCACAATTGAAGGGGATTTAAAAGGTACAAGGAAGGGAAAGAGTTTACCAACAAGGAAGAAGATTCAAAGCTTTGGCGTAGTCGTTTGGTTGCTTATGCGGAGAAATGGCTACACAACCATTCCCACATGCTTTAGGCAGCAGTACAACAATTTTGGATGTTTGGATGATGATCAAACAGTTCCCGGAAGTCGGGACAGCGAACTAGACAAGCTCTGGACAGTGGGACAGCAAGCTGTCACGTGTTTGAAGCTCTGGACAGCGAGCTGGAAGGTCTTGGACAGCAAGGCAACAAACTATTGCGTGCAGGAAATTCTGGACAGCAACTATGATGATTTCCGGATGCAGGACAACAATCTTGGTGAAGGAGAAAACTTGTAATAATCGATGTATAGGTGGGAGGGAGGTTAGAGAGGCTAATTCAAAGTGGAGGGATCGAGATAGGGGCCGGCCATAGAGGAGGGAAAGAGAGGATTTAGTTGTAAAACTTGTATTTGAATCAAGGAGGAAAAAATCTAAAATTAAATTCAGATTTAAGGGAGAAGATAATTAGGGAACTTGATTTTAATTTCCCTAAAATGAAAGAGAGAAAGAGGGAACAAGGGGGAGGGGTCGGCCAAAGGGGGGGGGGGGGAGGGAAGGTGTCCACATACGATGAATGTGGATTTAAAATCAAATTTTAATTAATTTCAGATTCGCAAGAATTGGGGAGCTTTCCTAAAATAGGTTTATATCAATTAGGAACGGTTTGAAATTCAAATTCATTTGAATGTGAATTAGAGACCTTCCAAATTAATATTGTGATAAATTAGGAAAGTAGTAAATTTGGGTAACTGTGGGATCTCGTGATGGGGGAAATGGTGGCCGACGGCTAGGGTTTAGAGGTGGAGGCCGGCGGCTAGGGTAGGGAGGAAGAGGCCAACGATTATGGGATAGGATGGATGGGGGAGGTGCTCGGGTATGGTGGTGGGGCTGATTTTGGGTGGAGTTGGGGTGAGGGTGGCGGCTTAAAGGAGGAAGGGGAGGGCCAGTTAGAGAAGAGGAGGAAGAAGATGGTGGAGGAAGAAGGCCACGAGCCCGGACGCTTCCTGCGGCTGGTGGGTATTCTGTTGCCCTCACTTAGGGAGTTTAACTCTCACATAAGCTCACAAGCTCTCCAAGAACACAAGTGGAAAAAGAAATCTCATAATAATCATCATCCCCTCTCAAGAAGAGAAAAGGGGTTTAAATAGCCAAGTACAATAGCAAACATCAAAAGACAAAAGTGCCCCTTAGGGGTCACAAGAACTTACTCCCTCAAGTGAGGGTAAAATTGGAAACAATACAATAATAAATAAAAATGCAAATAATAACTCAAATAAATGGATGCAATCGTGGCCGTCGATCTCCAGCCCCGTCTCTGATAAACCCTCCATTGTCGGATGTCCTCATCACTTTGGTGTTGTTTTTTATAGAACAAAAATGCACCTTAAAGGACCAACGTGACTTAAACATTTATGTTTATTTCCCAAAGGATCTCTTGGTATCTTGATTTATCATAAAGCTGGGATCCTGGTTCCGAGCTATTAGCAATCCCTGTCAAGTAATCTGCAGAAAAGCCAAACTTTCGCCTGAGTTAGTAAATAGATAATGGCTATTTTTTATACATAAGATTTACTTTTGTATATATTTACGTATCAGACATCTTGGGATTGCTGTGGACTTCGAGTATACCTGAAAACCAAAATTCTTTAAGCATATGTCTCCAATCAGGGCTACGAGTTAAACCTAAAATTATCCCTAGGAACCTCACGAAAAGACACTAATCTTGTTTGGTTCTTTATTCATTTCTTTTTTTGTGTGCTAGAGTTATAATATTTAGCCTTCCTCTTCTATTGATCTTTTATTATTTATTTACCTTTTTATCTCTTAATGCGGTGGCCGTCTCTCTTTGCAACTCCTTGCCTGCATGAAGTATTCATCTTTACATTTAGTTCCTTATTTACAGCTGTTTCACAACAGAAATTTTAGAAGGATTTGATGTTCAGAGAACCAGTGGCTTTGCTGACACTGTTAGGAGATACGGATTTCTGTCACTATCAATAAAGAAGTATTACAGTGCACAATTCTCCACTCAGAATGCTAGAAGCCAGGGAGCTTGTCCAATCTTTAATGAATTTGTTAAAAGATGTCAAGACCTTGAGAAGATTACTGTCAGTGATGTATTTTCTCTCCAGCTGATGCAGGTGACTATCCTTTTTTTATTTATGTTATACCGATAGCTTATTAGTTATTAGTGAATTTTTTCAGTATGGTTTCTTTGCTGGTCGCTTTGGTTGCAACTTGTTGAATTTATTTTACTTACAATCACCTGCTTTATAGCATCATCTGCAAAGATGTGATATTTCCTATTTACTTATGGTCTCTTTGGCATCATTAATTGCAGGTTCCCCTAGTAACAGAGGATATTGCTCTAGCTGTTATAGATCTATATCCGACTGTCTTAGCCCTAGCTCGTGCATACTCTTTGCTTGTGGGTACTCTTCCTTGTTGCCTTTGGTCTTGTTTGGTTTTAAGCTGGATTTTTTTTTGCTTGTGCTGGTCACAACCAGCATTTTGTAATCTTATAGTCGTAGTATCATGGAGTATGAATGGTTGTCTACCATAGAGTATTATATTTAAATATATATTTTTGGAAAACGTTTCCAACATTTGTTCATGTTGTTGAAAATCCTCATATTAACTGGTACAGTTATCTAAAACTCTGCTATGTCTGTCCTTCTGAAGGAGGGTGATATCCGTGCCCAGGAAGAAATGTTGAAGAATCAGAACAAAACTATTAGCAGCGGTGCTAGTAAGAACATCTTCAAGCTGATTTGGGGTTCTTGATGCTTTCGATCTGACTTTGGTGGTTGCCATTATCTTCTGGTGGTCTTTGTGCTCGGGAAGAAATTTTAAAGAGTCAAAGTAAAACAATTAGCAGCAACGCTAACAAGAACATCTTCAAGCTGGTTTTGGGGTTATCAAAAGGGCACCATTGCTTGCCATCAGCTTGAGGGTCTGAATGCTAGTATCAAGATCGAACAGGTACCATGTTGAATTGTAAGTTAGTGAATAGTATAAGCACGCCACAAAGAGTAGAGTTTAGCTGTCATTCTGATCATCCTTATGATGTAAACTGTGTACAAACAGAACAAATTCCATGGTTTCATTAATTTTATTAAAAAGGAAAGGAGATTTTCTGTCTTGAACCCTCTTTGTTACTATGCTGAAAAATGCTCCTTTCACGCACACATGTAAATATATTTAAACACCCTCTAAGTCTATGGAAAAGGATCCTCTTCAATTAAATGGTAATTGGGGGGCAAAGTTATTCAAGTCTAGCCTTCCAATTTACTTTGGATGGTTGAGATTACTTTATTCAATGCTAAGGTGGTATTCCTCAGAAGTTGCGTGCTACAACCTAATCTTATTGTGGTAAAGTTAGCAAGGGTATTCTAGAATGTCACCTTTAAGTGTGCACCACAACTTAATTGATTTTGGTGAAAAATAAATAATAATGGGTTAGGATGTCACTCTTAAGTGACACATCACAAGATAACCCATTGTGATGATAAGTATAAATAATAATGGGTTAGGATGTCACTCTTAGGTGACACATCACAAGATGACCCATTGTGATGATAAGTAGGGGTTGACTAAATCTAAGATTAGGTTTGTCATATGGAATTTGAGAACTTTGATTGGGGGAGATAAGAGAATTGGATACCATCATATGAGGAAGACTAAATATTATTGGTTTACAAAAAAGTTGAATGGAGTGGAGTGAAATCAAAGGATATTGGGAATATTATATGCACTTATAAGTTGAAAATGTTAGCAATAAGAATGATATCAGTGAACTATTATTGGCGAGGAAATATAAAATTGTTGAGGTTAATAGTTTAGTAAAAAGGTGATTTATGTTAAGATAATTTTTTGATGCAAAAACTATGATTGTGATTAGTATTTTTTGCTCCTCAAGATGAATTAGATGATAGTTCAAAAAATCAATTTTGTGGAGAGATTGGTGAACTATTACAATATATACTTGTTGAATGAATGATGGCTTTTGGATGTACTTTAAATGGGTATATACGTTATAATAGGATGAGTTATGAGAGGATTCATGATGGTTATTGAATAGGAGATGGAAATGCAATGATATAAACTATACTTGATTTCATAGTAGTCTATGATCTTGCAAAAGTGAACACATATTTTAAGAAATGAAAATATTTGATTACTTATAAGCGTAAAGTCACAAAATCACAATTCGAAATTTTCTTACTTGAAAAGAAAATCTTCCTGCAAAAAAATTAAGGTACTTTCAGTAGAAATTTTAACCATACAATATTAGGGCAGTAGTTAATAGTTTTTTATCATAACATTACATAGAAAATAATAAAAATGAATTATGGCCCTTGGATAAGGTGTTGGAATTTTGAAGGTATGAAATTACTAATATTTCAAGACTTTGTTAAGAGAGGAAATTGAAATTCTATAGTTGTGCCAAACTCGATTTGTGATAAGCTGCATAGCTCCATTAAAAGGATTGTTGTAGAACTTTCCAGAAATATATCATACATTAGTAAGGAGATTTGGTGATGGATAGGGGATGTGCAAAAGGTTATACAGAAAAATAAATGTTCGTTTTAGAAAACCATTCAAATTGAATAATAATTAGATTTATATTTATTACAAAAAAGCTAGGTATCTTGCAAAGACGTTAGAGTAAAGCAAAAACTATGACTTCTGTAGTTCTGTTTGATACTAAGAAAGATGAAAAGGAGAAATTGAGTTTCTTATAAAAGTGGAGTTGCCAAATCACAAATAAATTTTTTTTTTTGTGGAAATACAACTCTTCTTGCAAAGATTGCAAGGTGGTTTCAGATGAAAGTTTGACCGCACTGTGATAGTTGTTGCGTGTTAGAAAATTCTCGGCAATAGAGGTTGAATTTTTACATCTTTGTTTCATGAAGATCCAACACAGAGACCAACAAAAAAGGATAGAGTAAACACTAGAATTTTCAAGTGAAAAATTTGTAAAGAAAAAAAAGAGGTCTGGCCTAGATAAAATGATCCACTATATAGATATGTTAAAAGAGTCCGCCCTCCCTCTCAATTGAAGAAGATGAGATTACTTTGTATTTCTTTAAATGTGATGGAGAATGATAGAGATGTAATAGTTAGATGTGTTATTAGGATGATGATGATCAAATAATGGCAATCAGGCGGCATTGGTTGGGAGATGATTACATGATAAGAATTGAGCAATGACAGTTAAATAATGACAATTAGCTGACAATCATCAAGAGATGGCAGATGCATGATGACAATTGAGCGATGATAGTCAAATAATGACAATCAAACGAAGATAGGGAGATGGAGGTCGAACAATGGTAGTTAGGCGACGACAGTCGGGAGATAGCAGTCGGATTATGATAGTTGAGTTGTGGCAGTCAGACAATGGTAGTCAAGTGACGCTTGTGGCTAGCGATGATCGTCAATGTTGCTCTAGAGTTCTTTAAATCTTCGAACTCTCTCACAACTCAAGTCTTGGTTCTTTTCATATGGAGAATGCGAGCCTATTTATAGTTTTTTTTTTATTTGGGCTTCATCAGATGACTCATATTGAATCATTTGACTGTAGATCATTTATTCAACATTTAAGTACTTTAATGGCCTCAGAATCGAGTGGTATTGGTTTATTGGATTTGTCTAGTCCAGCCGTTTGTTTTGACTATAAGCTTGTAAGATTCGAAGATAATTTGTTCCTCAAATTAATCTCTTAAAGTTTTTAACTATCTGTCAAGTATTTGATTTGAGCTCATTTGGACTTTTGATCGGATCACCTTTGATGATGTTGGGTTTGTGTTGTCAAGAAGCTCAATTTGATTAGAAGTTTGCTGAAATTGGATTGTGGATGATTTTGAATTTAATTATGAAAGTTTCCAATATAAATATTGCATTAAGGTTCGTGTTGATCAAAGTGAATTTTCTTAAGGTATATCAATCGTATGAATTTATATCTTAGTATGAAGAAAATAATAAATGAAAATTATTGCGCTTGAATAGGGTGATGGAATGTGAAAGATTAGAAATTATTAATATTTTAAAATAAATACTTAAGAAACGACAACTGAAATTTTTTAATTCAGTGATGTGGGGTAAAATGTTTAGTTCCATTAGGAGGACTGATGTAGAAGTTTTAGTAAAGTCTAGAAATAAATTATATGTTCGTAGGAGACCTTGGTGGTGGAGAGAGAAGGTACAAATGGTTATTAAGAAAAATATATGCACTTTTGAAAGATAACATCAACGAATATTATTGAGCACTATAGTTATTAGAATAAAATTAAAACTCTTGCAAAGGGGTTAGCGAGTAAAACAAAAACTATAGCTTTTGATGATTAGTATAATAGACTTGGTACTGAGGAAGAGAAAAATGAGATATAAATAAAATAAATATGTAATAGATGCAAGATTTACGGGATTTTGATTAAGTTAACTGCATTAAAAGCGAAAGTAATAGGATCTTGGTTAAAGATTAAGACGCCTAGAAAGGATGAAAATATTATTTTGAGAAATTACTAAATGAGAGCTTTAAGGAGAAAATTATTTTGGAAGAGCATAATGAATAATATAATGAATTATGCTATATATAGATTGATCCCAAAAAAGTTAAAGTGGAGTTAGCTTTTGTTGGGGAAGTAAAATCATGCGGCGAACACAAACAAGTAAGTGAAAATGCAGTGGAAAAGAAAGAACACTAGGATTTAATATGGAAAAACTTGAAACAAAAAAAAAAAAAATCACAACCACATCACACCAAGAAATTTACTATAAAAATTTGGGAGAATTAGTACAATTTTCTCTTCTCTCTCACTCTCTTCTTATTTCCCTTCACCCTTGCACCGTTCTAACTAGAACAAACTAAGAGAAAACATAAAAAAAACTACAAAGGGACGCAATCGTTAATGAAAAGGGAAAAGAAAATTATCAGCCTGTCTCGTAGCCTTGTGACGTCATGTTTAGAACGCCGCGACGTTTAATTCTTTCACCATTCTGCTTGGCAGCGTAACATCATTCCCTGGCAGCTTCGCAATGTCAGGGTTTGGAGCGTCGCATCAGTCTGCTCTTTTTTTGTCTCCAAGGAAACTACATAGCATTTCAATGCTCGTGTATACAACGCCGCATCGTTGTATGATTATAAAATTTTTTTTTGGGTGCAGAGCGTCTGAACCTATGCAGGGTGGAGGACCCCCTTTAACACCCTAACAAGTTCAACTGACTAAATTGAGGTTTGAGGCAATAGTATAACCCAATTGGTCAACACAATCAGATTCCATACAGAACTAACAACTTTGATGAAGTTGTATAAAAGGTAAGGCTTTACACTTATATGCGCAACATATTGAGATTTTGGGAGCTATGAGAGATCATGTAGTAATTTGGTTAATAAAAAAATTCTATAGAATTTTGAAGGCTAAGATATGGCAAATAATTGAAGAAATATTTTGGTCTCAATATTTAAGAACAAATTTAAATTTAAGATTGTACTAAATATTGAGGAATCAAACATTTGAGTCACATAATGAAAGCTATGAGAGAGAATAATTAAAAATTTCATCAATATCTAAGAGCCAATTTGGTTTCATGCGTAGATCTACTATAGAAATAGTTCTTGTGTTAAGATAATCAATGGAGAAGTATGGAGAACAAAAAAAATGTGTTTCATATGATTTTTATTGATCTCGAGAATTTATATGATCGAGTACCATAATAAGTGATTTGGTGTGCTTTAAGAAAGAAAATGGTGTCAAAGAAATGTTGACATTATTAAAGGTATGCATGTTGGAGCATAGACTAGTTAGTTTTGAAGTGTACTAGTTTAAAATTATTATTGGTTTATAGCAAGGACCGCAAGGTTTATATTGATGTAGCCGACCCCACGTAGTGAAATAAAGTCTTGTTGTTGTTTTATCAGGGATTAATTTTGCATTCATATATTTATGGTTATGAAGATACTTATAAAAGACTATTCAAAGTTAGGTGCTTTATTATATGCTTTTTTGCATATGATATAATTCTAATTAGTGAGAATCTGATTTTATGCTGTTTGAATTGGAGGAAAAGTTGGAGTGACATCTAGTAAGGATAAGGTGATTGAAAATAGACTTTAGATGAGTTGGACATATGCAATAAAGGTAGAAAATATGCTTACTAGATGAGTTGATAAAATTAATATCATAACATTATGAAATAAAAAGTGATAAAACTTAAGGTTAAATGGATAAATGTTGTTCAAAACAGTTTTAGAAGAATATATTTAACATCTCAGGCAATTCTTGACGAGAACGAATTTTAAAAGAGGGGTTATAACACTAAATAGTTGGAATAAAGCTATGATGGTGACTGATGAACTCCAGCCATCTAAATTGTTGATTGGCTTACAGGTTCAGATAACTTTTCCCTTCAATTACCATGGTAATTTGAGAGCATCTGAACCCAAAGTTAATATCACGAAAATATGTGATGTAGCTCATGTCTTCATCATGTATCGCTCTACTTTTATATACACAACGCAACATAAGCATATTGTTTTTATGGGTCTGCAAAGCATTGCTCTATTAAAATTCTATCCTATTGTTACCTGAGGACTGACTTTAAGAATGTCCTTGAACATGCGATGGTTCTTTCAGTCTAAAGCTGCTAAAGAAGCTAGAAATATATGTATTTTTGGGCATATTAGGGGATTCGAACGTGAGATCGAACGTGAGATCAGTGGGAGGAATTTCTTCTCTCAACCAATGATCCGCATGAGCGATCCCAAAGCTTGAAATATAGAACTTGCTTGATATTTGACTCAATTTGAAATTGACTCGCATGACTTCAAGTTGATTTGGATGCACAGTTTAGACTTTTAGCCAATTTTCGGTCTTTTTCTACTGTCTCGAACAGTTTGACTCAACTGGAAATCTGTCTGAAAATGATCATATAAATAATATAAATTGAATATGACAATCTGTATGAATAATGCACAGTACAATATTATGTCCATGTATGTAATTAATTCATAATTTTGTGTTAGATGAAATAGTTTTTTTTTTTTAATTTTTGTTGAGCCAAACTTGATTTTACATAAATGATCAATCTGAAGTTTGTGCTATCTTGCAATAATATTGTTTTAAGTATATCTGTACAAAAAAGAGAACTTCCAGCAAAGCTGCTGTTGAACCAGCTAATTTTCTTCAGCTGCTTTGAAAAGCTCCCTCCATTTCTCCTGGTCATTTCCAGGCCCTTCTCCCTGCATTCATTTAACTGAAATTATTTAGCAATACTTGTCTTGGTAAAAAAAACCATTAATACCATCATTATGAACTTTATCACTATCATTTATGATCTGGCTTTTGAATTTAACTCAATGATATGGAATTTATGAATTTGCAGCAGTATGTAACAATTGGTTTATACTGATATGATTCGGTTCTTTGGTTACCAAGTGACAGGTGGAAACATTCAAGTATCTACTGATTGTTGGTGGCAGTGCTTCGGATTCGTTTGGGGCAGCTTTTTTGCTGCTTCTCAAAGCAATTTTTTAGTACTAAAATTTTTGTATTAAAAAATTACTTTTAAGAAAAAAAGAAAGTCGTCCCAAACGGAGCTTTCTCTATGCATACATGATTAACTTCTATAAAAAATTGTTCATAGTTTATGTATTGGAATTTCAATGACAAAGGATTCCTACCTCGATTGAGTTGATCTCATATATTTGCCCCTCAGTAAACTCTATATCCAATGCCTGTATGCAAGCTTCTGCTACTACAAGTCTGCTAACCTCACCAACAAGCTTATCCCCTGAAAAAAAGTGATAAATAATACCAAAGGGAAACATTAACACTTCAAATCAAGAAAAAAAGGTATCTAGGAAATGAACAATGTGGCCTAGTGGTGTAAATGAGTTAAGTCGAGTATTGTCTAACTGAGCTAAATTTGTTTAATTCTTAATAAGCTCGAGCTTGGCTTGTTAAAATTTTTTTAGGCTCAAGCTCGTTTGGAAAGCTCGAACTTGACTTGATTGTTGAGCTTATTATTATTATTATTATTTTTTTGGGAAATTAGGGGCAGTGCTCAAATACACACGCAACACATACGCGAGATTCGAACCTAGGACTTTTTAGTTAGGAGCTAAACTCCCAACTAACAAACCAATGAGCTGTGGTAAGCTTGATTTCTTAATTTTAAATAAAAACTTCAAATTTTTTAAAAATTTTTTATTTTTAGTATAATATTAATTTAAATAGATTAAAATAATTTATATAATTTTAATTTAAATTAATTTTAAATATATTTTAAGTTAATCCATCGGTTCAACGAGCTAAGTCAAGTAACGCTCGAGCTCAAGCTCGCCTAATATACAAGCTCGAGTATAGGCTCGAGCTCGAACTTATGGCTTGATAAGTTCAACTTGTGAACTCATTAACGAGCTGAGCTCGAGCCGGCTCGGCTCATTTACACCCCTAATGTGTCCTTTAGTTCAGCTTCGGTGCGCGGAGGATTTTAAAATTAAAGAATGTAGCATTAACAATCAGAAACATAACATCTATTAAAACTGAAAGGCTGAAATGAATGAATCCCATTATATATTCTTCAAAACATAAACTAATTGCATGATTTAGGTATGATCACCTTTTCCTATAACAACTGCACGACGTTTTCCTGCTGTTGCCTGAAGCAGTGTATTCAGATCATATGAAGTATATGGCCCATCAGTCAATCTTCCAGCTCTGTTCAACAAATTTAATTATCTATAACTAGTTGTTCATATATGTTCTCAGATGTTTCAAAAATGTTGAGAGTATAGCATGAAATAATACGAGAAAAGCTCAGAGCTCCCAACCAACCTGATAATGGTGAAGGGAAGGCCAGAGTTGCGAATGAAATCCTCCCCCATTTTCTTGTACTTGAGGACACCAAAAAGATTCATGATACTGTAAAAAATACAAAGAAGAAAAAGAATAATTAATCTCATTTAGACTTCATTTGGGACAACTTTTTTACTGCTTTCTAAAGCAGTTTTTTAGTAAAAAAAATATCTTGAATTAAAATTTTTTGTACTAAAAAGCTGCATCGAAAACAGTAAGAAAGCTGCCACAAATATAATCTTAATTTAGATCATTTTTCATTCTTTAAAACATAATAGCAATGATTTATTATCATCCTCATCAAACTCCTCATGCATTTTTATCATAATCATACATACCTCCATGGAAGTTCATCGAATTTGGTGACACCAACAGATGAGACAAGAACAATTCTCTTTACTGTCTCAGGCAATGCCGATACGAGATTCCGCACCCCCTCCCAATCTTCAGAAGACAAATCAGTCTTAGATATTCGAGAAATTATTCTATGCGGTCATCGGATCGTCCGGAGGCGAATCAGAATGAGCCACGCCCCCCTGTACACAGTAGTACACAACACCGGTATACAACAAAAAAAGTGACGTGACATGTCCTGATTTGCCTCCGAACACGTCCGATAACCACACAGAATAATTTCTCTAGATATTCAGAGAGATATTATTATTTTGAACGCCTGTAATATATGCCTACCTACTCTTTCAGGTGTATTTTCTCCATTCCATCGCCTGGAAGGAAATGCTGTAGTGCCCGTGCAGCAAATTACATGCGTCACTCCCTAAGAAACAAGTCCTATATTTTGGTTCAATAGATAGGTTATACATTTAACTGTAGCTATATAATCTTGAAGTGAGAATGTTAGGGACAAACCTCAAAAATGGCTGAATCTAAGTCATCAGGATTCCTTGTATCTCCTTTCCATATCTATCAATTATCAAAATATGTAAATTTTCATTGGCAGAGCCAGAAATTTTTTCTATTTGGGCGCGAATTGAGGCTTTGTTTGGAACGACTTTCTTATTGCTTTTCAAAACAGCTTTCTAGTATAAAAATTTTTGTACTAGAAAGCATTAAGAAAGCCGCTCCAAACGAAGCCTAAATTTTTAAATACCCTCTTTTTTTTGTTATCCGGACTTGAGAATGATATTGATAGTTGTAAAAAAATTTGTTTAAATTTGTTATTTTAAAAAGATAAAATATAAGATGATAACAAAATTTATAATTTGTAATTATACCTGCTCTTCATATTCTGAGAGAGTTGATATGATTACTTCATTATCAATATAATCAAATATTTCTTTATTAATATAAGTGAATAAAATAATACTCATTCATTAATCTCTAATTCTATTAAGTAGTCGATTTTTCATGATAGTCATAGTAGAAAAAGCTTTTTGAACTTATATTACATTTATAGTAAAATTTTGATTATAATATTCAAATGTAATTTATTTTTATATAAAAGTAAGTATTAGTCTTTCATAGTAATTATTATATTGGGATTCAATGATAAAGTATCCATTATTTTACTGAAAATTACAGGTATGCCACTGGCCACATTCAATTTTGGTGAATAAATAAATAAAAAATATCATTTTGCAAAAATTTAATATGCACCTTCAAAGAATTCTCATCTTGGAGGCCAAATAAGGATTTTGCTTTTACAGGATCCCTTAACAATAATCTTGCTTTGATATTTCGCTTTAGCAATGATGCCACTATGAGCTGCCCTGAAAAAAAAAAAAAAGAAGGATTGTTAGCCAATGAGATATTATTTATGTTAGCAAGATGATGGATGTTAGCGGGCATTGGCGCCAATCGACAACGGATACTAAATGATGAGAGATGGCTAAAGTCGAGCCACAACGGACATTCAATATTACTGTTGGTTTATGATGGGTGATGATGAATGTTAGGTGTCGAAATTAATTGATATTCCTATGATTAAAAAGCAAGATTAAAATTTAAAATTTAGGCTGTATGAGGCGATCACCGGTGCCAATGGCTATTAGCTAATATTGGAGGTTGAAAATAGGCGATGCATGCCAAAAGTTGAAGGGTTATGAATGTTTGCACAAGCCATTGATGAGCGTTAGATGATGAAAACTATATAATGTTAACATTGATAATTTTGTACTAGGAAGTTAGTTTAAGAAGCAGTCGTCCCAAATGAAGCCTAAGAGGCCGAGTCTTAGTTATTATGGGAAATTTTGGATAGAAATTATGAGTCAATGGAAAATGGTGCCTGGAATGTTCTTCTTTCCAAGAGCTACTCAACACCACAAATGGTTCTTAGTTTCATGCCTTGTAGAGGGCAATGGATTCTAGAAATTTTAACATTCATATTTCCCCCTAAGAACTGCACGAAGTCCAAAACACCTCATCACAATTCAAAGACAGATCTAGACTCCATAGGTAGCCTGGTTGGGCTGTCTCTGGAGCTCACCACCAGTGCAGGTTGTACATGAGGAAGGGGGCCAGTTGCACCCCCTAAGAATTGCCCATGATCCAGATACAAGGAAGCCAGAGCATCTTACTAGCTAATTAATCTATCAAGGGGCTTCCACCCAATGCATCCTTGCCCCTCTATATCTTCTGATATAAACTGTCTTTTCAAATTGATGTGAATCTGAGTGAAAAGAATGGAGAAAAAAACCCTCAAATCAATGGCCACAGAGCTTAGGGTTTTCTCCCAATCTAACCCAAACTTCACTGAGTAACTATTTAAGAAACAGTTCAGTAATACAGTCAGTAACATATTCTTATCATAAAAATCTGCACAAATTTCCAAAATATAACATACATAAAACTGAATATGAGAAGCAGAAGAGACACTAACCTACACCGCCAGTTCCTCCAACAACAAGAACAAGCTTTGAAGAGGAAGGATTGGTTTCGGATATCTCGGTTTCAGCCGATCCATAACTTTGTGTCTGCTCTTCTTTCACTGCACGAGAGACAAAAGCACTTCCGCCATGACTGTAGCTTTGAAGCAGGGGAGAGCTTTGCCCTCCTAGATTTTGTAATGAAATTAGTAAAGGTGAGTTCTTTCTAACAATTCCCACTTGGCTTCTCTCTGAGGAAAGAGAAAGAACTTGGAGAGGATGAGGGAAGAGATTCAGAGCCATTGGATGGGGAAGAAGAAGATGAACAGATAAAATTAGATATCCAATGAATTATTTCAAGGGTACATTAAACGGAAAATTTGAGAAAATTTTCATGTTTGCCATCAAATTTTTTTTAAAAATTTTGTAAGGAGAAGAAATTTGTAATAGAAATGATACATTGCTTTACTGTTGAACACCGTCCAAAGTTCTATTTTGCTTGAATTTTTTAAAGAATTGCATAAATTTGTTTTCAGAGCTTCCTGATCATTGCATTAATCTACTGAGGGTTAGAAGTATGAAAAAAAATGGTGGATTTGTAGTACAATTGAAATTCTAAGGAATAGAGGGGGGAAGTTGAAGAATAGCAGCCATAAGGATAAGATGGGGTCTTCTGGTTGTAATTTCCTCTGGCCTCATCCCAGTTGGAGCACAATCCATATCCAGAACCATGGATCATATCGAATCGAATTTTTAATTACAATAAATAAATAAATTATATATATATATATATATATATATATATATATATATATATATATATATAGTTAATATATTTATTACGGATAGAGTCATAGAGTGAGAGAGATTTGAGTCCTAACTTAGCATGAAGATTCAACATGCAAACAAATAAAAATATAGAGATTTTTTATGTAAAAAAATGGGGAAAGTGAAAAGCCACGGAATATTGCCCATTGAAATGATTTCACTATATATGTGTGAATTATCAATATCGGGCCATCCCTTATTCTGGGCATAGTGAAATTACAAGAGTTTGAGGAGTAGATGGATATAGTGGTAGAGTTCCGATAGAACATCATAATTTAATGGCGGCGATTAACTGGGAGAAGGTTTGGTGGGGGCGGTGGTGATCAGTTGGTGGAAGGTCCAACTTAAGCAATCAATGGATAGAGAACCAACATTAGTGGTTTGCGGGCGAAGTTCCAGCATTGACGACTGTGGGGCAGAGGTTCGGTGGCAGTTAACTAATGGAAATCCTAGGGGTGTCAAAAGCGGGTTGCGGGGCGGGTTCGGGTCGAATCCGATTCTGACCCGCTACTATTTGACACAACCAAAATCCGACGGTTTTCGCAAATAGGTCAGAAATGTCAACCCGGACCCGACTTGTCCGATTTCCGGGTTGACTCGACCCGACACAAAACCACGGGAGCAAAATGTTACCTTCGCAACGAGCAAGCTCCTTTGTTACTTCTGATCCAACAAATGATGAGAGATGTTATGACTTCCAATGACCGATCCAACAATCCCTCCTGTCATCGTCGTTACTTCCAATCCAACGATTCTCTCGTCGTCGTCGCTTTGAACGACGATCTGTCGTAACTTTCGACCCGATAGAAGGAACGATGTCGAAGGAGGCGAGCTATCTGCTATCATGACTTGAGAACCGACATAAGGCGACATCGATTCGTCAAAGCCTCAAAGGTGGCGAGACTTGTGACTTTTGACCCGACAGAAGGTGGCATCAAAGTAGCCTGTCGTGACTCGTGACTTTCGACCAGACAGAAGGAATGGCATCAAAGGAGATGAGGCGATGAGCTATCGTGACTTCGGACCTGATAGAAGGAACTTAGGAACGATGTTGAAGGTCAAAAAGGAGGTGTCAAAGCCTCGAAGGAATGGGTGAGGCTCGAAGGAATGGGTTGAAGTTGAAGGAACGGGTCGATTGTGGGTTGAAGTCAGGTTTTCGGGTTGACGCAAACTCGACCCAAATTTGCAATCGGGTTAGGATTTTAAACCCAAACCCGACCTGTTTCTTAAACTGGTTGACCTTAACCTGAAATTTGTGGGTTGGATTTTTGGGTCGTGTCAAATATTGACACACCTAGGAGGTACGACGATGACTGTCTGGTAGAGGACATGAGACGGTGATTGATCTACCAAGTTCGGCGGTGATCGACCGGGTGGAGGCTTGGTTGCGGAGGTGGAGGCTGGACGGAGATCCCAAGGAGATCTGTCAGCTGGAGGTCTGGTGGTGGTGGGAGCGGTCAGGCAGAGGTCCGGCTACAGTTGACTGGTGAAAGTCTGGCAGCAATGGTTGGCTGGTAGAGGTCCAGTGGACAATTGGCAGACGAGGGCTCATTGGTTTCAGTGCTTGGGTGGAGCTCTGAAATTATTCAAGCCTCAGAGCTCTCTTTAATCTTCAGCTAAATGTCCCTCTCATATAATGAGAGGTTTATTTATAGATTTGCAGGAGTTGCTGGCCCCAAAAATATGGGAAAAATTTTGAGCAAATCTGGAGTACTCCATCAGATGACCCATATTGATTCCTCCGATTATAGATCATTATTTTAGCATTTATATGCCATAATAATGTCAAAATTAAGTAACCTTGGGCTCGCTGGATTCTTCTCATCGAGCCCCTCGATTTGATTATAAGCATGATAAATTTGGAAATAGTTTGGTCATCCAATTAATATTTTGAAGCTTTCAACTAGGTTTGATGCTCTTGGTTTAGGCTCATTTAGTTCAATTATAAGTTTGCAGAAGTCGAAGTTTGAATGGTCCTGAATATAATTTTGAAAGTTTCTAAATTTGACGTGCCTGAAGATTCATCCCCAATCAAGATCATTTTTTATGACGTATTAATATTATTATTCATAAAAAAATAGATAGGTGTTTTTTTTGTTTTAATAACAATAAAGAGAAAGATGTCAAAAGAATGAGTGGACGCGAAATCAATTATCTCTTCTAATTTCATGTCTTAATATGCACATATGTATGTATGTCAAAATTATGCATATATATATATATATATATATATATATATATATATATATATATATATATATATATATATATAAATATAATATTTTAATTTTGAGTTCTAGTAAATTCAAATTTGAGAGATCGTGTAAGTTGGGTTTAAATTTTTGACATTGTTGTAATCTTTATCCTAAAGAGGAATGTTGTCATGCTACAAAATAGTGATCCGCGTCAGCTAATTAATGATCTATAAAACTCTTAATAATTAGGCATCATAACAGCAAATCGGGTGAAGTGAGCCCTTTGCTTCGTGATACTTAATTATGATTTGTTGTTTAGGGTTTTTTGTGTTATTCACACACAAATCATATATGCAAGCTTCAAATTCAAGACCTCTCGGTTAATAGTCAAAGCTCCTGTCCAACAGACCAAAATGAGCTACATGATACTCAATTATGATAAGGTACTGCATGGATTGCTCACCAATCCGACTTCCTCATGAAGCTCAATTGTTTGACAGCTGATATTTGAGGGCAAGTATGGGCAAAAATATATATACAATTGTCGTTATTTTATTTTCACATGACACGAAATTTCGAGAGAAGGAGGAGAAAATGCGAGGAAAATAAGAGTGAATATATAGAATTTTTTATTCACTACTCAGCGTTTTTTTACTTCAACCTGCTGTGGGATTTATATTTGATTACTCTTCAACTATCATCCTAATTGCACAAGATCTAGTTAACAATTTCAATGGCAAATCCAAAAAATCATTGAAATATTCAATACAATCTTTGTTGTCCATGTGGCCATCATAGTTTTGTTTGATATACTCAATACAAAGTTAATGATGCCACTTTAATGAGATTAATTATTCTGTATAGTCATTGGACGTCATCCGGAGGCGAATCAGGACGCGTCGTGTCACCTTTTTACTATGTACCAGTGTTGTGTACCGCTGTGTACCGAGTGATCTGCCGCATTCTGATTTATCTCCGGACCGTCCGGTGACCGCATAGAATAATTTCTACTTTAATGAGGACCTTTTTTCAAGAATCGCACCTTAAAGAGACATCTCAGGGATATGCCTGAAGATATCTAATGATGCCACTTTAATGAGGACCCTTCTGCTCTCCTTGGCACCCAGAGAGAGAGAGAGAGAGGAAAAAAAGGGAACTCATCTTTTGGACGGAATTTTATTCCTTTAACCTTTATATGTTTACCCTCATTGAATCAAATACGAGTCACTCATATTTATACTAAAACAATCTGAAGGGGCAAAACAGTAAAACCGAATCTAACATACAAATTGGATTAAATACTAACAATTAATGAGTATCAACTTAATTTTGACGATTGACAATCATAATCACAAAGTTGGAGAAGGCACATTCTAATTTTACTAAAAATTTTATTTTAAAAAGTGTGGCATCAATATCCATTTTTGTGAGAAAAATATGTAACAAAAGGTAATGTCAAAAGTAATCATGATTTTTCCACCAAGAAAAAAAAATGACAAGGCAAATGTCAATGCCATCGATGCTCCGACCGAAGAGATTTGAATTACTGGAAATAAGGTATAAGTTGATATAGAAAAGTAGTATTTTTTTGGGGACATTTAGGTCTATTAAGACAAATTCATACATGTATCATATATTCAAAACTTAAACCCAAAATCTCTTGATTGATAGTCAAAACTTTCAACCAATAGATCAAATTGAGCTACGTTGACTCAAGTCACAGTACAGAGATATGTATTGATATGTACAGTACTCTACTGACTCTACTGAGTATTGATGGCGGTAGAACATGATGAGTTATTATTGAAACTATTACTACATGAATACTGTGCATTTATGATCAGAAAAAGGATAGCAAAATGACAAAATTTCTAGTAAACAAACACAAATTAGTGACCGCATAATCTTTCAGTCAAACGATTACAAAAAAAATATTTGTCGCAAAAAAAAAAAAAAAAAAAAAATGGAACTGAGACGACCAATCGTAACTAATTGCAATCGCATTTTGGTCTCAAAATTGGCTTTGTGCAATTTAAAATAAGCTAACGATCAAATAGTTTAAAAAAAAAAAATTAAAACCCACATAGGGGCTACACATTCCATAAATAAATGGTTACAAGTCCTTAAAAGATCAGAAGCTCTCTAAAAATACAGCAATTGAAGAAAAATTTATGAGCCTGAGATCCTATCTATTACAAAGCTAAAGGAAAAAAACTAAGAAACCAAGTAAAAAAAAGGAAAGACCAAAAACAAAGCCAACTAGCAGAGCAACGGACAACAGCAGCATAGCATCCATCAACGTACAACAACAGATGCAATGGAAAAAAATCTCGCGAACCAAAACCCAAAACTTGCAAAATAAAGAAGAGCAAACAGCTAGAAATAACCAATAGCACAAACCAGAACAAGAGAACAACCCTCGAAGGAAAGAACCTCAAGAAGGAGAGGGCTGATAGCTCCCCAACGAGGCGTCCACACTAGCTCAACAACTGACCCCCATCAAGCAGAAGGCCAAAAACAGAGCAAAAAAGGAAGAAAGCTCTAAAAAGAAGTTATTTCTTTTGTTTTTTTTTTCCTTCTTCTTTTACCAACCTTCTTGAAAAAACTATCATCAGTAATGTGAATAACATCTAAATCATACAATTCCATAGAATCATCCTCTGGCTCATGAAAATCCTCTCCAACACTATCAAGAGCTAAGGAATCGCCACTAACTAACCAATCAATGTGAACCACACCGTTAGCATTGGAATCAACACCTAATTGGGCAATCAAACCATCCATACAAAGAAAAGAAATAGGGACATCTAGAAGAGGCTCATCCTCAATCGACTGCAAAGAAGAAGAAGCATTAACAATACTCATGGAAGTGCTAATTAAATCCACATGTTTAAAACTACAAAAAGAAGTTTGCTCATTAGGATTAATAACGTCATCAGATATCACACCAGCAATATGAGTCGAAACAGCCAGGCAATGACCATCGATAGCAATATTATCAGCACCAGTAGAGTCACAAATGACCTTGAGAACCTGCCCAACATAACCTTTCATGCCATCATTGATGGCACCATCCAATCCAAACAAATTGCTATTCTCCACATTAGAAGCAACAACATAAGGAGGAAGATTAACATTAGTAATATCAATAGCCTTTTGACCAATGATTAACCCACTAGCATTTGAATTTAAAGCAGGCAATACCTCCTGAGAAGGGGGGCAGAAATTCAACAATTTCAGTAGAAGCGACATTACCAAGAGAAAAACCATCATTGTTGGGGCCACAATTAATCACAGTATTAACAACATGAGTTTTCTCATCCATACCATCCTGAATAGAACCAATGATAGCAGCATTAACATGAAGGGGCGAGGAGTTCAAAGTGCCCACCGGATTATCACCTAAATGAGGGTGAAGAGTGTGACATTCCATTTTTGAATGTCCTAAAGCTTTACACGTATCGCAAAATGAAGGAAAAACTTCCATTTCAACAGATTGAATGTAACCAAATTTATCTGGGCTAATCCATACATGATCGGGATAATGCTTAGAGATATCCAGCTCAACCAGCACGCGGGCAATAGAAGGCCTCGATCCAACGGATGTTGCATTGTCAATTTTTAAAAGTTTACCGAACAATGATCCCAAACCAATGAACAACTTTACAATCTCATTAAAAGCCACAATCGCAAATAAGAGGTTAATCAACTAAATTATACTTAGTTGAGATAAATGTACTAATTAACATTTTAGAATACTAATTAAGCATACTAAGTTCTATGTGATCAAACTAAGAAAAAATTCCTTAAACCCTCAACAACAAAGAAGCTGTGAATTGCAATGAAAGGCTTACTTGAGAAGGCATCAATGGGAGCTGCGGCTATGTGGAAGAAGACGGGGTCATTGAACTTACGGATTTGTTAAATTTGCCCAATGTTAGGATTTACTAAATTTGTGTTTATGAAAAAATGTGTAAGAAACTGATGTGGAGCATTTTAGCTTAAAATGTTTCTTAGGATATGTTATGTAGTTTGTTACAAATTTGTTTCATATTTCTAGAATCTTCGAGGTTTCTCTACTTGATTATTAT
Organism: Dendrobium chrysotoxum; assembly: GCA_019925795.1. Lineage (NCBI taxonomy): Eukaryota > Viridiplantae > Streptophyta > Magnoliopsida > Asparagales > Orchidaceae > Dendrobium > Dendrobium chrysotoxum. The sequence goes on along the minus strand of CM034302.1, from coordinate 75,336,278 downwards.
ATATAGAATGATGTAAGAAGAATTGAGGCATTGATGAGTAGTATTCTCTTTTAAGCCTTTGAACATTGTGTTTGTCCTTGTATTAGAAATTCCTTCAAGCAAATTCGGTTCTTCCGCCGATTCAGTGCAACAGAAATGAAATTTAAAATTAGGTATAATTTAAACGAATAAGTTGCCCAAGTTAGGGGCTCTTGGCTTGCCATGCATGCTTGCTATTCCTTGCTCTCCTAAGATTATGAACCGAATTAACATACCTATTTGGTGACGAATTCAATCAAAGTACTCAATTTTGGACTCTAAATAAATTGAAAAAGTTATGTTACCTTATTCATAGCTAGAAAAAAAAAACGTTAGAATATCCCGACTGATTCCTGTCACGATAGGCTCTGTCGTCGTTGAATTTATATTAAAATTAGTGCAAAATATGATATCAAAGAACTATGCTAATCTCAACGTAATTCCAATCACGATGAAGTCCATCCTAATTAGAATTCAATAAAAATATCCTAACTCCATTTTGTTTTTCCTTTGGCCGAAAAAAAATTGATGTGCCACACTAAACAAGTTAATTAGTGTGAGAGAAAGAAAGATTAATAACTCCATATAAATATTTCTATTACATCCAAATCCTTTTCTTCATCAATCAAACAAACAAGCACATCATATTATTTTAAGTTGTGGAGAGCGATTATTGCTTCGTTTGGGATAGTGTTCTTACTGCTTTCTACAATAAATTTCTAGCACAATTTTTTTTTGAAAGCAGCAAAATAGCAGTGGCAAAAAATTAATGAAGCCTATATAAAATTTTAAGAATATTAAATGAAAAATCATAAATATAAGACCTCAAATTATACTCTTAAAAAAATAGTAAAATTCTTAATCAATGGAGCAATCATGAGATGATAACATAACTAGATATTTATTTCTCAATAATAAGAAAATTCTATTCTACTAATCGACTTGTTCTCATCAAAGCAAAAGACATAGCTCATTGGCACAAAAGAACAAGTGAGAATTCAAGAGACGTGCACAAATAAAACAAAAGGAAAGACCATATTAAGTAGCCACCTTTAAAGACAAGCCATGCCATCCAAGACTTTTTAGCAAACAGACAAAACTCTCTCATCAAAGGCCCCATTTATGTAATTTCATGTGAAGACAAAATATAATTATCTAGAAGGTTGGTCATATTATCTCTCTATCGGTCATTTATATATGTAAATCTTTTAAGTAATTTTTTTCAAAATAGTATATAATATGAGTAGATTTTTTCAAAAATAATAAAATTTAAATATTTTTTTAAATAATAAATAATAAAGAAATTTTTTTTGCTTGTATTAAATAGATGGGCATATATTTAACACATAATAAAAAGGAGTTATATATATTTGAGAAAGGAAATTTTATTTCAAAAAAGATAAAGGACAGTACAAGCAAAAGCCAAAACTCAAAGAAAAAAAAACAACAGAGAAAAGAAACAAAAAGGTAAAGCAACAAAGTAAGGAAAGGCAAGCAAGGAAGAAATATCATGAGCCAAAAGCGGACTCAAGTTGGCAGTCCCCCGCAAGGACCCGGCAGGCACTCAAGGGCCATCCATTGGTGAGAACATTTAGCAGAAACCACAACATCAGCCTAGGTAACCATCAATCAGAAAGCTTACCACCAAGGTTGCCAACAAGATGGCCAGCAGGGTGATAAGCAGGGAAATGCCTCATCATCGTCCATAGCATTAGAAAAATCCCCGGCAACAAAAGCGACGGAGCAGTCGAAAAGCTATTTCTTCTGAGCTTTACTTCTATGTTTTTTTCTTCCACCAACAAGAATAAACTCAGCCTCCCCATTGTCACCCAAAACATCCCCCTCAACCCCAACCCAAGGAGAGACGTTCTCTTCAATAACCAACCAATCAGTTTGAACCAAAACCGAGTTATTAATCGACCATGCCAGATGGGCTTTCAAATATGCGTTAGACATAACAGAAATATGAATATCCACTAACTCAACATTTCTCTGAGGAAGATTCACAATAGGAGAAAATTCTAGCACAACAGAGGTACTCATACCCTCACCAGAATGGCCACAATCCTCAGAACCCAACACAAGCCGATCAACAGGCGTCACAGGAGGTACAATAGAAAGGTGAAAAGCCACAACACCAAGAGCCACTTCATTACCAACAATAACAACAGGACTAACAGCCTCCCCAACCACATCCCCATCACTAAAAGCGCCAATGGTATCGTGACAGCCAACCCCAGGAGACAAAACATCATTAGAAACCCCAACATTCACAGACTCAGACCGACTACCTAAAGGAATAGTTGCAACCAGCTCCAAGGCGGCAGCGTCCAAATTCACAACTACATCCTTACCCTCATCATCAATACAATTCACCATACAATTGTTCAAGGTTAACTTATCCTTCTCTCCAACAACATTTATCATGGGCAAAGGGGAGACCACGCCCCTATCAGTTAAACCCACCATATTGCCAACATCAACTTCATTCACGGGAAGAGCGATGTTAACCTCAGTAAGAACCAAAGCCTTCTCGCCCCCAGGAGTAACAACAGTAGTTGCAGAATCGTGATAGCCAACCCCAGGAGACACAAGAGGACTAACAACCGAATTGTCTAAACATTGATTCGACTCCAGATCCACAACAACATCCTCAATAGGCCCGCCGGACGGACTCACATTTTTAACAGGCTCAAAAATAGTAGGAGGAGCCTCTTGATTTGTATGGGATTTAGATAAATGAGGGTGCAAGATCAGACATTCCGATTTGGAATGCCCAAAGGATTTACAATGCAAGCAATACAATGGCATATCCTCCGAAATAACAGGCTGGACATACCCCAAATTATCCGGACCAAGCCAAACCTTGTCAGGAAACTGTTTGGAAACATCCAATTCGACCAAAACACGAGCAACCGAGGGTCGAGAACCAGTAGAGATAGCGTGATCAATTTTAAGGGGGCGACCAAACATAGATCTGAGGCCATGAAGGATCCTCAGAGATTAAAGATGAGGTCTCAAATTCGGGAAAGACACTCAAATAAGAATAATAGGTGATTCAACATCCACATCAAACGAAGGCGACCACTTGATCAACCGTATGTAACAATTGTTAATAAAATAGGAACGATGAGCAAAGATACGGTAGCATACAAATCGTTCAATAATTTTATCAAAATATGCTTGGGATTAAGAACCGTAACAGAGAAATCACCAATCAGTTTAAGATTGAAATTTTTTTTCCGAATAGCTTCAAAGGATGGGCGGTTGGTCGGAAATTTCCCAACCAATGCGAAATCAAACGGCGCAACAAGCGAAAGAATTTCGGCCTCAGAAATCCACAAAGAGGGAAGCCCACAGTGAGTAGTGATTTTCAGTTCAGGGAAGGAAGAGACGTTACCGGAAAGAGCTTCACGAAAGGACTTAGAAGAAGGTTTGCCATCAAAAAATCTGGCATCAACTAGACGTTTACCAGCCATCGATAACAAAAGGCGCGAGAAAGCAAAGAAACAAGGAAAGCACATAATGAAAAAGGAGAATCACTTCCCTGAATGAAGAAGCGACGTCGGAAGGCACGAGCAAAGCAGCACGACGGGAATCGCCACGGAGGAGAAAACCCTAGCAGAGCGCATTTTGTTGATTGATTATATATATATATATATATATATATATATATATATATATATATATATATATATATATAACATTATTAAATTATATATAGATAAATACAAAATATTTTAAAAATTATATATTTATAAATTAATCTATTCAATTTATTTATTTCAATGCTGGTTATTTCAAGGCATTAAAAAAAATGGATTGGACTGACATGTCTAACCAGTTCAATCATGAATTGGAGCTACAGTTGATCTGATTAAGCTTATTAACTGGATCTGCAATGAATGCATGAGAACTACTTTAAACCGGCGGTTCGACGAATGAGCCATTTACGATTCTAAAGAACTGCTCAGTTTCCTCTTTGATCAGATAATTATCATTCATTTTAAATCCAAAAGTCTATAAATCATTCTTCTTAAATAAATTTGTATTCTAACCACTAAACTTTGAATATCACTTCCAACTTTATATTCGATTCGATTTTCATGATTTTAAAAATTTCTTTAAATATCTCTCTTCTTTAAATACTTATATTAGAGGAAGTTGAGCATGAAAAAAATAATAATGGAGCAATATTATATTCTTATGATATATGACAAAGAAAAAGGTTGAAAATTTGAGTAGTGAATTTGATCATAAACATCTTTCAAATAATACAAATTTTGCATAAAGTTGCTTTTGTATGTAAAAAGAAATAAATAAATTCGAAAGAGTTAGAGAGATGCTATGTGCAACGCTCCTTAAATTTTTGTCTTTTGTGGAGGTCTGTGGTTGGATCCGTGCAAATTAACGCATACCTACAATATTAATATTCATTCATCAATAAGCACTTAATTGTTGAATCCTATAAGTCTGACGCATATAAATAACTTGTCATAATAAAAAATATTTTATTGTATATCTTTATAGTTATACAATAGAGATATACATTCGTGAAAAGGTTGGAATAGTTTCAGTGGAAGATAAGATTAGATAGAGTCATCTTAGATGATTTGGTCACATAAAATGGCGGCCTCCCGATGACCCGATTAGGAAAGTAGAGGTCTTAGATTTGACTTATGTTAAGAAAGATAGATGTAGACCTAAAAAGACTTGGTTAGAAAATATTAGAAATGATCTTTCTTTATTAGATTTAAACGAGAATTTAACTTTTAATATGACACAATGGAGAAAAAGGATTCATGTAGCCAACCCCACATAGTGGGATAAAGACTTGATGTTGTTGTTGTTGTATCTCTATAGTTATAATTATTAGTTGAAAATTAATTAAAAAGTAATAAAATTTCAATGTAATTATCTTAATTTAACTATTAATATTACATATATTAATAAATATTAGATAATTACATCTATTTATTAATTGGAATATTACGTGTTTCAATTTGGGTTAGGATTCGAGTTAAAGTTTAATTCTAAGACTTCAGTTTTATTTGGGACGACTTTCTTATTACTTTGTAAAGCAGCTTTCTAGTACAAAAATTCCTAATTCAAAAAATTTTTGTACTAAAAAGCTACTTTAGAAAGTAGTAAGAAAGCTGTCCCAAACGAAACCTTCATTTGGCGAAATTATTCTTTGCCGACACTGGATCGTCCGAAGGCCAATCAGAACGCCCCACGTTATTTGGTACACAGCGGTACACATCAAACAATTGACATTGACATATTCTGATTCGACTCCGGACGACGTTCGTATCCGCATAGAATAATTTCACCTTCATTTGAGACATCTTTTTTATTATTTTCTAAAGCAGTTTTTCAATATTTTTATAAAAAGTGGCCAAAAATTGTACCAAACGAGACCTACGTTGATCCGAATTGAATATTCTTGACATGTATAACTCATTTAATGCAATACTCTACAAATCTATATATAATCATAACAAATTATATGGGTCATATAATATTTATTAAATAGCATTAATGAGGTAGGCCCTCAATCTTGATGGTTAACTTAAATGATTTTGACATTAGAAAAATTATACGATAGTAAAAATTATATTATGATGTATTTGAAAATAAGAAAAATCATAAAATTGCATATCATGAATTTAATCTCAGAGTATCAATTTAATCCCTCTATTCTGCAAAACTAATCCTAATTAAATACTAAAAAGATCAGTTTGGATCAATTTTATATAATCAAAGGACTAAATTGGAGCAACATTAAAATTTAACCCATTTGAAAATTATTAAATTTATTTTAAAATTAGTGTAATATAAATTTTGATATAGAATATTTTAAAATAAATTTAATAGTTTTTAAATTTAATCTAATAAATTTATATTAAAATATTCCTATACATATTTATTACAGAGAAATGAATGAGACTGATTTGATTTCCACCTGCATTAAATGGTACAAAATTTGTTAATTAGCCAGCTAACAGATTGGCCGATCTGAAGGCTACGAACAAAGTGCTATAAATTGTCTTTGTCCTCATTGGAAGGGACAAACTTCCCATGACTTTAACTTCATATCCAGGCTGCGCAGCTTATCAGTTTCACACTTAAACATTCACCATTTCCTTTTGAATTTGTTTTTTTTTTTTTTCTTTCTTTTGAGCGAATTAAATATATATATAAGCTTCAAATTAAGAATTTTTAATTGATAGTCTAAGCTACCAATCAACATATCAAAATGGGCTGCATTCCTTCTGAATTTGAACCATGATCCTTCTTTGGATGAATTTTAATCAATTTGAAGTTAACGCTTCGTTTGAGACGGTTTTCTTGATGCTTCTTAAAGCAGTTTTTTAATACAATTTTTTTTTTTTTATTTTTGTACTAAAAAGCTGCTTTAAGAAGTAGGAAGAAAGCCATCCCAAACAAACCTAATTTTTCTTCCATTATTTCGAGTTAATTTTTGCTAAAATTGATTTGGAATTTATGATTTGTTTGTGATTGTTGCACTTTTTGTAAATGTGACTGCAAAATTGTTATGAGAAAAATAATTTTTTTAAAACTATTATAAAAAGCAATGTCCTAGTTAGGGGTGTCAATATTTGACACGACACGAAAACCCGACTCGAACCCGACCCGAAAAACCCGACTCGAACCCGACCCGAGTCCTAAACGGGTCGGGTTCGGGTTAAGGAATTCGACCCGTTTGAAAAACGGGTCGGGTTCGGGTTGACCCGACGGGTTGCCGGGTCAACCTGAAAACCTGTTTAGAGCCCTGCCCGCGAGCCCTGCCCGCGCGCATCCGCGCTCGCCAGCGCGCCCGCGCGCTCGCAGCGCTCGCCCGTGCCCCCGCGCCCTCGCCCGGGCTGACCCGCGCCCTCGCCCGGGCTCACCCGCGCGCTCGCCCGCACCTGCACCCGCACCCGCGCGCTCGCCCGCGCGCCCGCCCGCGCTCGCCCGCGCGCTCACCCTGAGTGTCCGCCTTCGCGACCCGGGTCTGGTCGGGTCGACCCGCCAACCCGACGGGTCGGGTCCGATTTTCTGACCCGTTTCCCTACCTGGGTCGGGTTAGGGTCAATCCGTTTAGGCTGCGGGTCATTGCGGGTTCGACCCGAACCCGACCCAAAACCCGATTTTGACACCCCTAGTCCTAGTACATAAATTTGTTAAAACTACAGAGGAAGCAGTAGCAAGATAGAATTATAGTTGCGGTCTAAAAAGTAAATCAATAAGAAAGTTGTCCCAAACAAATCCTTAAATTTATAAGTAAAATTGAATCCTTTAATGATATGAAATAATTAAAGCAATTGAAATTAAAAGTATTATGATGGGACAAAATTCAAAATAAAAACCAAGATTTAAAATATAAAAATTAATCATTTAGATTTCAGCACTGTTTGTTTCAGGCTTAAACTTAACTTAATATTTGGATTAAGCAAGAAGTTTAGACTTAAGTTTCGTTTAGGACGGCTTTTTTACTGCTTCTTAAAGCAGCTTTCTATTACAAAAATTAAAATTTTTGTACTATAAAGCTGTTTTAAGAAGCAGCAAAAAAGCCGTCCCAAATGAAGCCTTAGGTTTCATTTGAGACAGCTTTCTTACTACTTTTTAAAACACCTTTTTATGACAAATATTTTTTGAACTTGAAATTTTTATACGTAAAAGCTGCTTTAAAAAGCAATAAGAAAGTTGTCCCAAACGAAGCCTTAATAGACTTGGATAAACGAATCATATATTCTATTTTATGGTTCTATTTGCTTAGTTAAAAAAGTTAAATTATGTTTTTATACTAATTGGAGAGGATTAAAGTATTTTTAAAGTGCTCATTGTTGTCATAAATTATGCCACCAACTATATTTTATAAGGTTGTTTAGTTTAATTAAATATTAATTAATAATTAAGGTGTTAATCAAATGCTAATTAATTAGATTAATAAGATTAATGAAATTACTTTAAAATATTGATGATGATAATAAAAATAATAATTACTATTTTTTTAGTTACGACCTCTATGAGGCAGTTATATTATGGGCATTTTTCTACCTGCGTGAGGGGTGAGGAGTTCAGCATATGGTAGCAAGTGATTAGAGGAATCCTAAGTAAAGGCACATCTTATTCAAAGAAGTAGGCTAGATAGGCATTGTACAAAGTAAAAATCCTTTGCTTCATATGTTATGTAGTTAGACTTGTTTTTCATTTCTTTTATTAATTATTTTGTATACTTGAATATTGGTTTGGTGATTCACATGCTAATGTTCTTGTTGTCATTGTAATTGAATAGATTTAATTATCTTTCTCAAAGTTAACTTCTCTCACACAATATAGATTTATTTACCATGGCCATGTCTTATATATAGCTACTAGTTTTTATTTGTGACTTTGTTGTTAACTATTTGCTTACTCTAGATAGTGTAGTTGAATGACCTATCTATATTGAATTTTAGTCATAAACTCACTCGCTTGTATTATTATATATACTACATAATTGTTCGCTTGTATGGTATCATACTTATTAGTTATTTTATTTAATAAGCTTGTGTGGTTATCTATTTGATTGCCATGCCATTCATATTTGACTTAATATTGGTCACTTGCTTAGTAGCTTATCACATCTTCTATATCTTATATCATATATTTATATAATAGTGTGTATTTATTTTGCATGATTGATTGATGTATTTATTCTTTCATGTATTTGATTTTGATGTTTTTGAATTGAGAATAATTTTGAAACTAGTTTGATATTGTTAGTTCTGTGTGGAATCTGATTGTGTTAATCAATCGGATTATATTGTTGCCTTGGACCTTAAGTCAATTTCTCGTGCTCGCTGGGGGGTTTACCCCCTGCTTGGGTTTGGGCGCTGTGTTCCCAAGCGCGTTGGCGTTATGTATCTAAGCGCCCTGATGCTGTGATCCCAAGTGCCCTGGTGCTGCAAAGTTTGCTGGGAGAAACGATAGGTGCATAGTGCTGCAACACTCTAGATTCGGGGCCATAACATTGTGGACTGGTGCAACGATGCAGGTTTGAGCGCTGCAGCGCTCAAAATTGGCGCCACAGGGCTGCGAGGCGAACTTGACAGTTTTCCTTCTCTTTTTTTCTGAAGTGTGTCATCCCTTGGAGTACTTTTACTTGACTTTCTCTTATGTTTTGAGTATGAGAACGATGTAAGAGTGAAGAGAAGTAAAGAGCGAGAGCGTGTGAGAGAGAAGAGAGATCTGTACTTATTTCTCCCAATTTTCATAGTGGATTTCTTGGAGTAGTGTGGCTCCGTAGTTTTTTTTTATATCGGATTTTTCCAGATTAAATTCTAGTGTCCTTTACTTTCCTCTGCATTTCTATTTTTTTTGTTTGTTTCATTGTAGTGGTTTACTTCCATCCCCAACAGATATTGCTTGTTGCATGTTGAAGTTAACCCTTTTTTTAATTTACTTCAAAGCTAACAAGTGGTATCAGAGCTTGCTGCTCATAAAAATCTATTTGACTTAACATATAAGAGTAGTTCTTTATAACATATATTTTAAATTCACCCATTTCGATAAATTAAATTTGAATTTTAGAAACAAAAATCACATCTTATGACTCTTTCGTAGTGACGTAGTGTTAATCCAAAACTATTGAATCTTGTTTTAAATGGTCGTATTTACTCTATAGTTTTTTAGTATAAATATTTTTATTGAAAAATTAGTTTATTTACTATTTAGTGATGAGATTGAACTTTATAAATTGATTGTAATGTCTATTTCTTATTATCATGATAAAACTATTTTAGCTCATGATCTCACCTCTTTGTTTGAAGTTAATAATAATTAAGTTAGGTGAGAAATTTTTTGAAGAAGAAACCCTAATCTAGAATTGCAATGGAGGAGTTGAAGAATCCCAAGGATAAATTTCTAAGTAGAATAAGAGCACAAGGGAAAAAGAAAGAACAAAAATAAATAGAAGGGCTTATAACTCTACTAGCATAATTCCAACTTCAAAGAAAGCAAGACATTATGAAGCTAAATGAAAAACTACATTATTGCTATATGCTTGAATTGGCAATTAAATTCTGAGGTAAGATATTAGTGATGTATGTTCTTGTAGTTTATCTTACTTGATAAAAATTGTATGGCTTTGTGGCCTTATCTTTGACTTTTATCTTAGTGATGTATAAATTTCGCCGGGCCTTAAAAATTTTACTCTATAAAGTTAAAATTCATGTACTTATCAATAAAACTTGGAGAAAGTTTATTTTGGCTTCGTTAGTCGTTTAAGTATCCTCAGAAGAAGGTTGATTTTAAAAAAAAAAATTGAATGGGCCATAAGCTCGAGCAAGATGCTTATCATATTTGATTGGATAATGCTTAGGATGAATTGAAATTAAGACATGATTACCTTTGCTATATTTCTTAGAAGTGCATTTAAAATTTCTTGCATTTGCATATTTATTATTATTTTTTTGGATTTACTACTTTACTTATTCCTATTGATCATGAAAATCATGTAAAGGTGAATGCAATATCTAAACATGAATAATGAAATATTTGCTAAATTCATTGTTTTTATTATTATTATAACCATAAATAACTTTAAAAGATATTTTTTTGAGTTATTTAAGAAATAATGTTGTTAAATGCAAAATAAAAAGTAAGTATATATAAGTCTAAAGGACCACCACTTGACCACTGTCGTTGAACCATCACTTAATCATCATCGTCTGAATATTGTATGTTGACCATCATTGGTTGATTGTGAGCCATTGACCATCATCGTCCGACTATGATCTTCTGACTACCATCACTTGATTATTGTCATCCGATCACTGTTGCCTGACTGCGGTCCTCTGACCTATGTAGCCCCACTACAAGCCCCTAATCGCCATCACTTGAATATGGGCTGTCGACCACCATGGCCTGATCATGATCCTCCAACCACCGTCGATCCACTATGATCCTTCAACCACTGTCGCCGGACCACAAGCCATTGACCACTATTTCTTGACTATGATCCTCCAATCACAATCACTCGATTATGACCCTCTTACCATCTTCATCTGACTACCATCATATGAACATCATTACCTGACTACTGTCCTATAACCACTATTGCCAGACTACGAATTTCAAACCTTTATCGGTCGACTATAATGCTCCAACCTCTATTGCCTGACATTGTTTGTTCGAAATTTGTTGCCCGACTTTGGTCCTCTGAGCTTCGTCGTCCGATTATGATCCCCCAACCACCACTCAACTATGATTTCCCAACCACCATCTCTAGACTAAGATCCTTTGGCCACTATTGCCCTAGTACAATATTTCGAACTCTACATCTAAACTAAGATCACCTTACCATCATCACTAGACTATTGTTCTTCGAGCACGATCAACAAACTACAACCCTTTATCATACAATCTTTTGACCATTGTCATCGGGCTATATTAATGTCTACTCATTTCAACACATACTATCACTAATAATGTCAATGCATGTCGTCTTTTATAAGATCAATACTGTCATGAACATCAACTCTGCCTCTCAATATATGCTTGACTTATTGGTCTTTGGTCTCCTCTCCTCAAAGAGGTATGACACAAACAGGCAAATAATATCTTAATGTATAGCTCTCACATGCACTAATTTAAAGCTTTTTTTTTAATTTATTTAATTTATTTTTCATGCATGGCTCGCCAATCTTGATGTATACGTGTAAACACATAAAAAAAGTTATTGTGCTATCATCGTTTCCTTCATTTTGTAATAATTCTTGCAATGAAACCCGATAGATTTAATTAATGTAAAAGCCAATAATGATGGCATAATTCGAGATACGAGATCTTAGGGGCTAATAAATTATTTCTATTGACAAATTATAACTGTACGGATTATTTGTCTGATACCTATAATGAGATGCATTTTAGGAACAGTACAGCAATAAGAAGACGCACTTTAGTTCTTCGATTTTTTAATATAATCACAAAGATGTATTTGAAATTTCTTCAACTTGTGATGGCTGTTTCGCAGAAGCACTCTTTTATCATTTTAAGCTGGGTTATATATAAATTTATTCATTTTAGGTGCAAGTGATTCAAACTGGCTTATGAGTTGGTTCAAATTTGACTCGTTAATGAGCTCATGAGTTGAGTTTATCATGCCATGAGCTCTAATTCGAGTTAAATTTGAGCTCACATATTATACGAGTTAGAAATGACTCACCTTGATCTATTGGTTCGGAGTTTTGGCTAACCAAGAGATCCTGAGCAGAGGCGGACCTATGCTTGCTTGAGGGTGCCCACCCTCAAAATTTTAATAAATTGATTTTAGTGATGATATTTTAGATAATTCACCCCCACCGGCAACACTATTTTGCCTAAATAAGAATTTTTTTTTTGAAAATTTATACAAGTTGTATAAGACAACTGAAACTTCTAAACTTTGTTTAAAGTAGAATATTATACACAATAGCTATAATTTATATAGATTTATCACTTTAGTATTAACTTTACTAATTGTCACTGCTACAATGGAGAGAGCATTTTCTGCAATGAGAATTATCAAACATCAATTACGTAGTAGGATGTATGTGATAGGCTCAACGGCTGTCTAGTGCCTTACATTGAAAAAGATGTGTTTGATTTGATTCCCAATGAAGTTGTAATGCAACATTATAAAAAAAATATAAAATAGATTGATATGTTTGTAATCATTTTTCAATTTATCAATCATAATCAAATACAAAATTTTGGTTTGGAAAATTTTGCCCACCCTTAAATTTGAGGTTGATTTCGCCCTCGGTCTTGGTTCAAGTCTTGCGTATGTGATGGTGTATGTATCTTCCTTAAATGGCCTAAATATCCCAAAAAAACAAAAAAAAAATATACGAGCTAGAGCTCAAGCTCAGCCCAGCTCCGCTTATCCTTGATGAGCTAGTTTGATATAATATTTTACTTTAATTGTAATTTTTAAATAAGATGGCCATGGAATATTATTCGGTAATTTAGGTTGAATTTTATGTTTGCGATGAATGCAATAAAAAGACATTTGTATGTAAGATGAAAAAAACAACTCAAATAGTAAAATTTTTGACAAATTTAAGTATCTTCATTTATAGTGTAGCTAACACTTTCATTTCATTGCTCACATATTCATTTGCAAGTAATCAATTTTGTTATCTATTTTAAATAGCTTTAATGGTGAATGAAACTCATGACCTTATATTAAGTTAGAATAAAAATATATAAGTGACCTCATATTATTAATCACCTTCTAACATGGCATTATCTTTACCTTTGTCATATATTGTGTGTTGCTTAAGCTTGCATGAATATTTGGTGATTGATGGTTTAAATAGTATTTAGCACTTGTTTTTAGGTTATTCATCTATTTGTGTTTTTATGCTCAATACTCACCAATTGCTTAAATTATTTGCAATCACCTTATTGTTTATGTAAACATAATTACTATTTTAATATTAGTGAATAAATGAGATTGACTAGTCAATACTAAGTTCTTAGAAGCCACCTATGAGGGTTCTATGAAGAAGGCCCTACACTATGGAAGAGATCCTAATGACTAAAGTTAAGCTCATAAATATGTTGTCATCTCATTAAAAAAAGAACTCAATGAAGTCTTTAAGTCTGTCTAATGATAGTAAACCTATTTTATGATGTCTCCATCATTATCCCATCCAAAAGTTTTTTTAGTCAACCAAAGAAAATCGGGGACAATAAAGTCTATTGCTGGTCATTATATCCGAAAAAATTACAACTCCAGCATCTATCACAAACATGAGACAGAGGGTTTTAGATTAAACTCTTGAGCGTTCTTTTATCCAAAAACTACCCCATCATTGTCCTCCCTTATCGTAAGACTCTCTATGTAACTGTCTTAAAACCATAATAGTTTTAGCCTTCATTTTCTTTAGTGAAACTAATTTTTAAGATGAAAAATCTCATGTAGCCCTACATGTTTGTACTTCTTTGAATTTCTTGAATAATCTAGCAACCATCTTATTACTAGTATGGCTTATAATCTTTTCTATATTACTTTGAACACAAAAAAACTCAAACATACATAAAGAAGTGCATATCTGAGGTAAATATAAACTTTTGTAAAGAATTTTGGACATTATTTTTATAAAAATCAATCAATGATATATATGTCACTTGTCAAAGATCAAGACATCTTACAAATCCAATGTTCTAAATTACTCAAGTTGAATTAGGTTTTATATTCTATTTTCTTGTTGTTCTCAGCTTCTTAAAAAGGGCACATGAAAATAAGAGGACCGATGTGCACCCATATTCATTTAGGTTAGATTTATCATATCATCATACAAGTATGAATTTGGATTAACAAGACATTAGATCTAAATCATTCATTACTCATTAAGCTTAAAAGTTGACATGCTATTTTCTTTCTTTTTCAAGAGTTGAAACTTATCAAATTATAGATTGACAATTCCTACTCAAACCTTGATACTCAACATTGAACTCACTTAAGAGACTCTAGAGTTCAATCACTTGACAAAGCCAATTTCCCCGATGATCTTGGTTACTCGCATATATACTTGTTCTCCAATTAGGGTTTCGCACAAAATATCTCAATATTCTCAACATAAGAGCTTGCCTATGATTGTTGCCTAGCGATCAATTGACAACCAAGCTTATTCGCTACAAGACCAGTTGCCTTAAGATAATTTTTACACTTTTTTTATACTTTGCATAATATATTTTGTACTATTGACATTGACCCACTACTAAAAATAAAGTATCACTAGCTATGCATATGTATGCAAGATCGAAGAATAAATACTTAGGACTTGGCATAGGAGATCATCATATAATTTTTTTTCGAGCTACCTATAATAATTCAAATTTTTTTGAAATGATTTTTTTTAATAAAAAATTTGAATTTCAGCACCGAACACTACCGAAGAGCGATAGAGGGAAGAGAGAGCAGGTTATTCGAGATTTTTTCATCCGTCAATTTTGTTCAGATTTATTGTTTAGAAGCTCTGGTTGATTAATTAAAAATATAAAAAAGATAATTCTTTCAAATTTGATTATGGGGCATTACAATTGGTATCAGAGCGATTGTTGAAAGAATTGGATTGTAGCCAGAGATATATGAATTAATTTATGAGTGGGTAGAAGTTAGGCAGCAAAGATTTGTCATTTCTGAATTTAATTGATTGAGTTTGATGAGTTTTGATTCGTGATTTGTTTCGATTCGATTTGAGTTTTGATTTTACAATTTTTTTTGGTATTAATTTTGTACCCAAATCCTTATGGGAAATGTCAGAACGATATTTTTTTAAGGTGGGTAGATTGTAATAATCCAAATTTTGCTTTTGAAATAAATTTTTTTAAATGAAAATTTTGAATTTCAGCGTTGTGCCTTATCGAAGAGGAGAGAGGGAAGAAAGAGAAGATTGTTCAGGGCTTTTTCATCTGTCAATTTTGTTCAGATTTATTGTTTAAAAGCTCTGGTTGATTAGTTAAAAAGATAAAATAGATAATTCTTCCAAATTTGATTATGGGGCATTACACTACCCTCTCAACATCATTATAATCCTTGTTGCGGGCTAAAATATACGCGGCGATAGAGTTATAATTTTATGTCTTAGCGTTGCACGGATATCTAGCTCACACACAAAGAACACAAGATTTTTTACATGGAAAACCCAGGAAATGAGAAAAACCACAGGGCCTAGCCCAATTGAAAATGATTCCACTATAATTTGAGTTGCATACAACGGCCTGACTCGTTCTTGAGGGCGATCAGATTACAAATGTTAATCGTATGGTTGAAGTCTAATGCCAAATGAGGATGAAAGTCCAGCGTCACTTGGAAGTTCAGGAGTCAGTTGGTAGAACTTCGGTGTTCGTCGGTGGTCTGGCGGAACTTAGGGCGTTAGGTGGTGGTCCGGTGAAACTCTGGGCTTCAGGTGGTGATCCAGCGAAACTCCAGGCATCAGACGGTGGTCCGGTGGAACTTTGGGAGTCAGGTAGTGGTCTGGTGGAACTCTGGGCGTCAGGTGGTGGTCTGGCGGAACTAAGGGAGTCAGGCGGTGGTCCAATGAAACTCAAGGCTTCAGACGGTAGCCTAGCAGAACTCAGGGTGTCAGGCGGTAGTCCGATAGAACTCAGGGTGTCAAGCCATGGTCCGGTGGAACTCAGGGCCTCAGGTGGTGGCTCGGTGGAACTCAGGTCGTTAGACCGTGGTCCGGCGGAACTCAGGGCCTCAGGCGGTGGTCCGGCGGAACTTTGGGCCTCAGGTGGTGGTCCGGCAGAACTCAGGGCCTCAGGTGGTGGTCCGGCAAAACTCCGGCGGTGGTCGAGGAGGCAAGGAAACAAGAGCGATCTCCGATCTCTCTCTTTTTTTCTTAGGATTAGGGGGTCCCTTTTCAAGAGGAAAGGGGGCTCTATTTATTGATTTCTTGGAGTGGCATGACCTGTAAATAGATGGAAGATCAAGGGTAAATGGGGAGTGGTTTGTATGGACGGCTGATGTTGAATCCTTTGATTGTGGACGGTTCGCTGGACATTTAAAGGTCTTAATGATGTTAGAATTATGTGATCTTGGGCTCGTTGGATTTTTCTCGTCGAGCCGCTCGATTAGACTATAAGCGTATCCCATTTGGAAACCGTTTGGTGATTCAAATCATGGTTTGAACCTTCCAACAGGGCTTCGGACCCTTGATTTGGACTCATTTGGGCTCGGATTGGGTTGAATTTGGTGTCGTTGGGTTCGTATTTTCGAGACGTTCAGTTCGACAGTAAGTTTGCTGAAATCGGAGTTCGGCTGGTCCCAATTTTAATTTCGAAGGCCACCAACTTGGGTTTGCCTCGAGATTTGTGCCCAATCGTGATGATTTTTTTGATGATGTATCAATCCTAATTTAACACATTTTTTCTCTCTAAGGTGTTCAATCAAATTTCTTATTAACTAAAACAAATTCCAAAATCAATCTATCTTTTTCATTTTTATCTATTTTTTTACTCTATCCTAATCAATCATGATATATATCTTAGGATTTGTTCGGGACAACTTTCTGCCTGCTTTGCTTTTTATACACCGATCACAATTTCGTTTGGTTATTTACTTTCTTTCTACTTCTCATAATTTTTTTAAAATTTCAATAATAGAAAGCTACTTGCTACAGCCATAGCAATGAAGTTGCTTTCTTCATAGCAACTTCATAACAAATTTTATAAAATGTCGCAGCCGTCTCAAATAGATCCTTAGTTTCACTCACACAGACAATTGTGGATCGAATGTATTTATCCTTTTAAGAATTAAAATTGTGATAATCATTTAAAAAGTTTTAATGATATTTGAAATAAAAATATTTCAAAAAAAGCTAATAAATTAAAATAAAAAATAGGTGAACAAAACTGACCAAATCTACCCCTCCATTTTTCAAGTCTGCTCTTATGCGACAGCACTGATGAAACTATGTATTTTTTACAAGGCCTGTCTTCGTCAAAGCTGTGGCGTGCAAATTAAATAAATAATTTATTAATAAAAATTATTATAATTATAAAAATAATTATATGTATTCCAAAAAAAAAAAAATATTATATGTATTTCTTCTTATCCAAAATCCACTCCTGATCATGCCGACTTCCGTCCAATCCGTCAAATATTTTTATGACGTCCGTTACTTTTGAAGCTAATAAATTAATAATGATCAATATATAACTAAAATATACTTAATCCAATCTATTGAAAGTTGGAGCTCATCCCTCTCATGAATTAATTGTTGAACTAAAAAACCTAAAATAGCTCTTTGTGGGTTAGAGGTGTCAATATATGATCTGACCTAAACTCAAAATTGGATTTAGATTGACTCGTTTAATAAATGAGTGGGTTCGGATTCAGTATTTTGACCCGTTTAAATAATGGGTCGTATTCGAGTTGACCAGCGAATCTGTTTTTAATCTCAAAAGTTATTCGTCTAATTTTTTTCTGAATTTTTTTTTATTTTTGGTTCGCTCTTTTTATTTTTGATCTATTAATCTAAACTTTATAGTTGATAAATTATAAATTTTTTAATCAAAATGGGTTATTAGATCGGGTCAAGATCATCCAAGTTATTAGTGGGTTAGGTTTGAGTCCAACTTTTTGACCCGTTTATTTAATAGATCTGGCTTAGATCGATTGAGTTATTATGTCGAGTTATTTCGAGTCCCACTCGAATCTGACTCGTTAACCTATTTTAACACCTCTACTTCATGGCAAGTGTGAATTACTTTATTTTATATAAATAGATTTAATATTTATTAGTGACTAAAGAAATGCTTAAAAGGAAAAAATATATATTAAAAGGGAATAATTGAATCAACAATTAATTAGAATTCTTAGAAATCACAATATGTTGCAAATTGTGTCCACCTCTAATATTTTGGCATTAAATAAAATGATTATTGATATATATATATATATATATATATATATATATATATATATATATATATATATATATATATACTAATCAACATCTATTTATGATTGAAAATTTGTAAGAAAATACAGATGCAATATTATAATTTTTTGTCAAATACTTCTTGTTTGAATTAAAATTGCAATATCTATTTTTGTTAAGGATAGAGGAAAGGGGATTTATATGCATACCATCACATTCTTATGTATTTGCACAAATAATATCTAAATTTTATATTTAGTGAATTTTTTTAATATATATATATATATATTACATCAAAACATTTGGATGATAAAATTAATTCTACTGCTACTTTTTTGAGTTTTGATATGAACTTTGCCAATATTTCTAACAAAATTTGGATTATGTGGAAGAGTTATTTCAATGTTAACATTATTTCTGATTTTGAACAAGTTGTTCATATGCAAATATCCTATTTCAATTTTAAGTTTAATGCTTCATTCGTCTATGCTGCTTCTACTAGATTGGGTAGGCTCCCTTTGTGGGAGCGTTTATCTGATTTTGCTTTGAGCTCTAATGACCCTTGGTGTGTTGGGGGTGATTTTAATATTGTTTCTAATGTGAATGAAAGAGTGGGAGGTAACCCTCCTAATAAGGCTGCTATGGAGGATTTTAATTTTATGATATCTGACTGTAATTTACATGACATTGGTTTTACTGGTGGTGCTTTCACTTGGAGTAGAACCAACATCTGGCAAAGACTGGATAGGATGCTTTTTAATAATGATTGGGTTAGGAACTTCCCTATGACTCATGTTCAGCATTTAAGTAGAACTTTCTCTGATCATGCCCATCTGCTTATTAATTTGTCTACTACTACCTATAATTACCCTAATAATTTTAGATTCCAAAACATGTGGTTAACTCATAAGGACTTTATGGAGGTGGTTAGTATTAATTGGAATGCCATCATTTATCCTGACAATAATATCAAAGGTATGGGTCGCCTTTGGGCTAAGC
Organism: Dendrobium chrysotoxum; assembly: GCA_019925795.1. Taxonomy (NCBI): domain Eukaryota; kingdom Viridiplantae; phylum Streptophyta; class Magnoliopsida; order Asparagales; family Orchidaceae; genus Dendrobium; species Dendrobium chrysotoxum. The sequence continues at coordinate 75,316,833 of CM034302.1, read as the reverse complement.
TTAGTAGATTAAAACAGGTTCTGAATTGGTGGAACAAGAAGGTGTTCAAAAATTTGTTCTCCAACATTAAGGATGCTGAAAACAATGTGTTGGGTTTCGAAAAGGTATTTTTGGAGAATCCCACTAGTGCTAATCTGTCTATTCTGAATAACTCTAAAAATTCTCTTTTCCAATTGCAACATCAGGAGGAAATTTACTGGAAACAAAAGGCCTCTACTAAATTGATCCTGGATGGGGATAGGAATACAAAGTTCTTTCATACTTTGGCTAATAAGAATAAAATGAGGAGTCATATTCATAAAATCGTTGGTAATAATGGTTATGTCTATGACTCTGAGGATATGATTATTAACTCTGGGGTGGATCATTTTAGAGAAGTTTTTAACAGAGACATTTGTATTGGTCCTATGGTTAATCCCCATGTGATCCCTCGGATTCTTGATGAGGAAGATAATCTTTTCCTTAATCAATTTCCTTCCGAGGAGGAGATTTGGGCGACTGTTAAGAACATGAATGGGGAATCTATTGCTGGGCCGGATGGTTTTACTACGAAATTCTTTATTAAGACTTGGGAAATTATTAAGGGTGATGTGGTGGAGTCTGTTCATGATTTTTTTAAGGGGAATTCCTATCCTAAATTTTTCTCTTCTACTAATATTGTGTTAATTCCTAAGAAGGAAGCCATCAGTAATTGGAATGATTTTAGACCTATTAGTATTTATACTTTTCTTAATAAACTTATCTCCAAAATCATTGCTTCTAGATTGATGAAAATCCTCCCTAGAATCATTTCTGTTAATCAAACCGGTTTTGTTAAAGGTAGAAGCATTTTTGATAATATTCTTCTTGCTCAAGAGATTGTTCATGATATTAATGCTAGAATTTCTGGTGGTAACATCATTTTTAAATTAGATATCACTAAAGCTTATGATAATTTGAATTGGGAATTTCTTTATAAAGTGTTGTCTCTTTTTGGTTTTAGTCAATCTTTTATTATGCTTATTAAAAATAGTATTGAAAACTGTTTTTTTTCTGTCATGATAAACGGTAGAAAGTATGGTTTTTTTAATTCTTCTCATGGTTTTAGACAAGGAGATCCCCTGTCGCCTGCTCTTTTTATTATTGCTGTTGAGTATCTTTCTAGAGGCCTTGAAGAGTTGTATGCTAGATATCCTTCGATGTATTTTCATTCTATTGGTGGTTTCCCTATTACTCATCTCAGTTTTGCTGATGATTTTATAGTGTTCTCTAATGCTTCCATTCGGAATGTTAAAAAATTAATGATTTTTCTGGATCAATTTGAAGATATTAGTGGTCTGTCCATCAACAAAGATAAGAGTTGTTTCTTATCTGGTAAGTCGGTGAGTCACAATAGGATTGAGCGTCTCAAAAGAATTTGTGGTTTTAACTCTACTTTACTTCCTATAAAATATTTAGGTACTCCTCTTTTTAAAGGTAGGAAAAGGATTCATTTGTTTGACAGTATTTTTACTATGTTCCAAAAAAAACTTCTTAATTGGTCTTCTAAATTTCTTTCTTTTGGAGGTAGGTTGGTGTTGATTAAAAGTGTTCTTAATTCTATCCCTATTTATATTTTACATACTTTGCAACCTAATGCCACTATTTGTTTGAGATTAGAGCGTATTATTAATAAATTTTTTTGGGGCTCTAATTTCAATCAATCTTCTATTAAATGGGCGTCCTGGGACAAAGGATGTGGGGTGTACAGTGAAGGTGGTTTAGGTTGCAAAAGTATATTGGATACTTCTCAGGCCTTTTCTCACAAATTATGGTTTTCTTTTCGTGCTAATAATAGCTTATGGGCTAAGTTTATGAATACTAAATATTGCAAAGATCTTCATCCTTTGGTTTGCTATGCTAAAACTTCTGACTCTTTTGTTTGGAAAAGATTGTGCAAAATTAAGTGGGAAGCTGAACATTTTATTCAATGGGGTCTGGGAGAAGGTAAAATTTCTTTCTGGCAAGATAACTGGTTGGGTTTCGGCTCTATTGATAATTTCTTGAATACTCATTCTATTGATAACTGCAAAGTTCATAATTTCATTCATAATGGTCAGTGGAATGTGGGTAAACTGTTAGAGACTATCCCTCAAGATTTGATTGGCATTATTTTGAATATTCCTTTACAGCTTGATTGTAATGATAAAATTCTTTTTAATATTTCTTCCTCTGGTAATTTTAATCTGAAGGATATCTGGAATGTCACTAGATTGAAGAGGAATGTTTCTCAAGTTTTTGCGTCGATTTGGCATAATAATATTCCTTTATCCTACTCCATTTTAGCTTGGAGATGTCTTAAGGGCTATCTACCTGTTGATGAATTACTTAAGAAAAAAGGTTTCTCTTTTCCTTCAAAATGCCAATGTTGTTATAACATCGAGGATATTAATCACGTTTTTCTGACTAATAATATTGCCCAAAAAGTGTGGTGCCATTTTATAAATTTGTCTGATAAAAGTTTTTTCAATTTCAACGGTAGTGTTGCTTCCATTCTCAAGTTTTGGTTTACTACTACTAAAGGCCATATTTATAATTTACTGCCTATTCTCATTTTGTGGTTTATTTGGAAGGCTAGGAATGATTCTAAACATAATAATATTAGTATGGATGCTAATCAAATCATTTTTAATATTAGGAATAGAATTTTGCAATTCCAGTCTACCAAGCTTATTTCTATAAAAAATTTTAAGCATGATCATCATTTAGCTAGTGCTCTGGGTATTTCTCTGGTGGAGGATTCGGTGGAAAGATGTGATTGTATTGTGAGGTGGTTTAAACCTTCACAATCTGTTATGAAGCTTAATTCGGATGGCTCTGTGAATAACAATAAGGCTGGCATGGGTGGTTTAATTCGTAACAGTAATGGTAATGTTATTTGGGCTTATGCTGCTCCTCTTCCTGTGTGTTCCGTTATCTCTGCGGAGCTGATGGGTTTGAACTATGGTTTAAAATTGTGTCTTCGTATGGGCTTTCAGCAGGTGGCCATTGAGGTTGACGCTATGATGTTAATTCATATTGTTGCTAAGGATAAGCAAGGTAGCCCTGCTGATTTTTATACCATTCGTTCCATTAAGCAGTCTCTTGCTAATTTAAACTTTACTATCTCCCACATTTTCCGTGAGGGCAATGCATGTGCTGATTGGTTAGCCAAGTGGGGTTGCAATAGTAATCGAGTACAAGAGTTTTCTAATTCCAATTTGCCGCAGCAACTAACTGGTTTGGTTAAGTTGGATAAATGTGGGTTGCCTTACATCAGAAAGGTATGAGTCTGTTTGTGGGAGTTATGGTTGGGTGTTTTGGTTACTTTAGGGTTATTGGTAATAATTTCATTTTCTGATGGTTTTGGGGTGTGGTGCTGTTGTGGTTTAACCTGGTGTTGGTGGTTGGGTGATAATCTCTCTGATTTCCCTTTGCATTTTTTGGGGGTTTTTATGGCGATTAAGTTGTTTGTCTGGCTGTTTAGCTCCTACTATGATGCTAGGGGTTTCCCTGCTCATGGGAAGGGTTATGATTTTATCTCCAGTCTTAATACTGTTTCTAACTTTTCCTTGTCGTCCTTGGTTGCTGCTTTAGTGGATCCTTCACTGGTTGTGAGTATTGAGGTTAATCGTAAGTGTTGTGATGTTGAAGCTGATGGTTATGAATACTGTAATCAGTTCCTGTTATTTGGTGATAAATTGGGTATTGTGGCTGATGGCTGCACTCTTAGCTTTGGGAGTTTGATTATTGTTGGTGCAATTATTCTGGTGCATTTCCAGTTCTTCGGTCTAAATCTGAGTAATATTTTACTGCTGTTTCTTTTCGGCTATTGCATATCAGCTGTTAAAAAGGTTTTTTTCAAAGTGTCCATGGGTAAGGATTATTGGGGTTTGGATGTTAGCCTTCTTCTTGACCTCTGTTGGGGTTTTCTCTCTATTACTTTTGAGACTTTCTTAAATTTCTATAAGTTTTTTGTGAGCTTTATCTGGAGTAGTAAAGAGGTTAGATCTTACAATGCTCATAACGGTAGAAAGTCTTTGATTATTAACTCTGTCCTTGCTTTTTGGGTAACTACTACCTTGTTTTCTTTTCTGCATATTACTTTTATCCTTGCAGGCCTCTTTTGCAGGTTTTTGGAGAGTCTCTCTCGTTTTGTGCAAGGTCATCTGGGTCTTCAGAGGACGGTGCTGAACGGTATTATTTTTCTCCTCTTATTTTGGTTTATTTATTTTGGTTTCCATAGAATGTTATTAGGGAATGGTGTATTGGTTATTAGTAAGGAACACTGGCTCTTAGGTTTTTTTCTTTTATATCTTGTAGCTCTTATGAGCAGTAGCGAGCTGGTGGTCCTTTTAAGGACCATGTAACCGTTTTTTGATATTAACACGAAGGCCCGACAGAGGGTTTCCCCCAAAAAAAAAAATAATGGTATTTAGAGCACATCAAAATGATGTGAAAATTATAACCTTAAGATATTATCAAATCCCAAACCAATCTTAGTCATCCACTTTTTTATCATCAATGAATACATGAACATCTCAAAGCTTGTTAAGGGGTTCTCTTGGGTCAAGTTCTGGGAATGAACTTGAGAATATCACTTATAAGGTGGTTGCCTCCTCTTTGGCAATTTTTTCGAGAACTCAACGCCACAACTCCTCTTGGTGTACCTGAGTCACTCTCCTCGATGCCATTAATTATCATTAGCACCAACCTCAAAGCATTTTATTATCGATTCTTTATATTAATTACTATAATGTCATAAAAAGTTTGATGCTTGTATAATTAGCATGCCCTTATCAACATGTTATGCCATCCTCTAGCATTTTTCTTAGACAATCATGACTATCTAGGCTACTTTTTGAGGTGGATGACCTCTATAAATACTAGGTTGCTTGCTCAATTAAGAACCTTTTTTTATTCCTCTATTATTGTACATTATTTGACATTCATAGCACCCATTCACATATCTTAGAGATTATTAATCTTTCGTTTAAGGAGCATACTCTCTCTCTCTCTCTCTCTCTCTCTCTCTCGCCCTCCTTCCCTACCCCCTCAAATTCTTATATGACTTTTATTAAGTACCATAATTATTTGATATAGTGGTGATAATTCCTCTTAATTAGCTAAGCCCATAACTATCATAAGCTTGTTGATTGAACCATGTTAGGCCATATGTCTTTTCTATATATTGTAATTTTTCTCAACTACTCGTTGACTAATCCATGCATGGCATTATTCTACCCTTATTCTTGGACTCCATGCATTATCTCCCACTTTTAGCATAACAAGCTTATGATTTTAACAGATAGTCTCTTGGATACTCTTATTTTCTCTATTGAGGAGGACAAATTTTCATTGTTCTATGTTTTCATATTTATTTAATGTTATTTTGAACTATTTTTGCTAATGCTAATAACCTTTTCAACTATAATATGGACCTCAACATAGTGAATGACATAAACATAAGAGTGGAATATGTCATGCATCGATAATGATTAAAATAGACTTGGACTGAGCCTAATGCAGATAACACCCATGTAGCAGATCTTGATTAACCTCAAAGATTTGGTAAGCTTTTGAGAAGAATCTCCTGAAATATTCCTTTAGGGGTGTGAAAAATTATTGGTGTTGCACTAGTTCATAGTGAATTATTCAACAAAGAAATTGATAAGTTAAGTAAAAGTATGAAAAAGGTTCTACTGTTAGTGGTGGGGGTGTTGAACCCAATATGGTCTTAGCCCTTTAGGTTAGGGTGGGTGGGATGACCAAATAAAGAAACTCATTGAAGGTCTATTGGAGATATTTATGATGGTCCTATAATGATTTAAAAGCTCATCAAGGTCGTAGGAACCATCATATAACTTTATAACAAGCAACTTGACCTTGTTGGAAAGAGTTGTTATAGAATGACATTAATGAAGGTAAGGGACTTAGGAAGTTTCAAGGAGGAGGAGGTTGGAATTCATTTCGTACAAAAAATCCTCCTAGCTTTACTTTAAACTACATCACAAATTACATTACAATGTATATAATTAACTAGATGAGAGTGTAAATTTTTCATGGTAACTGATGTGTCACAAGTCTAAAGAATAGTCAATGGAGTTAGTTGTGTCATGATGGTTGCCATTGATTGGTGGAGCCTTGACTTAGTATTAGTAGATATTTGCTTGGACATCCTCAATTAGGCCATTCATTGTTAAGGAAGACAAAATCTATATGTTGGTGGGAACTCTTACATAGAAGATGACGGATCATAGCTTGTGATTCTTCTATATGATTGGTTCTATCCTTAAGAGATATTTCATTGGATCATTTATTGGTAGAGTACATTTAATTGGGAGGTGGAAATGAAAAAGCTTGACCTTAAATTAGAGAAGGGTTCCTCGATTATTATAAATGTCATGCATATTCAATAATAGGAGTATTATTGATGATTAATCATATTATAGAATATAGGATGTGGTTTCCGCTAAATGCATCAAATTATTATGTGTTAGAATATTGACTACTATAGAGAGAGAGTTTATCCTCTCGGAGTTATAAAAATACTCACACACACACACATAAAATGATAAATGGCTCATAATATAGAGAAATACATCATTTTTATGTGAAAAATTATGAAAGGGTAAAACCATAAAAACTGTCCTAGTTGAATTAGTTCCATTATGTAAGATAAAGGTTACTTAGAGAAAGCAAGATTTCAAGAATTGAATTGAAAGGGGTGTCTCATGTAATTAATGCAGAGCCTGTTAGAAAGTGGTGGAGTTTACTGGTTTGATGGTAAAAAATGATGTTCGCCACCACTAGTTAACAACTTGGATGGGTGATGAGCTAGATGTACGACAAACAATGGGTATCAATGTCCGCCAAGGACAAATGAAAACACACAACAATGGTGATTATTGACATTAATCGGTGGCAGGAATGATATTAAGGTGATAATAGATGTCAGCATTAACCACTGATGAATGATAGATGGGTGATAATAGATAAAACTTTTTAATTTTATATGTATTTCAAATTTCTCTTTGTTGAAAATCATCCCACCTTATATAAAAATTTGGACTATTTCTAATTTTTTGTTGGACGTTTGTTAATTTCTATCATAACATTGGACACTCTATTTGATAGACTATAAAGATCCCTTTAATCATTTGATTTCCATTTTTAGATTTTAGTGTCTTAATAAGCTCAAATTTAAATGATCTTAAGCTCGTTAAATTTAACTTGTAAAAGCCCCCATTTTGAATAGAAGCATACACAATTCTTTAAAAAAAAAAATTCCTTCAAATGGCCTCACAAAGTTTCAAATTGTATTTTCCAGTGCTTGATTTTGGCTATTTGGACCCAGATTAGGATGTTCTTAGTGTCGTTAGGTTCATTTAGTTGAATCACATTATTTCAATATCAAGTTTGTCAAATATAAAGTACAAATAATATATTAAAATCAATTTTGAAAATTTCTAGTCCAAAACATCAGCGTTTTAAGCTCTGAAAATCTACGTCAAAATTTAATCAGACGAATTTTTTACCTCCCTATAAAACCTCCCATTGATTTTTAATTAGACCTAAATCCAACTCATATTTATTATTTTATATAACATCCTTGATATTCACAACAAATCACATGACCCCTTGCTTAGATTTTCTTGTCATGATATATTTGGTGAATGAAAGGTTATTGGCTCATATGTCTTCAAAGTTTATGCATTGCCTCCAAATCTTATAAAATATAATTTATGTACCAATTGAATGTCTCTTAAGTGCTTGACTTTAATCCCTCCAACAAGAAGTTATGAGCATGTCGGACCCTTTAGCATCTTCCCAACATGTAGTTTGGGCCTTCAAGAGCCTCTATTATTTTATTTTATTTTTATAATTAATGGTTATTTATCATTTCTTAAAGCTCAATAAGCTCCACATGTCTTGTGAGATGAACAGTCTATAAAATACTTTTTTTTTCTATTATAAAATATTTTATTTGTTTCTTTAATAATAATAATAATAATAATAATAAGTCACCTGCCCAATTGCTTTTATTCACGTGTGCTGTCACAAGAAAGTATAATCATACATTATTTTAAAAATACAATTAAATATTTATTTGTATTTGTATTTAATTAAAATTTTTATCATAATTTTTTTTGCTAAAACATTTCTCAAAAATAGATACATTTGGTCACCAAATGTTCAGATGATTAACAATCAATTTTAAAAAGAAATTCTATTAAATTAATAATATAATATTTAGTTATGCTAAAAAAATATAATTAATTAAAAATTATATTAGTGTTAGATCTAATTTGATTTGTTCAAGTCAAAATAAAAATCACTTGTATATTAAAACATATTCTACTAGTTATAACTCTTTCAAAGCTATTGGCCAAAGAAATTTCTCTCATTTTTCTAAGAAAGACAAAAAAATATATTAAAATAAAAAAATGAATTATAGTAATTTAATTATATTTCAAAAAAAAAAAAAACATTTATGAAGGTTGCCACCAAATAAGACTAATATGGTCTATGCCCCACACATGGCTTGTTCTTTTCCCTCACTCACTTTGTCCATTTGCCCTTAGCCTAATAAGATTGGAACAATAGAGGAGCCCTATCCTTCACTAGAGGACATATGGAGAGGCTTGGAGGTATTCAAGGAAGGCATCTTGCTATCACTATGCTCTATCTCTTTCCCTATAAGAAAACTCACAAGGGCCAGGGATGGTTCTTTGTTTTGTTAGGGTTCTTTTGGAAGGTTGTGAGGATTAGGAATAAGGTAGCTATGCATACTTATTTCTATCCTTGTTGTCAAATCTCTCTAGTAAAAAGTAGTCCTATTATAAGGGCCTTTGGCTCATAATTGTTATGGATATGTATATTTATTAGAAAATAATTGAATTAGGATATTCTAACCTAAGTTTTATTTGAATAATCTTAAGAAATTGGTACATATTAATTTTTATATCATACTAATTTTTAAAATTATGTATAAATGTTTTAATACTTTTTTAGTTTGTCATATATTTCATAATAAGTATATTCAATATTTTAAATTTATTTAAAAATATATAATTAATTAATTTTGACATACTTATTACTTAAATATAACATGTCAAAATTTAAGGTTCATCCTAATTAAAATTAGATTAAAATATTCCTTTTTTTTCTTTTATAAGAGAAGAAGGAGAGAGAAGGAAAAATAATATGAAATAAATTTTACTTATTTGATGTTATATCAATTATTTGTATGAAGATTAATGTAATATTATTTAAATCAATCAACTAATATATATATATATATATATATATATATATATATATATATACAATTTATTTTTAATAGAATAAATAATTTATATTTGAAAATTTTTAATTTAGTTAAAATTTCTTATAAATTAATAAGTTAGGAAAAAACATGGAGCAAGATGCAATAAAGATATTTGTGAATTATATTTTTATTGATTTGAAGAAATAACTTTTACATTATATATAAAAATATTTTTTAATCATTTTATACTATATATTTATATATAATAAAATTAAAACACTATATTTTTTATGCAAAATTATTTATTTATTTTAAAGTATCATTAATAAATTGTAAAAATAATCAAAAGCATAGGTAGCCAAATTTTTGAAGAGAATATAATAGAAAACTTTTTTGGAGAAGAAATTGAAGGAAAAGAATTGGAGGATTTACATACAAATCACTCAATGTTATAAATTTATATATCTTACATATAAACTCTAAAATTTATATAAATAACACTTTATTATCATAATTAAGTCAAAATATACACATAAAAATGTATATTTATTATAGAAAAATTAATAATACTGATATTTTTTTATTTTTTATTCAATGATTTGGGTTTGTCCCTAATTTGGGTGTTAGATAAGTAACAATCAAGATAAACATATTAGATATATAAATGCATAAGAATTACATAAAATACACATAAAATTAAAAAAAAAAATAAAGAGTTGCTCATCATTAAACGATTATTGATGGCAAGCATTTCGAGCACCAAGTATTTATTTTATTTTTCTTATTTAAATACTCGAGCTTGACTTGTTTTGGTGTTCAACTTTTTGTTTTGAATATGAGCAAAACTAATTAATTAGGCTAATACAAATGCCGATATATTAATTAATATTAATCGAGCCGATTTGATAAGACGACGGATTGTGCTGGGCTAAGCTTAAGCTTGAACTCGTATAATTTATGTGTTCGAATTTATATTTGAACTCGAACTCATTGTTCGATAAGCTCGACTCATGAGCTCGTTAGTTAATCGAGTTCGAGTTGGCTCACTTATACCCCTAATCTAATATCTTGTTTATGATAATAAAATATGAAATTTATATTTATAAAATTCAAACCTCCTTTATTCATATATTTAATCTTCAAAATTTAAATGTTAAATATATAACTTTGATAATTTTGAATGCTCTGTATGTAAATTTTTTAATAAATAATTTAGAGTAAAATTTTTTTTACTTTTGAAAAAAAAGAAATGAAAAATTATTGGCTTTCTTCTCAGAAATTCCATATGCTTCTGCACTAACAGACAGACACCTAATCGATGCGGACAAAAGCATCCTCTTTTGTCGGTTTACGCACCCATTCAAAACGGCCGCTTTCATGCATCTCCTTTTGACTTGCCGCGTAGCACAGCTCGGTTCTCGCTCCGCAAGCAGAAGAAAAAAGGTGAGAGGAAGAAATACAACGGATATTTTGTACATCTTTGGCCGAGAGAAGAGAGAGAGAGAGAGAGAGAGAGACAGGTCGCTAATTGATGATATAAGTCTTACTTCTCTTCTCATCTCTCTCAATTCGCTTGCTTTGGATCCATTAAGAAGCTTCCACTTGCTAGCCGAATGACCTTCTCTGTCTTACTCCAAGCCTAATATCCCAAACTGTTCCATTGACGGAGATATAGCGAGCTCTTCCTTTTTCTCACTCGTTTTTGTGGTTGTTTCGGCGTTTCCGTTTTAGCCTTTGCCTCTTTTTTTTCTTCCTATGATAGTTTGACACAGCTTCTTAGTTTTTGTTTCTCTCTCCTCTCTCTTTCGGTTTTTTATTCTCAGCTCTTATAAAGTAGAGGAAGAAGAGGGGTTTTCTTCTTGTATTCTATCAATATCTTCTTAACAGAGGCTTAAAAAAGCGATCTTTGACTGTTTCCGATGTTGATGTCCGGAGTAGCCGAAGAGGTTTCCTCGTCGGCGACATCTTCCCCTCTCCTCAGCTTCATGTCGATCTCACCGACGGCGCTGGGCTCGCCGTACTCGCCATGGCTACGCGAGCTCAAGTCCGACGAGCGCGGCCTTTTCCTCATCCATCTGCTCCTCAACTGCGCCAACCATGTCGCCGCCGGTAATCTCGACCAAGCCAACGCCTTTCTTGAACATATCTCTCTGCTCGCCTCTCCTGAAGGCGATACTATGCAGCGCATCGCCTCTTATTTCACCGAAGCTCTTGCCCGCCGCCTCCTCCGCTCATGGCCTGGCCTTTACCGCGCCTTGAATCCGGTTGCCGCCGACACCTCCGCCACCGCCGCCGCCCGCCGCCTCTTTGTTGATCTCTGTCCCTTCCTTCGTCTCTCCTTCCTCGTTTCGAACCAGGCTATTTTGGAAGCAATGGAAGGGGAAAAGATGGTCCACATCGTCGATCTTGGGGGATCCGATCCGGCCCAATGGCTTGCTTTGCTTCAAGGTCTCGCCAGCCGGCCGGAAGGCCCGCCGCATCTCCGGGTCACCGCTGTCGGCGAGCACAAGGAACTTCTCCTGCACACAGCCTCAGTTCTATCAAAAGAAGCAGAGAAACTCGACATCCCGTTTCAATTCAACGCGGTGGTTTCCAAACTCGACTCTCTCAACGTCGAGAGCCTGCGTGTCAAAACAGGGGAAGCACTCGCCATTAGCTCTGTTCTCCAACTTCATTCTCTCCTCGCCTCCAACGACGTCGCCGCCGCCGCCCGAAAGCTCTTCCCTTTCAAGTCCGCCAGCACGCTCGGAGAACAATTGGACAAAGACCAAGGCTCAGATTCCTCTTCCTCGCCTTTCAACCTCGCCCCCTCTGCCAAAATGGAGACCTTTCTAGCCTCTTTATGGAGCCTCTCTCCAAAAATCATGGTGGTAACAGAGCAGGAATCCAACCACAATGGATCGACTTTGAACGAGCGATTCGTGGAAGCGCTGAACTTTTACGCAGCGTTGTTCGACTGCCTAGAATCAACGCTGCCAAGACAGTCAGTGGAGAGGTTGAGCGTGGAAAAGAAGCTCTTTGGGGAGGAGATAAAGAACATAATGGCTTGTGAAGGATTGGAGAGAAAGGAAAGGCATGAGAAGCTTGAAAGGTGGATGATGAGGTTGGAAATGGCTGGATTTGGCAGAGTGCCGTTGAGTCACTACGGGATGTTGCAGGCAAGAAGGATGTTACAAGGCTTCGGTTGCGATGGTTATAGAGTGAAGGAGGAGAACGGTTGCTTTCTGTTTTGTTGGCAGGATAGAGCTCTGTTCTCTGTATCGGCTTGGAATTTTAGGAGGTTTGATTGAGTTTATATTTTTAGTATTTGGGTTAGTATTATTATTTTGTTTTGCCTTTTATTCCTAACCTTTTATGTAGAGATTTACTGCTCTCTCTCTCTCTCTCTCTCTCTCTCTTTGTGGGATGCTTAATCTTTTGGAAAGAAAGCTATTGGAATGTGAGAGGATTGAAGTCTATATAGTTCATTTCTTTGTTGTTTTTGAGTGACATGTGGAACAAGGATATGTGGGTTAGAAGAGGCTTAGAGGAGGTTAGGTGTGTAACTGAGTTGAGCTAGCTCTGATTCGGCTTAGCAAATAGCTCATGAGATGAGCTCGATGTGACAAAATTGAGCTAGGTCTGACTTGACTCATTAGCTCGTGAGCTGATTTGTTTAAATAATGCTGATATAAAATGCACTTAGAATATATTAATTTGAAGAGTTCAAGTACTAAGTTGTCACAAATATTTATAATTACATCTCACTTATTTATATCAAGTGATTTTTTTTATTATTTTTATCATTTTATTATAATAATTACGAATCATTTTTTTTTATATTGATTGAGCTGGCTCATGAACAGATTCAAACTCGATTGATTGACCAAACTCAAGGCAGCTCGGGCTAACTCGGCTCATTTTATTATGATTTTATGGGTTCCAATAAAGGAAAATGAATGTCCTATAATAAAGGGATAAAGCCACATCAATTTATCAGTTGATTATGTGGTTGTAAATTAGAATATATTATAATAATAAATAATAAAGATTTATAGCTATAATTAATTATTATATGTAATAATTTCAATATGATAATAGATTAATATTTTGCCGCATTCAAATTTAACATCAAATCAACATACAATAAATAAATAATTATAAATTTAGGCTTCATTTGGAACAGCTTTTTTACTATTCTGTAAAGTTATTTTTTAGTATAAAAATTTCTTAAAAGAATAGTGATCTAAAACTATCAGAACTGAAGCCTTATTCTCTATTGAAGTACTTAATAGCTCTCTCCTTTTTTTTTTTCTTATTAAACATAAAATCAAATCGGCCGATTCAACCAGTTCAAATATGAACTGGTTCAAAGACCAATTCGATCAACCAGAAGTATTGGCTTTACATCAAACCAATAAACCTTGAATCCAATCGGTGAACTAGTAAATCAGCACCGATTCTATGGAATTGTCTGAGTCAAATCAATATCGCATAATCACCAACAATCTTTGATCAATGGGTGAAATTATTATATTTAATATGCTAATAATCTAACACCTAAATACCACAAATCCCTACTCCATATTTCCCAAATATGTTCTTGGATAGTTAACATATCTATGAAAATCATTACTTGCATCAATGCTAGGTTGAGCCGAATTATATAGATTCCATGGTGCAAATTTGAGCAAATTATCCTTCCATGGAGTTAATTTAGGCTTCGTTTGGGACAACTTTCTTACTGCTTTTTAAAGCAGTTTTTAGTATGAAAATTTCTCGAACTATAATTTTTTGTACTAAAAAACTGCTTCAGAAAATAGTAAGAAAATTATCTCAAATAAAATCTTAAATTGAATTATACATACTTTCATCGAGCGAAAAGCCATTGAGTGGCTTAAATTGAATTATTTATGGATTGCATTAGAGTTTATTTACATCAAAGTGATTGGACGTTGGCTTTTCAAATTCAATCATGATTTTGGTGTAAATCTCATGTTTATTTTATAGGTCACATCTTAAAAACAAAGTTATGAATCAAATAAGCAAACTTAGAGTAAATTTTTTAATTTCTAATAATATTTAGATGTATTGTTTGAGTAAAATAATAACTTATTTTACAAATTGCGGTTGTTGATGAAGGTGATGGGTGATACTACAATTGAAATTCTTGAATGTGATGATTTGAAAGCTTCTAAAGATGGAGCTTTTAAGGACACAACTTTTAGGGAAGTGATTTTGTAGAAGAAAATTAAATTTTTTGTACTAAAAAGCTGTTTTAAGAAGTTTTTGTACTAAAAACTGCTTTGAAAAGCAGTAAGAAAGCCGTCCCAAACGGAGACTAAATTTTGAATATGCATTATTTTAGACTGCATTATTTGTACCTTATATTTGAAATTATGGTTATGATATACTTCATAAAATAATTGTGCATATGGAATCATAAATAATTTATTTTATATGCACATTATCTAAGTTATTACTTTGGTTTTGAATCATTAATGTTTTCACTTTTCAGTGCAAAATTGCCAATGCAAAATAATGGCTGTATTGAATTAATTTATATTAAAATTATAATTTTTATGCTAAAAAATTGCTTTAAGAAGCAGTAAGAAAGTTGTCCCAAATAAAGCTTAAATATAATTTTGTGTTGTTTGTAGTGCTCATTTGGTAGCTTGTAAATGAAAAAGAGTCTTAGGCTTCGTTTGGGACAGCTTTCTTATTGCTTTTTAAAACAGTTTTTAGTACAAAAATTACAAATTTTTGTACTAAAAAAATGCTTTAAGAAGCAATAAAAAAGCCGCCTAAACGAAGCCTTAGTAATTAAGAATTTTATTTTCAGCCATTTTGAGTGTAAAATTAAAATTCTCATTTATCAGAACAATGAAATGAGCCTTTTTTTTTCCTTAGAGATGACTCAATTCCTTCAAATCTGAACATTACAGTCAAACTTTGGTTAGAAATTGCACATTCTGTGATAGAAACTTTTTAAAAAACCTTTATGCTGAGGAATTTCGGAGATGTCAGCAGAAATGTTCATTCAATGGAAATCATCAAACCTCAAACATACAAAAAACAAATATAGAGGGATGGTAACATTTTTGTAATATTTTTGAATTAGGAAAGCAGATTTTTACATATAGAGATTGGTTTTCTCTCACATATGAACTCATGCATACCAATACAAATAGTTTTTCTTACTCTATCTTTTCTTAGCTCGATCAAATACACGCTATTTTCAGGCTTCATTTGGGATAATTTTTTTATTAATTTTTAAAACAATTTTTAGTACAAAAATTTTTTTGAAAGTAACAAAAAATAGTAGTAAAAGACTGTCCCAAATGAAGCCTGGGACAGCTTTCTTATTGCTTCTTAAAACAATTTTTTCGTATCAAAATTTTAATTTTTATACTAAAAAGTTGCTTTAAGAAGCAGTAAGAAAGTCATCCCAAATGAAGCCTTTATCTTCTCTCTATAATGATATGTAATGCAGAGATGAGAAGAGGAGCTTAGGAATTACAATATTTCTAATAAGATTAAACCCCTCAAAATTTCATCTTCTTTGTATAGGATCAAAACCCTTAAGATCTTTATAGGATCAACCCCCTTAAATTCTTCTCTATTTCTCCTTAATCACATTCTAGAATTCTTTCTTATGACTATTTGTGAAGCAAATAAAACTAAATATTTTTGCAGAGTAGTGTGTTCTATGATAGAAAATGATAGAGAAAGGTCAGAAGTGATGGATAAGACATCCAAAAAATAAAAAGTATGGTTATTTGTAGTATTTGAAAGTGCAAAAGACTCTTTAAAGCTCATGAAATTGAAACCTAAGGTTGTCAAAACCCTTAAGCCTTTATAGTCAAAGGTAGAGTAACTACCTCCTTGAATTTGGAGGGTTCTATCCTCCTCTTCTAGGACTTCTGCTACATCAATACTTTGCTGAAATTAAAAATTAAAAGAAAAAATTCTACCATTTTAGTTTTGAGATATTGGGTTTTCTTAATCTTTATAAGCAAAGTGTTAGAACAGTGAGTTTTATTATTATTATTATTATTATTATTATTATTATTATTATTATTTTGTGTGTGTTAGAACAGTAAGTTTTTTTTTTGATAAAACTCACAGAGGGACCTATGCATTAAATAAAAAAACAATACAAGCTTTAGAGAACGATAAGCTCAGCTAAAAATACAACATTTGAACAAAAAATTAAGAGCTACTAGTTCTAACTATTACAATTAATCAAAAATAAAAATAGCACAGAGACAATCTGAAAGACTACGACAATCGAAGATACAATAACAGGTAACATACAAAATAACCAAAGAAAGAAGTAGGAGAGGCAGAAAGGAAGGAGAGCCACAATTATTTCTTTTTCGATTTCCACCTCCGCCGTTTATCACCACCATGAGAAAAAGCTTTTTGAACAATACAACTTACATTTAAATTATACATCTCATGTAGGGCATCATCTGAACCATCCAAACTAGCCCCACAAGGCGAGGATAAATGCCCATCCAGCCAATCTGTTTGATCCTCACTAGTTTGTATGAAATTGTAAGCCAATTGAGTTTTCAAATCATTAGAAGAGATAAGAGCAATCGAAACCTCAACAAACTGTTCATTCCCATTCAGCCCAGTACAAGCAGTGGAGTCAATAATAGGAGAATTTAAAACAGGCTCAACCACCTGATCAACCACAACATCAAAGTGCTGACCACCCAAATCAACTAAAGCAGCATCACTCTCAATAGGCACATTAGAGACCAAACCATCCAAATGCCTACTAGCTTCACAAACCATAAGTTCCAAAGAACCTGAAAAACCACCAGAATTTGAAATGGGGGAAGCGGTGGGGCTATCAATAAAGTTAGTCCTACAAGCCACATCATTCAAAATCATAGAAACACCCTCAAAATTAACGCTCGAATTAGCCATAAGCAAAAGAGAAGTTGATGGAAGCACTCCCACCACATCAGTACCAATCGTAACATCATCCTGCCGAACATCAACCCCAGCCACCACCACCCCAAGACAAGAAACATCACCAGAAACAACATCATTTACCACATTAATGACCACATCATTATTAAACGTAACAGGACACAAAGAAGGGGAAGGATTATCTAAGTTATCAATGGTAGCAACAACATTTCCATCTAATACAACCGTTTCCAAAGTAGCAGATGCATTCCCAATAGCATTCCCATCATATGGAGGGAGATTAGAAGTAATAGTAAGACCAGTTCTGAATGGGAGGATCATTCACCCCTAACATGCCCAATGCATTTACATGAATCACAAAATGATGGAAAATCCTCCATCTCAACCATTTGAATGTAGCCTAACTTTTTAGGACCAAGCCAGGCTTTGTATGAATATTTTTTGGTGATGACAAGCTCAACTAAAACCGGAGCAATAGAGGGCTGCAAGCCCACAAAGGTAGCATTGTCGACTTTTAAGGGCCGACCCAACATAGCACCCAAAGCATGAAGAATCCTTGGAGAAAAGAGACGAGGCCTTTGTTTTGGAAAGGAAATCCAAAAGAGAATCACAGGGGACTCAACACCGATATCAAGAGAAGGGGACAATTTGGTAATTTCATGAAATAGTTTTTTTTTTACAAAATAGGATCTATGACAAAATACTCTACTATAATCCAGATCATTCGATAACTTAATCAGAACATGTGACGGATCAAGCGAAGTCATAGAAACCTCAGCGTTAAGCTTAAGGTTGAAGAAGAACTTGCTAATAAAATCTAAACTAGGTCAGCGTTATGCCAAAAAACCCACCAACGCAAATTGAAAAGGTGTCGCAAGTGAAAGAATCTCATCTTCCGAGATCCACAAAGAAGGTATACCACGAAATGAAGATGGTTTTAACTCAGGAAAGCCACCAATAGAGGAAGAACCAGCTAGGGCATCAACGAAAGATTCGATTTCACAGAAACACCCAAAAATCCAGGATCACAAACTCGATTCACCACCATTCCGACCGCAAAGGGCCGGAGGTGGACGAATCGAGAAGGCCAACCAAAAATCATGAAAAAAATGCAACAAATGAAAGGAGAAAAGGGAAGAAGCTTCCCTGAGATCCAAAGGGCGGCAAGTCGCCCGGAGGGAACCGAGCGGAAGGAGCATGCTTGCGAACCTCCCTCTTCTCGACGGTTGGATGCGAAACACAACATCAAAGGAATCGCAAGAAAGGGGAATGCCCCTCTTCGAAAGGGGAAAGCCGAGAGGGGCATTCCCTACCCCAAGATGGTCCTCTATGTGTAACTGTAAGCAACAATTGTGTTAGAACAGTTAGTTGTTTAATATAAAGCAACTCTTTTAGGGTTAAGAAATTATGTTTGATTCTCCCATAGATTGTTTCCTAAGCAGATAAAGTAGAGATTTTATAATAAATATTTAAATATATTGTGACCTTCTAGATCTCTTATTAGGCTTAATTTTCATCTGATTTTAGACGTTTACCTCTTGGAGTTTTGCTTAATGGTGAATATTTGGTCTTACTCTTTTTTGCCTTATTTTATTTTCTTAAAAATTTAGGCTTCGTCTGGAATAGCTTTCTCACTGTTTTATAAAGCCATTTTTTAGCACAAATATTTTATTAATTCGAAATTTATGCACTACAAAGAAAGCTATTCCAGTCAAAGCCTTACTTATCAAAAATTTGTCATTGCTTATGATTTCTCTGTCTCAGCATCTCTTAAGTTCATCAGACATTTCTTTTTCATCTTCAGAACTCCTTGAAATGTATTGACTTCAAAAAGAAGAAAGATGAATTTCTTAAAAAATCTCCTGATTATCATAATGATTAGATAAGATCTAAGATATATTATGAATAAGCTATACTGAATTCTAATTCACTAGTTGTGCTATTCAAAGTATTTTAGCGCCTATTGATTGCTCCTTTATTTTTTTACATGGCTGATTAATCTTTACTCTGAAACATTTTATCTTCTTGAAATACTAAAAGGTTTGTTTGGGGCAATTTAAGTTTTTTCTTGGTTTTGCTTTTAAAACTCATTTCTCAAACATAGTTTCAAAAATGCTTTTCCAAAACCAACTTTTTAAAAACAATAGTTTAAAAAAGTAGTTAAAAAGCTGACTTCCAAACACCTGAAAAGCTCATCCAAATCAAGTCTAAGGCTTCGTTTGGGACGGCTTTCTTACTGCTTCTTAAAGCAGCTTGTTAGTACAAAAATTTTAATTTTGTACATAAAAGCAGCTTTAAGAAGCAGGAAAAAAGCCGTCCCAGACAGTTTTCTTATTATTTTATAACGTAACTTTTTAGTAAATAAATTATTTAAAATAGCGAAAAAATAGTGGTCCGATTTTGTTTGGGACAGCTTTAGACCATTATTTTTTCCTCCTTTCTAGAAATTTTTTTACTAAAAAATAATTTTATAAAACAGTAAGAAAGCCGTCCCAAATGAAACCAAACTCTTGATTCAGTTATAGATCCTAAAATCCTAAGAAGTATTCAACGCATGTATTGAAATAACTAAGCAGATTCAAGTTACATATAAACTACAGAAAGTATTACAAATAAGATTTTCATTACTGCATAAAATTTGATGAAATAATGTTTACAGAGAATATCTTAATTTATTGTAACGCTTAAGACAGATCTAATAAAACAAGTTACTTAAATTTTCTTCTATTGTTTCCTTGGAAGCTAAAATACAAAGAATTGAAAGCTTTGAAAGTTGTCATTTCTGCTGCAATAAGTAAGCTAAATAAAGAACAATTGCTTGTCTTTTCTCTCGTAGAGCAACAAATGTCAAATGTGGTAGGTGAAAAACGATAATCAAATGATGTGTCATAATTTGCTCTCAAAATATAAGTAGGGCTGTTAATTTACCGGTCAGGCAGGGGCGGAACCAGCCTTAATTTTCAGGGGGGGCAAACTTATAAGGCATATAGGTCGGGGGTCCAAGGGGGCAGCACCCCCTGGCGGGGTTCGATTTTCAAACTTTTAGGGGGGGGGGGGGGGGGGGGGGCAGACCTCTAAGGGGTTTCGCCCCTGCGGTCAGGTATGGGTTTAATCCAACTTAAATTGATCCTGCCTGAACCTGATTATGTTAGTTTTGAGTCAATTTCAGATTCAAAGTCAGCCCAGATCGGACCCAAAATTTAATCGAATTATTCCGAAACTAAATTTTTTGAGTAGGGTCTATTTCGGGTTATCTCGTCAGGTATTTTATTAACACCCCTATTATTAAATAAATGATTTTTATGTATTAGATTGTCCCATCTCATTTGGTTGTCCATTTTCAATTGACCTTTGGCAATTTTTTTTCTTTCTCAAAAGAAAAACAAAAGCAAAGATATTTTGACCTTAATATTGTAATTATATTTGTTAAGTGATTAGTCATTGAGGCTTATAACTAATGCATTCGTCCAATAAAGAATGAATGTGGCCAATTAATAAAGCTCAGAGTGGAGACTACTTTCTTATTGCTTTCTAAAGCAACTTTCTAGTAAAAAATTTTTTAGTTTAAAAAATTTTTGTACTACAAAACTGCTGTCCCAAACGAAGCCTACATGGTCTTCATTTCTCTCCATACTCTTCAGCATTTCGCAAAAACAAATGATAATAAAATTTTAGTTTTCCAACAAAAAAGTTCAAGCACCTGGAAACTTCACTACAAGTTGGATGCAAAGGCGTAAGCAAAATTTTGCAATATGTTATGATTACAATATGCTCTTGATTTTGTAGGAAGAAGATGACAAGTGACAGTTAGCCCAAATGCTATAGAGATCCTTATCCATCTGAAATGGATATAGAACAGATAGTGATAACTCATGTAAACCAAATGCAAAACTGTCTATCAGATGAGAGCAATAAGACTTAGAATCATTCTCATTATCTCAGTTAGCGGTACAGTCAAGTATAAATAGATACAGAATGAGTAAGCTAGGCTTGCGGAACACTAAAGCTAATGAGAACCCTATTTGGATTTTGTTACATGGGTTAACACCCCCTTGTAGACTAATGAGTCGATAGGCGAAATTAGTTTGGGTAAGATATACTGGAAGCGAGCCGTAGATAGAGCTTTGGTGAAGATGTCCGCAATCTGATCTTTTGTAGAGATATGATGAACTTGGATTGTTTTGTTCTTGATGCACTCGCGAATGAAGTGGCAATCAACTTCAATGTGTTTGGTGCGAGCATGGAAGACCGGATTGTTTGCGAGAGCGATTGCGGATGTGTTGTCGCAGAATAGGTTGGTTGAGGTGGATTGAGAGCAGCCGAGTTCTTGAAGGAGTTGACGGATCCATATAAGATCAGCAGCGGCAGTGGCTAGTGCTCGATATTCTGCTTCGGTGGAAGATCGTGCTATGGTGTTTTGTTTCTTGACACTCCAGGATATAGGGGAGGAGCCAAGGAAGGTGCAGTAGCCCGTTGTTGATTTGCGATCTTGTTGATCACCAGCCTAGTCGGAATCTACATAAGAAGTGAGATGTAGTGAGTGACGGGAGAGTGGTAGACCAAAGTTTAGAGATCCCTGGATATAGCGGAGGATACGCTTGACTGCTTCAAAATTTGCGTCAGTTGGTTTGTGCATATGCTGACATGCTTTGTTGACAGCATAAGCTATATCGGGACGGGTTAGCGTGAGGTACTGAAGTGATCCGACCACTTGGCGATATAATAACGGATCAGCAAACGGGATTGAGGAAGTAGAGTCTTTGTGGGACTTAGCTGTTACAGGTGTAGTCACTGGCTTGCACGTGAGCATTCCGGCACGTTGAAGAATGGATTGAGCATATCGAATTTGGTGAAGAAGAAGACCGTCCTTTGTTGAGACTGCTGTAATGCCTAGGAACTGTGAGAGGGTACCGAGGTGTCTCGTGTTGAATTGTTTGTGTAGGCTGCTGAGAAGTTGTTCTATGGCTTGGACGTTGTTACCTGTTAAAATAAGATCATCAACGTATATGAGAAAATAGAGATTGATATTTGATTTGCGGTATATCATAAGTGAGGGATCGGAATTGCTTGTGGTGAAGCCTTGTGTGTGCAGGAATCCTGTAAGCGTTACAAACCATTGACGTGGGGATTGTTTAAGACCGTAGAGTGCCTTGTTTAGTTTGCAGACGTGATTTGGGTAGAGCTCATCAGTGAATCCAGGTGGTTGTCGCATATAGACTGTTTCATTTAGGGAGCCATGGAGGAAAGCGTTCGAGATATCGAGTTGGTGAATTGGCCAATTCTTGTGTAGGGCAAGAATTATGAGAGCACGGAAGGTAGGTATCTTAGCTACAGGACTGAATGTTTCGGTGTAGTCTAGGCCAAACTCCTGGTTGTAACCGAGAGCCACAAGTCTGGCCTTGTGTCTTGCGATCGATCCGTCGGAATTATATTTTGTTTTGAATGTCCATTTGCAGCCAAGAATATTTTGTGATGGAGAGTGGGGAACCAAGTCCCAAGTTCCTTGGGATTGAAGGGCTTGGAATTCTTGTGACATGGCTGAACGCCAATGTTGATGTTTGTTGGCTTGAGTGTAAGAGGTTGGATCTTGTGAAGCAAGTTGGTGGGTGAGATTGAAAATATGTTTGGGTTTGAGATTGCCGGTTTGCGAACGGGTTCACATGGGATGTTTGGGAATGGTGGAATTGAGAGTTGGCTGGGTAGTGGGAGTAGGAGAGACATTGGTAGAAGAATAAGTGTGAGAAGACTGAGTGCTGCGATGATGTTGATTAGATATGAAGGGTGGAGATCCAGAAGTTGTCGAGTTGGTGTAGTTGGGTGCAGGTGTGGAATTCGAATTGATAAGAGATGAGGGTACCAGTAAAAGTGGTGGAAGGGTGGAAGGAATAGTTGGGTTAGTGGTCTGGTTGTATTGTTGGCGGTAGGGAAAAATTTGTTCATTGAATATGACATGTCTTGATGTAAAGATCTTGCTGGTTTATGGATCTAAGCATAGATAACCTTTTTGGGAGATTCCATAGCCAACAAAGACACAGGGTCTGGAAAATGAGTCAAGTTTAGATTTGGCATATGGTCGGAGCCAGGGATAGAAAAGGCATCCGAAAATTTTTAGATGGGAGTAGCTAGGAAGTTTATTGTAAAGAAGTTCGTATGGGGTTTTGTTGTGCAGGGTACGACTAGGTAGTATGTTGATGATGTGAATGACAGTGTGGAGGGCATGAACCCACAGCCACTTGGGTGCATTTGAATGGATTAAAAGGCTGCGAATTGTTTCCAGAATGTGACGATTCTTTCTTTCCGCAGTGCCATTTTGAGAAGGCGTGTAAGGACAAGTGTATTGATGATGCATGCCGGAGAGTTTACAGAAATGTTGAAATTGTTTATTAATATACTCTCCGCCGCCATCCGTTCTAAGAATTTTGATATTCTTACTAAATTGGCACTTAATCATATTGTAGAATTCCATGAATTTAGAAAACACCTCAGATTTATGAGAAAGAGGATAAACCCAAATGTATTTGGTGTGATCATCAATAAACAAAACAAAGTAATGAAATCCATGTGTTGACGCAATGGGGGATGGATCCCAGACATCAGAATGAACAATTTCAAATGGAGCATACGAACTGGAGACTGACTTAGAGAAAGGTAACCTATGACTTTTTGCAAGATTACAAGTATTACAAGAATGTGACATAGCTTTGGGACAAATGGAAGGATGCAGCCGAGCGATAGAGTGGAGCTTGCGGTTGTCCGGATGAGCAAGACGGCCATGCCATAAATCTAGAACATTTTGGACTGAAATAAGCGCTAGAGCAGTTGGTGAAGTAGACGAGGAAACGGGATACAGTCCATTATGACATGGACCTTGAAGGAGAATCCGCCTGGTCTTCTGATCCTGAATTTGGTAACCACGTGAGGAGAAAGAAACAATGCAAGAGTTATCGCGAGTTAGTTGGTGAACAGATAGTAAGTTGAAGGATAGGTTTGGAACATGGTTGAGATTGTGCAGTTGAAGACTACCTGAAGGTGTTGGTAGGAGCCCTCTGCCCGTGTGATGGATAGGTATACGTTGACCATTACCTAATGTAACTTGAGAGTTACCTTTGTACGGTTCTATGGAGGAAAATTGAGAGGGGTCTGAAGTGAGATGCGTGGATGCTCCGCTATCTAAGAACCAGTCGGTTTGGCGAGTTTGTTCAGTTGGGCTGAAGAAGGCTTGTGATGAAGGTGATTCTTGATAAGCAGGATCATGGCGATACCAGCACTTTAAGGCGGAATGGCCTTTCTTTGTGCAAATTTGGCATACCATGTTCTTGTATTGCTGTTTGTCGTTTCGATCAGAGGCTGCAGGTGATCGATTGTTGCGAGCAAAGGGTCGTCCACGACTCGCATTGTTTCTGCCACGGCCCCTGCCATGGGAAGCAGCTAAGGCCAGCGAATTATCGGTGAGATGGAGGGATTGAAGCTCTTTGGAGGTTTCTTGTGCAAGATTGACTTCTTCACTACAAAGAAGTGTGTAAAGATTATCAATGCTTATTGGTTGCAGATTTGTGCGAATCGCTGTTTTGAAGGCTTGATATGTTGCGGGTAAGCCATTTAGTGTGTAAAGAATAACGTCTTCCGGATCAATGGTGCATCCGGCAGCTGAGATTGCATCAATTTTGGACTTGACGGTGAGAAGGTATTGAGACATAGATTGTTCGCCTTTGGACAAATGATGGAGTTCATTCTTTAGTTGGATGATGAGGGAGCGAGTGGAGGTTTGCAGCCGATGGGAGAGAGTGGTCCATATGTCAGTGCAGTGGTTTAATGAGAGAATGTAAGGTAGGATAGATGGGGTGATGATGGAGAGTAAGGTAGCTGATAGATTTTGATCAAGATGATTCCAAGATTCAAGAGAGGGGTCGTCGGCTTTGGGTGGTTGGTAAGAGCCATCAAGAAATCCTTTGAAGCCGTTAGCTGCAAAGATTTTCTCAACTTGCGATTTCCACAGTGGGTAGTTATCGGCGGTGAGAGAATTGGGAACCAGAGTTTTGATGTTGCTGAGGACGAATTTGAGTTGAGGTGGAATGTCGATGGAGAAGAACGGATTTTCCGAAGGATTGGTCACGGGTGATGTCGTTGACGATCCAGCCATGGTTTCTTGAATGAAAGATGGAAGAAAAAACAACAGTAATAAAAAAAGAATAGGGTTCTTGATGAAGAAGATGAGTAAGAAAGAAGAGGACTTATCTGTGCTCTGATACCATGATAACTCATGTAAACTAGATGCAAAACTGTCTATCAGATGAGAGCAGTAAGACTTAGAATCATTCTCATTATCTCAGTTAGCGGTACAAGCAAGTATAAATAGATACAGAATGAGTAAGCTAGGCTTGCGGAACACTAAAGCTAATGAGAACCCTATTTGGATTTTGTTACATGGGTTAACAGATAGCACATTTGTTAAAAAGTTTATATGAGGTAAGGATTCTATCTGAAGGTTTCATCACTCAAAAGAATTTTCTTATAGGAAATCCGTCTTAGGATTCTTTTGATCCTCGTCCTTCTTTCCTTATAATTTCTTCAACCTCAGCTCTATCAGTAAGCTACTACCTACCATTGCAAATGAGCTTAGTTAATTCTCCTATCCAGCTTGACAGTGCTGCAATTCACAAAGTACAATAGAAAGCTTGTGGAGAGTGTAGAATTCTTAGCTGTTCTACTCTATTCATTCCTATATTAGTGTAAAGAATGAGGGTGTACTGCCTTACTTGTGTTCATGTCTTGATCACATATCTATGTTGAAGCTAAGATCCTGTACTGATACAGAGACTTCATGCACTTCATTCATCAGTGTTATGGGGGTCTGCAGGAACCAACTTTGTTAGCTTAGATCTTCTCTCTTTCTCTCATCCTTCTTTCCTTTTCTGCATATGGCTGAATCATTCTTTATGTTTTCATCAACCTTCGTCCTATCCTTTCGATTAGATGGGATGATTTTGTGAAGGCTTTTGAGGAGTGATTAGTGGCTCTTTCAGCACAGGTAGATGAAAGACAAATTCATTAAATTGGTGCGGGCGATCATTCTCAACTAAGTTATTTATGACTCCTCTTGACTATCTCCCATATTGCTCACATCTGAATGGAAATTAAGTTATTGTCTTCGAATGAAGTGAGCAATTGATGTTTCATTTAAGGCTTCGTTTGGGATGGCTTTTTTACTATATCTTAAAGCAATTTTATAGTACAAAAATTAAACTTTTGCACTAGAAAATCGAATTAAGAAGCAGCAAGAAAGTAGTCCCAAACGAAGCCTAAATTGATAGTTGCATGATCTATTATATGCCTTCGATTTGTTTAGTCTCTTGGGCCTTCATTCCTATTAGTCTTATTGGGCTTCTCTGAATTCCGGATGAATTAGATTGGTTTTGAAAGATATTAGTCATTGAAAGAGCAAGGAAATGTCTGATTAGAGCTCATAGTGTTGAAAGCTAAGTCGAATTAGGATGATTACAATTTTCTCTCAATTTTAGCCTCTCCAAGAGGAGAGATTATTACGTGCGGTGTCCGGACCGTTCGGAGGCGAATCCGGACACGCCACGTCACCCGGATGCACCGGGCCCGGGGAGACGTGGCGCGTTCGGATTCGTCTCTAGACGAATCCGGACACCGAACGTAATAATTTTCCCTCCAAGAGCCCATACTCAACAAAATGAAAGAAAAAAAAGAGAGAATTTTAACTTTATATGCCTCATAATTCACATAATTGGACAACTATCTATGTTATTTGCTTTATTATTGGAGAAATATACTGAAAGTTTTTTCCCTGGATGAAACTACCCCCAATTGTGATCGTAGACTTCTTATTAAAGTCCGTCACAAATGAAATTGATTTGAACTAGTTAGAATTTGAATCATTGTTTGATTAGCTCAAACATGCTCAGGACAGGCATCACGGGACCGGCTATGCGTGAGGGAAGAAGAGTTCTCATTCATTCAAGAGTTTGGTGGAGAAGGCGTTGAGTGATTATCATAGTATGGCCTTGACATCATTGCGGAAGGCATCGTGGATTGGTGTCATGTAAGGAGAAGAAAAGTTTGCATTACATCGTAGTGGAAGGCATTGCGGGGTAGTGACATGTGAGGAGAAGAGAAGGTCGTGTTCGAGTGGGAGCTCACTTGAGAAAAAATTGTGAACCAATAGCATGTGAGAGAAATGAGTTCACATTTGGGAGCTTATGAATGACAGACTCGATAGGACCTATGATATATGAAGAAATTTAAACTAATTTTCACTAATGTCAAGACAATTAATTTCTTACATATGAAAATTAGATTTAAAATTAACTAAAAAGTATACAATCCAAAAAATAAAAAATAAAAATTATGATTAGGTGAAAAAAAATGTAATAAAAATATAACCAAAAATTAATAGCAGTTTAAAAAAACTACAAAAAAATATTTCTTTTTCTTCGTACTGATAAAGAAAATGATTTTAGATTAATAAATGAAACCAAATATTTTAAAGAGGAATTTACACAAGTTTTTTGCATTTATGCCTATAATATTTAAAATTTAATATTTATTCATATAAGATTTTAATATCTTAGTTGCATTAAAAATATATATTAAAAATAAAATATAATTTTAAAATTTAATATTAATAATATTTTTATATAATTTAAATTTAAATATTATAAAAATTAATTATTAGAAATATAAATATATAAATAGTATATGTATCTAAATTTCCTATTTTCAATTGTGAGTCATTATTTTATATTTTAATAATCTTTTATAACAAAATAATAATAATAATAATTTTTTAATGAGTCACTCAACCTAAAATATGACCAATATGCTCAGATAGGAAGCCACGAAATGTCCCAACATGCCATCTGTGCCCTATCTCAGAATAAAATTATATAAATTTCAACTTTCTTTTTAATAATTTAATACAAGTCAATTACACTTGTCTGACTAAAGCACTAAGTGCCACTCATCATCATAGATATTTTTATTATTATTTTATTTAAATTTTTTATTTTTTCATAAATTAACTAATTAAGGGATTTTTAGATACCACTTTTCTATTTTTTTTATTTTTTAAAACATATTTAATTGCTATTTTACAATTATTTTTGTTTAATTTTAAAATTAATCAAATTATCTTATATTAAAAATATATAATAATAAAGGAACATAAATAAAATATTTTTTACCATTTTTAATATTTGAATTATTATATTTATTTATTTATATAATGTAATAATTCTTAAATTACATTAAAAATATTAGTAGTATTACTTCATCTAAAATAAAATATTTTTTTGATGTATATATTTTAATATATAATTTTTACAAAAAATTTAAATTCAATATAATATTGAATAGTTAAAATTTTATTAATTTTAAAATAATTAGGCTGTTGTCATGTTGGTTTTTACCTATAAATTAAAATTTGTTTAATTAAAAATTAATTTAATCAATGGTGGATTTGTTATAACTTTAAACCTTCTTTTAACTCATTACCTAATAGGAATTGGCCCCAACCTATACAATCTTCTAGATGGATCTTGAAGGATTATTATTGTTTACTTACTAGAATGTTCTCAAATTATAGAGAGCTATTTTGAATAAAATTATAATAGGAGACTTTGCACATCAAATTGTAGACTAATGAGCTTAAACAACATGATTAATTTACAAAAATCATCAAAAAATTAGATTTTTATGTGTTAATTTGTGTTAATACATAAAGATTGAGTATAAATCAAAAAATAATATGACATTATTCGGTCGAGTTAGGCTGAGTGCTATATTATTCAAGTTCATTCATTAACTTGGCTATTAGTTTTCTTATTAAATTTGAGCCAAAATAGTGCTTTAATCAATAATAGCTAATTTTTTGTTTAATACTAATGAATTAAATGTATAGCCTAATTAGTAATCATAATTGTATTTATATATTTTAATAAAAACTAGCATAATTCATTAGGTGTTATTTAATTTATTTAGTGAAGATTATATATTAATAAGAAAATATTTAAATTTATCTAACTATCTATTTATTTTATATTTTATCATGCATATACATCTACTAATATAAATAATTTTTTAAAGAGAAACTATAAAAAATTGATACAACAGCATTAAGTAAGCATTGTATCATAAGCTACTTTTAAAACAATAAACGAATATATTGACATATGATGAACATAAATAAACAAGAGAATTGATGCTCAAATTTGTTCCGTTGTATGAAAATAATCAAATACCGGCGGACTTTTCGGCGGCTCTGAGTCCGCCGAAAATTCTGGCGGTTAGGCCTGCGGATTGACTGTCAGTGTTAACCGGCGAACGAATATCGAGTTATTCATTGGGTGCACTTATTTACTTATAGCCTTATTAAACAGGTTGAAATATCGATGCGAAAATAACATGATGAAGTTTGAGTAATCGAGTACAACTAAAAATTACATTAAGGCTTCGTTAGAGACGGCTTTCTTACTACTTTGTGAAGCTACTTTTTAGTACAAAAATCTCTTGAAAGCAGGAAAGAAATAATGGTCTAAAGCTATCTCAAACGAAGCCTAAATCAATGTCGGCATGACACAAAAAATACACAATGACTTAGTTTATGTGAACTAAAAAAAGCTATAAAATTTGATAATATTTAAAAGATAATGATAATTCTTATTAGAAAAATTAAATTAGAGTTTATAGTCTAAAAACAATCAAGAAGATATAAGTGATGCACTAATTTAGCATTAGTCATGGAAGGCATTGAAAGTCCAAATGTTGCAGTGCTTTCTTTTAATTGTGTTGAACATAATATCATGGATGGAGAATTTTTCACAATTTGAAAAATTTTAAAATGGAGCACCTTCTCTTTGGATTTTGATGATGGGATAGGATTGATGGGTACGTTTAAATTTTTTTTTTTTAAATTCATATATATTTATAAAATCAATCTTATGAAGTAATAATTACTATTGTAGTCTTTATAAATATCAGGGTGGCCTCATCAAGCGTAGGGTTGTGACAGGAAACACTTGTAGATCTCAAGTATTTCCTATCAATCTTCGAAAAATAACGAGAATTCTCCACAAAAATCCACACAAAATCACGAAAATAGTAAAAAATTTATATTATTTGATGAAATAGAAACGGAAAATACTAAGATACAATTGATCCTCTATTCGAGAGGAGGATCTATCTCTCCCAAATTTCTAGACGCCGCCATAGCCCAAAAACCTAAGAGATCTCAAATTTCAGCCAAATTCAAGATGCCCTAACCCTAAGAAAACAAACTATTTAATGCATACAATCCAAAAAGAAATATCTAAACAGCCCCTACATTCAAATTTCCTAACTCCCTCAAAAAACCTTCCTAAATTGTTTTGCATTGCTTGGGCATCGAATTGGGCGTACAGGAGGCGGAGGGTCCTGCCTCTGTTAGTGCCTGGGCCGGTCCCGTAGGACTGGCGCTGGATTGGTCCAATGGACTGGTCTAACAATACTCCCCTCCCAAAGTGCCACATTGTCCTCAAGGTGGAACAAAGGAAATTGCTGCTAAAACACTTGATCAATAACACTAGACTGAAAAAAGGACTAATACTTGGTTGAATGATCCCTGCTTCCAGCATCTCCCTAATCAATCTTTCGATCTCATACTTCAGGATTCAGAGATGACGATACAAATGAACATTGAGAGGTAAAACTACTTCCTTCAAGATGATAGCATGCTTGTGTTCCCAGGGAGGAGGCAACCTCTGAGGTGGCTGAAAAACCTCATTGAACTACTGAATCAATGGTTGTACTGAAAGAGGAATGTCCCCGCCCTCCTCCAATCTGATCCCCTCCAGCCTATGTAGTTCCATCAGATAACCTTCCCCCACCTCCTCTATGATCACACATTGGTTTTAAGTGATATAATGACTTTGGTGAGCCCTGCATCTCCCCTGATCACTACCCTTCTCCCTTCCACCATCAACTCCATCGTCAATGCTTGACCTTGGTGTCCCCCAAGGTTTGCAACCACTTCAACCCCAGGATGACATCAGTGCTCCCTAACTCCAATGTGAGAAAATCCTCCCTCATCTGAACCCTCTGTATGGTCAACACTACTCCCCTACATATCCCCTGACCCGTCTCCACCTTATCTATACCCATAATCACTCCATAACACCCTGTATCCACCAATGTCACCCTCAATTGGTCCACAACCTAGTTGGAGATGAAATTATGGGTAGCCCCACTATCAATCAACACCATAACCTCCCTATTTGCTATTTCTCCCTTCACCTGCATTGTATGATTCAGAGTGAATCCCACCACTGAATTTAGGAAGACCTCCATCACGTCTAGAAGCAGCTTGTCCTCCATCTCTCTCTCTCTCTCTCTCTCTCTCTCTCTCTCTCTCTCTCTCTCTCTCTCTCTCTCTCTCTCTCTCATACTCTCACCTCCCTCCTCAATTTTCTCGTCATCACAAACGGTGAGAACCTGAAGAGTTCGATCCCTACACTTGTGCCCTGGAGTATACTTATCATCACATCTAAAGTATAGTCCCTTTGCCCTCTTCTCCTACATCTCCCTCTCCATCAGTCTTTTGAAGTTCCCCCCACTTCTCCTGCTAGATCATCCCTGGGAGTCTCATTAACGTTGCCTAATGTATAACCCTTAGGTGCTAGAAGAGTGGTTGTTATCCTGTAAGAGCCGCCTGAACTGCTGCTACTGGGTCCCCTCTCATGATTTTCCACCAACTGTGCCAACTCCATGGCCTCTCCTAAGTCACGAGGCCTCATGACCTTCGTTAATTCACAGCAGCTCTGATCTCTGATTTGAGCCACTTCAGGAAGTTCCCATCCAATGTTGTCTCTAAAAATCGCTCATAGAAGCCTTCTCCCCTGTCGGTTTGGAAACGTTCTATTAAAAAATTCTTGAACTCTCTCCAGCTTCGTAGGGGTCTCCTCTGGTCCCTCCACTGATACCATGACAGTGCCTTCCCCTCTAAACAAAAGCTTGTTGCTGTCAACTTCTCCTCCTCCGTCAACCCATCGACAACGAAGTATCTCTCCACCTTATAAATCCACCCATGTGCGTCTTCACCTTTGAAAATGGGCATCTTCAACTTCCTCACCTTCTAATCTTTCCCATTTCCCCTTATTCCTCCATAGTTTTCCCTTTCCCAAGTGTTTGACCCTCCCCAGGTCTCCCGATCTTCCCTTGCCCTTTCATAACCAAAACATCCTTCGAATTCCCCTCTCCTTCCTTACAAATTAGCACCTCGACGGCCATAATATCCCTCTCTGCCCCCCATATCCATGCCTTTCCCCATACCTCCCTCCTCTATCCTCTCTTTTGAAAGGCTCCAGATGGGGTCTTCTCCTTTCTCCTTCTACGATCTCCACCTCATCTTCATCCTTACGAATTTCAGAATTTGAAATCTTTCCTTCTAGCCCTCTCGCAGCTGACGCCGCCGTTTGGTTGTAGAATTGTAACATCTTCTTCATCATGTCCCGTAAGTCAGCTACTTGTCCTTCAATGGAGAAAATTCTGTCCTCCACCGTCGTCTTAATTTGGTTCATCTCCCCTTCAAGTTTCTCCTCCAGTGCATCCACCTTTTTGGTCGCCATCAATCCCCGAATTTTTGTAGACTCAAAAATCTAAATTTCGCCCTTAAAAAACAGCAGTTTCCTCCTTTACCGACAAAAAAAATAGTAGCTGAAATTCACAGAAACAGCCCACCAACAATCCCAAGATTTGCTTTGATACCAATTTGATTGAAAACACTTGTAGATCTCAAGTATTTCCTATCAATCTTTGGAAAACAGCAAGAATTCTCAACAAAAATCCACACAAAACAGTAAATAATTTGTATTATTTGATGAAATAGAAATGAAAAATACCAAGATACAATTGATCCTCTATTTGAGAGGAGGATCTATCTCTCTCAAATCTCTAGACGCTGCTAGAGCCCAAAAACCTAAGAGATCTCAAACTTCAACCAAATTCAAGATGCCCTAACCCTAGAAAAACAAACTATTTAATGCATACAATCCAAAAGGAAATCTCTAAACAGCCCCTACATTCAAATTTCCCTCCTAACTCCTTCAAAAAACCTTCCTAAACTATTTTGCATTGCATGGGCGTCAAATCGGGCGTACAGAAGGCGGAGGGTTCCGCCCTTGTTAGCGCTTGGGCCGGTCCTGTAGGACCGGTTGGACCAGTCTAACAGGTTGCACCACATGCACTAATAATATTTAGCATGTATCGCCTAGCTGATGGGTGCACGTTAAGGTGCATGGCAATGGAGCACCCTTCAATATATCAGAGTCAACATCATTGGGTTCATATTAAGGCGTAATTGCAAGGAATCTCATACTTTGCAGCATTTTCATTTCATGATCGGTGCAAGTGAGGTATGGACCCTTCAAGAATAAGATGTTATATGAAATTACGTGAAAAATTTATAGAAATATTTTATATATTTATTTTTAGTTATTAATAATAAATTGCACATCATAATTTAAGAAAAATTTTGAATTCTCTAAAAACATGTATCATTAGATTTATTACTTCATCTGAAATAAAATGAAAATGAAAAACAAACAAACAAACAAACAAACTTGTTATCATATGGTGGATTTTCAAAGATAACAAGAAATGATATGAAATTATTTGTTATAATTTCTAATTGACAATAAATAAATAATTTTTATTCATTTTCTATTTTTCTTTAGACTATTCGAAATCTTTTATAATTATGAAAGATTAATAAAATGCACAAATGTGAATCTTGATCATTTAAAGATGTAAGATAGATATATGAATTATTTGGTTAAATTATCTATTACTTTTACTAAGACTTCATTTGTAACGGCTTTCTTATTGCTTCTTAAAGCAGCTTTTTAGTATAAAATTTTTAATTTTTTAACTAAAAATCTTCTTTAAGAAGAATAAAATAATCGTCCCAAACGAAGCCTAAATGATTTAACTTAGGTTTCGTTTGTGACGGCTTTCTTATTGCTTCTTAAAGCAGGTTTCTAGTAGAAAAATTAAAAATTTTATACTAAAAAACTATTTTAAGAAGCAGTAAGAAAGCTGTCCCAAGCAAAGCCTTAATATCCATTATATTTTATATAATTTAGGAATAAACCTATATAACTTACTAGGGAAGGCATCACATAAGAGGATGATGATTTAATGGAAAAAATAAAATAAAAAAGGTCCATTTGTTTGTGATTTATAAGGAGGTGATAATCAGTCATCAAATGATTAACATTCAGATAATGCTAAAAAGAAAGATATGGAAATGTTTCTTGTTGTGCTTGAGATAAGCAAATTTAGAATTATTTATATGTTCTCCTTAATATAAAAATATTTACAACTATAGGTTTACAAATTTATTGAATGATTTGCAAAAAATTAGTTCTTTGTAATTTCCATAAAATAAAAAAAAATGATAGAGATACGATGATTTTAAACCCTGCAATGTTCTAGTTTAATGGCAATTCTAACTACTGTCACTACAGAAAAATCGCTCATTATCGGCAGAATTTCCCTGCGGAAATTATTAATTTTTCGGCGAAAAATATTCCGCCGGTATGAACCGCGTACGAAAATATTTCCGACAAAAAAAAAACAGCTGGAAAAGTTTTACGGCGGATTTCCAGCGGAAATAGTCCAGATGACCGACCCGTCCTGCCCGCCAGCCTGCTCTTTTTTTAATGATTACCAACCAAGTCCTTTTAGATCTACCACTATCTTTTCGCGACATAGACCGGCTCTAACACATCTACTCTCCTAACAAGGTCATTAGAAGGCCGAGGTTTTAAGTAACCAAATCATCTAAGATGACTCTCTCTAATCCTATCTACCACCGAAGCTAACTCCAAACCATCCACCATCCCCAATAGTTAAAAAATCGTTGCCGAAAGGCTTAGCGGAGGATTAGAAATCCAACGATTTGGCAGTGATTTTTAAAACACTACAAAGATATTTCCACTTGCTACAACTGCCGCTAGAGCTTTTTATAAAGTCACCACAAAGGCCATTTTTTCTAGTAGCAAGTTGAAGATTCTTATTCTTTTGGTAATGCTACGATGACTAGCGAGCCATTCATGTTGATGGCTTTAGCGATAGAGTTGACAAACTATTCTTTTAACGGTGAGGGAGAACTTACCAATTTGTAAAAAAATTTCCTAAGAAAAATAATTGTGGCATTGACAATTGATTAATATCTTGATTATTTCATGAACTTAAAATTTTAATATGAGAAAACGCTATAGTTTCTGATTTATGGGGATTTAAAATCGCCCTAACAGTCCTACATTTAGGGCTGCAAACGAACCAAGAGTTCGACGAGCTACTTGTTGCTCGGTCCGATTAAAGCTCTTTCGTGACCGTTTAATTAATTAAACAAACAAATTTGAATATTTTTTTAAATGCTCGATCCTTAAATAAACAAGCTTGAACAACAATGTGTTCAACTCATTTATGTTCAGAAACAATATCATTTAAAGCTCGTGAATAAGCTCGGCATTAAGCTCAATAAGAAGCTTTAATTTTATTTATACATTCAATAGAATGAATTTGTTTATGAACAAGAGACATTTGTTCATGTTTGCTAGACTGTTTATTTAAAATGTTCATAAATAAATATAAGATGAATCATAGATCGTTTGTTCGTAAACGAGCTCAATTGGTAGCTTGAAAATACTAATTAGATATGTTCATGAATAGACTCATTTGATAACTTAAGAATACTCGTTAGGAATGTTCGTGAACGAGCTTGTTTGATAGTTTAAAAAACTTCGTTAGATATGTTCGCGCATGCTTGATGTAATTGTTTGTTAGAACCCTCGTTTATTAAGTTAATGAACGTCTAGAAGTAGGGCTCGTTTTAAAGCTCGATAAGCATGAACCGAATCGAACATTAACCAAACATGAACATGTTAGTACAGCTATACATGTCAGCATGCTGACTCATCCAAGATCTGTACGGAAATCAAGATTGTAGTTCTGCACTTGTATCTATATATACACCATATCTGTACAACGCATAGTAATAAGAAATACATTCTCTATTCATTTTATTATCTCCTTCTGCCTAGCAGCTCTCTTCTCCCTATGGAATTCTAACATGGTATCAGAGCATCGTGCTCAACAGCAAAGATCAAGAATGGCGGACCAAAGCTCCGCGATCTCCACCCCGACCACCACATCTGCTTCCACGTCTCTCACAGAATTTCACATTCCCTCCCATCTCAAATTCCTTATTTCCAACCTCAAGAACCTTGTTCCCACCCTCCTTACCAGCGACAATTACGCGATCTGGCGTCTACAGATCCAGCAGCACTTCACCGCCAACGGCTTCGGAGAACATCTCTCCGGCACCTCTTCTTGCCCTTCGGACCCCTCTCTACCCGAACACAGCCTCTAGAAACTTATTGATCGGAACCTCATTTCTGCTCTCCTCTCCACGATTTCATCCTCCATCCTCCCATACGTCATTACTCTCAACACAGCTCATGAAGTCTAGGCCGTTCTTGAACGGAGACTTCAACCTACCAACCGCTCGCGTGTAATTCAACTCAAGAATGAATTACATCAAATACAGATGAAAGATCGTTCGATGCAACAATACCTTGCTCAAATCAAGAACCTCGTGGACAACATAGCAGCAGCGGGATCGACGGTCGACATCGAAGACATCATTCTTTACATCCTAAATGGACTGCCCTCCACCTACAATGCATTCAAAACCGCTATCCGAACTGCTCTCCGCCCAATCAGTCTTGACGATCTCTATTCACTCTTATGTAGTGAGGAGATTAACATTCATCAAGAACAACTCAAAGACTCCCAGCAACATTCCGACTCAATAGCGTTGATGTCCAATCGGAACTCATCCAGCCGCGGACGCGTCAATAGGTATCGCGGTCGCAGCTCACACTCCCGTTCTTCCTCAAATTCCGCCTCTCTTCCTCCTGGACAATCCCCCCCCGCACAAACCAGCTTGTCAAATCTGCGGCAAGAACGGGCACTCAGCTCTCAACTGCTGGCATAGGTGTAATCTGGCCTATGCACCGCCTTCTAATCCCAAAGCGCTCACAGCTCAGCAACAGAACTCCTCTACGGCGGACTGGGTTCTGGATTCGGGCGCATCTTCGCACCTCACGTCGGATCTCACCAATTTACATCAGTCCACTCCTTACCTCGGAACCGACTCTGTCTCCATTGCGAATGGTAATAATCTCCCGATCCACCACTCCGGCCAAGGTATCCTACCCCTACCGGATTCCAACCGTAAGCTTCATCTCCGAAATCTCTTACACGTCCCCTCTATTTCTCACAACCTCTTATCCATTTCTAAGCTAACGACTGACAACAATGTTGCCGTTCAATTTGATGCTAACGGATTTTCTATTAAGGATCGCAAGGACAATCGTCTTCTTCTCCACGGTCGCAATCACAATGGTCTTTATCAACTCAGAAGTTCAACTAGCAAGTCTTCACCTGTCACTGCCTTGCGAGCCGAGCACCAATCTACATCATTGTTGAAAGTTTGAAAGGGATGTTAAGCCCTAGTGAACTAGTCCCGAGGCTAACCAAGAGGGGGGGTGAATTGGTTATTTAAAAATTTTACGATAACTACAAAAATCTTTTCGATACTTAGCAGCGGAAACAAGTAAACAATAACGAAAAGATCAACCAACGATATTCACCCAAGCAGTTTATATTGAAAAGTAAAGTACAAAACTGAATCAGAAAAGCAAACCAGATTTTATAGTGGTTCGGTCAACTTGACCTACGTCCACTCCCCGGAGCCTCCCCTCCGGGTATTGCACTAAACGAAAGTGACTCTCCTTTTGCTCCCACAGCAAGGCGGAGAAGCCTGTACAAAACACCTCCTTTTCACCACACGGTGAGGCAGAGAACCTGACCTCCTTTCGCTTCCTCCTGAAGCAGGCAGAGAACCTTCGAACTCCTTTTGCTTCCACCTGAAGCGGGCAGAGAACCCCGGATCTTCTTGCGAACGATCCTCCCACGAAGAACACCGACTAGACGACAGACGACGAGCGGAGAAGACGACTCTGATCCGTGCTTGGAGCAACCTTAGTGAATTCCTCACTAACTCCCCCTCACAAGATCTCTTCTCTCTCTCCCAACTCTCTCTTCTCTCTAGGGTTTATTAGGGAAGGAAAGTAGCAAAAGATTTTTCCTAAAATTGGAAAAAGTTCTTTTAAAGGAGGGCTTAAAATTTGCCCTAAATCTCAACTTGTCGGCCAAGATCGTCCAGGACGAGCGGTAGATCGTCCTGTACGATCAGTTCAAATTCAGCTGTTTCAGCCTGGACGATCTGGCTCTTCTGGACGATCAGTAGAAAAAGTTGTTCATATCGTCCCGTACGATCCTGCGATCGTCCGGGACGATTAGTTCAAATTGAAGGAAATCGTCCAGAAGACAGTTCGGGTCGTCCAGAGAAATCTTTGCTGGACGACCAAAAAATGACTTGATCGTCCCGGACGATATGGTAATCGTCCGGTACGATTAGTTCAAAAAGGCCCCAAATCGTCCTGTACATAGTTCTGGACGTATAGCTGAAATGCACAAGACGATCACGATCGTCCGGGACGATCCTGCGATCGTCCAGGACGATGTGATCGTATCAATTAAACATTAATTGCTTTCCTTAATTACCAGACTAATTTAGGCATGATTGTAGTGAATCGTCCAGGACGATACACGTATCGTCCGGGACGATCAGACCAAAATACTTAAAATAAAACTTTCCTAACTTAATCTGGCAGCTGGGAATTTCTGATTTGAGAATATCGTCCCGTACGATCCAAAGATCGTCCAGGACGATCTGCTTAATCAGACCTTCTTAACTTAGTCGCCCTAATTAGGGTTTCTGTTTTAACTGGATCGTCCAGGACGATGTGGATATCGTCTAGGACGATCTGAACAAATTTTCAACAAAAACTCTAATTCACTTAATCTCTCTCCCTGAGTGATTAAGTTACATTACAATTGACTCAATAAAAGAAAAAATCATACATTTGACACACTTGGACCCGATCTTGAGTTGGCTTGAGTGGCTCGCGGTCTTTTGTGCCTGAAACAGATTAGCCAAGCAAAACACACTGGAAACATGTTTGTCATCATCAAAACCAGATTTGCAACAATCTCCCCCTTTTTTATGATGGCAAACATTTGTAAAGTAGTCTGAAAATAAAGGTAAACTAGGAGATCAAACAAAACAAACATTTTTTTTTAATTTTCATTTAACAGCTCAAACAATACAGAAAACATGAAACAGGAAACAGAAACAAACACGACTACAACTGACCCCTTCTTTTGACATCACAAAAAGGAGGAGCGAAAAACATAACACGATAAGAAAACATAAAATAAAATATAAATAGAACAAACTACAAAACAGGAAAATCAGAATTTTTCCTTGATTTTAGATTCAAAAACCAATGACAGGACAATTGACAGCGCTGAAATCCAAAAAAGGTTGGAAATAATCAACTTTCGTAACTCCGACCCCAGGCACCTTATCGATGCAAACCTCTTTCAACACAAAAATCCGATTCAGAATAAAAGACATTAGATTTGAAAAGAAATCCTTTCAAGCCTCATTCCAGAAAAATATCTGATATAATAGTGTTACAAAGTAAAAAATCAGAAATCAGGATTTTCAAGACTCAAGCTTTTGAAAATATTAAGTGGCACACAGATTTTTCTAAGACATTTAATAATCTGAAAGGAAAGAAAGCTTGTGTTGGGCTCATTTTGTGCCTCTTTTTCAAATTGGTTGGCGCTTTGCGCATCTTTTGATTTTTGATACACTTTGTGTATCCAATTTGGCAATTTCACATCTTTTCAGTTTTGGGCTCATTTTATGCCTCTTTTTCAAATTATCTGGTGCACTGCGCATCTTTTATAAGCTTTCTTCTTTTCATAATCATTAAAGAGTCTCAGCTGTGAGATTATCTTCCAGACATAGGAGATGACTCTTCGCAGTAAGGAAGAACGATTCACAAAATAAAATCCATATAACATATGATAAATGCAATCACTTGGTTTAGAAAATCAAACTAATGACTCAAGACTTTGAAAAACACTATTGATATGAGGCAGATTACTGTATGAAGATAAAATAATCTCTATTTCAAAAACTAATATTTTAATTTTGAAAAGGATTTTTATTCAAAAGAAACTACACACCAGTAAAGGAGTTAGAGGAAGAGAAATAATTATCAATGTTTCTTCCCTTTAACAGATTCAGCGAAGTCAATCACTGCTTATCAGCTTTCAAACCAAAACAAGGTAAAAACTCCCAGTCAAAAATTCAGATCACCAGAAGTAGTGAGCGGTGATCAGATCTTGAAAAGCATAAAACAGTAAGTGCAAGATATGAACCCGTAAATAAATAAAAATAGGTAGAAAATTATAGCAAAGTAAATACTCAAATCAAACTAACAAAAAAAGGGTAACACAGAAATCAGCAGAAGAAATAAAATCAACTGAAAGCAAATAATCAAACCAAAACTAACTAACAAAAATCAGAAATCAGAATACAAAAACTAACTAACAAAAATCAGAAAACAGAATACAAAAAATTAACTAACTGAAATCAGAATACCAATCATAACAATCATAAATCAACAGTCATCAGAATCAAACATTTATATCAATCACTCCTAATCTGGTTCTCAAAATGCTGAATGAGTCAAAGGCCAGTGGTTTAGTGAATATGTCAGCCAGCTGATTTTCAGTTGCTACGTGGTGTAGCTCAATGTCCCCTTTTGTAACATGGTCCCTAATGAAGTGATGCCTAATGTCAATGTGTTTGGTCCTAGAATGTTGGATTGGATTCTTAGAAATACAGATGGCACTAGTATTATCACACAGAACAGAAATTGTGCCAACAGGTACTCCTAAATCCAAGACTTGCTGCTTCAACCAAAGAACTTGGGCCATACAACTCCCTAAGGCAATGTACTCAGCTTCAGCAGTGGAAAGTGCAATTGAGTTCTGTTTTCTACTGGACCAGGAGACTAACGACTATCCTATGAATTGACAAGTCCCAGAGGTACTCTTCCTATCCACCCTACACCCCGCAAAGTCAGAGTCAGAATATCCAATGATCTCAAAAGAGGTGCTGTGCCTAGGGTACCAAATTCCTAGGTTTGGGGTCCCTAAAAGATATCTAAGAATTCTCTTAACAGCAGTCAGGTGGGACTCTTTAGGATCAGCCTGAAACCTAGCACAAAGACAGACACTAAACATGATATCAGGTCGGCTAGCAGTCAGGTAAAGCAGTGACCCTATTATCCCTCTATACTTCTTCTGATCAACAGATTTTCCATTTGAATCCTTATCTAACTGAGCTGAGGAGGGCATGGAAGTATTGATTGGCTTGGCTTTGTCCATTTCATATTTCTTCAAAATGTCCTTAGTGTATTTTGATTGATTGAGAAAGGTTCCATCATCCGTTTGCCTTATACTAAACCCCAAAAAGTAGGACAATTCTCCCATCATACTCATCTCAAACTCTTTACTCATTGTTTTAAAAAACTCTTCACATAAGTATTTATCAGAAGATCCAAAAATTATATCATCAACATAGATCTGGACAATGAGTAAGTCATCTCCTAATCTCCTCAGAAAAAGGGTGGTGTCTACGCTCCCCTTAACAAACTCTCTTTCTAACAGGAATGTGCTAAGCCTCTCATACCAAGCTCTGGGTGCCTGTTTCAATCGATATAAGGCCTTTTTTAATTTATAGACATGATTTGGATATTGGGAACTCTCAAAACCTGGGGG
The DNA here is from genome assembly GCA_019925795.1 of Dendrobium chrysotoxum. Classification (NCBI taxonomy): domain Eukaryota; kingdom Viridiplantae; phylum Streptophyta; class Magnoliopsida; order Asparagales; family Orchidaceae; genus Dendrobium; species Dendrobium chrysotoxum. Next base: position 75,274,808 of record CM034302.1, on the reverse strand, counting down.
TTGTTCTACGAAAACATCTTCTTTAATTACCCCATTTAAAAAGGCACTCTTGACATCCATTTGAAACAGCTTAAATCCCTTATAACAGGCAAAGGCTAGTAGCACTCTAATGGCTTCCAATCTAGCTACAGGGGTAAAAGTTTCCTCAAAATCTATCCCTTCTATCTGATTATACCCCTTAGCCACCAATCTTGCCTTATTTCTCACCACCATACCAGAATCATTCATCTTATTCTTAAAGACCCACTTGGTTCCCACAATACTTTGGTTTCTAGGTCTTTCTACTAACTCCCAAACATCATTCCTTACAAATTGATTCAATTCTTCCTGCATAGCTAAAATCCAAAATTCATCCGACAGGGCTTGATTGATGTTGGTGGGTTCAGTCATTGAGATAAAGGCAGAATGGTTTACTTCCTTCCTAAGTCCATGCCTAGTCCTAACACCTTCAGAAGGGTCTCCTAAGATCAGTTCTTTAGGATGACTCGAAGAATATCTCCAATCTCTAGGCAGTGTGGTCTGAGGTTCTACCCTTTCCTCCAAATTTGTATTTCTAACTCCTTGGGTAACCTCAACAATCTCTTCACCTTCTACTTCAGATCTAGACTCCTTAGGATCAGATTCATCAAACACTACATGGGTTGTTTCTTCCACCACCAAAGTCCTCCTATTGAACACCCTAAAGGATTTCCCCACACTTGAATATCCTAAGAACACTCCTTCATCAGATTTGGGGTCAAATTTTCCTAAGGGTGACTTCCCGTTGTTCAGAATGAAAACCTTACAGCCAAAGACATGGAGGTGGGACAGATTTGGTGTTCTACCCTTAATGATCTCATAAGGTGTCTTTTCAGTTTGACTCTCACATTCACCCTATTCAGCACATAACAGGCAGTGTTCACCGCTTCAGCCCAAAAGTATTTTGGAAGTGAATACTCGGCAAGCATGGCTCTAGCGGCTTCCACTAAGGTCCTGTTCTTCCTTTCAGCTACCCCGTTCTGTTGAGGGGTCCTAGGAGCTGAAAAATTATGACTAATCCCATGATCCTCACAAAAACTTTCAAATCTTTCATTTTCAAACTCCCCTCCGTGATCACTATGGATGGTAATAATCTCACATCCTAACTTCTTCTGAATCCAAGTAGAGAAAGATCTAAACTCATCAAATGACTCAGATTTGTGTGACAAAAACTTAACCCAAGTGAACCTTGAATAATCATCAACAATCACAAAACCATAGACTCTCCCCCCTAAGCTAGCAGTGCTAATGGGTCCAAAGAGGTCCATATGAAGAACTTCTAAAGGTCTAGAGGTGCTAATGTCCTTAACTGAGTGAAAAGAGGACTGGACTTGCTTCCCCAACTGACAGGCATCACACAGGTGATCCTTAGTGAACTTAAGCTTGGGCACACCTCTAACTAAGTCCTTTTGGGTGACTCTCCTAAGGGTTTTCATACTGGCATGACACAATCTCCTATGCCATAACCAAGACTCATCAGCAGCAGTTTTTAAGCAAATTGAATTATCAGATTTAATGCTACTTACATCCAGCTTGTAGACGTTGTTGATCCTTTGCCCCTGCAAAACAACTTCATTATTTAAGCTTAAAATGCAGCCAGTGGGCAGGAATTTGATGTTGTATCCCTTGTCGCAGAGTTGACTGATGCTCAGCAGGTTGTGTTTCAGTCCATCTACAAGCAAAACATTATCAATCATAAAGTTCTTTGAATCACCAATTATACCTGTGCCTACCACCTTCCTGGTGGTGTTATCTCCAAGTGTAACCTTGCCTCCAGCTCTGGCCTCCAGCGAAATGAACTGATTTGCATCTCCAGTCATATGTCTAGAACATCCACTGTCCAGGTACCACATGCTCTCACGAGGTCTTGTGTGAGAGCACACCTACAAAATCATCAAATGTCAGTCTTAGGAACCCAAACAGGTTTGGGTTTCTTCTTATGAAAAGAAGAATGCGATGCATGCGTGCTATGCTGTGCAACAGGCAGTTTGGGTCTCCACACCCAATGTGTACTACGGTGAACAGTACAAGTGTGTGATATGTGTCCTAACATGCCACATGAAAAACATCTAACACCAGGAAAAGGATTAACTAAATGTCGTGAGTAATAGTGCCTCTTCCTAGTAGTGTATGAAACATTCTTTGATGAACTTGCAACAGAATTTTTAAAAGGTGGCGGTGCATAAAATTGTTCAAAAGTAGGCGGTGTTTTGTTATTTTCAAAAGCACTGATTTTCACTTTCAAAAACTCAATGTGTTTGTTTAAACTTCCAATTTCAAACGTTTTTGCACTTTCAATACTTTCTAACTCAGATGCCAAATCATTCACTTTCTTAAAAGCAAGTTCTAATTCACCATGCGATATTTTTAACAAGTTATGCTCAACAATTAAATCAGAATGCTTTTTATTCAGTTCATCAAACTCATCTAGTAAAAATATGTGATTGCTATCAATGGTGGAATGATCCTTAATCAACACTTCATGCTCTTTTTGCAAAGTCAGATAATCTAGTTTCAAACTAGCATGGATTTTCTTAAGCTTCCTATACGATGTATGAATCTTTTCAGAAACTTTAAATAACTGATCGTAAGTAAGCTCACATACCTCTTCCTGGTCTGACTGACCAGGGTGATCATCCGCCATCAGACACAAGTTTGTTTCCTCCTCTTCAGCTTCAGTCTTAGAAGAGTCGGATGCAGAGTCTGCCCAGAACGCCTTCTGAATCCGCTTCTTGTCCTTTCTGAACTTTGGTTTCTCCTCACTCTTCTCCTTGCTTGGGTGAGCTTTAAGTGTTGGACAATCAGCCTTAATGTGTCCAGGCTTCCTGCATTCAAAATAAACCAATTCAGATGAACCCTTAAAGTTTTTATTGAACTTACCCTTGTTCCACTTCTGATAGTTCTTGTGTTTCTTCCTTAGAAAGCTTTTGAATTGCCTTGTGATTAAGGCAACTTCATCGCTATCAGACCCGGAAGTGCTAGCATCTGAATCTTTGGCCTTTAGTGCAACGGTCTTCTCTTTCTTGCGTTCACCTGCATCAAGTTGCCTTTGGTTCACCCCTTGCTCGTAAGCAATGAGTGATCCAAGTAAGCTGTCAATAGAGTAAGTATTTAAATCTTTGGATTCAGTAATAGCAGTAATCTTAGCATCATAAGAAGCAGGCAAACATCTAAGAATCTTGTTCACTCTTTCGTAGTTGGTAAGTTCTCTACCTAAAGCATGCAAAGAGGTAACAATCTGAGTGAACCTTATGTACATTTCTGAAATAGTCTCACTAGGTTTCATGCGAAAAAGTTCGTAATCATGTAACAAGATGTTTAACCTAGATTGTTTGACTTCAGTTGTACCTTCGTATGTTATACATAACCTATCCCAGATTTCCTTTCCCGTTGTACAAGTAGAAACACGCATATAGTCTTCAGATTTCAAAGCACAAAAGAAACAGTTCAAACATTTTGCATTCAACTGTGCTAAATCACGATCATCAAACGTCCAATCAGCAAACGGCAATTCAGTTTTCACATTGTTAATCATTTGAAAAGGTGGTTCGTATCCGTCCTTAACTAACATCCACATGCGATAATCAATAGATTGCAGAAAAGTAGACATGCGTGTTTTCCAAAAATCAAAAGGAATATTGTCAAACAACGGTGGTCTAGTAATAGAATAACCTTCAGCAGTATTACGATTGTTACAATTAGCCATTGGATCAAATTCAAAAGTTTTTAAACAGAAATTTTGAATCCCTCTCTGATACCACTTGAAAGTTCGAAAGGAATGTTAAGCCCTAGTGAACTAGTCCCGAGGCTAACCAAGAGGGGGGGTGAATTGGTTATTTAAAAATTTTACGATAACTACAAAAATCTTTTCGATACTTAGCAGCGGAAACAAGTAAACAATAACGAAAAGATCAACCAACGATATTCACCCAAGCAGTTTATATTGAAAAGTAAAGTGCAAAACTGAATCAGAAAAGCAAACCAGATTTTATAGTGGTTCGGTCAACTTGACCTACGTCCACTCCCCGGAGCCTCCCCTCCGGGTATTGCACTAAACGAAAGTGACTCTCCTTTTGCTCCCACAGCAAGGCGGAGAAGCCTGTACAAAACACCTCCTTTTCACCACACGGTGAGGCAGAGAACCTGACCTCCTTTCGCTTCCTCCTGAAGCAGGCAGAGAACCTTCGAACTCCTTTTGCTTCCACCTGAAGCGGGCAGAGAACCCCGGATCTTCTTGCGAATGATCCTCCCACGAAGAACACCGACTAGACGATAGACGACGAGCGGAGAAGACGACTCTGATCCGTGCTTGGAGCAACCTTAGTGAATTCCTCACTAACTCCCCCTCACAAGATCTCTTCTCTCTCTCCCAACTCTCTCTTCTCTCTAGGGTTTCTCAGGGAAGGAAAGTAGCAAAAGATTTTTCCTAAAATTGGAAAAAGTTCTTTTAAAGGATGGCTTAAAATTTGCCCTAAATCTCAACTTGTCGGCCAAGATCGTCCAGGACGATCGGTAGATCGTCCTGTACGATCAGTTCAAATTCAGCTGTTTCAGCCTGGACGATCTGGCTCTTCTGGACGATCAGTAGAAAAAGTTGTTCATATCGTCCCGTACGATCCTGCGATCGTCCGGGACGATTAGTTCAAATTGAAGGAAATCATGCAGAAGACAGTTCGGGTCGTCCAGAGAAATCTTTGCTGGACGACCAAAAAATGACTTGATCGTCCCGGATGATAGGGTAATCGTCCGGTACGATTAGTTCAAAAGGCCCCAAATCGTCCTGTACATAGTTCTGGACGTACAGCTGAAATGCACAAGACGATCACGATCGTCCGGGACGATCCTGCGATCGTCCAGGACGGTGTGATCGTATCAATTAAACATTAATTGCTTTCCTTAATTACCAGACTAATTTAGGCATGATTGTAGTGAATCGTCCAGGACGATACACGTATCGTCCGGGACGATCAGACCAAAATACTTAAAATAAAACTTGCCTAACTTAATCTGGCGGCTGGGAATTTCTGATTTGAGAATATCGTTCCGTACGATCCAAAGATCGTCCAGGACGATCTGCTTAATCAGACCTTCTTAACTTAGTCGCCCTAATTAGGGTTTCTGTTTTAACTGGATCGTCCAGGACGATGTGGATATCGTCCAGGACGATCTGAACAAATTTTCAACAGAAACTCTAATTCACTTAATCTCTCTCCCTGAGTGTGTGTGTGCAAGGTTACTTAGCTAGGGAATCAGTTACATTACAATTGACTCAATAAAAGGAAAAATCATACATTTGACACACTTGGACCCGATCTTGAGTTGGCTTGAGTGGCTCGCGGTCTTTTGTGCCTGAAACAGATTAGCCAAGCAAAACACACTGGAAACATATTTGTCATCATCAAAACCAGATTTGCAACAATTGTGGCATGCCAGGCTCGGCCATCCGCACCTTCGTATTCTGCAGTCCTTAGCTAAACAAATTCCGGACATTCATACTTCGTTCAGTTCTTTACCTATATGTATCTCGTGTAATGTGGCGAAGAGCCACAAATTACCTTTTCCGACCAGCATTTCTAATTGTACTAAACCATTTCAATTGATTCATTCCGATGTTTGGGGTCCTTCCCCTCAGCCCTCGCTCAATGGTTTTTATTACTACGTTGTTTTTATTGATGACTTTATGCGCTTCTCGTGGTTATACTTAATGCACTCCAAAAATGAAACGTTTTCTAAATTCCAACATCTCCACAATCTGATTAAAAATAACTTCAATAGCTCGATACAAACTTTCTGATCTGATGGCGGCGGGGAATTTATTAATAACTCATTCAGCTCCTATCTTCAAAATAACGGCATTACACATCAAATTAGCTGTCCCTACACTCCCGAGCAGAATGGACTCGCTGAACGCAAACATCGCCATCTCCTGGATCTCACGAGAACCTTCCTTCACGCATCTTCTCTTCCAAATTCCTTCTGGGCTGAAGCCATCTCCACTGCCAACTATTTAATTAATCGACTTCCCTCATCTGCCATCTCCAATCAAACCCCCTACTACAAGCTCCACAACCGACCAGCCTCATATTCGCATCTCCGCACCTTTGGCTGTTTGTGCTTCCCGTGGCTTAAACCTCAAACTACAAATAAATTCTCTCCGCGTTCACAAGAATGTATTCTTCTTGGATACTCATCTCAACACATGGGGTATCGTTGCCTAAATCTTCTTACCAATCGCATCCACATCTCACGGCACGTTATCTTTCACGAACACACGTTTCCGTTTCAATCCAAATCGTCCCAGTCATCCTCCCCCGTTCCTGACAACATCTGCTCCCCTCTACTTCTAGTTCCGTCGTCCACGGTTTCATCCAATATACAACCGCCTCCTTCCAGCACTCCCACCCACACCTCCTTTCGCTCTCAGCCTGCTCACTCTAATTTCACAGCTCCTGTTATCTCTCCGAGTGCCAACGAATCTCTTCCTACCTCTAATGCACCTCCTCCTCTCAACCATACTCAGGCTCACACCATGCAGACACGATTCAAATCCGGCATCATCAAACCCAAGCGCATATTTGATCTTTCCGCTACAGTCTCAGCCGACTCCACTCCCACTTCATACTCTCAAGCCAGCAAACACGCTCATTGGAGATCAGCCATGTCATCCGAATTTCTCGCTCTTCAATAACAAGGAACCTGGCATCTCGTTCCCCCACCTTCAGACAAACCGGTACTAGGTTCCAAGTGGACCTTTAAGACTAAACTGCATCCCAACGGTCAAATAGCTCGGTACAAAGCTCGCCTCGTGGCACAAGACTGCTCACAAGAATTTGGAGTAAACTATACAGAAACGTTTAGTCCCGTTGCCAAAATGGTCACCATTCGAATGCTACTAACGGTGGCTCTTCACAATCAATGGACAGTAACTCAACTAGACATCTCTAACGCCTTTCTGCATGGCGAGTTACACGATGAAGTGTACATGAAGCAACCCACCGGTTTTGTCGATGCTCAACATCCTCATCACGTGTGCAGACTACGCAAATCCATATACGGATTAAAACAATCTCCTCGACAGTGGTTTCAACAATTTACAAACTTTCTTCACTCCATCGGCTTCATTTTCAGTAAAGCGGATCCCTCTTTACTTATTTTCAATCAGTCAAACACTCACATATTTATTCTTGTCTATGTAGACGACATCCTCATTACAGGAAACAATTCGACTCACATCCAACGCATTCTCAAACAACTTCACCTACAGTTCAGCCTAAAACAACTAGGAGAGGTATCTCTGTTCCTCGGAATACAGGTCACCCGAACCTCAGACGGCTATCTCCTGCACCAAAAGCATTACGCCCAAGATCTCCTCAATGCCGCCGGCTTCTCAGATTGTAAACCATATTCCACCTCGATTGGCTGCAAACGTCCTAGCTCCAACACCGACAACCAGCCCTACTCAGATCCTCACACATTTCGCAAACTCGCCGGCTCCTTACAATACTTATCAGTTACTAGACCGGATATAGCCTTTGCTATCAATCTCATCTGTCAACACATGCATCAACCAAGCAACCACGACTATCAAGCTCTAAAATGCATACTCAGGTATATCAAAGGTACGCTCAACTATGGTCTTCCAATTACATCAGGAGCTCTTCAACTCCGTACGTACACCGACGCCGATTGGGCATCTGATTCCGCCGACCGGAAGTCTATCTCCGGCTTCTGCACATTCATGGGTCCAAATCTCATCTCCTGGTCCGTCAAGAAACAATCCACCGTGGCAAAATCGTCTACCGAAGCCGAGTACAGATCTCTGTCAGCCGCCACCTCAGAGGTCCTTTGGCTTCGTCGACTTGCAACGGACTTCAACTTACCGCAAACCTCTCCCACGACCATATTCTGCGACAACACTTCCGCCATCGCTCTCGCCAACAATCCAGTCTTCCATGCCAGGACAAAACACATTGAAATCGACTACCACTTCATCAGCGGTCATATCAAACAAGGCGCTATTACCGTTCATCATCTAAGCACTCAAGATCAGATTGCGGACATCCTCACTAAGCCACTCCCTGTGTCCAGATTCCACGACATACGGTCCAAATTAACCATTCGTCCTCTAGAATGATTAATTTGCGGGGGGCTGTTAGTACAGCTATACATGTCAGCATGCTGACTCATCCAAGATCTGTACGAAAATCAAGATTGTAGTTCTGCACTTGTATCTATATATACACCATATCTGTACAACGCATAGTAATAAGAAATACATTCTCTATTCATTTTATTATCTCCTTCTGCCTAGCAGCTCTCTTCTCCCTATGGAATTCTAACAGAACACCCATTAATTTAAATGAATCAAGCTTGAACGCAAACAAAAAAGCTGGAATATAGCTTGAAGCAAACTTAAACAAGCTGATAAAAAACGAACTCGAATATGAGCATGCACATACTCGACTCGGCTCGACCCGATTCGTTTGCAGTCCTACCCATATTCTTTGCAGTTTAAGCCACTTGTATGAGTCACAGCGGTCTAAACCGCATCCAAAAAGAATATCTTCTTCAGCATTTGTCAACCCACTAGGAAAAGGAGACCTAGTGGATTGTTCATATAACTGTTCTAAACCTTCCAATATAAAAAATGACTATTACATTAAAAATAGGTTTTTAGAGTGATTTTAATCATCATAAAATATTTGCAGCGATTTCAAAATCGCTGTAAGATCAACGTGATTATTATTTGCTGTAAAAATATTTTGTAGTGATTTAAGAACTATGGGAGAAGAGTCTTAGAAGTGCATTTTATAGCAATAGTTTTAAAAGAAATTAATTTATACAAATAGTAGTGATTTTAACTGCCACTATTCTAGAGCTTTCGTGGCGGTTTTACTATTGGTGTAGCTAGCCTTTAGAAAATACTGTTAAAATCTTAAGAGTAGACTTCGCAATTGATTTAAGGATATCCTTTGGATTTTTTGTTTTTTTGTTGAATTTTACAACTTTAAATTAAGAAAATCTAATGCTATTATGATCATGTAATGTGTCATATATTCATGCCATGACCCATCATAATATTTATATATATACCAAAAATTGGTATAATTGGCACAAATCTTGAGGTAAAATTTGAACATGCAACTTTCAAAATTAAATTTAAGACAATATGAACTCTAATTTTCACTTATAATCGAATTGAACGTCTCAATGAGATGAACCCAACAACATCAAAAGTGACCCAATTTGAGCCCAAATGAGTTCCAATCAAGCACTTGAAGCATAATTAAAAAACTTCAAACATTAATTGGATGATCAAATGATCTTTAAATCTGACATGCTTATAGTTAAATCAAGCCGCTCGACAAGACGAATCCAACGAGCTTAATATCATTCAATTCTAATATCGTTAAGGCACTTAAATGCTGAATAAACATTTTATGATAAAGGGAATTAATATGTGATGTATTATGAATACACAGAAAGAACTAGAATGATCTATCTTGCATTTTCTAGCCATTGATTGCCACCAGTTATTACGACCAACAATTATCATCGTCATCGACAATCACCGCTATCTTTAGACTTCTAACAAGACTTAACTTTGTTGTTGGGTATTAGTTATCTGCTTTTTGTCATCATTCATCTATAATTCATAAAGCTTAGCTGTTGAGTGTTAATTATACATCTGTAGATACTTGATTTCTATAATCTTTCTTAGGAAAAATAAGATACTTGTTTTAAAATAATCTCTCTTCTTTAATTGTGAAGAAATGATGATTCTTGTATCTCTTATTATATAGTTGATTTTTCAGCTAGGATAGATCCCGTGGTCTTTTCCCTTTTTTTGATTTTTCACGTAAATTTTTTTTTTTTATCTTACTACTTTTATATGTTCATATTGAACTTTTGTATGATGTTGGGACGAAAAATACATACTCTATCAATTCAAATTTTTTATATGTAATAAATAAACTGTATAATTTATGTATTGTTTGGTTTAAAAAAAATGATGTTATTTCATTTGTTTGGTTCTATAATTAAAGTATTGGTTTGGTTATTTATAATTTTAACTTTATTTTATATTTTAGTTCAATTTTCTTACTTCTTGTAAGATCGGTGGAATTAAAAATAGAATTATATTAATTTCTCCAAAAAAAATTAAATCAATAAATCATATAAAAAATAAGTTACAAAAATTAAGATGAATATTATTTATTTTACATATTAAAATTATAAATTTTAATAAATATCAATCACAATTATTAATTCTTAATATATGTTATTTAAACTAAGGAAATAAATTTATTGTTAAAATTAATTATATTCTTGATCATTAAAAATTGATGAAATTGGTCAATTAAAGTTCAATTTAATTTAATTCAGTCTGTGAAATAATCTAATGTGTTTAATTCTATAAAATCTATAACAAAATTAATTAATTTAATTAAGTCATAATTTAAATTATTCAAACCAACTAATAAGGCACTCCTATAAAAGCACACTGTAGCCTAGGGGTGTAAGTGACTCAATCTGACTCATGAACTAACTTGGGCTCGACTCCATACATGATTTGTGAGCCGAGCTCGATGAGCTAACGAGTTATGCTTAAGCCAGCCCTGACTTTACTCATTAGCTCGTGAGTCAGCTCGTTTAAAAAAAATATTAATATAAAATATACTTAAAAATATCTTAGCATAAAATATTTTAAGTACAAAATTATTAAAAGTATTTTAAAAATTGATATATCATCCAAAAAATTATTTTGATCGGGCACGAATCTTTAGGCAAAATCAAGTTGGAAACTTAAAAAATTAAATCGGAGACCAACTGAATTCTAATTTTAGCAAGATTATAGTCAAACTGAACGTCTCAAAAATATGAACCCAACAACACCAAATTCGACTCAATCCGAGCCCAAATGGGTCCAAATCAAAAACTCAAAGCATATTTGGAAGGTTCAAACCATAATTTGAATTACCAAATGGTTTCCAAACGTGACATGCTTATCGTCGAATGGAGAGGCTTGACGAGATGAATCCAACGAGCCCAAGATTGTCAAATTTTGATATCATTAAGACATTCAAATTCCCAATAAACAGTCCACGATCAAGAGATTCAACATCGGCCGTCCATTCAAACCACTCCCAATTTACCCTTGATCTTCCTCCTATTTACTGGTCATGCCACTCTCAGAAAACTATAAATAGACCCCAAATTTCTCATGGAAGGGGGAGGGGAAGCAAGAGAGGAGGAAGGGAGCCCAATTAAGAAGAGAAAGAGAAGGAACAGAAGGAAGAGCTCTCTTGCCACCAGACTCCTCCTCAACCACCTCCCGGCCAAGGACCGACGCTGTATTTCAGCCCGTCACCGGATTTCTACCCGACGTTGGACTTTCGTCCGTCGTCGGGTTTCTACCTGACGCCGGACTTCCGCCTATCGCTGGATTTCTACCTGATGCTGGACTTCTGCCCACCGCCAGACTTCTGCCCGTCGTTGAACTTCTGCCGGTCGCCAGACTTTCGCCCGTCGTCGGAATTTCGCCCATCGCTAGGCTTCCGCCCATCATCGGACTTTTGTCGGGCTTCTACTCGACACTGAATTTTCATCCATCTCCGGACTTTCGCCCGTCGCCAAACTTTTGTCGGACTTCTACCTGAAGCTGGATTTCTGTCAATCTCCGGACTTCCGCCCGTTGTCGGACTTTTTCCTGTTGTCGGACTTTTGTCGGATTTCTGCCCGACGCCAAACTTCTATCCATCTCTGAACTTCCGCCCGTCGCCGGACTTTCGTCAGACTTCTACCTAACATCAAACTTCTGTCCATCTTCGGACTTTCACCGATCATCAGACTTCTACCCGTCGCCAGACTTTCGTCAAACTTCTACGCGACGTCGGGCTTCCGTCCATTACCGGACTTCAGCCCATCGTCAGACTTTCATCAGACTTTTACCCGATGTCAGACATCTGTCCATCGCCGGACTTCCACTCGACAATCAACTTACGTCGGACTTCTGCTCGGGATGCCAGACTTCCACCAGGCCCTGTGTTTTTTTCCCTTTTAGGATTTTTCATGTAAAAATTTTGGTGTCTCTTATAAATGCTACAACCTCTCTTTTTATTTGTATGCGTGTTAGATCTACGTACAAAGCTAAGATATTAAAATTTATACTTCTCTACCACCACAAATATTCTAGGACACAATAGTTTGGCGTCATCTATAGAAACATGGTTCCCGACTAGGGGGCAAATTTTGCTCCAACCTCAAAAGGTCAATCGTGTCAACGTCCGGGCATCAGCCCTTGCTGTATTAATTTAATAAGAATTATATGCAAACTGGGGGCAACCTTGACTGTAAATGTGGCCGAGAAGATTCCTCCAATGCTTCCAACATCCAAGACAATATTTTTGGAAACTATTTTTAAGAAACTTTAGCAAATGCAACAATGCTTCCAATAAATTTTAAGCTTTATATTGTCCCTGGCTGGACTTCTACTCCTTGGGCAATATCTTAATCTCGACCTAAAAATGGCAGTAATGGTCTAAAGATAGATCATTCTTCACCTTTGATTTGGGATACACGCGACATTCACCCCCTCCCAATCAAGGCAAAATCGATCCCAGGGGGATTCGATTCAACCTCTTCTACACAGGTTAACATTATCGACCGACTCTCTGACATACAACCTTGGATAGGTTATACATCCTTGGTAGATTCTCTCGACCTTTTTCATATATGATAACGTCATCGAGCAATACTCTGACATACAACTTTGGATATGTCATACATTCTTGGTAGATTCTCTCGACATCTTCCATATAGGTTAATATCATCGAGCAGTACTCTGACAAACAACCTTGGATATGGTGGTGGATTCTCTCGACCTCTTCCATATATGTTAACGTCATTGAGCAGTGCGCTGATATATAACCTCGAATAGGTCATGCATCCTTGATGGATTTTCTCAGCCTCTTCTATATATGTTAACGTCATCGAGCAGCGCTCTGACATATAACCTCATATATGTCATACATCCTTGATGAATTCTCTTGACTCTTTTCATATATGTTAACGTCATAGAGTAGTGCTCTAACATATAACCTCAGATAGGTCATACATCCTTAGTAGATTTTTTAAACCTTTTTTATATAGGTCAATGTCATCGAGCAACGCTCTGACATACAACCTCGGATAGGTCATATATCCTTGGTAGATTCTCTAGACCTCTTTTATAGAGGTCAACATCATCGAGCAATGCTCTGAGTGAACAACATTCTCTCTATAAAGATTCAATAAAAGTAAGTAGTTGATAAAATTATCACTCGTATGAAGATCTTAGCAGTCTAAAAAGTCTCAAAAAATATGAGGGGCAATATATCAAAGCATGTCTCAAATATATATAAATAATTTAATGTCCTTTGGGGTCAAGTTTATTTCAAATGAAAAATAAACATCAAGCTCATAGAATAATCTCAACTTCATATACAATATTATTGGAGTTACATAAATTTCACATCAGGTTCAAATATACATTTATTTTCACAAGGAGATGAAATTAAAGTTACACCAGCATCATCTATATAAGCATCTCCTACAATATCTTCTTCAAAGAAAAGTTAAAGATTGATCATCATAAGGCCTCCATGCAATTGAAACTATTAATATGTCACTAGATTACTGATAAGGCACACTGCTTTGACCCCTTCAATCAGAGATATCTAATGTATGCGCACATTAATATGGATGCATATTGCATTAGCAGAATGCAACTAGACCACCACCATCTTCAGCACTTTGTCTGATGTCTGCCATCGGCCCTTTACTTCATATCATCCATCATCTATTTCTTGCTCAATCGCTATTAATAGTACACCCTCCAACTCTCTCCTTCAACTCTCCACTCGGCCTTCGACTGCCAACAAATTTCCACCCAATCGTCGATCGCCGACAAACATCATCAAAATTCTGCCCAACAATCACCAACTCTCCTCTCAGGTGCTATTACTGTCAGATCTTCTCAAATCACCCTTGCATGCAAGAGGCAGTTGATCTTCTTTTGTCAAGGGTTATCGATGGAGAGAATAAACTCTCATCGTGACTTCTTCTACACAAAAAAGGGGTGCTGAGATTTGAGTAGGGGGTGTCACCTATAAAATATAGTGGAATGCCTCTAATGTAAGAAGTCAGAGGAAAAGAGAAAGGAGAGTAAAAATCTAACTTCTACACAAGAGGAGCAATGAATTTGAGCAGGGGATGCCACCTACAAAAATAGTGGAAGGCCTCAACTGTAAGAAAGTTAGAGGGAGAAAGGAAAAAAATAAATGGAGCAATTTTTTCCTTGCCCCAGGGGGGGTATTTATAAGACAAAGGAAAAAATTGAGGGGAATTTTGCCTCCAATTAGTTAAAAAATTTTCAAAATTATTCTAGAATTTTCTAGAAATTTTTGGGCTCCATCTCTGTCATTTTCAAATTTCTTAAGAAAAATGTAGCGGGCCCCACTAAAAAAAGGCGAACAGTTCCTTTAGAGCAGCCTGAGGCGTCTCTTTAAAAAAAAAAAGAGGAAAGCAGGTCCCACACAAAAAATGAAATTTTGAAAAAAAATTGCAAGCGGCACTGTAGCCGCAACTCGCTTAATGTCAAAAAAAAGAAAATAGGTATGATGGGGCCCACCAAAAAAAATACTATAAGCAATCAGTTTATAATCGGCTGTATTTGATGGATAACGCCCATTCGTCTGGTCTCCAGCGTGGTCTGCCTCCGGGGCAGCAGCTAGCGGTCGGCCGGCCGACCGGTCGATTCTGCCGCCCATTCGCATCTGGGCCTGAATTTTTAGCCCGGATAGTCCAAATTGGAAGTTTTTGGGGTCACCGAAATCATTTTTCGATGTTCGAGACTTAATTTTGGTACTTTCATAGCTCAATAGAGCTTCCATGATCAAATTTGAGTAAATTTTTAATTTTTGGAATGCAATTCTTTACTATTTGACCAATTTAAAATGCTGGGATATATATTTTTAGACTCTGCAGGCTTCGACGTCCGAAAATAAGGGGGCAACTGATATATCATCTAAAAAATTATCTTGATCGGGCACGAATCTCGTGGTAAAATTAAGTTGGAAACATTAAAATTAAATCAGAGACCATCTGAACTCTAATTTCAACAAACCTATAGTCGAAGTGAATGTCTCAAAAATACGAACCCAACAACACCAAATTCGACTCAGTCCGAGCCCAAATGGGTCCAAATCAAAGACTCAAAGCATATTTGGAAGATTCAAACCATAATTTGGATTACCAAACGATTTCCAAATGTGACATGCTTATAATCGAATGGTGCGGCTTGACGGGATGAATCCAACGAGCCCAAGATCATCAAATTTTGATATCATTAAGACATTCAAATTCCCAATAAACAGTCCATGATCAAGGGATTCAATATCAGCCGTCTATTCAAACCACTCCCAATTTATCCTTGTTCTTCCTCCTATTTACTGGCCATGCCACTCTTAAAAAATTATAAATAGACCCCTCATTTCTCATGAAAGGGGGAGGGGAAGTAAGGGATGAGGAAGGAGCCCAAGCAAGAAGAGAAGGAAGAGTTCTCTTTGTCATCAGACACCTCATCGACCACCTGCCGGCCACCAACCAACACTGGACTTCCGCCTGCCACCGGATATCTACCCGACACCGGACTTTCGCCTATCGCTGATTTATACCCGATGCTGAACTTCTGCCATTCGCCAGGCTTCTGGCCACCGTTGGACTTCCACCTGTCGCCAAACTTCTACCCATCATCGTACTTTCGCCCGTTGCCAGGCTTCCGCTCATCGCCAGACTTTTATCAGACTTCTACCCGACGCCGAATTTTCATCCATCTCCGGACTTCTGCCCGTCATCAGACTTCCGCCCATCGTCGGACTTTTGTCGGACTTCCACCCTGCACCGAATTTTCGTCCATCTCCGGGCTTCCGACCATCGTCGGACTTCTGCCTATCGCCGAACTTTTTTCAGACTTCTATCCGATGCCGACTTTTTGTCCATCTCCAAACTTCCGCTCGTCGTGGACTTTTTCTTGTCGTCAGACTTTTGTAGGACTTCTACCCTACGCCAAACTTTCATCTATCTCCAAACTTCCACCTGTCGTCGGACTTCTGCCTATCGTTGGACTTTTGTCGGACTTCTACCTAATGCCAAACTTCTGTCCATCTTCGGACTTTTGCCCGTAGCTGGACTTTCATCGGACTTCTATGCGACGCCAGGCTTCCGTTAATTGTTGGACATCAGCCCATCATGGACTTTTATTGGACTTCTACCGGATGCCAGACATATATCCATCGCCGGAATTCCACCCGACAATCAACTGACGCCGGACTTCTACATGGGACGTCGGACTTCCACCTGGCCAACGACTACAGTTCTTCCGACCTTCGTCGCCAGACAATAGTCTTTCCGACTTCCGTCGCCCGCCGACTATGGTCCTGCCGACCAAATAAACATGTCAATAGTGAATCTTCCAATCCACACCATGTAATGCATTCTATATGATGTAAATTTGCTACATCAAACCAAAACCTTCGCTTGAGAAAGGGCCTCATTTGTAATCAACTGCAAATACTAGTGGATTCATTCAAACTAGGCCAGGCCCCTTGGTTTTTCTCCTTTTCAGGATTTTTCACGTAAAAATCTTAGTGTCTCTTATAAATGCTATAACCTTTCTTTTTATCTATATGCGTGTTGGATCTTCGTACAAAACTAAGACATTAAAATTTATACTTCTTTACTGTCGTGAATATTCTAGGACGCAACAAAAATAAATCTTATTTTTTATATTAAGTGATTCTTCATAAATTTTATTCTAATTTCTCAAATTCTTATTATTTTATTATAATAATTATTTGAACCATAATGATTTTTTGTCTTTTAAAATAAATGAGCTCACTCATAAGCTAGCTTGAACTCATAAAATAAAATTGGGATTTTAGTTTGAACTTGATTAATTAATCAAGCTCAAGCTTAGGCTTCATTTGGGATAGTTTTTTTATTACCTTTTAAATCAGCTTTTTAATAAAAAAATTTTAATCCAAAAAAATTTTATATAAAAAGATATTTTTATAAAGTGATAAAAGAGTTGTCCCAAATAAGATTAAGATGACATCAACTTGGCTGAACTAGGGCTATCAAAATCGGGTCACGAGTCACGTTCGGGTCCAACCTGAAATTGACCCGACCCGAACCCGACCCCTTTTTTTTAAGAAGACTCACTTTCTCGGACCAAAACCCAACCCGCTTCGGTTCCGGGTCAACCCGACACGACCCGCCTGCAGTTGTAGATTTGGGGGAAAAGATGAGGGTTCCGAACATAACAGACAATGAAGGAAAAGAGAGAGGAGAAAAGCATACTCTGAAATCATTAGCAACGCCTGTAGGTATCCAACCAATGAAAGAGCCGGACAAAGATGTTAGAGAAATTATTGTGGGAGGCGCAGAAGCTTCTAGGTAAGAGAGAATACTGGGGCATATCAAATCAGATCAAAGAGGCAAGATGTTCAGACTTAAGAGCAGGACAGGAAGAGAGAAGCCAAGAGAGAAGCACATAAAGATGAGGGGAGAAGCCTAGAGCGACTACCGGAGAAAGACGTTCAGATTTCAGAGCAGCACATAAAGAGGAAGGGAGAAGGAGGGAGAGAGAGAGAGAGAGAGAGAGAGAGAGAGAGAGAGAGAGAGAGAAGCGCCAAAAGTTAGAAAATCCAAAAGCTCTCCGAGAGCGACCATTCGTTGCTTCTCTATTTTGCCTTTAATGCCAGATTTAGAAAATCCAAAAGTTCACCGATTTACAGGATTTAGGGGAAGAAGTGCGCCAAAAGCTCATCCTTTCCGATTCAAAGTCAAAATCGGATCAGAATCGGGTTTCTGGGTTGACCCGAATCTGATCCAGAATTTAAAACGGGTCAAAAATTGGACCCAAATCCAACCTTTTCTTAAAATAGGTTGATCTTAACCTAAAAAA
This sequence comes from Dendrobium chrysotoxum, assembly GCA_019925795.1. Classification (NCBI taxonomy): domain Eukaryota; kingdom Viridiplantae; phylum Streptophyta; class Magnoliopsida; order Asparagales; family Orchidaceae; genus Dendrobium; species Dendrobium chrysotoxum. Next base: position 75,256,783 of record CM034302.1, on the reverse strand, counting down.
TTCAGAACAGATTCAAATCAAATTTTTGAGTCGTATCAATTTTTGACATCCTTAGACTAAACACCCCTCCGAACTCTATCGTCCCTTAACTCTATTAATATTTTTTTCTTTTCGAATTTGAATAACACAATTTATAACTGGTGAAGTACTCAAGCCTCAAGGTGATTTTAATGAAGGAGTGGCGTCCCCGTCATGGACATAAATGAGCCGGTCACTGTCACTGAACCCAACCGGCCCAAATCCAGCACGACGTGAGTTCTTTCGTCACCGCGGTTCACGGTTTGTGCCTCCGCTTTTATAGGGAACAAGAAACGCGGTGGTAGTGATCGCCCATCAATCTCTTCACGCGGAGGCCGTGAACCGGGCCGGAATGAGTGGACCAGACCGGACGCAATAATTGATCACCACCGCCGGAATCACGTCAGCCGCTCCTCCCCAACAAACGTCTCTTTCTCTTTCTCTCTCTATGCTCACGCTATCGAACCTTCGAGATAACGCGGTGAATAGGAAAAACCGAAAAAGTATTATTTGATTTTTTTTAAATAAATAAATTATGTCATTATATCTGACCGAAATTTAATTAGTTTGGACTTAATTATCATTAATTATAAAGTAGGTCTATGGATAATAAAATCTATCCTAATAGGATTTAGATATGATATCTTGATAATTTTTTTTCTTTTTATAGGCAAATATTTTATATTTTAAGATTTTTATAATAGGATAATTTATAAATAAATTATTATATTTGTTTATGACTAATTTTATTTAGGGGTTGTTTCATTTGCTAAAAAAGAAATACAATTTAAAATGGAATTTAAGTATTTGATTTGATGAAAAAGAAATATAGTATAAAATTTTAATGAATTCCATTTTCACTCTATAATTCTTTTTTTGATGTATTGTACACTTTCTTAATTTTAGTCAAATTCTTTTTTCATCGTATGTCAATTGCATTGTCGTCGTCTGCCATCATTGCTGCTCATTGGCCACTAATAGTAGCGGACACCACTGTTTGTCTATTGACAATCACTGTCGCTACCAGTAGCCGCCACTATTGCTTGTCGGTTGTCAACCACCGCCATCAACCTCACCGTCGGCCGCCACCATTATATTAAAAAAAAAAAGAAAGAAAAGTTATCTCATGCATTTTTTTAACCAGCCAAATAGCCTCTTAATGATTTATGGTGGGCATGACTACGAGCAAAGAAGCAAATTATAATCCATGAAACATCGAATACTTTCTACAAAGTTGTCGTCTAAATGGTCAATTAAGGCTTCATTTGAGATAGCCTTTTACATTCTAAAGGAACTTTTTAGTATAAAATTTCTTGAATTAGATTTTTTGTACTAGAAAACAGTAAGAAGGCTATTCCAAATGAAATCTAAAGCTTTGTTTGGGATAGCTTTCTTACCTCTTTCTAAAGTAGCTTTTAGTAAAAAAAATTTCTTGAACAAAAATTTTTGTATGGTATAATTTCAGCATATATTATCAATGTATGATGATTAGCCTCTGTTAATGCCACTTCACCATCAGCGATTAGCATCGCAACAAATCCACTTCTAATTAATATGGTACTAACAAAGCAGATTAACTATAAATCTCAGACTATGTGCTTCTTGTTAATTTATCATACTAAATTTTTTTGTTTGAAATGTACAATATAAATTTTATAAGCTCATCCTCTAAGTTTATAATAATTACTTAGCTCATTATCTATGAAATTATTGCTACTTTCTTTACATAAATTTAATAATGTAGTAAAAATAATTAACAAAAAGTACATCATACAAATTTTTATGATGTAATAGCATTTAAATAATGCACATATTAAACCAATTATTACATTATTAATTTTATTAAAATGTATTGCATTGTGTTGAAAATTTGTGGCGGTAGAGTAAGAGATAGCTTATCATCATAGTATTCTACGAAGATTATGCATGCACGCAAACAAGATAATTTGAGACACCTCATAGAAGACTATTTTTGTAAGCGAAAAATCTTGAAAGGTGATAAATCACGGGACTTGGTCCAATTGAAATGATACCACTAGTGTATTACATAGGTTATAAATGATGCTCATCTCTATAATTTGAGAAGATGTAAATATTCGATATTAACTACGGAGAATGGATTCCGTGGTAAAAGTTTGGAGTAGTCTTGATGGTTTTGTTTTAAGGAGAGGAGAGCTGAGACCAAAAACTCCATCATAAATCTGTGTGTTGGCATTTAGAGTTGATGTTGATGGCATACATCAAGTTTATTAATGATGATATTAGTTGACATTATTGGTGATAGTAGATGACAAATGTGTAGTGATATCAATAGTGTGTATCAGCCTTGTAGGTGATGACATGTGACAATATTGTTGATGATAACGAGCGATGAAGTTGATGACAATAAAGTTGGCGGACGTAGTTTTGTGTTAATAATTATCATCAACCATATAGATGATGGTGTACGTCAATATTAGTGGTCAAGGTGGGAGATGAAGTCTGCGAGCATTGACATTTCTATCAATGAAGTGCATTAATATTATAAGTAGTGATGTTCATCGACATTGATGCTGAAGGCCCGTGATGAAGCTAGCTGGCATCGATGTTCGTGTCGATAACATGTATCAATGTTATAAACAATTAATATTATAACCAATGAAGTGCATTAATATTATAACCAATGATGTTCGTCGACATTGATGCTGAAGGCGGGTGATGAAGCTAGCTAGAATTGATGTTCGTGTTGATAACATATATCAATGTTATAAACGATGACATGTGTCAATGCTGTTGATGATAGCGGGAAATGAAATCGGCAAATGTTAGCATTTGTGTCTACGATTTGTAATGATCGTACAGGCGACGATGTTTATCAATGTTGTTATAGAAGATAGGTGCCACCATTTATATTATCAATATGAACTTCAACTAAGTAAAACCTTATTAATCACAACATTTAGCGTTTCATGAAGTTGGAGCATATATTGAAATAAAAAATTATTAAAATTATTTATTTTAAACTCTTTAAATTTATTTAAAATCCATTATAAAATTCTATTAAAATTTTACGGTTCTTAAATTAGGCCTAGAACGTCAAATTCGAACCGCCCATGTCTAAAATTAGACACGAGCACACAAATCAAAGGTTCAGGCGGCCGGTCTAATGCCACATTGCCACCTGTTAGCGGCCAGCCGGCCAGGCATAGGTAAGCCGCACACAAGCCGTTAGTACGGCCGCAGAGCATTTTTTTTAAATAAAACATTCCTTTGTACAATTTTTATAAAGAAATGTTTAAACGTTTATTTATATAAAATTTAACATAAACGTTTTAAAAAAGTTCAAAAAAATATTTTTTTTATTAAAAACAACAAAATTTAGCAAAAACTCCCTCATATTTTCAAAATTTACAAAAAAAAAAAGAACTCTTTTTTCCTCCACCTTCTCATTGGTGAAGAATTTATTGGGAATCTTCTAAAAGTTAATATATATGGATGTAAATAAATTATGATTCTTCAAATGCAAGGTATTAAAGAGGTCACATTTCACCTTAAATATAAATTTATGCACCAATTTCTTATGACTAAAAATGTTTTGATATTGCAATAGTTGATATTCTATTTTTATTCATGTATTAAAAAGGCTATAAATAGGTGTAGATTCACTGTTGTAATTATCATATTTTGTAAATATAATTGAGAAAGTTTTCATAAATTATGTTTAGCGGTCCCTATTGTTTGGCGAGGTAAGTTTTATGCCCTTCATTTGATGAGATGGTGGTGGAATATCATATCACTGATGCGATGTGTTCTTTTCCCGCCTTGCTGGTGGCGATGGGTAGTCTTTTAATAAGATTGAAGACTAGAAATAGCTACGTGTATTTTTTTTAATATTTAAGAAAGTGATTTAGAGTTTGTTGTCAAAAGGATAGGGATTTAGTTGGGGTATAGTGGATGAAATGTCAAGTTTAGTCCAATTTGGGCTAATTTGGAAGAACATTTTGAGTTATGAGTTTTAAGGGGAAAATGGTTAGAAATGATGATGGAGAATTGGTTTATGATGTGCACTTGTGATCTTGAGTTGTTGATAAGTATTTTAGTTGCTTAATGGGATATGGAGCTATACAAAATAAGGCTAGACCTTGGTGTTCCCTACTTTGGCCAAGAGCTTTATGGTGGTGTCTGTTGTGGGTAAGAGGCCTCTAGTGTTGGGTGATTGATCTTGGAGAAGGCTTGGGAAATTGAGGGAGATTTTATGATGATTTAGAGTAAATTATTAAAAGAGAAAAAAAGTAAAAAACTTGAGATAAAAAAGATATACCTTTTATCTCACAAAAAGAAATTTGAAGTTACTTAGAACCAAGAAAAATGAAAACAATATTTGTAACGCCCTAGAATCTAATGGAAGGATTGTTCTGCCTAAATATATGATTTAAGCTCAACCATCAATAACAACTACTAGAGCTATTAATATTTCAAATAATAAAAGTAATATAAACAAATTTCATTTCATTAAACATAATTACATTAATATAGATTATGAGAGTCTAAGCGTCCAGGCATCAAAACAATAAAACTGGATTAAAAAAATTAAAACCTTAAATAGTAGGACTCAAAAGCCTACTTCTACACCCTTTTACTCAACCGAGCCCTTTCTTTTTCTAAAATAGTAAAAGAAACAGAATGAGCATATTTAGTTTAGTAGACTTCTTATCCCGACACATCACATATGTTAATATTCAAATTTAAGGAAAAAAGTTAAATATAATAAAATGGAAATAAAAATTGTTGAAGTACTAGTGCAACAATATAACAATAAAACATGACTTTCCGGGTTCCAAAGCATTCTTGATATTTTCACTTACATGCAAATCCACTTGCACATAGAATTCCAGATACTTTCCAGAATATATGTCATCAGAGATTTACTTGTACTTGACTTCCGTATTTCATCAAAATTCACACAGTTTTAAAAATTTCAATACTTATTGCTTATATTTATTTCATTAATGCAAATGTAATGCAATGATTAAAATGTACATGTTTTGATGCTTGTTTATATCTCCACTTCCACTTATATCTCTCTTTCACCTCCCAAACTCTCTTAATAGCAAGTAGGGTCAAAATCAGAATAGAACAATATTAAATAACCTCTCATACATGCTTTCAGTAAGTGGGGGCCAGAATATCTTCCATATTCGCACTAGGCAAATGGGGCCAGAACTTAATATATAGGGCCCTTGTCACATATCAAACAGTGCACTTTTCCATACATCATAACATCTATAATGCCATGCTATGAATAATATATATGCAATTGCAACAACAACTGAAATATACCTTTTCAATGCAATGCTTGTATAATATCTAAATTGCAAATAAAAGCCACGTTATTTGTAAAACATAACACCCATTAAACTTTGCCTAATTAATTTCTAACTTCAAAAGAATATTTACATGAACATTTTAAGACCTTTATATAACTAATGCAATTGCCATAAAAACCTTAATCATATCACACACTCATAAGTTTATGTAGAAAAAACTAACTGATGAAAATTAAAATCAGAGATAGGGATTCATAAGTCTACATTGTGCTCTATATTTTCTCTAATTGGCTCAATGAACAAAGCTTGAGCTTTAGCCACCAAAATCTCTCCCTCTCTTTCTCTTCCCTTTCTTCTCTTCCTCTTCCCCTCCTCTCTTCTCCAGCTAGGGCTAGGTGAAATGAGTTTCATCTAGTGGTTTTAGATACTTCATTATTTTAAAAACACTAACTTGACCTAGTGCTATGACGCTCACCTCCAAGTGTCGCAGCAGTCCCAGAGAATCTTCTAAATTCTCCCAGAATCTTTCCAACTTAAGCCTGACATCACGACAATGCTTTTCGAGATCGAAGCACACCCCGAACACCCTTTTTTTCTCTATTTTCCCAAGAGCTCAATGTCGTGGCACTGCCAATACTGGTATTGTAATGCCCATAGAGCTAGTTTTCTAACTTGCATTTTCACCTTCTAACCGAACCCTTAGCCACTTAAAAGCCCCATTAAACATGTTAAGACTAGCTTGACGAATGAAGCTTGAGATTTGGCCACCAAAATCTCTCCCTCTCTTTCTCTTTCATTTCTTCTCTTCCTCTTCCCCTCCTCTCTTCTACGGCTAGGTCTAGGTGAAAAGAGATTCGTCTAGTGGTCTTAGATACTTTATTATTTAAAAATCCCTAACTTGATCTAGTGCTGCAACCTCCAGTGCCACAACACTCCCAGACAATTTTCTAAATTCTCTCAAAATCTTTACAGCTTAAGCCTGTTATCGCAACAATGCTTTTCAAGATTGCAGCACACTCCTAACACCCTTTTTTTCTCTATTTTTCCAAGAGTTCAATGTCATGGCACTCTCAATACTGGCAGTGTAGTGCTTGTAGAGCGAATTTTCTAATTTACATTTTCACTTCTCTAACACAACCCTTAGCCACTTAAAAACCCATTGAACATGCTAAGGCTAATAATTACAAATTAAAGCAAATTCGAATTGAAATTTAGCTTAATTAATTACCAGCGACAGCTAATATTACATCATCCTCTCCTTATAAAAAATGTCTTCCTCGATATTCTAATTAGAATAAATTTGAATATAGCTGTTTCATCTCGCCTCTTTCTTCCAGATTGCTTCACGCTCTGACTTATGTTTTCACTGAACTTTAAGCATCAGAATTTGTTTATTTCTTAATTGCTTGATTATTTATTTCTCTATAGGCCAAATTGGGTTGCACCTCCACTTCAGCTTCAGCGACTCTACGATCTACATCTGAAACCCATTCCTCAAAACTGAAACATAGAATTCATTATAGATATCTGACATACGATCTGGTAGAAATAATTATAAGCATATTTTTCAATTATTTTAATCACTTCGAACGGTCCTATATGCCTAGGACTTAACTTGTTATCTTTTCCAAATCTACTTACTTCTTTTATGGGGCTAACTTTTAGATATACAAAATCCCCAACCTAAAATTCCACATACTTGTGCTTTGGATCAAAATATTTCTTCTGCATATCCTGAGCGACTTCTACCCTCTTTCTGATCAATATAATTTTCTCAGTAGCTATAATACCCATCATCATAAATTCAGGTAAATTTTCAATAATGATAGTTAATATTAATTAGATTAATAAATATAAATCTTAGAAAATCTAATGGGGCTTAGAGATAATCAAGGTTTGAGTTGAAAAAGTAAAAAAAAAAAAAAATCAAGTTGGAAAAATTTATTCTGTAAGCGCCGCAACATTGAGCTCTCAAGAAAATTGATAAAAAAAAGGTTTGGGCATGCATTTCGACGCTAGGGAAGCATTGCCACGGTGTTGGGTCTCATGTGAGAATATTATGAGAGAATTAGGAAGGTTCTCTAAGGGTGCTACGATGCTAGGGAAGGGAGCACCATGGCGCTATGTCAAGTTAGTACTTTTTAAAATATTAAAAATATTCAAATCCAATTACTTTGCACCCCATCCTTGCCAAAGAAGAATTGAAGAAGGGGAGGAAATAAAGGAGAGAAACAGTAGAAGAGAGGTTTTGGAGGCCAGAATCCGGGAATCGTCCGTTCAATTAATTGGGAAAATTATCGAGCTTGAGAGAGGTAACTCATACTCTATTTTTGATTTCAATGCCAAGATACTTATCAAAAGATATGCTTATAAATATATTTTTCTTGAGTTTGGAAAAGATTTCACTATATAACCTTTAATATATCATTACTCACTATGTTCTGAACAATTTGACTATAAGAATACAACATTTCAATGGTTGATTTGCTCCTATGAATTTTTGAATTTTTTGGATAAATGAGTCACTTCTGAATCTCAGTATAGTTGACAAAATGTGTTAGATTAGCATTTTATATATCCCCTATAAAATTGATAAAGTTTTTTGGACTTTGAATATGCATCTGAAATTGGGATTTTTATAGAAAATTTGGTATTACGTATATGCATGCTTTAGTTCTTCAGTTGTATATTGCATTGCATCATTATGTATTTTATGATATTCTATAACTTTGTTATGGAAATGAAAGTACACTTTGAATTTTGTGTTTGGGCCCCATGCAAATGTATATTTGTTTTTAACTACTTTATTATGCTCTGACTCTAAGATGAGTCAGTGTTGGAATACACTCTATTGTATTTTGGCTCTACTCCACACTTGCTTTAAGCAGGGGGGAGGTGATAAATGGGAGTTATTAGTGGGTATTAATGCATGGACATTTTTGCATTCATATTTATATATGATCTAGATGCCAATTGTAGAGTAAACAATATCTCTTTTATTTTATTGATTTTAATAACGAACTGTGAATTGAAATCTAATATGGACATAACTCACATTGGTCTATTAGTTGGGAGCTTAGGCTACCAACTAAGAGGTCTTAGGTTCGAGTCCTGTGTATGTGATGTATGTATGAGTCTGCCTTAATTGGCCTAAATGTCCAAAAAAAATCTAATATGGAAAAAAAGGATTGACCTACTAAGTTTAATACTCATACTATTGTCTAAAATATTTCAAGCAGAGGTAAAGATTCCATTGAGTAGATTGGGTCTATTAAGAAGCAGGGAATCTGATTCTAAAGGTCCATATGATTATATAATTCATATTGTATTTAAGACTTTTGTTACAATTATTAGATTCTGAACTAATGTTATTTAAGTATTTTAAAAGAAATATTTTATATGCTTATTTTGGCTATTTATGTTATATTATTTTGGATGATTAGATGGCTCTGGTGAAAAAAAAAATTGGATTGAGAATTCTTAAATGTATAAGAAAAGTAGGTTTAATTCCTTCTTTAAGTCTTGGAGCGTTACAGTTGCGCTATCAATCAACTTAGAACCTATTAAACTTCTTTCTCCTACCTCAAAAGTCGAAACTAAGCGAGGGTTGTCAGAGGTCCTTAGCTGGGTGACGGTGGTTAGATGATTGTACTTGGGCAATGGTGCCGAAGACCCATAGTCGGGCAATATTGCTTAGACTATTTTTTTATCTCCATAATTGAACCACCTCCTAACTAATATCGTCGAACCAACCTCATGTGATTACAATCCTCCGATCATTGTCACCTAACTACGATATTCCTTTATTAATTTTAACTAAATTATTGTTATTATTGTTATTTAAGTATTTTAAAAGAATTATTTTATATGCTTATTTTGGCTTTTGGGTTATATTATTTTGAATGATTAGATGGCTCTGGTTAAAGAAAAAATTGGGTTGAGAATTCTAAAACGAATAACAAAAGTAGGTTTAATTTCTTCTTTAAGTCTTGGAGCGTTACAATAGGCTATCAACCTACTCAGAACCCATTAGGTTTCTTTCTTCTATCTCAAAAGTCGAAACTAAGCAAGGGTTGTCAGAGGTCCTTAGATGGGTGACATGGTTAGATGACTGTAGTTAGGCAATGATGGTATGATGACCCATAGTCGCGTAATGCTGCTTACGGTGCTCGGAAGATTATATTCGATCAATGGCAGTAGAAAGATCGTAGTCGGTAGATGGTGACTGGAGGATCGTTGTTCAATGATGGTAATCAGATAACCAAAGTTGGGCAATGGAGGTCGGAGGACCATATTCAAGTGATGGTGGTAAGATGATTGTAATCGAGCGATAATGATAGGAGGATTGTAGTAGGGCAATGATGGTCGGAGCACCATTTTCAAGGGATTGCGATATGAAGATCGTAGTTAGGAGATAATGGTCGGAGGATTGTGATCACCTGAGGTTGGCTCGACGACATTAGTCAGGAGGTGGTTCAATAGTGGTGATTAGGAAATAGTCTAAGCTCTCTCCCCCACACCCACCCACCCACCCACCCACCCACCCAAAAAAAATGTAGCCTATGTAACACTTTAATGGACAACCCATATTAATTCTCTTGATTATGAATTATTGATTCATTATTTTTAAGTGTCTTGATGATGCTAGAATCAAGTGACAATGGGATATATGGATTCATCTCATCACTACACTTGCTGATTATAAGCATGTGAGATTTGAAAATCATAGCCCTCCAATTAATGTAGAAAGTTTGTTATTATACTTAAAGTGCTTGATTTAGGGTTATTTAGAGTCGAATAAGATCACTATGGGTGCCACATGCTTGTCTAGTCAGGATGTTTAATGTGACTATAAGTTTACTGAAATCAGAATTTAAATAGTCTTAAATTTAATTATAAAAGTTTCTAACACAAATATGTATTGGATTCTTGCCCAATCAAAAACATTTTTTGATAATATATCAACTTATTAGTTCATTATGGTATATTACAAAATCTTCGAACTCAATCAATTTTTTAATAGAGTGCATCTTCTTTTCCATTAATCATGTGCCACCAATGCTGGCCACCTCTTGCCATTGATCAATCAGCCCCATTGGTCGTCCTTTAATACCCTTAAAAAAAAGGATATTCAAAATTTAAGAAAATAGGAACTTAATTTATAACAATCCAAACACAAAAAAAAATCTTATAAATTTATTCTACAACCACTAAATATCATTAAATAATTTAATTAACTAAATTTATTTTATATTGCATATGAAATACACTGAAACCCTAAATTCTTGCAACAAAACATCCCCTCACCTAAAAAGGAAATCTCCAATAATAAGAATGTATTTTTGGTAGAAATTGTAATCTAACCTTATTTGGTAAATCGCTTTGTTAATTTATTAAGTTAATAATGATTTTCCATAATAAGAAAGATTGTTTATATCATCGGGCCGAAATTTCGGCCGAAACGATGGAAACCGATTTCTGGTACCTCGCTCTATAAATAAGGCTCCGAATTACCTCTTCCTCTAATTCGATACCTTTTTCTAGCGTCCTCTAAGAACGATTCACCTCCCCGCTTCTGTTGGGAAACGAAACAGATCTCTCTCTCTTCTTCTTCTTCGATTTTCCGATGGGGAAACTCCGGTCCCTGCTCCGGCGCCGAAGAAAGTCAAAGGCCACCACGTCCAGTGGAGAGGCTTCGGAGCCAACTTCGCCGGAAGCCGCTGCAGTGGCGACTCAAGAGGAGCTCGAACTCGTTTTCCGGAAATTTGACTCTAACGGCGACGGAAAGATCTCGTCATCGGAGCTGGCCGCCATCTTCGAAAGCCTAGGGCATGCGGCGTCAGCTGAGGAGCTCGCTCAAATGATGAGCGAGGTCGATGCCGACGGTGATGGCTTCATCAGTCTCGAGGAGTTTGTGGATCTGAATACCAGCAAGGTCGATTCCACAGCAGCGCTCGAGGATCTCCGCCACGCTTTCTCCGTTTTCGATCTTGATCGCAACGGATCGATATCGGCGGAGGAGCTCGCGCGGGTGATGCGCGGCCTCGGCGAAGGGGTTTCCGTCGCGCAGTGCCGGAAGATGATCGATGGCGTCGATCAGGATGGCGACGGCCTCGTTAGCTTCGAGGAGTTCAAGGTCATGATGTCCAAATCCCCCATCGCAGCATCGATCACCAGGATCGAGTGAGCCAATCTTGATCTCTTTTCACTTCTTGCGATTTTATCTGTTTCTTTTTTATAGCGAATAGTCTGGATCTGACCAAAAAGAAGGCTGCAAAAGTCGTAATCTGTACATATGTGGAAGATTGGTTTCTCGTTCTTGCGACATATTTTTTGCCCTTTCTCTGGTCTTTTCCTATTTTACTTGAATTTTCGGTCCTATTTTAATTTCTAGCTTTTTTACCGTCAACATTTTGAGACCGATTCTATGGCCTGCAGGGTGAGTAAATAATCTACAAAAATTTAATTTTACTGTATCGAATTTCGATGTACTATTCTATAAATTTTGGAAATAAAATTTATAATCATCCTAACTCCAATTTCAACCTATAATAAAATTAACATCTTTATTCCGAGTCCAAATGAATTTAAATCAAACGCTCTAAACATATTTAAAAATTTTAGGATATTAATTAAATAATCAAATGATCTCCTGAGTGGCCTGACGAGACAAGTATAACAAATCCAAATCATTTGATTTTGAGATCTATAAGATATTTAAATGTTAAATAAACTATCTATGATCTAAGCATTCAATATGATTTTCTAATAGTGTTATGAAAATTTGACTAAACTTATTCAAATTATCACTCTCAAATAAATCACATTCTTCACATGAAGAGAATTTAAACTTGATATTAGAAATAACTTAGTGTTCTAAAGAATTCTACCCAATTTACGATGAAAGATCATCGTCAGCCATTATCATCGTGCAAATGCTGTCGTCAAACCATCATCGTCTAATTTTAGAAATAACTTAGGGTTATAAACTTAATATTAGAAATAACTTAAGTGTTATAAAGAAGTCTATCCAATTTTTGACGTTAAAGATTATCGTTAGCCATTGCCGTCCTCCAAATGCTGTACTCAAACCATTATCGTCTAACCATCATTGCTTGACTGTGATAGTCCATTCCCCATCATCTAATCATCATTATTTGATTGATATCACGCAACCACCATCACTTGACCGTTGTTGTCCGATCATTGTTGTTTAATCATCATTGCTTGATTTACTCATTCAGCTGTCATTATCATCTCTCTAATACTTCTCGCCCTATCTCTATTATAACTATGCGAGATCAGCTAAGTGCTCCAAATATTGTAATCACATATTCTATAGTTACGAGGAAGAGTGGACTTCTATATCTAAGTATATAGTGAATGTACTTTAATTGAGACAAACCGTATGATTCTTTCACTTTCCAAATTATTCATGTAAAAATTATTAATTTCAAGATTACATACAAAATTATTGCATGTGTAGTATCATCACTCTATACATTGTCATCATAAAAAATTTCTTTGTCCAGTGCAATCTTTAAAAACTTCAAATTTTTACTTTGGCTTCCTATGAGTTAGTCTCTCTTCACTTAGAAATTGTCTAAAATGATGTAGCTTATATCTCAAATGGAGCACATCTCAAATCAATCTAATGACATTAAAGCAAACATCAATGTTTGTCATCACCAATATGAACATTGAACATTGATATTAAACTAAAACTCGAACTCATCTTTAACCGCATCTAAATTAGTACACTTCCATATTAGATTCGAGTTTAAATTTAAAAAAAAATCTTACCCAAAAAATAAAAAAGATAGAGATAACAATATACCAAATAATTTCAATATTTTTCGGAGGGCTTTTTTCAACATCATCTTGACATCCTATATAAGAAAATGAATTATCCTTTCTTGCATAAGTTGCATCAAATTTTAACAATAATGACTCCCTATTGGGGAGAAAATCAATGCTTTGAAATGAGGTGACTATTTTTTTCTCATTTCGGATTCCAATCTGCCCAACTGAAGTCAATCAATCCCCCTTCAAGAAGAAGGTTAGAGCTTCATCATATGAATCTAATGAGCCCAATATCATTTGATTCTAAGGTTTGTAAGGCACTTAAATGCTAAATAAACTATATATTCTCAAAAAGATTTAATATGAGTCATCTAATAGAGACTTATAAAATATCGAATTTGTCAAAAATATTACTCCCCAAAATACCATAAATTGACTACATTCTCCAGATGATGGGAGTTGAGGCTTGGGATTGGTGAGAGTTTGATGATTTGAAGTTCTCTAAAGCTCTATCCAATGTTCGATATCGACAATCACCGTTAGCAACTACTATCATCCAATTGATATCACCAAACCACTATTACTCGATCATCATCATCTAATTATCTACATTTATCTTTTGATTTATTCCCCATCTTCCAATTATCATTATCTGACTATTATCACTCAACCACCAATACCTGACCATCATTGTCTAGCCACCATTGCCCAAATGATATCGTCTACTTTCCATCATTATCTCTTCAATACCTCTCCATAGTTTCTACTATAACTATAAAAGATCAAGCAACTGCCTCTACTTTTATAAGACCAAATTTTTAAAGCTTCAATTTTATGACAAATCATTTAAACTTATAAAGGATCAGTGCTTTTCTCCTTTTAAATTTTTTTTTTTACATAAAAAATTTGTACCTTCTGTATTTCTTCTCTTTTAATTGTGCATAAATTGCATCATCATGTAAAATTGAAAAATAAAATTATTTCTCTATTATCATAGTTTTATTAACAAGCAATAAGCAATTATTAGAATTTTTCTTTATTGTACACTTGATGCTCCTCAAAAATTATAGGAGAAATTAGTCAAAATTAACCAAAAATCAAATGTGAAGTAAACATATTTCTTCTCCTAAGGTATCTCCAACCGAACACCATTTGCACGTTTGCAACTCCTATGAGAGTCCACCCGAACGACAAACGGAAACACTTTCTTGTGTTTTATCTCGACTGTAAACAGTGCTACGCTAATATTAACATCGCAACGTTCAGAATACTATTCGCCCGTTCGCACTATTCAAAATAGAGATGCCAAAAAATATACACAGAATATTGGAGATGAATTATAATTTAATAGGGATGTTATTATATTTTAAAGTGAAAAATAAATATTTTTAGTTGGAGATGCCCTAACGGATCTAGCTGACTTTTGTACTCAACACCTTGTACTTTTCCCCAATTCAAAATATTTTATTTTTATAATTGTCTCGTTCTCTTCTACTGATTCCCGTAGTTAGTCCAAATGGCTGAAATATCAAAGCGGAGAACTTTATGAAGAATTAAATTTTACACTAATTGCAACAAGTCCCAATTTGATATTGGTGTACATTGTTTTACTTTATTTTTAATTAGAAAATAGTGGAAAATTATTCAACCATTCAATTGCTCCTTGCAAGAATATTCCTATGTGAAAAATATTATGTAAATATATTGGATTTAAAAAAGATAGATAAAGATAAAATAAAAAGAAATAAAAAGATGGTTAAAGAAAAAACATAATAATCTAGCTATACGTCTCATTATGTTAGTATTACTCTTAATTTCTTCTACTATAGTATAAAACTTAGATGAACATCTTTTAAGAAGTGGTGCTTCACCTTTGCCTCCACCATCATTACAAACATTATTTTATTATGTGCATCTTATATTGGTCTATTGGTTGGGAGCTTATGCTATCAACCAACAGGCCTTGTGTTTGAATTAGTGTATGTAATGTGCATGTGAGTTTGTCTTAATTGACTTAAATGTATCCCCCAAACAAAGTCAAAATCATCACACATGAGAACCATTAGAAGGACATCACATGTAGTACATGAAAGTATGATTAAATCAAGGGATTTGCCAAATTGTTGCTAGTCTATGTGGAATCTAATTGTGTAGATCAATCGGGTTGTATTGTTGCCTCATACCTCAGTTCAATTTGTCGTGCTCGTTGGGGGTGTGGGGTGTTTACCCCTTGTTTGGGTTTGTGTGCTTTACACACGAAATTTTTTTTTTTCCTCATACAACACCTCGATGTTGTGTACTCGAACTCATGGCGCTATGTTCCTGAGTGCCCCAGCACTGATCGACAGGGAGCAGAGCACCGCAACTCTCTAGATTCAACGCCGCAATGCTATGTGACGCCGCACACTACATATTTGTGCGTCACAGCATCATGGTGACAGAAGCTTGAGAGCCGCAGCGCTCCAAATTAATAGGAGAGAAGAGAAGCAAGGAGAGAATGAGAGAGAAGGAGAGTGAGAGAGAAGCGAGATCTGTACTTATTTCTTCCCATTTTCACAGTGGATTTGTTGGTGTGGTGTGGCTACGTGATTTTTTCACAATTTTGAAATTTTTTCACGTTAAATCCTAATATCCTTTTACTTTTTGCTGAGTTTCTATTTTCTTTTTTTGTTTCATTGTGATGGTTTACTCCTCATCCCCAACAATTGTTTGAACCCTATCAACAATGCTTGGCTCAAATTATGGCTTACAACTGATCAAACCTAAGCTTACTGTGAATCAATCATCCCAACTAAAGTTTTTAGGATTAGGTTTGAATCATTCGAGGCAATCAATCAGCCTAAAATCAGAGCTCCTTAATTGAAGACGACTAATGATATATGAAACACACAACTTATTCTTAAAATAGCAGTTATCTGTTATAAAAATCCTCATTTTATTAGATCTTTCATTCATACAATTCATCTAACAAAATAGCACCCTACACCTTCTTCCAGAGTTTGTTCACAAACACTCCATAAACAAGGTGGAGGGCAGATTCCTACAGTCAATGATTGATCTATAGGCAAAGGCAAAATATATATTAATTTTGAAGAGTTGTCCAAAATGTTTGAATAAGTTTCTTGTTCTATTGAGCCAACTTCATCAAATTATAAAAAACTCAAAAAAGTACATAAGCTGATTACAAGTAAAGATGTAAAATTGTTGCGATTAAAAATAACTTTTTAAAAGTTGTAATGAGTTATAAATATTTTTCTTTTTCAAATAGTCGGAAAACATCTTTTCGAGGCTAACATAATATCAAATTCACCTAAAAAAACTCTTAAAAATAGCCACACAAAAAAACACTAGCCAAACAGATATATAACAACATTATGAAATACAACAATGAAAATGCAATGCCAAACATACTCTATGAGAATCTATTGAAGGTTGCCTACTCCCCAAAGAAATTAATCATAGCAACCGTTACCACCTTTACCTTTCGACAAACCGTTGATTGTCATAATTATGGCCCTACAACATAGCAAATAAATAAGATGATCTAACAACAAGGGGGATAATCAGAATATTGTAACCCTAATAGGTTCTTCCACCATAAAGATAATAAGACCAACACAAATGATTGCTAGTAAATAAGAGCATTGCTTGACAATTTGATGAAAGAAACCTATGAGCAAGTAGAGGTAATCAACTAATGAAATTAGAGGAATGAGATGATTGATGAAGCTTCAAGCATTCAAGTCTAAGATGACTAAATTGAGGTAAACTATCACCAAATCATTTTCACAACTACTTTTACTAATCCTGACTTACAATTAACTCTATATGTGTTCAATGATACAGTCGTTGAAAGGGATTAACCTTAATACTTTTGAAGTTCAGTTGATTTTATTTGATTATGGTAGCTCTATGGCTGTCTTATTTTTACATATGAAGATTGATCTAAGAAGCCTTAGACATTTTTGGGGAAAACTCATGGTTTATATTTGGGGAATGATGTAAATTTAAAGGATTTGTAACTTTAATTATAATTTAAGGGATTATCAAATGCTTGTTATCTAATCCATAGACTTATAGTTTAAGCACCTTTTTCTTATAATCTCATTGCAAATCAAATAAAAATTTATTTTTAGATAATCAAATCAAAGTTGCATGCATATCAATCGAGTCGATTATATGTCGTGAATGTTTTGGATAAGCAAATCTTAGCCTTGAATTCATATTCTATTTGGAAAGCACACTTCTACTTGAGATCTACCACATTCACTTTATTGCTTTTCATCCATGTGATATTGTTGTGGGGAAAATATGTGAAGATATGGGTGTGTTCTCCACGTATAAAAGATTTTACAATAAGAGATAAGAAAATATGTTAAATGTGATAGAACCAACAAATCTTATTTAAAACCGTGTAAAATACTCAAGACAAGCCATATCATCAGAGTAAATTCAAGTTAAATTAAGAAAATGTGTGTTTCTTTATCTCTCAAAAGGACTAGGTTCCTTAAGCTTAATTACACTTGATAACACCTTCAAAAGCAACTCTCGATAAATGAGACATACTTTTATTTTGATTTGCTTGAGTTAATTATCAAAAATAAGACTATAATTCAAATATTGTTATCATAATAGAATAATCTTTGCTTTGATATGGGTCAGTCCAAAAAACAAAGGTTGAATCACTATAATTTGATAGTATGATTGTTTCTCCACATAGAAAGCCTATACAATTACAATAATTGAATAATAAAAGAGAGAAAAAGGAGTGCAATGGGTTGAATGAGTTATGGGTGAAGGGTAAAAAGTCTAGAAAAATGTAAAAAAAACTTTTGTTAGGACTTCATGTGCCTGTTTTTCTCAAGCTATTAAGCTTAAAATAACTTAGCTAAGAAGGTAGTCGACCTAACCCAATTATGAGATGCACCATCGGCAACTATAAGTTACATAATCCAAAGTTAGTCTCATGATCTCAAATTAAAGATGAGAAAGCTAGAATTTCTAGACATATGAATACTAAAAGGCGGATACAAAAAGATGCATGACTTACGATCTCTAGTAGTATAGAGAATTGTCCACTAAAGGAAGTGAATGAGATAACCCAATTAAATGCAGCTACTCAATTGGATTTACAATTATGTTTGGGAAAGAACTGCATCACCTAACATAGTAAGACAACCCATAGACCTATTATAAATCCATACCTACATAAAAAGCTATATCCTAAAGAATATGATATGCAATGCAAATTATCTACATTTCCGTTAGGAAGACATTTCTATTATGCATGATAATGCAACGAGATTGAGGGGTTTGACTACTGGCTAGCTCTATCTTATATCGCCAAATAGAATAATTTTAACTAAAAAGTAGGTTTGTGGGAGTTTTAATTTTTGTGAAGATGGAAATTAATTTTTATTCTAAAAGCCTATCACAATGTCGTCTATAATCCAAACAATCGCAAAGTAGTAAGTAAAGCAAAAACATCACATCATATTGCTATAGAGAAACTGTATGAGTAAACAAAGCAGTGTTTTAAGATAGTTATAAAAGCATAAGGAAGAGGCTGACACCATTGGATAATCTGCATATGCATGCCTAAAAGAAAATAGAGAAAGTTAGTTCAATTTTGCTTTATGTGCTCAACAAATTATTAATTCTTTAATAATAATAGTCAAGCTATCATTACCACAAACTAAATTTAAGAACTAGTAGGACTTAAATTATTTGGTCAAGTGTTGACTCATCTCATGCACATGCAAATGCAATCAATATGAGGGAAGATAGTTGAAGCAAGTAATTATTTAGTTCAATATTCAAATATTTACAAGTGGTGCAAACACTTCAATGAAAGAAGGGTTATAGACATTCAAAAAGGGATCCAAATGTCAAGAATGTGAGATAAGTCCAAGTAGAGATAAATGGCTTGAAAAGGAAGGAATTATATATGTACAAGTATATACCAAAAATCAAATCAAAGAGCATTGAACCATAAGGTATGATTGAACAATGGAATGACCAAATTAAAAGAGCATGATTAAGTTGGGATAAGACTCAATCAAATGTGGCATAACTGTCTAAAAAAGACCTATTAGAAAGGCTACCGATTGAGATAGTAAAATAAAACGAACATGATTATAATGTAATAAACTTAGCCAATGTGGTATGGCCAAATCAAGAACAATCTAGCTAAAAGTGCATAATTACATCGAGGATATTTTAGCCAAAAGAGCCCGACTAAAATGGGATAGATTTGGCAAAAAGGGAATGATCACATTAAAGGGGAGATCCAACCATAAGGGCATGATAAGATCAAGATAACATAGGAAAAATATTAGCATAAATAAAGGTAAGTAGTATAGTCATAGGAGAATGATCATACTAGGAGTAGACTACATCAAATATGATACGGCCAATCTAAGAGAATTTTTAACTAAAAGAGTTTACTGGGAGGAATGAAAAGTATAATTAAAAAAGACAAACTATATTAAAGATAAATTCAATCAAAGTGATATGACTATGAAATCCTAATTAAGATAACATAACTAGATTGTCAAGTCAATTAAAAATATCGATAAAATTAATGTATCCATCCTAGTCATGCAAATAGGATGAACCAAAATGGTCTCTAAAAGTGGTTCAACATATGTATTATGGCATCAATGCTACCAGGACCTAAAAGGAGTTGGGTTGACTATCGCAGTGTAAGTCGTCCAAAAAATGGTAATCCCCTACTTATTAACTCTTCAGTATTTGCAAGCTAATCAATATACTCAAGATAATACATAGAATTTAATCCGTATCAACTAACCTATTGAATATAATAAAGTTAAAAAATATAAATCAAATTGAGAGTTCAAGGTATAGGTGTAATGACCAAATAAACTGACACAAATGATAAAAAAAAAAGAAAAAAAGAAAAGAAAACATGAGCCCATGCAATGTCCTACTAGAATTTGCTTCGAGCAATCCTACCAAATGAAATGAAAATAACATTTGAAAGATGATTTTTAAAAGACTAAACTCAAGTGGGAGGTTAAAGTCAAAGTCAAAATCAAACCTTTATAATAATTAATTAAACAATTAATTACTATAAAAGGTGATATATTAAAAAATTAGTTCAATTATGGCCATAACAAGTTCACTCCCTTTTTAGAAGTATCAATTCAAATCAAATTACATTCTCTAATATTAGAGGAATTTTAAAAACCCACTTAATATTATTTATAATTATAACTAGGTGAAAAATTATGAAAATTACAAAATAATTTGAAAGGATTCCCAAAATATTTGGAGGTGAAAAGTGTTTGTTATTTAACTTTGACAAGCTCCAATTAAGTCTTAATTAAATTAAATTAATTTAAAAAAATTACTCTTTGAAAAAGAACTTTATAATAATGAAAAATACATAATATGTACAGCATATGTCCAATGCTTATTAGATTTGGTCATATGATCATATATATGAAATAAACATTCTCAAGTATTTTCAGATTTTATGAGATTATTTCATTTTTTTTTTAAATTATTATTAAATTATAATAACCGTAAAAATTATTATATAAATTTTTAAAAAATCTTAATAATTTGAAAGAAGCTCGAACATGCTTAGCATGATATTTGAGCTTAAAAATTAGATTTTAGAAATTAAAAAAAAAAATTTGCATTAATGATTTTGAAAATTCTAATGAATGCATTCAAAAGAATGATATGATGCTCAAGAAGCCCCTATTCCTTAAGGGTATTTAAGGCATTTTTTATATTTAAATCATTAAAATAAATAATATTTTAGTTATAAAAAATTTATAAATAAATCCAAAAAAATTAAATTAAGCTTAGAATAGCAAGAATGTCCAAAATCACAGCAAGCATGACATGATTCATGAAAAAAGTATCAATGATTCATTAGGGTCTACTTAACCTCCCAAATGAGTTGGGATTTTTTTTTAAATCCATTTAATATGTTAAGTGATTAAAACAATGAATGATTGAATTTTTAAAATTAAAAAAATAGGAAAATAATTGAATGAAAATATTTTTCCTATATTCCCAAAAGTTCATTGCTTATGTGGTTAAAATTTCATGCAATTTGACTTTCTAGAGTGATCACAACAAAAATTAGAAATAAATAGTCTTAAAAACTAATTAAATAAGTCTATAGGGTGAAACACCGCCAGTTCAACCCAATCAGAAACATTCAACTTATTTAAAATAGAATGAAAGCCGATGATTTCATTTTCCACCTCTCGCCCGCACGAGCTAAGACTAAGAATTGGGCTTGATCGGGTCAACCCGACAAGGTGTTGACCCGCACAAAGTTCTCCCTATTTGAAGCTTCTCAAAGAGGGCTTTCATTGGAGAGCAAGAGGCAACTAGGGCTAGAGTCTTAAGAGTTCATCTCAATTTATGGGGACCTAACCATTTCTACAAGCTAACCACGTATGGGGATTTCTAAAGTTTCAAGAAATTCTCACCAATGAGACCAAATTGGTCAAAAATTTCAAACCCTCACCTTCAAGAAAGTGAGATGAGAAAAATCCTTCTAAGATTTTGGTTGAAGCTGGCTAGATCTTTAAGTCAACCAAAAGTTAAGCTAAAGCAAGCCTTTAATGGTGGCTAAGGTGATTTGGCCAAAGACATTTATATACCTCTCAGACTCTGGTTGAGCTAATGGAATATTTTCCTTGGGCAATCTCCCTATCCCCAATCTCAATCATCTTGAATTGTATTTAAATAGAGGTTTTAACATGGCTTCTCTCTTCCACTTGTGGCCACAACAAAGGAAAAATAGGTAAAAATCACGTTTATTTAGTATTGTACTAAGGAGTTCGGTGTGTAGAAATCTCATTGGATGGATGCACTAATCCTAATCCCTTCTAATATTTATTAAATTGTAGTAAACACTAGGTTAAAAGCTTTAAAATTGGTTAAGATTGTTGTGAGTTATCCCTGGGTTCTAAGAGTTAAATGCGATCAATTGTCTCAATTGACTTTGGCCATTTGATATGGTTTAATCCATTTTGACTTTATTTGATCTAAATGGGTCATATTGACCAATTTCCTCAATTGTAGCAATCCAGTGGGTCAAATGGATTGAACTCAATTACATTGACTTCCCAATATCCCAAGCTAGAATCATCTAAAGGGTTTAGTTTAATTTGATTGCTTCATTGAGATAATCCACATTGAAAAGTGGCATAACCCATTTATGCTCAAAGAAAATATACCGACCTAGTTAACTAAATTGACTCAATTAGAGATGCCAAATTGTTCTGGACTAAACTACACTTTTTACCCTAGACCATTCTTGTCTAAATTCACTTTCAAAAATTTAGTTTGATTTGGTCAAGTGATTGGATTACATCACTTTGGAAAGTGCAAGTTCCCTATAATGGGGCCACATGTCCAATAGGTTGGACCAATTTGATGTTTAAGATTATTTTGATTCAATTAACCCATTTGAGTTTATATGAGTAAAATTGTGTTAATCAAGCTCAATTGGTTCAATTGAATGGTCAAGTTATCATGTGAAGATATATTTTACTCAAGGAAATGCCATAGTTGGCATATGATCCATTTGATTTAATCAATTTGAAGCTTGAAGATGGTTTCGCCAATTTGAACCCTTAAGCGTTCATTTGGTCAAACTTAAGCTTGGTGAACTAATTTGCTAACCTAATGGGGATTTAAAATTTCTCACTAACAAATGAACATCTACAGAACACATAAGGTTCATTGGTTGAAACAATTGAGAATCTTAAACTCATTTGGGTCGTCAAAGAAAATATCAAATGTGTTAGGTTTGACCTTTTCATGATTAAAATGTTTGACCATGTCAAAAAATCCAAGGGTCCCTAGAGTCCAATTGTGTACATATCATTTAGGAATATCTTAGGGGATATTTGGTTTAAAGTAAAAGGGGGTCCAAGCAATAAAATTTATTTGTTCAAGTATTTGAGGATAATCATATTAAGCTAACTTTGAGTAGGTGATTTGAGCTATCATTGAAATGTTGACATTGTTGATGCTTACCAATACTTCATCAATAAGCTACATTTACATAATTGATGTACATCAATACAATGAAACCATTTACTACATCAACTTGGATTGCTTATGACCGAAAAAAAAAACTTGTAATTAATGGCCATCAATAGTTTAATTCATATCCTTTAAAGATGTTTGCAATATTTTCTAGCGGAAACTATAGAAGGCACATCAACATGAGTGCTAATAATCTTTTGCTTTCGAACACTTTATCTTACATGCAATTCTTACACTCTTCTCTATTTGAGTAGTAAAATTCACTGGCCTTTATTGCAAAGCGAATGTAGGTCATAACATTAAACCACTAAGTTTTTATATTTGTATTCTATGTTGTTCCTTTTACTTACCCTTACTTACAAGTAACTTGAATTAGAAGTTTCTTGATTGTAATACTCAAAAATCTCCTATATCATGACTCTGCACATCCTATATTAAGATAACATTAAGAAAACATTAGTATCGAGATATTTCAACTACCCCAACAATTCCTCTCAAGAAAACTCGAAGGAATGCAGGAGTCACTCGAGATAATGCTTACCCATACAAATTCTCTTGGAAGAATCATGAGTGTTAATCTTAAATGTCATTAAAACATAAAGATATTGATACATTAAATGCTAATGCACTAAATGAGTGTTACAAGAGACAAATAAATGCAGATCATTCATGAACAATGACCATGCATTAAATCTAGTCCAACATTCAATGAATCTTCCACTAATCTTTAAGAACAAGCACTACTATAAAAAACAATAGTTAGATATCTCAAAAGACACCATAAACCAAATATGATACACCAAACATCTAAATATTTGATAAATTACATATAATACCTACATTTTCAGTGAGGTATTGTATTCCTATAGATACATTCTTTATACATTTTCTTCTCATATAGTGCCTATTAATCTCGGCTCAGAACATAATAGGTGTAAATCACAAAGCCAAACCACTTAAATCTCTTTCACACATTCTTATTATTCGTGCATGAACTTTGCTTTCTCATAGAGTACCCGGGATATAATTCATTTTAATCCCTATATTCTCTTCGTATAGTATTTTAGAATTTAATAAAAATTATAATCATCAATCTAATCATTATTTTAAATTTAAGTAATGCTCTTATTGATTTTTATTGATTAGGGAAGAAGAAGAGGAAGAGGAAGATGAGGAGAACAAGGATGAGGACAATTAAGAGAATGTTGACACAACTGAAGAAGAGGAGGAGAAAAAATAATTCGCTATAATGATTATTCTAATAAAGACCCACTAAGTGATGAGAATAGTGGAGACTTTTAAACTCAAAGTTATAATCTTATTAGTGACATTATGATAAATTGAGAGTAGAAGAAATTTATTATT
The DNA here is from genome assembly GCA_019925795.1 of Dendrobium chrysotoxum. Lineage (NCBI taxonomy): Eukaryota > Viridiplantae > Streptophyta > Magnoliopsida > Asparagales > Orchidaceae > Dendrobium > Dendrobium chrysotoxum. Next base: position 75,232,247 of record CM034302.1, on the reverse strand, counting down.
ATGAACTTACTTTTTTGAGGTTAGTATATTGCTTATTATTATTTTTTATTAATTTGATTGTTTTGTTTTAAGACATGCCTTGAGATTAAATGTCACATCACAAATAAAAAACGCTTCGATATTCAATTACATAATTTCAAACCTTGACAAAAGAATCATATTTGTTCCTATCAATTTTTTTTTTTTGGATCTTTACATACATACCACTTTATTTCATGCTATTTACATATCTAACACCTAAAACTTTAATATTACATGCATATCATCCATAGAACAAAAATGGGTGCATGGAATGAAATATTAAAGTTTGTAGAGTGGTATGGGTGGTGATAATGAAATATATGAGTGATATATTTGATATTAAAATTTTAAATGAGTAATAGAAATGTAATATTAAAGTTTTGGGTGTTAGATATGTAAATAGCATGAAATAAAGTGGTATATATGTAAATTTCCCTTTTTTTTTTTTTTGCATATAAGAGGCTCATAAAGACCTCTCAATGTCTCTTATATATTAGGCAAAAGGGAGAAACCTTAAGAGACTATATGATAAGCTTCAAGAATGCCACTCATAAGTTCATTGATAACGATAAGTCCCTTGCCAAAACCACCTTCATCTTGGGATTAGAATCAATAAATTTCAAATTCTCGATGGCAATTAACCCTCTTGACATGGAGGGCTAGCTCAGAAAGGTTGCAAAGTTCACTAGTTTTGAAGATGATATGTTGAATTCAAACACCCCCAGTAGACAGTGGTCCTCTTTTCCTCTTGTGGATATGAAGAATGACAACAGAAACAATAATAATTTTTCTTTTCATCTTGAGAAGAAACTCAAGAGGATTGACTTGAGAAATTAATTCAGACAGCAAGCACCTGCTCCTACGAGCTATATAGTCGCATTGCCTCCCAAAAGATATTTTGAAGTTCTCCAATCTCCTCTTAATTGATCACTACCCACTATTATGGAACCCATCCAGAATAAACAATCCTCGCATTGCCTCCCAAAAGGTATTTTGACGTTCACCTGCCTCCTCTTAATTTGTGACCACCATTATGGCAACCAGCCATAATAAAGAATACTCCAATTTGCTAACACCACTAAAGAAATTGACAAAGGGCAAAAGATAAATCTAAATTCTATCTATATCATAATGATAAAAAACTATAAAGTTCTAAAATCTTTAATGATGACGATGATAATAATAATAAATGAAGGTTATTTGACGACTACAAGTAACCTACGAAAGATTTCCCTAATGCATCATATAATAAGATTAACAAAAAAAGCACCATGAATGACAAAAGTGAAGGAGTTAAGAGTCAAGATGGTATGACTCAAGAGCTTAAATGATGTAGCACATTAAATGAATCAAATTAGAGGTCCAATTACAAAAGATATGACCAAAGCTCAAGATAACAATCAAAGAAAGACCCATTGAAAAAAAAAACACAGTTGAGGGCCCAATTAAAGAGTACTTAAATTTGCATTTTCTCTCTTTTATTTTGCAGTTTTATTTTCTTTATTACTACTGCCATTAGTTGTCCATTCATGACTTGTTTTATAATTGAAAAGAGCATTAAATGGATTGTTCGAAACACCCTCCATTATATGGTTAGCCACCAATTTTCCTCACTTTTCTCCTCTAAAATGCATTCTAATGAGGTAGATCAAGAATCATGTAAATGTGTACGTGTATATATATGATTGTCTGTAAATAAATATTTTCAACTTTTGAATGAACAAATTGCTTTGAAGATATTTCTTCTCTTTGCCGAGTGCTTGGTGGCCTAACTTAGCCTTTCTTTGATGATATTAGAAATTATCCTTTGTGCTCTTTAAATTTATATGCAACTCTTCTTCTAAATCACCACCACTCCTTCCTTTACATTCTATCATCTAAACAAATCATCACTCAAATCCTCAAATCCACGCCAAACCTTTCATAATTTTTTATTGCATTCCTAAGATATCATTAGATCAAGACGCCTCCAAAGAATGAACAGAAGACGAGTTTTATCAAGGACCAAAGAATATTTTGTTATCACGTCAGCCCCTTCAGACTGCAATAACACTAGTTATACATCAAAGGCTGGGGGATAAATTCTTTAAAAGTAAAACAGAAAAAATCTTGGAGGTGTACGTTGATAATGTTGGAGGTAAAAGCCAAAAACGATGAGGATCACCTTGTTGACTCGCTAAGATGTTTTCTTCCCTTAGAAGATAACATAAAATGAAATCCTGTAAGATGCTTATTTGGAGCACACTCGAGAAAATACTTGGGGTATATGATCTCAGTAAAATAAATAAAAATCAATCTAGATAAAACCAATGCTATTATGGAAATGAATCTCCAAAAATTAAAAAATTAAAAAATTAAAAAAACAATCTCCAAAATTCATCCAAGAGATGAGTAATATAAATGGTAAGCTCGCCAGCCTCAATAGATCTGTCTCTCGGGATAGGGAGAAGAATGCTATTATTCAAGGCTCTTTGCAACTCAAATCGGTTCGTATGAGATGATGAATTTAGGAGTGTCAAAACGGGTCGGCGGGTCGGGTTCAGGTCAAACCCGAGTCGACCCGGGTATAAACGGGTCAACCTAAACCCTACCGGATTTTTCAAATGGGTCCAAATTTTCAACCCGAATCCGACCGGCGCGGGTTACGTGTTGACCCAACCCGACCCTCAAAAACTGATGTGTGCGAACAGGCGACGCCGGATTGCCGGTTCGGTTTCGTAGCCCGCAATGCCGGAGGAGATACGGCAGACCGCAGTGCTGGAGAGGCCTGCCGCCTGTCGGTGAGACTACCCGACTTAGATCTCGGTCTCGACTCTCACGAGAAGGCTCATGGCTGGCGTCAGCGGCCTGCCGGCGACAGGTTTCGGGTTTCGTAGCCTCGGCCTTAGCCTGTGGAGCACCGTCAGTTGCCTGCCGGCAAGTGGTTTCGGGTTTCGTAGCCTTGGCCTTAGCCTGTGGAGCGGCGTCAGCGAGCGGCCGACGACGAGACTGCAACTGTTCGGCCTAACGCGACGACGAAGCGATGGCTTGAGGGCTGATGTCCTGACAGCGACACGACAGGCGACAACTGCAAGGTGACACCGCGACAAAGCCTGGCATGACGCGATGGATCAGTTTTTCAGGTCAAACCGGATCGACCCGCGGGTTGTCGGGTCAACCCGAACCCGACCCGTTTTTCAAACGGGTCAGAAATCCGAACCCGAACCGTTTCACAAACGGGTTGACCCGAACCCGGATTTTTCCGGGTCGGGTCCAGGTCGGGTTTCAGGTCGTGTCAAAAATTGACACCCCTAGATGAATTTCAAGTCATTCCAAAAGTTGAAGACATACCTCGCCATTGAACCAGTCCTTAGCAGCTCAAAACTACGAGAGAATTTGCACCTATACTTCGAGTAAATTTTAATATAAACTCAATCATGGTACAAGAAGCGAAAAGCAACACCCAGTCCATTATTTAAGCAATATATTGAGTGGAGCTGGGCTGTCGGAAAGACTAATGAGGTAGTATAAACATGCCACGTATTTGCAATCAAGGTATTGATACACGTTGATTTTGCTGTCGAGTTATCTATGTTGGAAGAGAGTATAAAGAACCTGGAGACAAAAAACAGGGCATACTAACCATGCATATAGATGGTGCTTATGATAAAACCAACAATTACTAGGCATTGTAATCGAAAGTTCTCAAGGTTGGTATTATTATCTTCTATCAAAATTATTTTTAAGGCACTAAAAATCAAGTATAAAGTATTGCTTGCTAGACTCGGACTTGCCACAAGAGTTTAAACTTGAGTTGGAGCCAAGAAGCTATGTTTTCATGATTCTCAACTCAATGAACTACGTATTGGCATACTATAAGAATGAAGAAAACACTTTATTTAGATTTCTCAAGAAGGTACAAAAAATTATCAAAATTAAGAAATTTATTAATATTATGCAGAGAAGTCTATAGCCAATTTTCTATAGCAGAGAAAACAAATAAGATTATGATCTACTTGCTACAGAAAATCTTTGATAATCTAGAAAGTTGGCAGATGAATTGACATCAATGCTCTGCCATACAAAATAACTCCAACCATCATGGGTGAAACACTTTTATTAGCATTTGGATACAAAGAAATAACTCAGTAAGAAATCTGCTTCCTGACATTGTAGAACAAGAAGAACAATTCATTAACAATCGAGAAAGTCATAAATTGTATACAACAAAATAATAAGATGTTAAGGAAATGCAATCTAGATATGCTTGAGGAAAACTAAATACAAGTGTCCGGAAGGATAAGTAAATAGAAGGATAGAGTAGTCAAATTCATGAAATCAATAGTCAAGCATAAGGAAATCAATGTTGGTGAAATAGTTCTCAAGAAAATAAAGGTCAGTGTGAAGCACTCTACAACAACAACATAAGTCTTTATCCCACCAAATTGGGTCAGCTAAATAAATTATTTTTCTCCATTGTGTCCTATTAAGAGTCAAATTATCATTTAAATCTAATTTTTAAATATCATTTCTTCTATTTTCTAACCAGACTTTTTTAAGGCTTCGTTTGGGACGGCTTTCTTACTGCTTCTTAAAGCAGCTTTCTAGTAAAAAAATTAAAAAATTTTGTACTAGAAAGCTGCTTTAAGAAGCACTAAGAAAGCCGTTCCAAACGAAGCCCAAGTCTACCCCTACCTTCTTAACATATGTCGGATCTAATACGTCTATTGAAAGGCCATGACCATGACCAAACCATCTAAGGCGATTCTCTATAATCTTATCTGCAACTAGAGCTACTCCAACCTTCTCATGCATATACTCCTTTCATGAAGCGTAGGAAAGGCTTGGACCACGGAAGCGTAGGAAAGGCTTGGATGACACAATTGTTGGTTCAAAGATAAAAATTTGATGGCTAGATAATCAGAGATTTTATGATGACATTGTTGATTCTTTTAATCAAAGTACAAGATGCATAAAATTTTTATGATGGTGATGTAGAGGTGCTGCTCCTAAAGAAAGAGCAGTGGGAGTTTATTGAAGGTGAAACCAAGATGCATGGGGTGCAGGAAAAGGGTGAAATCGATGCTGCAGGCATTCTTACCAAGAGACTTGATAACTCTACCTTTATGGAATTGATTACCAAGCTAGGAATGACAGATCTGTATTTCCCAGCTTGAGGGGGAGTGTTAAATCTCAATCGTCCCTTGGCCCTTGATCCCAAGGCCAGCATGGGGATCTGTGGGAGGCTCACCTGGATTACGCAGTTAAATCTCAGTCGTCCCTTGGCCCTTGATTCCACGGCCAGCATGAGAATCCGTGTGAGGCACACCTAGATCACGCCGATCTCCTTCTATATTTGGATGGCTGATCTAGGAAGAATTATATGAAGGCAATTATGTATGATTCTGTAGTTATTTGTTTTTCTTTATTAAGATATATTGTATAGATTTATAAATAAGAGTAGTTTTGTATAATAAAATTAAGTCTTTTCCCTCTCCAATTCTCTGAAATTACATATACAATTTCTGTCCCATTAGGAAGCATTCAGCATGCAATGAGGAAATGACAAATGTATAGTTTGTGACTAGGATAGACGAGGAAGGGGAGAAGGTTAGTTGTTTTCATCCTTTGAATCATCCTAAAAATTTGTAACCAGGTGAAAAAGACAAGTAATCTGTTTGAAATGGACATACAGTTAAGTTTGTTGTCAAATTTAGAAAATTAGCATGAGTCCGTGGGGATGCTCAAATGTCAAATCTAATGACAGCATTTATAAATGGAAATGTTTAATGACATGAAATCATCCAAGTAATATGATACGCAACAGCCATCAAAAATTTGTTCTCAAAAAGTCATTAAAGTTACATAAACATTAAAACAAAAAGTCCAACATAAGTTAATATATATAACAATAACAAAAGAACCATTCATTCAAAATTTTCAACAGAGATTCAGAAGTAGTTAACTAGCCTTGCTACCAATGAATTCTCCTCCAGCATCCCATGGGCGGGTTTTATAAGCCTTCCCAATGATGCTACGCTTCTGATTTATTGAACCGTCCTCACAATGGTATTCAGGGAAATAATCTAAAAAGGTCTTGGTTCCCAATGAATCAACACCCTCAAATAGAAAGTGCCTAATCATTTCCTGTAATTGATGAGAAACAGAAATGGGTGAACAAATATGAATCATACAGTGGAACAAGTCCTCCGATTTGATAAAACATACTCTTGCCAGATTCTCTCCAATTAACCTTTTCAATAGTGGATGTCCTGGATCCTGTGAAGCAGCAAAAAAAGTGACAATTTTCACTTAAAAACGTTCTCCTCAAAGAAAACACATTTGCAGGAAAAAAAATGAGACAGTAATTTGATATTTTTAAAGAGAAAAAGTGTACCACGGTGGATGGAATAAAGTCCAGATTCATACATATTTTATAAAGAACCATCAGTAGCCGATGGTGAACAAATGAGGTTATAAGGAAACATAAAACAACAGAAATGCTATTTCTCTTTTTTTATTTTAAAAGCTTTCTTAAGCAATATTTGTTAGGTTTGATGAAAGAGCAGAGATACCAAATAAAGCAAAAATACAAGAGCATAAATAGACAGTATGAAACAAAAACGGAGGAAGAAGTCGATTGGAGAATAGAAGCACTTAAGTAAAAACCTTCTCTGCTCTCCATGCTAAGTATTTATGCTGTGCTTCACAGTTACAAACAGTTTGCATTTCATTCACTGCCTCCACTGCCAGTTCCATTGAAACAAGCCACGCCTGCATAGAATCAGTTATTACTTGTGTGATATTATCATATGGCTTCCGTATTTTGACTTGGTATTATTCCAACTTATTTGTGTATGCTTTATAAGGAAAGAAAACCAACAACCTATTAAAACTAGTATGTCAATAAAAACTTAGGCTAATGAAACAAAAGCATTCTAGAAAATAGCATGAGAGTAGATTTCCAGAACACCTCACCTAAATAAGCATGCATGTCTAAAAGCATGACCAATATATCAAATTTATTCAATAATCATCACCACCATTGTTAATAAAATACAAAATTGTAACGGACATTAAAATATGCGTGCATTATATGGTTTTAGTTTTGAAATTAAGATGAAAAATATGAATTTGGTTAAAATATAAATTATTATATTTATTTTATTTAGAATTCATACTTGACATGTCAAAATGTCCATGGAAAGGAGTATAATACATGAATTATAATTTTGAAAGTTACATTGTGTATTTTTTCATCCTTCTTGAAAGATAAGATACCAATGGAATTTTTTTTAATTATTCATAAATAAAAATATTATGCAAGTAGAATACACAAATTTATTAATTGAGATCATCACCATCACTATTGATCTTATCCCAACTATTTGAAGCTGATTTTATGAATCCTAATGTACGATTTATTCTTGTGGAGTGTTGCCTAAAGATTTAAACCTAATATTTGTATATAATTTTAAACTTCTATTAATGTTACATCAATCCTATCCCATTTTATTTTTTAATCCACTTCATTGCACATGTCCAAATAACAAAAGTCTATTTTAAACAATCTTATCTTCAATAGATACTATTCCGAACATCTCTTTAATATAATCATCCTTCCAATAAATTTATTCAATAGCTTTCTCAATTCCAAAGTGTCCTGCAAAACTTCAAATAGACTTTTACTCCAAAATGCAATTAGGCCGTGCCAAATCCAACGATAACCATCACTTGACCAGAGAGACTCTCCCTTAAGCTCTCTAGCAAAAGTTCACTAATCTTTCAATAGCTTATTTGGGTGATTAAGTTAGTATGGAGCAAGGGTATCTTCTAGAGGATAGACAAAATTATCATATAAAATGGTGTACAAGTTACTTTTGCTTAAATGATTTAATACATTTGTGACCATAAATGCTAGAAAGTGTACCTTAAAATAATCCTTGAATGTTGCATATAAGACCTCATAGTTCTGTGGGGTTGAATTGATCTTGGACCATATGACGATGGGTGAAAAAAATTTAAGGGACTCGCTTGTGATCTTATCTCCCCAGGGCAAAAGCTGTATGATTATTACTGTTAAAACAACATTTTAACCATCACAATACTCGTAAATGAACATGGCTATAGAATTTGCCACATGTGAATGTGTTAAGAATACTCATAGTTCAAAAAGTACCTCAGCATATTTCTGATAAAGAGGCATCAAGTTCCGATAATATTTCTCCTTGTAATCCCTCTGAAGGGTGGCATCATATAGAGGATTAAGGTCCCTAGAAATAATGAACTAACAATAAGTTGAAGTCCTTTCTTGCAATTTTATAAAATCACCGCATAAACAATATCTGGCAAATACATAATGTTGTTAAAACTCTTATCTTCAATGACTAAGTACAATGAATATTCCTAATACGTGCAAATAAGAGAAGCCGAGACATGAAGATAGTGTATAGTATGCATAAAAAACTACCAAGAGAAAAATGTTCACTATCGAAATGCCTAGTTGCAGACCACTAAAAGCATAATTATTATGTAAGCATGGTTTACAATATTCTACGTATGTAGCCATTATTGCACCATCATTTACAATACACAAGTCCCATGTATTTTCTCCATAGACAATTCCTCCTACTAAACCATATAATCTAGAAACCAAATCTCCTCCCACCACCAACAAAAGGCCAACTACTCTTATTTCTACTAAAGTTGCCACATAACAATTCTTCACACCGAATGAATGCTCACTCATCACAACTTCATCACCCTTTTTGTTGCAGCAACTGCCTCTAGGGGTGTAGGCAAGCCAAGCCCGAGCGAGCTCAAGTGTTGTTCAGTCAGGCTCATGAAGCAAACAAGCCAAAAAATTTTGTGTGTTTGACTCATTAACTAATCTAGCCAAAATACAAGTTATGCAAGAACACAATTCTACATGAAAATCATAGATGACAACCATGAATGCCTTTGTTTTGATTAGAATTATGGCACTCAATTAGGTGAAGGAAAACAAAAACCTATTTTCATGATTAAAGCAGTTAGCCTTCATGTAGTTCATCTAGATGTGAATTTAGTTGGATCATGTTTGAACATATAAATGAAAATATAAAAAAGTATATTGATTGCTAAGATGAAACTTTATAATTTAAATATCTTCAAAAAATTTTGTTGTAGCTTCATAGCAAAAGAAAATAGGATAGATCATTAACACCTTGAGGATTTAAATAACATGAAGTATAAGAGGGTCTTGTCTCACAGTATGGACCCAATTTTTTTAAATAGTATAAATGATGCTAATGAGTAGTTAACAAAGAAATTGAATAATGACCTAGATGAAGAGAATAATTTAGTGCATGGTGAAAAAGAGATGACATGACATGCCATTATAAGAGCTAGCGATGGCTATGAAAACAGCTACAATATTCGAGACAGATCTAAAGAAAAGAAAACAAATCTTTATCTAGGTCCATCACACTAGCAAAAGAAAATGAAATTGATGAGGAGGTTGACATTAAGTACCATTATGAAAATTAGAGGTGATATAACACTAACAAAAAAAAAGGAAGGACAAGATTTTAAACAAAGGCACTGCATCAAGATCAAGGCTCATCATCAAGCAAAAATCTCAAAGGCATAAACAATGGTTAGCCTCTCCTCCCTCTATTGATCTCCTTTTTGGCATCAATCATTACTTTTGATCACATTTTTACTCTTTATTATATTTAAAAATTACATGTGATCGGATCAATACTGATTTGATGAATATTTTACGTGAGTTTATGCATTTGAACCTTTCATGCACATATTCGTCTCATACGTAAAATTTTTCGATCGGGATCTAGTCTTGCAAAATAGATTGCATCGTTGCATCCGGCTCGTGAGACGGATCAAATGAGTCTATTCGCGCTCGAATCGGACACTGCTTGACGTGTGTCGTTGAGAGAGAATATTAGGGGCTTTTTTAATAAATTTAATAATCACATAAAAATCTAAAATAAATCACCATTAACAAATCAAGATATAAGCTTAATTACAAAATCCATAAATTAACATATACATGTGTATATAATAAATAATGAAAAGTAAAATACCAAACCCTCATTCAAATTAATCTCAGATTAAGCTTGAATACCAACCAAATCAATCATGTCCTATCATATCTTTCTAAATCAAGTAAAACCATAATTTCAATGCTTGAAAGCATCTAAAGACAACAGATTTCTTTTGTTTTTCAAGGGCAGCAAGAAAACTCTATCTTAGTATCCAATGGAGTGGCTGGATTGTTTGTTGCCCCCTTGCTTCCATTGGAAGCATTTGAAAAGGACAAAAAGAGTGCTCTCTCTCATGAATGGCCCTCTCTCTCTAAAGGAATCGGGGGCTCTCCCTCTCAAAAAATGAAAAAAAAGGGGCTCTCACATGAAAAAGAAGAGGATCCTCTCTCCCTTTCGTGTGTCTCTAGTGGGCAGCAACACCTGAAGCAAAAAAAAGAGAGGGTGAGATGGCTATTTTGGTTGGGCTCCCTAGAGGAAAAAAAAGTGAGGAAGGAAGAGAGCTACAGAAGCAAGAAAAAAAAAGGGAGGATTCAATTAGAGTAAGGCTTGTGCGATCCATCTGGTCGAGCAAAACGAGCGAGTGGGGAGGGAGCACGAGCACGAGAGACTGGAGGGGTGGTTCGTGAGATCAAGAGAGGAGCGAATGGGCAAAGCTACGAGTAGATTCAACAAAATGGAGGTGGGGCCGAGCTTGCTCCTTATCTATGATTTAAGAAACAAAGGTTGTAAGCATTTCTTTTGTTCAAATCGAATGACTGCACTTCCTTTTCTTCCTATCTCATGCAATTGCATTTATCATTTCTTGCCTCTTTCTTGAAGTATAAAGATGAAACTGAAATTATCATCTCAACCCTTCTTTCTTTGAAAGATTAAAGTTGTAATACCTTTATGTTTTCTCTAAAAAGAAGTTTAATGGGTAGTGATTACTTGTGCGAGAATTTATTTAAGTAAATACAATGATTCTTCTATTTTAATCAAAGTTTCCTTATTAATCTCATTAGCTTGAATCTCAAGAAATATTTGGAAATATAAGATGACTTTGCTTAAATATTGAGCTTTAAAAAGCTCAACAGAGTTTTCTTCTTTGCTTTCACAAAATCAAAAGAGGTATGAGAGCTATTTCCATTTAAGTTTTTTTTTTATGAAACATGAGGAGTTATAGGCTTCCTTTTCTTGAAGTATTTTCGATCATCATTTATAAATAGCTTGATTCATTGCCTCTTTCGTGGTATTGGTAAAGTGTCATGATAATTGTTCTTGACCTTGCTATGATTTTAATGTGTAAAAGTGCTAAACCTATGTGTTTGTTCTATGAGTAATCCAATGAGTAAAATATTGGTAACTTGAGACATATGTTGCCTTATTGTGGATTCCAGGAATTAGGCTATATGTTAAAATGCTCCTATCAAGTTCATTGCAATAAGACATAAACAATTTCTTTGTTTTATCACCTTCTTGATAAGCTTTTTTTTTTTTTTTGTGATTTTTGGTGGAGAAGGTTTATCACTTTCTTGTTGTAAAGAGCCTATAGGAAGTTCATTGATCTTCATTTATGTGAGACTTTTTTATCTAATCTTCTTTCAAATAAACATGTGGATTTTTTATTTCTTCAGAAGTTGGATTGGGGATTTCTGAGTGTGTTGTTTCATCTCCTCTTCCCCTCTTATTCCGCTTTTACAAGATATGAGAAGAGCAAGGGTTGTTGATTTTTTTTTTAGAATCAAGAAGAGTAATATCTCTCCAATATTACCTGTAAGTTGTTTGAGTTGTTGTTTCCTTTATGGTATTGTTGAGGTATCACTTGGTGTACTCTTGTTCTTATTCAATATAAGAAATGTTCAGTTATATCTATGTCATATGATTAGTTTAATGAATAAATTAATGAAGATTTGAGGTTGCATTTTAGTGTAATAAGTATATTATTTCATTGGAAAATAAATGGCGTTAGACCGCATACCTTAATTTGTCAAACGATGGATTTAAAACATATTGCGTTTTAATTAAAAGTTCTATCCATTTCATTGTTAATGAAATTTGAAGATCATTCTTTCCCCCTTTACCTTCTTATAATTATAGGAATTTAATAAAACATATTTCAACACTTTAATTGAGAGATTTACTGTTTCTTTTTCATAAAGAGCCCTCTCTTTATAACATGTTTATTTAAAGCAAGAATGAGTGGCAGCTAATTAAATACCATATGCTTTCATCATCATATGATTTGCAACTAATTAGAGAAGTTCATATGTAAAATGTATCAATTGATGAAAACGTTTGAGGATAAATGCAATTACATGAGATAGGAAGAAAAGGAAGTGCAACCATTCGATTTGAACAAAAGAAATACTTACAATCTTTGCTTCTTGATTCTCATATAAGGAACAGGCTCAGCCTCACCTCCATTTGCTTGAATCTACTCGAAGCTTCGCTCGTTCGCTCCTCTCTTGATCGCAAGAACCACACCTCCAGTCTGTCTCCTGCCCATGCTCCCCCTCACTCGCTCGTCTTGCTCAGCTGGATGGAGCGCACAAGCCTTGGTCTAATGAAATCCTCGCTTCTTTTTCTTGCTTTATGTAGCTCTCTTTCTCTCTCACATTCTTTTTCTCTTGGGAGCCCAACCAAAACATCCATCTCACCTTCTCTCTCTCTCTTTTTTTTTGCTTCAGGAACTGTTGTCCACTAGAGACACACGAAAGGGAGAAAGGAGCCTCTTCTTTTTCACATGAGAGAGAGCCCCTTTTCTTTCTTTCTTTTTTTTTTGATAGAGAGAGCCCCCAATTCTTGTAGAGAGAGAGAGGGACATTTATGAGAGAGAGAGCATTCTTTTTGTCCTATTCAAATGCTTCAAATGGAAGGAAGGGGGCAAAAGACGATCCAACCCCTCCATTGGACAAAAAGAATGCTCTTTCTCTCTCAAATACAGGTGTTTTAGAAATTTTGTTGTTTGATTTAAAGTAAAGTAAAATGTAGAGCGTAAAAGGAGTGCATTCCAAATACCACAGGTAATGTATTTTGAGTGTATTTAAAATTTCTCTGATTTGGGCGATTTCCAAATACATTGTAAATGCACTGCCATTGCCACCGCTGCCGGCTGCCGGCCACCGGCCGCCACGACTGGCCACCACCACCATCCACCACCGCTGGCAATCACCACCACCAACCGCCACCATTGCCAGCCACAGCCCCCGGCCACCTCCCACCACTAGACAACACTACTAGACACCGGCCAACACTGCCGACAAAACCCCCGGCCACCTCCCATCGGCAGTCACCACAGCCGCAGGTCGCCGCCCCTCGCTGGCAGCCATCGGCCACCTGCAGCCGGTCACCATAAATGGCACCACCGCCAACTGCCACCACCTGAACACAACCTTCTTGCAATTTACATTGCATTCACTTTATTTCATACCAAACAAAAAAAATAAAATCATACATTTACTTTACATTCATCCAAACAACTCCAAAGTATTCCTTTTACACTCCATCCTTTTTTCAGGCAACCAAACAGACCCTTAGTTTATGTAATTTCCTTTATTGTCTAGATGTATCACCAACTCACGTGATTGATCGTAATTGGCTCCAAATGTTTTTCAAATCAGGTATAGGTGGGCCAAAGCTAGAAGAAACACTATATATACCCCATGCTTTGTACTCTTGAATTATTATTAAATAATAAAATTTCTTGTGCAAATATTATGTAAAGCTTGGTGGTTGTTGTACATCTTGATGAAACTTGGTGTTTGATTCTCTATTGGATTTTAATGAGTCCTAAGTTATCATAACAACCTTTCTTCCACCCATCTTCTCTCCACTTAAACTACTCTCCTACAAGTTAGTTTTAGTCATCCTCACAAACCCTACAATTCAAAAACCTTAGGACCACACAACTCCCCAAGGATCTAAAACCTCCTTCCCCTCGAGAAACTCTGTTACGCCTGTGCCAGCCCAGGAGGGGCCGGCTGGACCGGTCCTGGTTTACTCCAGGCGGAACCGCAAGCAGGAGGGGGGCGGAAGCCCTGTGGGCCCTAGGGGGGTTTAAACACTAGTTTGAGAGGGAAATTTTGAAGGGAAGGGTTGTTTTAGGTAATTTGTAATTGTCCTTTGATATTAATTAGGAGCTTAGGAGGGAATTAGGGCACCTATCTTGGGATTGAGAGAATTTTGGAGATCTTGTCTTGTGCTTGGGCTCTAGGGTTTGCTAGAGAGTTTTGGAGAGATTATCTTCCTCTCGAATTGAAGATTATTGTATCTTTTATTGTTTTTATCCATCATCAAGTGGAATACAAAGCTTGGCTTGATTTTCCTACAAGTTTCTTCACAAAAGTCTACTGTTTTTCTACTGTTTTTGCTGTTTTCCTACTGTTGGCAGCAATATCGTTGCTTTTGGAACTTCGATTTGGGCTAGGTTTGCTTGCGAACTAAAGTATTCCCTTCGGGTTACTTGCGAACTCAAGTATTTCCTATCAAATTGGTATCAGAGCACGTCTTGGGACCATCGGCGGCTGAAATCAGGAAATTTCAGCAAGTTCTTCGGCATCCGGAAGATAAATCCTTGTGATTCGTGAAGGACAAATGGCCGGGAAGGTGGAAGTCTTGGAAGGTGAAATCGGACAATTGAAATCCGATTTGGAGGGAAAATTCTTTGATTTTCAAAATCAAATCACATCCAACAATGAAAGGTTGGAGGGAAAGTTCACCATTGTGAAGGAGATGTTGAAGAAATTAATGGAGATGAAAACAAACCCGGCGACATCGGAAGTGAGAGAGACCACCAACGGCCATGGAATAGGAGGAAATCCGAACCCGCCTCGGGGGAGGAAACATCCGGAGGTGGAGATCCTTGAGGGGGAGGACGACATGCCGCCTCTAGAACCGCTTTCTAGAGAGGAGATGAGCCAGGGGTACGAACGAAGGGGTGCTGATTTCTTAGGAAGGAGGGAAGAAATGCATCGCAAGGGTGCTAATTTTGAAGGGAGAAGAGGGGAATACGAGGAAGGGTTTGGGTACAATCGTCGGAGGGACGATCGGGATACTTGGGGAGCACCTCTTGTTCGAGGAGCGGGAGGTTACGGAGGATACCGGGGATACGGAGGAGATCCGAAGGTGAGGAAACTGAAGATGCCCATCTTTGAGGGCGAGGATGGCCATGGCTGGATCTATAAGGTGGAGCGATATTTTGCCGTCAACGGATTGACGGAGGAGGAGAAACTGACAGCGGCGGGACTGTGCTTGGAAGGAAAGGCACTGGCTTGGTACCAATGGCGGGACATGAGGCGACCCATTCGGAGCTGGAGGGAGTTCAAAGACTGTTTGCTAGAGCGTTTCCGAACTGGTAGGGGAGGAGACTTCTACGAGCAGTTCTTTGCTTTGACGCAGGAAGGGACAGTGGCAGAGTTTCGTGACCGATTCGAGTACCTAGCTAGCAGGCTGGATCGCCTGTCGGAGACCGTGCTTGAGGGGAACTTCATGAAGGGGCTCAAACCTGAGATTAGAGCAGCTGTTAGGGTGATGAGACCACATGACCTAGGGGAGGCCATGGAGCTGGCACAATTGATTGAGGATCAGAAGCATCTGGAGAGGGGGGCTCGCGGCAGTAGCTCTGGGGGATCCTACAGGATGACTACTACTTTCCTAGCTCCCAAAGGAGCAGGATCGGGAGGACTACGAGAAGTACCAAAGGAGAAATATGAAGGAGTGGGTCTGGATGAAACTTTAAGAAGCTGACGGAGAAGGAGATCCAGGAGAAGCGGGCTAAGGGGTTGTGTTTTCAGTGCAATGAGAAGTATATGCCATGGCATAAATATAAGGACCGAACTCTTCAGGTTCTCACCGTCTGTGATGACGAGGAAGCTGAAGAGGGAGGTGGAAGTGGGCTAGAAATGGAAGAGGAGGAGAAGATGCATTTGGATGTGGCAGAAGTATCCCTAAACTCAGTAGTGGGGTTCACTCCGAATCACACTATGAAGGTGAAGGGAGAGATAGCTGATAGAGAAGTGGTAGTGCTGATAGATAGTGGTGCTACCCACAATTTCATCTCCACTCAGATGGTTGAGCTTCTGGGGGTGAAACTTGTGGATACAGGAGGGTACGGGGTGATGATGGGCACCAGAAAGGTAGAAATGGGTAGAGGAGTTTGTAAGGGGGTGGTGTTGACCATTCAGGGAATACAGGTGAGGGAGGATTTTCTTCCCCTAGAATTGGGTAGTACGGATGTGATTTTGGGGATAAAATGGCTACAAACCTTGGGAGAGGCCAAGGTGAATTGGGGAGCACTTAGGATGGAACTGGTAGTGGGGGGAAGGAGAATGGTGATATAGGGAGATGCCGGCCTGTCTAGGATGAGGGTATCTCTTAAGTCCATGATGTGAACCATCCAGGAAGTTGGAGGTGGATACTTGGTGGAACTGCAACGATTGGAGAGGGTCAGTGTGGGGGAAGAAGGGGACATTCCTCTTGTCGTACAACCGGTCATACAGCAGTTCAGGGAGGTGTTCCAGCCACCTCGAGGGTTACCACCATTCAGAGAACAGGAGCATGCAATTCTGCTAAAGGAAGGGGTGTCGCCGATTAGTATACGACCCTACCGCTACCCTCAGATTCAAAAAGATGAGATTGAGAAGCTGATTAGAGAAATGTTGGAGGCAAAAATCATCAGACTGAGTGTGAGTCCCTTCTCTAGCCCCGTATTATTGGTCAAAAAGAAGGATGGTAGCTGGAGGTTCTGTGTGGACTATAGAGCGTTGAATAAGAAGACTGTTCCGGATAAATTTCCCATTCCGGTGATTGACGAGCTGTTGGATGAACTGTATGGAGCAGTGATATTCTCCAAACTGGATTTGAAGTCTGGGTACCATCAGATCCGGATGAGAGAGGAAGACATCTCCAAGACAGCGTTCAGGACACATGAGGGGCATTATGAATTTCTGGTCATGCCATTTGGGCTTACCAACGCACCTGCTACTTTCCAGTTGCTGATGAATAGGGTGTTCAGACCGTATCTCCGGAAGTTTGTGCTGGTGTTCTTCGATGACATCTTGGTGTACAGCAGAACTGAGGAGGGGCATTTGAAGCACTTGAAGCTGGTCTTGGGAGTCCTACAGGAGCATCAGCTGAGAGCCAACCTGAAGAAGTGTTGCTTTGGCCAGACCCGTGTGGAGTACTTGGGTCACGTGGTATCCAAGGAAGGGGTGGCAGCTGATCAGTCAAAGGTGGAGGCGATGTTGAGATGGCCTTTACCTAAGAATCTGAAGGAATTGAGAGGATTCTTAGGGTTGACAGGATACTATAGGAGATTTGTTAAAGGGTACAGTACTATAGCATGGCCGCTGACTGAGCAGTTGAAGAAAGATGGATTCCTATGAGGAGAGCCAGCCACAACAGCATTTGAGAAATTAAAGAAGGCTATGACCACGGTACCAGTTCTAGCTCTACCAGACTTCACTCAGACCTTCATAGTGGAGACAGATGCTTCAGGGTATGGATTGGGAGCAGTACTCATGCAGAACCGGCGACCCATCGCCTACTTCAGTCAGGTATTGGCAGCCAGAGCCAGGCTGAAGTCAGTCTATGAAAGGGAGTTGATGGCTATTGTCTTAGCCATCCAGAAGTAGCGACCTTATCTGTTAAGTAGGCATTTCATGGTCAGAACAGATCAGAGGAGTCTGAAATACTTGTTGGAACAGCGGATGGTGACTGAAGAGCATCAGCGGTGGCTGTCAAAATTGCTGGGGTATGATTTTGAAATTCAGTACAGACCATGAGGGGAAAACAAGGCGGCTGATGCCTTGTCCAGATGCATGGGAGAACTACAGACGGTGGCTGTGTCTGTTCCCTTGATGCTAGATTGGGAGGCCATTAAGGAGGAGAGCTTGAAGGATGAGTTGGGAAAGATCAGGGCAGATCTAATAAGGGGAGATGATAGCCACTCAGGGTATTCAGTAGAGGGGGATAGACTAATGTATCAAGGGAGGTTCGTGATGCCCAGGACTTCAATCTACATCCCAAATATACTCCAGGAATTTCATGGGAGCGCAGTTGGGGGTCATTCCAGGGTGCAGAAGACCTACAGGAGGATTGATGCAGAGCTCTATTGGAAGGGAATGCATAGAGATGTAGAAGAGATGGTGGCCAGGTGTGAGGCTTGCCAGAGGAACAAGTACATGGCTATGTCGCCAGGGGGGCTACTACAGCCTTTGGCATTACCGGGACGGGTTTGGGAAGAGATATCCATGGACTTCATAGATGGGCTGCCCCGTTCAGAAGGTTTCACGGTGATTCTGGTGGTGGTGGATAGATTGAGCAAGTATGCTCATTTTATTCCCCTTCGACATCCTTACACCGCGGTGACAGTTGCATCCGCTTTCATCAGGGAGGTGGTCAGATTGCATAGGGTACCAGAGGCAATAGTATCAGATAGAGATAAGGTCTTCCTCAGTCACTTTTGGAGAGAGCTGTTCAGATTACAGGGGATAGTGTTGAAGAGGAGTACCGCATATCACCCACAGACAGATGGCCAAACGGAGGTGGTCAATAGGAGTTTGGAAACCTACTTGAGATGCTTTGTGTCAGAGACACCCAAGCTGTGGGCAAAATAGCTATCCTGGGCGGAATACTGGTACAACACCTCCTTTCACTCGGCTTCACAAATGACGCCCTTCAAAGTGTTGTATGGAATGGACCCTCCTCACTTGGTGCACTTTGGGAGTAGCAGTATTCCAGTCTCTTCAGTGGAGGAGTACTTAAGAGAGAGAGATCGAGTGATAGAAGAATTGAAGAAACATCTACTGAGAGCACAACAAATCATGAAGAAACAGGCAGATTTACACAGGAGGGACATGCAGTTTGAAGTTGGGGAGAGGGTTTTCCTAAAATTACGACCCTACCGGCAGAGGACAGTAGCGAAAAGGAGGAATGAGAAATTGGCTCCAAGGTACTTCGGGCCCTATGAAGTGTTGGACAAAATTGAAGCAGTTGCGTATCAACTGAATCTTCCCCCATCAGCTATCATATACCCAGTTTTCCACATGTCTCAGTTGAGAAAAGCTATTGGGGAGCATCCAGTTAGCATGGAGTTACCAGAGACACTGACTGAGGATTTGGAAGTGCTATTAAAAGCACTGGAGCTCCGAGGAGTCAGATCAGATAACAAGGGAGACAAGGAAGTGCTGATTGGATGGAAGGGTCTCCCCGAGTTCGATGCGACGTGGGAGCCATTGGCGAGAATTAAAGATCAGTTTCCCTCCTTTCACCTTGAGGACAAGGTGAATCTTTGGGAGGGGAGTAATGTTACGTCTGTGCCGGCCCAGGAGGGGCCGGCTGGACCAGTCCTGATTTACTCCAGGCGGAACCGCAAGCAGGAGGGGGGCGGAAGCCCTGTGGGCCCTAGGGGAGTTTAAACACTAGTTTGAGAGAGAAATTTTGAAGGGAAGGGCTGTTTTAGGTAATTTGTAATTGTCCTTTGATATTAATTAGGAGCTTAGGAGGGAATTAGGGCACCTATCTTGGGATTGAGAGAATTTTGGAGATCTTGTCTTGTGCTTGGGCTCTAGGGTTTGCTAGAGAGTTTTGGAGAGATTATCTTCATCTCGAATTGAAGATTATTTAATCTTTTATTGTTTTTATCCATCATCAAGTGGAATACAAAGCTTGGCTTGATTTTCCTACAAGTTTCTTCACAAAAGTCCACTGTTTTTCTACTGTTTTTGCTGTTTTCCTACTGTTGGCAGCAATATCGTTGCTTTTGGAACTCCGATTTGGGCTAGGTTTGCTTGCGAACTCAAGTATTCCCTTCGGGTTACTTGCGAACTCAAGTATTTCCTATCAAACTCAAGTCAAACATCCATTTAAAAAAACAATTCATGTTGTATATCCATTGTGACCAATCAACTCAACAATTTCATAATTCTCTGACTACTTCTTCAAATACCCTAAAAACACCAAAATTAATTCATTGACATCCAAAACATCAGCTCTGGAGTTCCCTCGCCTGTCTTCTTTAAATAAAATTTAACCTTACATAGTTAAAAATCCCCTACTCCAAATCTGTCTAGAAAACCTAATTATCATTTTTTCCTTCCTTAGATAAGCCCCTTACCATAAGAGGGATTATTCTATGTGGACACCGGACAGGAGAACCGTCCGGTTCCGTTTTGTACCGAGCAAAATACCGAGCGGTATTATGCTCGGTACAAAACGGTACCGAGCTCGGTACATTTTTTTGATGACATGGCGCATTTTTATTTGCCTCTGGACGCCGTCCAGACTCCGCACCTAATAATTTCACCTTACCACCACCCAAGGGGTCAACAATCAAGATGTTACCTTCAGCATCAAGAGCCCATTAACCCTATATCGAGCAATATCTATGAAAGCAACTAAATAATCAAGATAGATCGAAAAAATGAAAATGAATATTTATCTAGGCCTATTTCGAAATGATCATAAATATAAGGAGGTTGATGAATACAATAATACTTTGAGAGAAGATAATGATAAAAGGGGCAAGGTTATTTTGGTTTGTGAAGATAATAATTCTTAGAATAACTCATCTAAATTTGGGTAAAAATGAAACTTGTGAACAAGCTAGTTCTTATGTTTTAAGCTTAAGCTCTAAAGTTGAACATTTTGTCATAATATTATGCATATAGTTACATCATGATAATTTTATTTGCAAATGTTACTGTTTTCATAGCCATGAAAGTATATTTCTCAATCTAATTATAATGCAGTAACCTCTATGTACAGAAAGCAATTTTATATCTTATTTATATGCATTGACCTTTTTATTTATTTTTTCCTTTTAAGATATTTGCTCTTTCCATTGTTGAATTATTAATAAATTATTTAACTTTTTTACAAGTAGAACTATTTTTAAAATAGCACATGCTACACCATGTGTTATGCATTATGGCTTTAGAGACTTGCATTATAATACAATATGTACCAATGATAAGTATGGTTTATAGATTCAAGCATTTCTAAGGCTTTACAAGGCATATTTTGCATTATTCCATTCAATACTTTTCTAAATAATGAGGTATATGATTACAATTCAACAAATCTAGTTGAGCCAGCACTTCTATAATAAAAGATGTAGAATTGCTATTATCTATTTTTTTCAGTCCTTTATGCTTGCTTCTTATTTACTCTCCCTCAATAAATAATGACTACAAAAGAGTTGAAAAAACACTCACATACATTTACACAAGCATTTTTGCAGAAAAGTGGGTGGAAAAGTTTAGATTATTCATTCTTTCAATGAGTATTTATAAAAAAAGTTACATGGAAGAAAAAAGAAAA
This sequence comes from Dendrobium chrysotoxum, assembly GCA_019925795.1. Taxonomy (NCBI): domain Eukaryota; kingdom Viridiplantae; phylum Streptophyta; class Magnoliopsida; order Asparagales; family Orchidaceae; genus Dendrobium; species Dendrobium chrysotoxum. Next base: position 75,210,903 of record CM034302.1, on the reverse strand, counting down.
TAAATAATTACAATAACAAACACAAAAATAAATGATCCCAACAGCTATATACCAGCCATTTGATCCATTTAGGGGTTGCTAATTGAAGCCAACAATCAATCTGTGTGCCCTTTATCTTGCATATGAATCCATGAGAGAGGTATTTCTTTGTAAGTAGTAAATCCATAGCCTTTAATTTTCTAATATACCACTCCCACCAAGCCCCATAATCCGAAAGCTCTTCAGCAATCCCCCTTAAACTAGATGGTAGAGATCTATCATTTCAAATTTGCTTATAGTATTCTTGAATGTAGAGTTGTTGAGTCCTTTGATGAATATGTCAGCAAATTATCCTCCTGTTGGGATATATGAAGTGCAGATAAGCGCCAACTTTCTATTTTTTATGAAATATCCATCCACTTAACACATTCCTGGTTTGATCATGTTGTATAGGGTTGCGAGCAATATTTATGGCAAAATTATGGTATTAAACCACTATACATAAAGAAAACCTAAAAGCACTTGAAATTTTTCTAAATCTTAATCCACATTTATTAAAAAAAAAAAAGTTTGACATCTTACAGAATTGATGATATGGGGATGTGAAGAGATATGTTTTTTTCCTCCACCTCATTAACTGTTGGAACCTCTAGAAAAGTAGAGGCAGTAACCATGAAAAAATAATGGGACGACAAGGGCGATATGATGAAAAAGCATGAGATTGAGAAACTGCTTATAGGCGAGCATTCAACTAGTAGGAAGAAGTATTGGAGTAGTAGTGTCGTAAGAAATTAGAGTTGAAGTTCACCTATGATGATCGCAAGGCTGAAGAGGATATGCAGTTTTATGATGGAAAAAAAGACAGGCTTTTTTTTTGGCTTGAATCACACATTTAGATATCGGAAAAATATGCAACCTAGCCGGCTAGACCATTGATGGGTGGAAATATGTCAGACTATTCTGATTGTACTCCTAAAATAATGTATGGCACAGATGCAGAATAATTGCACGTTGTTTAAAGTTGAGCTTCAAATTACTAGGCTAAAAATGGAATTGTCTAGAGACATGTTCAAGTAACGAAATTTGCATGTAAATAAGAATGAGTTGGAAAAAGTTCAGAAAGAACTCTCATGTCTACAGAACTCAATGCTTCTGACATAAATATATTATTGCTATCATTCCAGAGATGTCAGTTCGGTTTCGTGTAACTTACAGTACAATAATATTAAGAGTAGATGTTGTAAAAAAGTTGGCACAAAATATTGGAAAATCAAATTTTAGTTCAGGAAATGCTGCAAAATCAAGCACCTGCAATGAACAAAAAAATATATACTTAGTAGATCATCAAATCGCAGAAATGAGAAGACGTCAAACTAAAAGATGCCATGCATTGGTCATATGGAAAAAACAGCCATGAAGGGAAAGAAATGATGTAATGCAGCCCTGAAGGATATTAGCTCATGCTATACAAAAATTCATAAAATCAGAAGAGAGTTTAAAAATGATGCTCAAGCAGGCCAAAAATTGATCAGGGGATAATCATCTGATACCTAACATAGTAGACTTGGCATTTTAAGAATTGTTTAATTCACACAAAGGGCTTCTACCATGTATAGTGTGCGGTAAATAAGCTTGCCTCTCCAAAGTCGGGTAAGCCTTCCTACATGCAACCCACTCAATCCTTACAACAATTGGAGCCTCATGTCCATGAAATGTTTTAGGGGCTGTTTGGCTACAAGTAGGATTTAACTCATGTAGGATTTAGTAAATCCTGAGTGTGTTAAATCCTGAAAACTATTGGGCAAGAAAGATTTTGTATTCTGTGAAACTGTTTGGCAAGGTTTACGGCGATTAAATCATTGAAAATGCTAACTACTCATCACACTATTAATTATGTGATTAATTATTTAGATTTTAATTTAATAACTAAGTATTTAAATATTTAATTACAAATATCAATAATACTTATCTAATTAATTATTTAAGTGCTATTTTAATAACTAAAAATTTAATTACTAATTAAAATGTTTATTTGGGTTTTATTTTAATAACTAATGACTTAATTACTAATTCTATTCTTATTTGTCTAATTAAGTATTTAAGTATTATTCTAATAACTAATTCTTTAATTAATAATTACACTAACACATCCAACTATTTAATTACAAATTAACACCAGTTTCACAGTCTATCTATGGTTTGCTTTTCCTCGTTGTCATTTCTTCTTCATTGTTGTTGCAGCATCACGTGAAATTGAGTTGTAGGCTTTTAGTTGTACATCTCATTAGGTCTTGTCTTCTTTTGCTCCCTCCTTTCAAGAAGAATGACCTCTAAAGCTTTGGAGTTGTGGCAATCGAGATCACACTTAACAAGATTGAATGAAAATAAATATTCATAATGTTAAATCAAAATAATTGGCATAAAGATAATAGTAGTGTTGATGATGATCTCAACTAGATTAATAATTATACTCTATTTGGATCAAATAATTTTTTAATAATAGTATGCATAGATTTACTTTATAATTGCATTCTTAATTAGGATAATTATATTATTAATAGAATTTTTAAGAATAATGCATGATGAATTATATGATATGTAATTAAAATTTATGATATTAAAGAAATATTGCTCTCCAATAATTTAGATCGTTTAGCTTCTAAGCCACCATTGCATGCTATTTAGCTATTTTTTTGAACAACTTATAAATACCTAATAGTGTATCTTATGTCATTAGTGTTTCCACTAGCTAGCTAGTCTGTATACCTCCCCAAAAACAAATAAATACCAAACACAATTTTTTTGGCTTCTACTTCCGGTTCCAATTTCCCAAAGACTCTCCAAAGTCCTTAAATCTCATTTATCTTCCTTTCAAGTCATGAACTTCTTACCTTACAATCCCAATTTTGTCAAGGCATCGAATGGAAGCTCAGCAGTAAGCATTGTTTAAAATTGTGCAAAATGAGGCACACCTTGAGGCCCGCCTTAAGTGCAATTCCAACGAAAAATACCTCGAGCTTTTTTGTGAGGCATGTGTCTTAGTTTGGCTGAGACATGCAGCTCGCCTCACCTCGCCTGGTCTCACTAGCGTGAGACCTCAAGGCTGTCGCAGCCACTACTGATGTGGCATACTGTTTTAGCATGAGAGGCATTGGATTCCACAAGTGATGAGGCAGAAGAGAGAGCAATTCGTTATGACAACGACTCAAATGAAGACCCCTTAGTGATGATAGTGCATATGGCTTCTAAATAGTTGCCATACTATTTAACTTTCTTCAAGAATTAAATATGGATGAGTAGGGAACTGAAAAAAAAGGAATTTGAAGTTGAAATTCATGTTATATGATATTTTTATACAATTCTTATATTTTATATTATTTTGCTCTTGTGATGTTTGATTTTGAATTCTATTTCACATAATTTATCATTTATCACTTTATAGTTTAATAGAAGGTTAATATATCATCCTTTAACAAATTATTTGATTATTATACTAACATATAATTTCACTTTACACAATTTTTTTTTACGCTTACGCCTCAAAATGTCTTGAGGCTTACACTTCGTCTCATAGATAGAAAATGTCTCAATACTCAATTGCGCAATTTTAAACCTTGGCAATAAGTTGGATCGATCCTTTAGTTTATCCCATGAATCAAAGAAGATAGATTACTCTATCTTTTGCTATGATTTTGGTTTTGTTTTCAGATTTCAAAATCTGGCGGAGACGAAGAGCAGCTTGGAGAAGATCAAGAGACAACTACTGTCGGGATCAGGGAGGCATCTATTGCAGGATCCGCTCCTCAAGCTATCAAAAACTATAAGGCGTTTTTTCCCACCTTGTTACGACCTGGCCTGGAGACTCAAATTAACAAGACGGAAAAAGACGGTCGGACAGTTGATTAAATTTTTATTTGCTAAATCTATCACCAATAAATTGAAAGATCCACGAAATCCTCAAAATTATTTAAAATAAAATATATAAGTACCTTTCACTCAGAGCGCCTCGCATACACATTTTCATCTCATCTACTCATTTTAAGCTTTGAATAATACCTATTCATTTATAAATTTAGGAGTGAGCCATAAAAGAACTCAGTGAGTTAATCATACTTCTAAACTACAATAATCCAAGACATTTAGAACAATATGCATGATCATTTCAATGCATAAAGTAATTCTATTTAATCATTTCATTTGAAGACTTTCAATGTTATGCATATATCATATCTTTATCCAAATCATTATCCTTTCTTATAAATAATACAACCATCATAGGAGCAACCATCTAAAATAGTACCAATAAAGTTACTCATTTTTTTCATTTCCTTTTTTCTTCAATGACCTTCACATTTACATGCATGGGTACATTACATCCCTAGCCAGTACCATAAGGGGTGTGCTCCATCAGTCAATATGCACATGCAAGTATATCTATCTAACCATTTCATTCTTATAATATTCATTAGTTTTATATGGTAATATAAAACATAACATATTAATTTTCATTAGACTCAACATGATAAATCATTAAGTATGAGAAAGATCAAACATGATCTAGCTAATAATAAAGACTTCGTAAGCAGACATTATCTTTCAAAGAATTTAATTAAAGAGAAAACAAAGTCATTATTATAATAAAAGAAACATGAGTACTTACCTTGATTCGGATTTTTGGATAATTTACTTTAGGCACCAATCCAATCGTCCCCAACAATACCTATATAAATGCATGCTATAAAATTTCTCTATCACTTGAAATATTCTTTAATTCTAATATTAAAATTCTCTCTCCCTAAAATATTAAAAACTATTTATTATTATTATTATTTTATACTACATAAATTGCCCTTTCTCTCTCTACTTGTCCTCCTCGTTTTATTATTTAAATATGGATAAAGTCAAAATTTCATTATTATCAAATTTTTAAACTTTCTATATTTATAATGTCTAACTTTAAGAGAAAAATCATTATTTAATTATTATTCATTTTTAAAATAAATTTTCTATTAATAAAATGTACTCTCATTTTCTATAAATTTATCCTTAGCTCATAAATTCATTATTCTTTTAAACACAATTTATCATAATAACATAAATTTCTTTTTATATGTATATAAATATATCTATCCTCATATATATATATGTATATGTATATATAAACTAATAAAATTTTCAACATTAATCTTTTCTAAATTATTATCATGTATAAATTTAGAGTAAACTTTCTTAATTGTATTTAATAATTTATTCTATTAAAAATATCCATAAATTTTAAAATAATTAATTTAACAAAAAATTATGTATTAGATCAAATCTTTATTTTAAGCAACCTCTATTTCTTTTATTTATTATTTACAGAATAAATCCTTATATATAAATTATCTAACATTTCCTGTGCTTGCTGCTCAATCCCTCACTTGCCGCTCGCCCAATTCTTCTCCTCCATTTCCATTCTCACTCTCTCAATCTTTCTCGTTCGTTGCTCAAACCCTCGACCACCTCCTTCTTCTCCTTCAGATTGTTCGAAAACTCCCTCTTGCTTTCTCCTTCTTTCTCTCATTCAGAGCTTCTTCTATTCGTGTGATTCAAAAGGAGTGAGCGAATCAGGGTTGTCTCACACGAGGAGTCACTACTTTTAGCATTTGAATGTGATTCCTTGCTCATTCACAAGGTCTATCCCACCAGCTACTCTCGCATCCATGCTCGGTTCGCTCGACTTGCCTGCTTTGTCCACTATTTCACCCGCGATTTGATTAGGGTCAGTTCAAATGAACCGGCCAAACCCAATTTTTACTCTCCCTTTCTTATAAAAATTTCGTCCTCGAAATTTGTTTATAATTATTAGTTATAGTATACTGCTATGAGTTAAATCAAACATAAAACTTGACACTTAAATAAAATAACATCTTTAATTTCATTCAACATAAACTTTAATATTGGATGCATAATTGAATAAAATAAATTTTCTATTATAACATAATAAGATAACTGGATAAAGCAAAATATTTGATATAATATAACAAGTTACTATATTAAAAACATCTCATTCATCTTTGTTAATATCTATTGATTCATTAGGCTCCTAGTAGGTCAAAGTATAAACTCACGATCGAATATTCTGCCTTAATTGATTTTGTGATGGAGCTGAAAATGTTGATTATCATCTTCTATTTGCTAAAGCTCTTTTGTGAAGGTGCCGCACTTGATCTTATCTCTCTTGAAGTTCTCTGAACCAATGTAGGGCAATATTTTGCAATGTGTCCACGCTGACGACACCAATAGCAAGTGTTGGAACCCATCAAACATTCACCCTTATGAAATCTGTCATACTTAACACAAGCTTCCATGACTCTACTCGCAGTAACACTACTGACTCCACTAGGGCTAAACTTGGGCTTCTTTCCATCTAAGATGCACCGACACGGACACGGCGACACGGACACGACACGACACGGACACGGGACACGACATTTTTTAAAAATATAGGACACGAGTGTGGCGTGGACACGGCATAATAATTTTTTTAATATAATATATAGAAATAAAGGTGACACCATATTGGAAATGGTAAGCAATAATAAATCAATGTCATGAGAACTTGTTTAGCTTATAACATAAAAATGTTTAGTACAAAATGTCTAGTATAATCACAAAAATATAAGCAAAAAATCATTTAGTACAACATGAATGTTCAACTACTCAATAGAGGGAATGATAGAATTAGATTCAGAGGTTGGTCTTTGGCCTTCAATATCATCATCATTGAATATCATTACTTCCAATTCTAGTTCATCTAGAGAAAGATTTACAAGCTCCAATAATCCCATATCATCAAGGCACTCGAACCCATCTCCAGCAACATCCCACATCTTGTTATCACCTGTCATATAAAGTGGGGTCTTCCTTGATAGAAGACAAAGATTTGTATGCACATAAACTAAATCTTCAGCTCGTTGTGGAGTTATTTTATTCCTCTTCATCGATTGAATAAATGAGTATGTGCTCTAATTTCTCTCACAACAAGAAAAGGATGATACTTGACTAAGAAGTTTTATTGCTATTATTTGAAGAAGCGGTGCTGAAGCTCCATGAATCAACCACCACATTTTTGGATCCATCCTCCATGTATCAACCAAAGATTCTTAATCACCAAAATCCTCTAAATATCCAAAGAACTTTGCCAGTTCTATATTAATATTTCTTATCTCCTTCTCATTTGGAAAATATCGTTTCAAGCATATCTTTCTCATATTTGACACTTCTAAATCTTTTTGCGGTGAAGCACATTGAGGGTCTTCTTGAAGCTATTCTTTACTTGAATACCTTCAAATAATACAAAGCATATAAAATTATTTACTCATTTACTAAGAAATTTAAAATTAATTTAAAAGATTAATACAAATGTACCTTGGATTTAATGAATGGGCCAAACAATGTAGAGGTGTGTTGCTTTTGGTCCACCTATCCTCAAGAATGGTATAGACAATACTCCAAAAACTTGAGTCTTCATTATGTGACTTTTTTCATGTCTGTATATAATTTCTTTCACTTTTGCTAACATAGAGTCTCACATCTCATAAATCAAATGTAGGCATGATTTATCTGTGTCAGCCTCTCTCAACATATCATAAATCGGATCAGTAAAAGCCAAAATGTAATCTACATCATCCCACCACAAATCATCTAAGACATTTTTTTTCACATACATTGCCTTCCCAACATCATCTTCTCAATAACAAGACCACTTCTCACTAATCACCATAGATTGAAGAGCTTTTTTTATTTGTTTGAATCTTCTCAACATGATTATTACAGAGGCAAAACAAGTTTCAGCAACATCTAACATTCTCGAATGTGAGAAATCATTAAACATTGAAAGTCTCATTGAGTGGTTCATAATGAAATTTTTGATTAAAACAACATCATCTGCAACCACTGTTATCCAATGACATTAAGCATATATGATTTCATTTGCCTCTGTATTTTTTGCTGCACAAATATTTTTTAGAACTAGATTTAAAGTGTGCACAACACATGGAGTCCAGAATATATGAGGATAAGTTTGCTCCACCAACAATCCTGCAGCTCTACACACCGGTGCATTATCTGTAATAACCTGCTCAACATTTGAAGGCCCAATAATGACTATCACCTCTTTAATCAAATTGGCAATGAAATATTTATCCTTGTATTCTCCTTCACAATTCACAGCTTTAATAAACATTGAACAATTCTCTGTAACGGCCATGAAATTAATAAGTGATCTTCTTTGAGGATCAGTTTAACCATCACACATCAAAGTGACACATTTTTCTTTCCATACTCCTTTTGTTGGTTCAATCAATGTTTTAATATGTGCTCTTTCCCTTTCCAATAATTTTGATCTTATTGCATTGTAGCCAGGTGGAACATAACCTGCAAGGTTGTTATTACATGCAAAAGTAAATGCATTTTTGTAATAAGGATTTCTTGCAAGGTTGAAAGGAAGTCCCGCTGAAAAAAACATCCTTGCAATTTCACCATCCAATTCCTCTCGCTGCTGCATGTTAAAAGCTGTCTCTAAAGCATTACTGGGAACTCCTTTTCTTTTCTTTGAATCATATCCTTCACTTTTATATGATAATGAATGATCAACTCTAACAGATGAGGAAGAAGTGTGGGATGAACCATGGGTAGATGACAAAGGTATCTCTTTAGGAAGTGCCCTTTTGATCCTAGATTCAACTTCATCAACTTGTCTGTTCAATTCAATCAACTGCGACGTAGTAATCTTAGGACACATTTTAATTCCATGACCAGAAATCTTAAGTAGATGTGCTTTCACCCTAGAATAAGATCCTTTGTAGGTGCCACCACAATAATTGCATTTGAATGACACATTCCCTCCTTCAGAAGTTTTTCCTAACTTTGTAACATGAATCCATAAGGGCTTATCAATTTCTACAGATGGCTCTTTTGAACCTTCACCTAATCCACTCCCACCAGCAGGAGAGCTCATTTTTCTTTCAAACACACTAGTGAAATAGAAAAAATAAAGGCTTAATAAATTAGTGCAATATATCAAACCCCTAAACATAATGCTTCACTTATTCTAAAGATGATGAATACAACAATATGCCGGGCAGCCAGGGGTCCAAGGGGGCGCTACCCCCTGGCAGGGTTTGACCTGACCGGTACAAAATTTTATTGTAAGAGTAATTTTTATTGTGAGGGGCAACTTCTATTTGGTACCCCTCAGTAGTAAGCCTCAAAACGATAAAAATACACAGTGAAAGCGCAGCAAAAGCGCAGTGAAGGAAAAATTTTTTATTGTAAAGCTTTTTTTAATTGTAAAAGCGCATGGGTCATTTACTCTTTTTGTTGCACTTTAATTGCCCTTTTGCTGCGCTTTTGTTGAGCTTTTGCAAAAGGGCAGCTAAAGCGTAGCAAAAAGGAAGCTAAATGAACACAAATGACGAATGGAGAAAAAATGACGAAATCAACTTACAGGTTTGAAAAATTTTATGCAGTTTGGTGTCGGCTTCCCTCGGCTGCGCACAGAAACTAAGGAGGAAGGCTTGTTGCTTACGGCTGGAAGGGAAGACTAAGGGTGCGATCTCCAGGCGACCGCTGCTCGAGGGAAAGATCTCCAGATTGACCGTTGCTCGACTCAATCTCTCGGGAAGACCACAAATACGAATGGGAATACGAGATTAGGGCGAAGATGAAGACTCGGGCATGAATCGGCTAATATGAAATAGCGGGATTAGAGTTTTTCTTTTTTTTTTAAATTTAATTATCAAATAGCCGAGCACGCGTGTCCGACACGTGTGTACGATTTATTTATTTTTTAAATGAGACACTAATAACGTGTCCGACACGTGTCCCCGCCGTGTCGGACGCGTGTCCGTGCCCGACACGTGTCCGACACTGCATACCCTCTTAAAACAGAGTGTCGGTGCATCATAGCTTTCCATTTAATCCTTCAATCTGATTACTTTGAATATTTTCTTCAACACTCTTCCTTTTATACTAATCCCTCCTCCTCTAAATGATTTGAAAGTCAATCCCCACCCTTCTAGCTTTTTCTACCAACACTGAATAATTCTCAATTCCTAAAAGTACTAAAGGTTGTCTAAATGCATCTTTTAGACCAGATAGGAATCGATAGCATTTCTTCTATGTTGCTACAATCCGTTGTGGTGCATATCTGGATAAGATTATAAATTACGCTTCGTATTGCATCACACATTTGTCTCCTTGAACCACTCTTATAAATTTTTCTTGCATCTGCCTCCTTGCTGACATAGGTACAAACCATTCTCTAAAAAGTTCCACAAAGCCTTCTCAGTTAATCGATAAATATCTTCTAGCCTATCTTCACATTATCCTCTCCACCACCTTTCTGTTTCTCCATCCAAAACAAATGTAGCGAGTGGCACTTCCCTTTCATCGGGACATGACATGCTATCCAATATTTTCTCTATACAAAGCAACCAATTTTTAGCCTCAATCGGTCCCTCATTACCTTTGAATAGAGGTGGTCGCATGTCCTGAAATAACTTCAGATATTTATCAACTTCAACTCCAGACTGCTATCTACATTCTTGAAGCATTGGGTCATAGTTATCATCATCTAGGTAAAGGTATAGGTGTTCACAGTCATTTCAGATGGTACTTCTTCTCCTGCCATATTTCTATCAATTACCTCCTTTTGATCATCCACATACTTGATATATTTACATAAGGAATACTTAATTATATTATCTAATTAAATCTCTAAATTCTTCATGGATAATTTCATAAATCATTCATATGGCTCTTTCATGACAATTCATATTCCTAAGATACTAACCTAGTGCTCTGATACCACTTTTGTCACGAACCTGCCCAGAGACTCGAATTAACGAGACGGGAACAGACGATCTGACGATTGATTAAATTTTTATTTGTTAAATCTATCACCAGTAAATTAAAAGAGCCACTAAATCTTCAAAATTCTTTAAAATAAAAGACATAAGTACCTTTCACTAGGAGCGCCTCGCCTACGATACACATTTTTATTTTCTTCTACTCATTTTAAGCTTTGAATAATACCTGTTCATTTGTAAATTTAGGAGTGAACCATAAGAAAACTAAGTGAATAAATCATGCTTCTAAACTACAGTAATCCAAGGCATTTGAAACGATATGCATATCATTTCAATGCATAGAATAATTCTATTTAATCATTTCATTTTAAAACATTCAATGTTATGCATATATCATATTTTTATTCATATCTTTATTCTTTCCTGTAAGTAATACAACCGTCACAGGAACCACCGTCTAAAATAGTACCAATAAAAGTACTCATTTTTCATTTCTTTTTTCTTTTTCATAACCTTTTTCATTTGCATGCATAGGTACATTGCATCCCCAACCAGTACCATAAGGTGGTGTTCTCCATCAGTCAACATACACATGCAAACATATCTATCTAGCCATTTTATTCTTATAACATTCATTAGTTTTATATGATAATGTGAATAACATATTAATTTTCATTTGACTCAAAATGATCAATTATTGAGTATGAGAAAGATAAAATATGATCTAAATAACAATAAAGACTTCGTAAGCAGGTATTATTGTTCAAAGAATTTAATTGAAGAGAAAACAAAGTCATTACTGTAATAAAAGAAACATGAGTACTCACCTTGATTCAGATATCTAGATAATTTACTTTAGGCACCACTCCAATCGTCGCCAACGTAATACTTATATAAATGCATACTCTATAATTTATCTCTCACTTCAAATATTCTTTAATTCTAATATTAAAATTTTCTCTCCCTAAAATATTAAATACTATTTTATTATTATTATTATTATTATTATTTTATATTACATAAATTGCCCTTTCTCTCTCTATTTGTTCTCCTCGTTTTACTATTTAAATATGGATAAAGTCAAATTTTCATTTTTAATAATTTTTTAAACTTTCTATAATTTATACTTCTCACTTTAAAAGAAAAATCATTATTTAATTATTATTCATTTTTAAAATAATATTTCTATTAATAAAATGTACTCTCATTTTTTATAAATTTATCTTTAGCTCATAAATTCATTATTCTTTTAAACAAAATTTATTATAATAACATAAATTTCTCTTTATAATAACATAAATTTCTCTATATATATTAATAAACTAATAAAGTTTTCAACATTAATCTTTTCTAAATTATTATCATGTATAAATTTAGAGTAAACTTTCTTAATTGTATTTAATAATTTATTCTATTAAAAAATCCATAAATTAGCAAATAATTATGTATTAGATTAAATCTTTATTTTAAACATCCACTATTTCTTTTATTTATTATTTACAGAATAAATCCTTATATATAAATTACCCTACCTTTTTTGTGCTTAGTGCTCGATCCCTCACTCGCCGCTCGCCCGATTCTTCTCCTTCGCTTCCGTTCTCACTCTCTCAGTCTCTCTCGTTCGCTGCTGAGACCCTTGACCACCTCCTTCTCCTTCGACTTGTTCGAAAACTCCCTCTTGTTATCTCCTTTTTTCTCTCATTCAGAGCTTCTTCTATTCATGTGATTCAAAAGGAGTGAGCAAATCAAAGTTGTCTTACATGAGGAGTCGCTACTTTTAGCATTTGAACGCGATTCCTCGCTTCGCAAGGTTCAATCCCGCCAGCTGCTCCCCCGTTCGTGCTTGGCTCGCTCGACTCGCCTGCTTCGTCCGCTGTTTCACCCGCGATTTGATTAGGGCCAGTTCAAATGAATCGGCCAAGCCCGGTTCTTACACGCCCTTCTTCATGTTCATAAATCCTCTAAATTTGTCAAACTCCCAAATTTAGTAAATCTAGGATTTAGAGCAAAAACTGGGAAATTGTGGATTTTAAGTAGCCGTGAGATTTAGCATGGCGTTTTTTTGCATTTGGCAGAATATAGCTCAAATCCTGCTTAAATATTGTTACCAAACAGCCCCTTAAAATAAATTGACAATAATGCAAAAATCTTGACAATAATCTAGTAGTTAAATCAATCTTTTTGAAGGCATATCCTGAAGCATGTTTGACAATTTATTGTGTACTTTCGAAATTCAAAATTGGTAAAGGAGTTCTCATACTGCTAGCTTGCAAATGATTAAATTCCTTAGAGCTATTTACATTCATAAAGGAGACATGTTTAATTTTAATTCTACCCACCTCTTAAGGTTTTCTACATGGGTGAGAAGTACAGAAAAATTGGAAATAAAATCAGGCTCAAGAAAGGCTTTTGCTTTAGAGATTGGCCATTAAATCGCATATCATCATTTAAATAATCATAAACCTCTTGAATTATGCCTCACTATTCTTGCTTGTTGAAGCCACTAAACAACTTTTCAATCCAAATCTAAGGTTACTGGTGTAAGCATTTCTGTCAGCAAAGTACTGAACTTTTTCTATATGGATTGATGTAATCAAGATATCCTACTTCATATTTTTCTTGTATGACTTCTTAATGTTCCCTGCTGTGTGCTGAATTTTTCTTCTGTTTTGCAGAAATTCCTTGCTATCTTTCCGTTTTTTTGCTGTCTTCTCATTCATGCAGCTGTTTGGAATTCCCAAAATGCTGTTTGGTCTTCCCAATGTGTTGTTTGGACTTCCCTAAATGTTGTTTGAACTTCCCTAAGTGATGTTTGGTCTTCCCTATGTGATATTTGGACTTCCCTAAATGTTATTTGGTATTCCCTATGTGTTGTTTGGACTTTCGTAAGTGTTGTTTGGTCTTCCCTAAATGTTGTTTGGACTTCCCTAAGTGATGTTTGGTCTTCCCTATGCTGGCTGTTTTCCCCATCCTGCTATCTTGCTGTTTTGAATGTTGTTGGTAGCTCGTTTTCCTCATTATTGATTCCCATGCAGGAGGCTTTAAATGTGAATTGTTTTGGTGGTTTTTAGTGGCTGATTTGGGGCACATTTATGTGATCTATTAAATGATATTCCCGCTTACTTCTATAAATTTGGGCTGATTTCCTTATAAAGAGAGTAGAAAATGATGAAATTTTGTTTGTAAAACCTACGGATTTTTCTAGCTTGCGAGCTAGCCTCCTTTCCCCTTCCCCTCTACTATTTCGTCTCGGTTTTCTATCTCTTCTTCTCTCTCCACGATTCCCGCCCCATCTATATCCTTCTTCCCATAATTTATATAAGTTGTAAAGTGTTGTGTTCTAAGGTTGTGTTGTTGGAAGTGTTGTTGTGTCTTGCAAGTTGTAAGCATTATTGTGTTATATGCTCATGTTCATCTATGTTTACGGAAGACATGTTCGTTTTAAATTGCAATCTTAAATTTTATTTTTTTGATTGCATCAGGGATGCTTTGAAAACTTCAAAATAAGCATCCTCAACTAAATCAATAACATTTGTGGCATACATGAAAGATGTTAATACTCAGTTAAAGAAGATATAAAAATGAACAAATTACTTGCATTGAAGGACCTCCTTCAATCGATAAACTCCGAATATGCCTAATCTTGGGAGCTTTAAATGAGAGTGTATGAAGTGTAGCATTGCCATCTTTAGACCTCAAACATTTGAGGTTCTCCTGTCAACATGACAAAGAAGAAATCATTGGAGCAACATCTATAAACCAAGCAGAAACATCTGATGATGCTCCAAACACTACAAATAGTTACTGTAAACAGCAGCACTATTGAGAATCAGTGAGGATCTACATTTTCTGATGAGGGGCACTTCTCCTTTTCAAAGTGCATATTCAAAGTTTGTGCCTCTAGAAAAAATAACAAAAAATCCCTTTTATCCTATCAATTTCCGCTCCTACCTCATTTCTTCTTTTGATTTCTTAAAGTTTCCCCCAAATCAAACAAACATTGTAGCGTACATTAGACCAATTCCTGTGTTGAAGGCTCACAACAGCTTTTTCTTCTTCATTTTTCTGTTAACATTAAAAGCGTTGATCACTAATTTCTTTTCCCTTTCAGTTAGAATTCTTTTAAGAGTTTCTGTACGCAACTCGAACACTTTCCCGGATAACCATTTTATGAGCCAACAACATGCGATATTCTTCTGTACTTCGGATTCCACCTACTGCTTCTTTTTGTGCCCTAGTTTTTCAACTGCAAGTACACCTGTTTAGCTTCCAATTTCAGTGAGACAGGAGACAGATATATGGTGAAAACCAGCGCTTTCTCTATAAAATACAAAGTGAAAAAAAAAAAAAAAAATCGATTAACCTATGAACAAAACAAAAAGAAAATAAATTATGCCAGCAACGTAAACCATAATGACGCACCAAGTTCCTACCAGAACTTAAGCCAAGGAAGCTAAAAGAAGTCAGGGATAGCAACTTTATCAGAAACTCCCACCTCATTTAGCAAACACAGCAAACCTTAGAGAGTGTTTTTACTGAAACAGTAAGCCAAGTACATGCAAATTTCCTATTTCATAAGGAAAAAAAGGAGAGCTTTAAAAAACAACAAATTGGTGATGGGCGACTGTAGGGAGAGACCTGGATGGGACGAGGGCTGAGAGTTGTCCGGCGTTGGGTCTCTTCCAAAGCAAACTGGACGAACTTTTGGTAGGAGAAGGCGGACAGATCCATAGATGAAGAGAGAGATAGAGAGAGCCAGAGTGGTGTTTTGAAGTGCTGGAGAGCCGCGAGACGGAACCAAGAAAATGGAAAAAGTTTCTGGACCGTAGCATTGGAAACGGTCAGCCCTTCTTAATAGGGCTGGGCCTTTCATTTGCTTTAATGGTACTGTCTGTGTATGAATTAATATAGTGTTCCTAATAACAATTCTCCAAATTTAAAACTAAAACTATTTTCATATCTTATTTTAAATATATAATAACAGCAGCAACAACAACAAGTCTTTATCCCACTCTACGTTAATCATTTCTCTCCATTATGTCTTATTAAGATCCAATTTCTCATTTAAATCTAATAAAAATATTATTTTTAATACTTTCCTACCAAGCTTTTTTAAGTCTGTTTCTACCTTTCTTAACATATGTCAAATTTAATATATATACTCTCATAATAGGGTTATAATAAGGCCAAAGTTTTATTTGACCAAACCATCTAAGGCAACTCTCTCTGATCTTATTTGTCGCCAGAGCTACTCCAATATTTTCGCGTATGTACTCATTCTGCGTTCTGTCTCTAAGTGTAAAGTCATTCATCCACGTGAGAATTCTCATATCTACAATACTTAATTTTATGCTTCTCTTTTAATGACCAACATTATATACCAAAAAGTATTGCAAGTCTCACCACCATCTTATATTTTTTTCTCTTGAGTTTGAGAGGTACTATTCTATCATACAAGAAGCCTAACGCGTTCATCCACCTTAACCATCCAACTTGAATTATACTAATAATATTCGCATCTATTTCAACATTGTTTGAGTAATAGACTTGAGATATCTGAAATGTGCACTCTTTTTAATGACTTGATCACCTAATGTCACAATCCCATCACTAGATCTATTACTGCTAATATTACACTTCATATATTTGGATTTAGATCTACTCAAACAAAAACTTTTAAACTCTAATATTGACCTCCATAATTCAAGTTTTTCATCAAATATTTCTCGTCTTATCAACAAGAAGAATATCATCGCAAGGTACATCCTCTTGCAAATATCTAGTAAGAGCATTCAATAACTAAAGCAAAAAACATATGGGCTTAAAGATGATCTTTCATGTTATCCAAATGAAATAGGATAATACCTTGTTAAACCACCTTATTTATATGGAACACAAATAATGAAATAACAACTCATATATATATATATATATATATATATATATCGTTAATGACTTAAATATAAGTATTTACTTTGTAGAACTCTTTAGAGAATGTCTTTTTGGAACATTATCATATGCTTTTATAATTCAATAAATATCATATGTAGATCCTCTTTACTCTCTCTGTGCTTCTCCATCAGATCGATCAACAAGTATATAACTTTCATAGTGGATCTATCTCGCATAAATTGTAACTTTATTATATGTTGTCTCTATATTCATATTTTAAAATAATAAATCTTATTTTAAAGCATGATTAATTTAATTTAATTTGATTAATGTGTTCATTTAATGGTTGTTTGGTTGGAAGTAAAGCTGGTGTAAAATATTTTAAATGTAGAGGGTTTTGAAAATATTGATGTTTGGTTGAATGAAAATATATATATATAAAGTAAAATAAAAGTAAATATAGTATAAATCATTTCTCTTTTATGAAAATTCAACTTGCCCGATTTTGAGAGAAAACTGTTTACACCGCAAGCAAGTTCACTTGATCGCCGCTACCACCAATCATCGGTCGCCGCCGCCCACGTACTATCGGCCGCCGCATTTGCTGTCGTCGACCACCAGCGTCACTGTCCGCCCCCTTCACCGCCATCGATCACTATATCACTGGTTGCTGCCACCCGCTGACCGCAACCACCACTGCCACTGGCCCTACCACCACCCACCGCCAATCACCATCCATCCACCACTGGCCACCACCTCCACCCGCCACCTACCGCCACTCACTACCGTCAATCGTCGCCACTTGCTAGCAACCACTTATGCCGCCGCCACCTGCTGACCACCACTAGCATCGTCACCAGCTGCCACCATCTTTAGACTTTAAACTATATTATTTTATTTCAAACCCAACAAAAAAAATTTTCATCTTCATTTACTTTTTATTCATCCAAACAACTCTAAAAAATTCATTTTACATTGCATTTCCTTAAGATGCATTTCTTTTTCTCTACATTCCTTTTTGTAGCCAACCAAAAAGTCCCTTAATGCAAAAGAGTTTTATCTATGTAAACATACATAGAGCAAGGGGTGTTTGAGTTAAATAATAGCAATATGAGTACGTAAGATTTCCTACCACAAAGGGTAAAACCTACAGGGAGATTAATTTGCCTTACAGCTTTTTGGTTTAACTGTTTAAGTTTAACAGCGTTTGAGTTATTAGTCTTTCGATCTTTGATATTATGAATTATCTTCAAATTTTCCATAGTAAACTTTGGTTATAATTTTAGGAATAAGAAAATTTACCTCAGTTGGAAATGACAAGAATTTCAATGTTTAGACTTCAAAGATTTTTTTTTTTTTTTAACTATGATCTATAGTTTTGGAAGTTTGAGGTAATAATTATTATGTTTTTATCCCAAAAAATTATGAACCATAAGATATTAATAAATTATTATTTTTATATTGTAGAAGAATTTTTATTGACTTCCCATAGTAATATAAAAGCAGATTTGGAAGAATTTTTTGAGTTGATTGGTGAGGGTTTGTGGGTGAAGTTATTATAAGAGTGAGGAATTCCAAAATATGTGAATAGGAGAGAATAAAAAATAGAATCATGCCTCTAACTATGGAGTTACAGGAATCTCTCTCCACATATATGAAACTTAGGCTTCATTTGGGACGACTTTCTTAATGCTTTTTAAAGCAGCTTTCTAGTACAAAAAATTTAAAATTTTGTACTAAAAAGCTGCTTTAAGAAGCAGTAAGAAAGCCGTTCCAAACAACCTATTATTTAACATTTCTGATAAGTAGATCATGGGAAGAGTCCCTTACTTGATAGAGCTACACATGCACACCCCTTGGAGGACGAGGAAGACATACTAAGAGAGCGTATATTGGTAAGTCGATCAATTAGTGAAAATTCATCGGTATATTAGTTCTAGAAAATAATGTACTAAAGTTTCCAACAGATGGTCAATTAGAATGTTTTACCATCAATCTGTCAAAATTTTCTACAGGAGTATGGCTATATGATCATTGATAACTATCAACAGCCTAATCCATAGGAATTTCACTAAAATTTTTATTTCTTATTTTTCATGTTCACCATAAATCAATTAACCATTTTATTGGTGAAGAAATTTTGCTAGAAATTTGCCAGAAAATTAGATTTTTTTTTTTTTTATGGAAAATAGCTAAACAAAGCCCTCCTAAAGGGTATTGGAGAGCATCAAACATAAAGCATAACTCAATAATTTTATAAAAATCACCTAATCACTTTTTAGGTTTATGAAAAACCCCATTCCTCTGATTATTCTTCTCCTCCTCTTACTCAATCTTCTACTCCAAAACTTTTGTAAACATTTTATTCTTCAAAGTGAAAACTTCCCTTTTTGCTCAAATTTTCTTGTATATTTTCTTTTCTGATGTGATAATATTGTTCTCTCTATTGCGTTTGGTCTCCATATTGCCCCTCTAACTTCTCTGCCTATTGGCAAGAAGCTCAAGTGGCTATCCACCCTTACTCTTGCCTCTGTGAACAACTCCTTATTCTTATTGCATGTCTTATCATCATGTGATCAGACTAAGTACAAGTGATTTAGAAACTCTAATTACATCACAAAAGTAGTAAATAATATCGATAGGCTATTTACGCAGCTCTTTTTGGCCTGTTGGTTGGGAGTTTTAGTTATCAATTAAGAGGTCTTGGGTTCGAGTCATGCGTATGTGATTTGTGTATGAGTTTGTCTTAATTGGCCTAAATGTTCCAAAGAAAAAAAATCAGTAGGCCATTTTTGGGATTCGTGCAAGATCAAGGTGATTTTTGGTGATGTATCAGTTTGAGACAGTTTTTTTTACTATTTTGCTCTTCCGACGCAATCATAGTTTTTATTTGACCACTATATTTTCAATGTTTTTAATAATTTTTTTACTAGGAAGCTATTTTGTACAGTAATTTAAAAAAAAATTATTTTCTCCATAGTAGCTTTACAATTTTGTTTATAAAAAGTTATAATCAGATCTTAGGCTTCGTTTGGGATAGCTTTCTTATTGCCTTGTAAAGTAGTAAGAAAGCTCTCCCAGGCTTCATTTGGGATAGCTTTAGACCACTATTTTTTTCCTACTTTCAAGTGATTTTTGTACTAAAAAATAATTTTATAAAACAATAAGAAAGCCGTCTCAAACGAAGCTTCATACTTTTAGAACTATGTTGATAATCAACAGATTTTTTTTTCATAACAAGCCAAATATAAAATTGACATGCAATAATTGTGCTGTGTACTATTTTATTATCATTTACCTTAAAATTATGAAGGTAAGTTGTAAAACGTTATAAATATATGAATATAATTAGTATATTGACTACAAATATAGAAAATGCAGGATTAGATTTCTTAGGGCTTGCTTAGTGCATATTTTTCTATAATTTTATTTTTAAAATAAAATCACAATTTTATTTGATTTTTATTTTTTTATTAATTTTCAACATTTTTAATAATAACAAGTAACTTTTTACCATTAGAACCATTAGATTATGATAACTATAAGTTGTAGTCTAACTTCTTAAAAAAAAAATTAGAATAGTCATAACAGTTCTTAAAAATTTATTTATTTTCATATTATTTTTACACTCTTACAAATAAGTGCCTTCCTTTTTTATGGTTATTTATAAAAAAATTTGATATAGTTATTATATGGAGAAATAATATTTTAAAAAGTTATTATGGCTGTTTTATATATATATATATATATATATATATATATATATATATATATATATATATCAAATAGCTTTTAAAGCTGTCATAGGCTTCATTTGGGACGGCTTTCTTGTTGCTTCTTAAAGCAACTTTTTAGTACAAAAATTAAAATCTTTGTACTAAAAAGTTACTTCAAGAAGCAGTAAGAAAGTTGTCTCAAACAAAATCATAATCTAGCAGATTTAGGATATGTTTGTGATAACTTTCTCGTTGCTTTGTTTCACAGATCATCACCACAATTCTGCTTAGCTATTCCTTTCTAGTTACTTTCACGTTGCTTTCTAAAAATTTTTACAGTAAAAAGTTGCTTGTTTATAATAAAAGTTGCTAATATGTGATAGATTTAAAAAAGCAATTGTTCTATATATATATATATATAAATTTTTGAAAAATAATAAAAAAATAATAGACAAATGAAATTACAGTTATAATCTGAAAAAATAAAACAACATGAAAGTCATCTCAAACATCTCATAATTATAAGAAATTGCTTCTCATTATAAAAAATTATGAAAAATAATAAAAAAAAATAACAACCAAATAGCAATGCCACAATGATATGAAAAATAAATATTAAAAAAAAAAGTTTCAAATAAACCCTAAGACAAGCGTGTTCTTCATTGCAACCTCATATTTTACAAATAATAATAATAAAAAAAGCCTCATACTTTACAAAGCATACCAATTTGGCATTTATAGTTTTGAGATTCATATGGGTAAAATGTATTGTTCTTTTTGATTGATAAGGATGGTCCAATGACATTCCATGTGATTCATGTCTCAAGAAAACGTTGGAATGCCAGCTGCCACAATAGTGATAGAAGACTTCAATTATTACATCTCTCTTGATTAGAAATTTCAAAGTAGTGAGGCTGATATGCAATTTTGTATTGTTCAATTTAGGGGTGTCAAAAATTGATTTGATCCGAAAATTTTGGGTTCTGGCTGATCCGTTTAACAGTTGGGTCGGATTTGGATCTAAAAGTCCGACCCGTTTAATAAACAGCTGGGGTTCAGGTCAACCAGCAAACCTAAAATTAATCTGGTTTTGACCCTGATCCGACAAATTTATAGATTTGATCAAAGAAGCGCGCAAAATAAAAAAATCTCAGCTTTAACTAAAATATGATTAAAATACACTTTCATCATTATTTTTAATATAAATAATAATTCGAGCAATGCTCGATAAATGGCTCATAAGTTAAATTCAATGAACTAATGGATCAAATTTAAGCTAATCTGATTTTAAAAATATTAATATAAATTATATTAGAATTAAAATATTTAAAAATTATATATAGTGATTCTTGATTATTTATTTTATAATTTTTTATTCTTTTTATAATTTTATTATATTAATTATTTAAATTATAATTATTTTGATTCTTTCTTATAAATAATTAAGCTATCTCATGAGCCCAATCGAGCTCAGAGAAATTTAATATTTTAAATCATACGTACCTTCTTCTTTAAAAGAAAATGCCACTTCTCCTCCACTAAACACCCGACATGAGCTATTCTAAAACCATTAAGAAGCAGTACAAGCAGGAAGTAACGGCGTCATACAATTACTGTGGCAGTTGGAGAGATTTTTAATATTTTCATATTTGTCGTGTTGCTGAGAGCACTCTTATTTTCACAGTGATTTAGTACAATGATTAACTTTAAAAAATTCATAGAAGCTCATCTTGGCAGCTTCTAGAAAAAATATCTGTTTAAAAATGATATTATTATATTTGGAGTTTTTTAAATTCATTTTATATAGTTGAAGACAAATACTCAATCTGAATTACAACTGGAAATTAGGGGTGTCAAATCGTGTCTATGGGTCAGGTTCTGGTCAAACCCAATTTTGATCGGGTAGATTTTGACTCAAGCAGTTTGAAAATCGGGTCACTTTTCCTAACCCGAACCCGACCCGACCTGTAAATCCGTCAACTCGACGTGAAGCTTTCTTATGTTTGCACATTTATTCAACCAAATCTTATAAATATGTCGCGGGAGCTTGCTTATTCAACCAAACCTCGTAAATCCGATGACGGCGACGGTTTCTTTCCGTTCGTCCGCTTATTCAGCCAAGCCAAATCCTGTAAATCTCCCAAAGTCCGAACCAGAAGAGGTTGCCGGCCGTCGGAGCGCGAGGCTGAGTCTAAATGCGACGCGGGTTGAGTCCAAATGAGACGCGACTCACGGCGTGACGGGCCGACAGCGAACTTCGATGCGACTCACGTTTGACGGGCTGACGACGGATTGCGACGCGACTCACGCGGGTCAAAATCGGGTTGGTTTCTGGTTTCCGGGTCAATCCGAACCCGACCCTGTTTTACAAACGGATCGAAAACCTAAACCCGAACACTACCCGTTTCTCAAACGAGTTGACCTTAACCCAAAATTTTTGGGTCGGGTTCGAGTCAGGTTATGCAAATATTAACAACCCTAATGAATACTAATAAATAAATATTATTTTGGTTAGAATATATGTGTGCACATATTTTTATAACGGGCTAGATTCATCAAGTTAATAAGAGTGCTCGAACTTGATTCAATAATCTGCTAGTCATGAACTAGCTTAGTATCAATTTAATATAGTCATATATATACTATTGGTTGTGTTCAACACCCACAAATAGGGGAGTTACTAATCATGCGAGGGAATGGAGGATGTGTCATTGAATATGACAATTATATGGTACAATCTTATACTTTAGGGTCGAAATATTGTATCCCTAAAATCAATCCAAATTCTCTAACAAACTCTTATTTCTCTCAAACTTTCTCCCTTAGCTCAGTTGATCTCAACTCTTCTCTATGTAAGGGGTCAACTAAATGCCTTGTAAACCTAAAATCACTAAAGAGAATTAGTGAACCTAACTCTTGAGCTCAATATGTACCAATAAGGTCTTAGTATTTTCCACTGAAAATATTGGATATGACATCATTAAAGATGTTGCAAGTGTGAAGACACTTAAGATAAATAACTTGACAAAGGAGCACCTAAAGAAAAGTAAAGTGAATTTGAAATTGATAACATTATGTATAAGTAAGTGCATCTCATAAAGTATTAACTCACCATAATGATCTAAATAATCTCCGAGTGATTACCACATGACACTTCTCTCATCCATTCCCCTTGAGAACACAAATCAACCACTACTTTGATTCAAAATCTTCACCATGCCACTAGACGAGCTAATCCAACTTCTATGAGACCCAAATTTGATGTCAAAGTTTGTTGATGTTTGTGTCTGCATCATCGATGATGAGACGTGCTACATGCTCGCTATTATCTCGTATTCAACTTCATTCATCAAATATAAAGACTCTAAATTTATAAATTGTCTTCTTGAAGGCAGAATGCTTGCACGTTATGGTCCTTTAATTTCTTACAGTTTTTTTTATTCTCACAATTTTTTATCATAATTGCTTGTTTCCTTATTCTAATTTCTTTCTTGTTCTTTGGCATAATAGCAATGCTGCATGATAGATTGTGACGATCCGAAGGACAACATTATTCTAATTGCTATCTCGATTCTTGTTCTTCAGCATTTCTTTCTTGCAACGATCCTAAAATTACTGCTAAATTTGTTGTGATAGTTATAGCCACAGCAATAGCCTAAAAAAGAGCTGTGAAAGCCTATTTTTCTAGTAGTATAGTTATATTGGTTATAAAGGAAGTGTATTTCCAAGTAGAGTTATTTAAGCAACTATAAGGCTGTTGAAAATGTAGGTAGTTATCATTCAGGCAAAAAAGAAGGAAAAGGAAGAGAAAAATGTTGTATTTAAAGGCTTCGTTTAAGGCAACTTTCTTGCTGCTTTTTATGATAGCGTGTC
Organism: Dendrobium chrysotoxum; assembly: GCA_019925795.1. Classification (NCBI taxonomy): domain Eukaryota; kingdom Viridiplantae; phylum Streptophyta; class Magnoliopsida; order Asparagales; family Orchidaceae; genus Dendrobium; species Dendrobium chrysotoxum. The sequence continues at coordinate 75,186,590 of CM034302.1, read as the reverse complement.
CCAAACAAAGCCAAAGTCAAGCCACGAAAGATCTCCAATACCTTAAGTCAGGTTTACAGAATTACTTAATGAGATTTTCATCAAATTACTATATTCATAGTCATCACATATCAACTTGGGGAGCTCAAATAAGCCTTTGACCTGAACATTATCTAATAATACCAACTTTTATTGAGGAAAATTCTCAGCAAGAATATACTTTCTTGTGAAGGACAACATCACAGTAAATGCTGAACTCAAATAAACAATGAATATTGGTGAAGTTTCATTTATACAAATAAAGTCAAATATACAAAAAATAAAGAAAATATGATCTGTAGTTATAGATTTTCTCGTCATAGGCAAACTCAAAAAAGAGAAACTTCCAGTTTGATTGTGTTAATACTTAGGGTTCATTTGGGACGGTTTTCTTACTACTTCTTAAACAGATTTTTTGTGCAAAAAATTTAATTTTTGTACTAGAAAGTTGCTTTAAAAGCAGTAAAAAAGCCATCCCAAACGAAGACTTAACCATTCTATCCCAATGGGACATAAAGGGTAACTGTAGTCTTCTTCAATGAAAAATTTCTAAAAGAAGATCATCCAACCTATTCACAGGAATTATCATATGTAGCTTCAAAGGCAATCTTGTTGTAGAATAAATAGACCCAATGTTCACACTTTTCTCAATGAGGTTTAGGGGTTCATCTCTATCACTGAAAGATGTAGCCCTAGGAGTCAAATGTTTGATCATTGCCATCATTGGTAGTATTACAAGCATGGTTGATTCCTTCAGAGACTTTAACTTCATTCATCGATAAATTGTTCAAAAGCATAACCTAATTTCTATATCATTAAAAAAATTATTCAACTATACTATCAAAGATTATCTAAGAAGGTTGCATTCTCAACTAATTCCCCCACCCCCTTCTCTTTGGAAGTGTTTCAACTCTTTGCTCCATCATTGAAATAGTCCTTAAAAAAACCTCATTCAATAGCAATAACGCCCAATTTTTTTGTGCAAAGGCATGTTTTTGAAAATACTCTTTTTTTTTTTTTGGTGATTTAATTTTCACTTCAACAAGAATATCCCAAAAGAAGCAAATATAACAACCCAAAGATACAAAAAGCATTTTAAATGAAAAACCTGGATTTTTGAATTGTAGATTGAACTAGAGCACTTCGGCATTGTACATGTGAGTGCTGCAGCGCTAGGGTTGAGAGCATTGCAGCACTAGAAATTATAGCTGCAGAACTGGTGTCTGTGTTCTACAGTAAATCTGATTTCTACATGCGGCGTTGGGACTGAGCGTTGTGGCGCTAGGCCACTAAAAATGTTTTTTTAATATTTTTGTTTCCTTAAATCCTCTGCCAACTCTCCCTCACTCACATGGCTTAGCCGAGAAGAAACGAAGGAGGGAGAACAAGAGAGAAAAGGGCCTTTAGGCGATATTCGTCCACCATTTCTTTTATATAAAGTGTTCTGATCATTGTAAGTAATTATCATCTAACTTCCATTTTTTATTATTTTAATTTCTACTGATTTATCTCTGCTAAATCTGTAAAAAACTATATTATCTCCTGATTTTGTAAGCTTTCATAGTGTAACTTCTAATATATTATAGATTTGATCATTTTGAATTATTTAATATGCTTTTCTTGCATTTTCACTAGTTAAATTTATGTATATGAATTTCTCTTGAAATATGTGTGAAAATGTGTACAAAAATTGAAGTGAAAGCAATATATTGTGATTGGTAAGATGTACTGAACTGTATGATGTGTTGAAATGATTGATAGGTACTGGAATATAATACTGGTCTGACTGAGAAAGGAAAGTATGTACTGTATTGACACTGATATTGATTTGATAGAAAAGGATGTATTGATTGATATCAAATATATGGACTGATAACCCTTTAACGATACAATGTTATAACGATTCAAAGTAACAATTCCAGAGCAAAGATTTCTGAGCAATGATTCGGAGTCATAAAAAGCTACAGATTGATTGAGAGTTATAAGTGTAGGAGCAAGATACCTTCAATATTTATATTAGTTAGTATGTTTTAATTTATATATCATTTATCTTAATACAATCATACAATCAACGAATATCTCTGATATTAAGTGTGATATTCCTGAATTAAAGGGTGATAACTATAAAGTGTAGAAAGAGAGAATTCTCCTTCATTTAGGGTGGATGGATATTAATTATGCTATAAGGAAAGATGAACCACCTACAGTAAAAGATACTAGCACTAATAATGAGATTGCTCTTTATGAACATTGGGAGCGATCTAATCGTCTCATTTGATATTTATAAAGACAAAAATATCTGCTAGTATTCGTGGCTCAGTTTATAACCATGTGTATTCAAGAGGAGGAAAGGTTGGTTATGAAAATGAGTGAGAGTGTAATGTTAGCTACACATAAAAGGACTGGAGTCATGCCAAGAAGAAAGGAAAGGGCATTGTTTTAAAAATCGGACCGGACCGGCCAGTCGAACCGGTTCAACCGTGAACCGGTCTTAAGGCCGGTCCGATCCAGCCATAAAAACCGCCTCTGCATCAAACCGCTGAGAACCGGTATGAACCGCTGGTTCAACCGGGAACCGGTGAACCGGTCCCGATTTTATAGAACCGGCCGGTTCAAATTTGACTCATAATTGGGTTTGAGTCAAGCCAAGCCGCTCGAAATTTCACAAAAAATTTTTTATTAAGTTCAGCCCAACCAGTCAAGAATAACTTCTCTACCAGCTCATTTGGATATTTTCTAACATATGCCATTGTTTTTATATAGCAAAGGTTTGTTCCTCCAGGCAATGTGGGCCTAAACCACACAGTTTTTTTTAAATTTGTGTTGCCACGCAGGAGAGAGGCGGGAGAGAAAATTTAGAGAGAGAGAGAGGGCGGGAGGTCCACAGGAGAGAAAAAAAATAAAAAAAAATTTAGAAACATTTAGAGAGAGAGATAGCGGGAGAGAGAAATTTTCAATAAAATTTTTAATAAAATTTTTTTATTAATGATATTTAATTTTTATCTTAATAAATTTTAATATATTTATTATTTAATTATATTTTATAAATAATTAATTTTTTATTGTGAGTTTTTTAAATAATTTATTATAAATTATATCTAAATATATAATATAAATTAGTAATAAATTATTTTAAATTATATGGTTATTAGATTTCATTATTATATAAATTTTATTAATTTTTTTATAATATTATTATTATTTATTACATCATCCGGTTCAACCCTAGTTCGACCGGTCGAACCGGAAGGTTCGACCCATGAACCTCTCCTTCTTCCGGTTCATTATCCGGTCCGATTTTCACAACGTGGGGAAAGGGTAATATACCACCCGAAGCTGATATTCATAAAGAATTAAAGTGTTTATTTTATAAAAAGAAGGGACACATGAAGAAGGATTGCATTAAATTCAAAAATTATCTTGACAAGAAAGGTAAAATAATTTCATTTGTTTGTTATAAATCTAATATGGATAATGTTATTTATAACACATGGTGGATTTATTCAAGATCTACAATCCATATTTATAATACTTTGCAGGATATGTAAAATCTAAGAAAGCTAGTGGAAAATGAGCAATACATTCATTCAAGAAATAAAATGAACTCATATGTTGAAGCTACTGGAACATGTTATCTAGTACATAGTAGTAGTTTTATTTTAGAATTAGAAAATACTTTTTATGTGCCTAGTTTTTCTAGGAATTTAATTTCAGTTTTCAAACTTATATCTTATGGTTATACTTTTAACTTTTTAGAAATTTTTGTTGATTTATATTATAAATTTAAACTTGTTGGAAAATATATTTTGTCTGATGGTCTTTTCTATATTAATTTGCAAAATAGCACCACTCATAATATAATACATGTTCAAATTGGTGTTAAAAGATGTGTTATAAATAAAAATTCCTTTATATTATGGCACTAGAGATTAGGACATATCTTCATAAATAGGATTAAAATATTGGTGAATCTTCGAGTACTTAATACTTTATATTTTACTGATTTTGATACTTGTATAGGTTGCATTAAAGGTAAGCAAACTAACAAATCAAAGAAAGGTACCAAGAAGAGTACAGACATATTAGAGATCATACATACAAATATTTGTTGTCCATATATGAATTTTTATGATCCAAAATATTTTATCATCTTTATTGACAATTACTCGCGATATATGTATCTCTATTTGCTTCAAAATAAAAATGAAACATTAAGTGCCTTTAGAATTTTTAAGACAGAAGTAGAGAAACAATATGAGAAATAAATTAAAATTATGAGATCATATAGAGGTGGTGAATATTATAGAAGATATACTGAGGACGGACAAATGCTTGGTCCATTTGTAAAGTTCTTTCAAGAAAATGAGATTGTTACCCAATATACTTTACCTGGCTCACCTGATTAGAATGGTGTAGCTGAGAGAATGAATAGAACATTGATGGACATGGTTAGGAGCATGATTAGTAATTCTAAAGTATCTAAATTCTTGTGGACTGAAGCTCTCAAGATGACTATGTATATATTAAACAGGGTTCCAACTAAGGTTGCACTTAAAACTCTTTTTGAGTTGTGGAAAGGTTGGAAAAGTTTAAGATATATACGCATATGGGGATGTATGTGTAAAGTGGAAATTTTTAATCCACAGGAGAAAAAGTTAAACCTAAGGACTGTTAGTGAATATTTTATTAGATATGCTAAAAAATATAAGGATTATAGATTTTATTGTTCATTTAATAGCACTATAATTATGGAATCAAAAAATGTAAAATTTCTTGAGAATGACTTGATTAATGGGAGTGACCAATTTCAAAACTTAAATCCTGAAAAGGAACATATAGATGCACAATCTTTCATTTCAAGTGACAAGTTAATTATTACTCATAACAATCCTCAAGTCTAAATGGGTATTATACAACTAATAATAGAGATTCCATAAGTTGCTAATGAAGTAGTAGATATGGTTGAACAACCAACTCCATAAGATGAGGTTGTTACAGCATTAAGAAGATCTATTAGGGAAATAAAATTAGCAATTCCTAGTGACTATATTATATATCTTCAGGAGTCAGACTATAATATTGAAGCTAAAAATGACCCTTAGATATTCTCACAAGCCATCAGTTGTAAAAAAATCTGATTTTTGGTATGACATTATGAAAGATGGGATGAATTCAATGGCACATAACAAAGCCTAATATCTTGTTAAGTTGCCTAGTCGTGCAAAAGTCATAGGGTGTAAATGGGTCTTTAAGACAAAAAGAGTCTCATTAGGCAACATAGAAAGATATAAAGCAGGACTTGTTGCTAAGGGATTCACTCAACAAGAAGGGATTGATTACATAGTGACTTTTTCTCCCGTGTCTAAAAAGGATTCATTAAGAATTATCATGGCACTTGTTGGGCATTCTGATTTAAAGCTACAACAAATGGATGTGAAAACTGCAGTTTTAAATGGAACACTAGAGGAAGAGGTTTATATGAAACAACCAGAAGGATTTTTCTCTAGTGAAGGTGAGTATTTAGTGTGCAAGATTAAGAAGTCTATATATGGATTAAAACAAGCCTCTCATCAATGTTATTTAAAATTCAATGATGTAATCTCTTCATTTGGTTTTATAAAAAATACCATGGATCAATGTATATACCAGAAGATTAGTGGGAGCAAAATTTGTTTTCTAATTCTATATGCAGATGATATTTTACTTGCGACTAATGATAAAGCCTTATAATGTGAGGTGAAATAATTTCTCTCTGAACATTTTGATATGAAGGATATGAGTTATGCCTCTTATGTTATTGGCATTAAAATACAAAGAGATAGACTTCAAGGCATTTTAGGTTTGTCTTAAGAGACCTATATCAATAAAATTTTGGAGAGATTTAGGATAAAAGATTGTTAACCAAGCATATCTCTCATTGTTAAACGGGATAGATTCAATTTGTCAAGATCTGAAAAACGATTTTGAAAGGGAGGAGATGAGAAATATTCCATATGCTGTAAAGAAAGTGTTAAGGCATCTCTAAGGTACCAAAGATTACATGCTTATGTATAGGTGGTATGATTGTTTGGAAGTGACTGGCTATTCAGATTCTGATTTTGTTGGTTGTGTTGATTATCTAAAATCAACTTCTGGATACATATTTATATTTGCTAGTGGAGTTGTGTCTTGGAGGAGTGCCAAGCAGACTCTGACTGCTAATTCCATTATGGAGGCCAAGTTTGTGTCTTGTTTTGAGGCCACATCACATGGTGTATGATTGAAGAGTTTTATTTCTGGCTTTAGACTTGTAGATTCAATATCTAGGCCATTAAAGATATATTTTGTATAATTTAGCTGCGGTGTTTTTGGCTAAAAATAATAAAAGCAGTAGTCGAAGCAAGCATATTAACATTGAGTACTTAGCAATAAAAGAATGTGTTAAGGAGAATACAATGGTTATTAAGCACATAAGCACTGAATTGATGATAGCAAAACCTTTAACTAAAGGTATGCCACCACAGAAATTTAAGAATCATGTGGACCGTATGGGTCTTGGTTACTTTAGTTAATTTTATTATAAAATGAATATGGTTATGATGTTTTTTTTATGTATTAGTTATTTATGTGTGCACATTTATGTAATGATAAACATCATTAAGTTAGACCTAGAATGAACATAAGGTTTATTCATAAAGTTAAATAAACAAATATATAAGAGACGTAATCATTGTAATGCATGGGAGATAATACTCGCACTTAGAGGACCTATTCATGATTCATGATTTTTGTTTCTTATTTTATTCGTGATGGAATATTTGGACCAATTGGGAGATTGTTAAAATAACTATCAATTAATGGTCAAAATTATTCCTAATTAATCGATTGTTTTCTATTTAATTTAGCATTTAAAATGACTGTTATTCAGTTTTAAATCCAGAGAATAAAACTTGTCGTTTCTTAATTTTAAATTCATCTTTTAAAATTGAAATTTCATTTATTGCTATGATGGGTTGCAATAATTCAAAATTTCTATATATTTTTAGTCCCTAAACCTTTCTCTCTAACCACTTCTACATACACCATCATTTGGGAGAGAAATGGTTTAGAAGATTTCAAAATTAGTGAGGAACGCGATCAAATATCAATGACAGGAGTTATGTAAAATATATTTATAATTTAGCTTCCGCATATTTGTTTAGTCGATTCTATATTTTATAAATTTATCTCAAATCAGAATGTTATTGAATTTGAGAAACTTTTGTAGAAATGGCATAAAATCTTCTAACCATTTTTCTTTTCTATGACTTCATTTGAGACAGCTTTCTTACTATTTTCTAAAATAAATTTCTATACTAAAAATTAAAAAGCTACTTTAAAAAATATTAAGAAAACTATTATAAACAAAATCTAAAACTCTAAAAGTCAACTAAATCTTAATATTAATATCTTCATAAATCTAAAATCACTTGAATAGAACATCAAAATCTGAACTCTGTACCAATCAATCTACAATGACTGCAAGGTTTTTAATATTTTTAAAGGATCCAGAAATATATTTTCAACTTCAATTAATGAAATCTGCTCTACCTTTGGAGAAAAATTGAATGATGTGACAGTGATTTTTCTTCTTTTTTATTTCTATCTCTGCCACGCAAATCATGAATCAGAATCAGTGAGGAGGTTTTTCTCCTCCTATGGCTATCATTTTCCTGGTGGGGTATAATTCCTTGTGATAAGATAAAGATCTACACTATTTATGCAATTGGAACCTTTCTCTATAAAAAAAAATAAGAGAGAGAGAGAGAGAGAGAGAGAGAGAGAGAGAGAGAGAGAAGAGAGAGAGAGAGTTCTTACTTTTCTGCAAAAGGACTTAGAAAAATAATGAGAAAGAAAGATAAAACATCTTATTTTTCTCCTCATGAAGCAGAAAGATTCAAGCCCCATAGTCAAATGTATAGGTGGAACTGCGACCAATATATACATATACGAAATATGCTTAATTTTTTCTTTTCTTATAAATCTCTTTTTTTTTTATGAACAAGTAAATTGGTAGATTATCTCTGCATTTGATAATACTATAGATGTGTTGTGTAGAACGAATGTTTTCATGAAATTGCACATGCAATAAATTAAATCTAATGGGTTTGATCTTGTGAGATTTTTCATTCTTGCAATAAAAAATGAACATTGATACGTCATCGAAAAATTATCTTGATCGGGCACGAATCTCGAGGAAAAACTCAAGTTGGAAACTTCAAAAATTAATTCAGAGACCATTTAAACTCCGATTTCAGCAAGCTTATAGTCGAACTGAGCGTCTCGGAAATACGAATCCAACAACACCAAATTCGACTCAATCCGAGCCCAAATGAGCCCAAATCAAGTACCCGAAGTGCTATTGGAAGCATCGAACAGTAATTTGAGTTACCAAACGGTCTCCGATTTTGACGAGCTTATAGTCGAATCGAGCGGCTCGACGAGACGAATCCAACGAGCCCAAGATCGTAGAATTCTGATATCATTAAGACCTTCAAATGCTTGATAAACGGTTCACGATCAAGAGATTCAATATCGGCCGTTCATCCGGATCACTCCCTATTTACCCCTGATCCCTCACATATTTACAGGCTATGCCACTCCAGAAAAACTATAAATAGCCCCTCATTTCTCTTAAGAGGGGACCCAAGCCAAGAAGAGAAGAAGAAGAGAAGAGAAGAGAAGTCTAGGAGGGAACAGCTCCTCCTCGACCACCGCCGGAACTTCGCCGGAACTCCGCCGGAACACCACCGAAGCACCACCGGGCGTCCGAGGGACGCCGGAGCTCTGCCCGACGCCGGAGCAACATCAGAATTCTGCCCGACGCCAGAATTCTACCCGACGCCCGAGTGGCGCCGGACTTCTTTCCAAGTGACGCCGGAATTCTGCTCGACACCCGAGTGTCGTCGGAACTCCGCTTGGCCTTGTAGCTGATACTCATTGTAATCTGATCGTCCTGAATTTAAAGGACGAATCAGCCTCGTGTATTTCAAACAACACTAGTGGAACTTTTTCAACTGGGCGTGGCCCCGTGGTTTTTCCCTTTTTCAGGGTTTTCCACGTAAAAATCCTGGTGTTCTTTCATTCTTCTGTTTGTGTGCTGGATATACGTACAACGCTAAGACGGAAATTTAAACTCTATCGCCGCGTATATTTAAGTCCGCAACAAACATCAATCTCAATATGTCAAATTTAGGATTTGGTTGCAAAAAAAAAAAATTTCATTACAGAAAATTTTTAGGCTTCATTTGGGACGACTTACTTATTGTTTCTTAAAGCAGTTTTTTAGTACAAAAATTTTAATTTTTGTATTAAAAAGCAGCTTTAAGAAACAGTAAGAAAGACGTCCCAAACGAAACCTTAATGTGAGAAAGCTGCAAGAAAGTAATAGCCGCATGAATTTATAGTTGTTTTTTGAAAAGCAAAACAATGAGAAAGAAGTCCGAAATAGACCCATAATAAGCCATGCATGCATAAGATAACGATATACCATTATGCCTAACATTTGATTTATTGCATGATTGAGATAAGTCGTTGAAAATCAAAATAATGTCCGTATCATGCATGTAAAAATAATGATAAATTTTTATTAATTTGTGATCTTCACAATTGGTTTCATAAATGATCAAGAACTTTCTATTCATAATTTAGGCTTCATTTGGGATAAGTTTTTTTACTGTTTTTTAAAATAATATTTTAATACAAAAATTTGTTGAACTAGAGATTTTTGTACTAGATTCAATCAATTTTTGTACTAAAATACTATTTTAGAAAGCAATAAGAGATTGCATAAAGCTCAGCCATAGGCATGGCTATCGAGGGATTTCTTGTATGTGGGAAAATTAGATCATATGAACTAGAAATAGTGGTTCTTGGTCTTCTTGGATTAGGGAATAAGGGGTCTAGACATGATTGTTGGTGGTGATTTTGGATTTGGGAACTAGGGTGGGATAAATTCTCTAGCATGAATGCATTTCTAATGCTTTGCAAATTCAGTGTGATTTTTATCTAAGATAGGATATTTCTTGAATAGGCTTTTAATGTCTAAGCTAGTGACATTAGGATTTTTAAGTATTATTTTAAGTCAAGAATGAAAGCGAAATAAGAGAGATTGAGAAGAGGAGAGTAAGTCCTTTATCTTGCACTCCTTGGTTGCATTCATTAGAATTTCATGAGGTTATTTTAAAAATTTTATTGATTGAAAGATTGTCAGGACTAAGGAGGGTAGGTAATAAAAAACCTTACTCCTTAACCCCAAAAATTATGACAATATATATGTTAAGAGTTGAGAGTATAATCTTGAATTGGACTTCAAAACACCAATGAATGTAATAACCAAGCAAGCACTGTAATAACCTGAAAATATGAAAACCTTCAATATTCTTATCTTGAGCTCCTCCATAAGGCACCATAGGTGGAAACACTCATTTATGTCATGGTCATGATTCCTATGGATGGTGAAATACCTTGAAGTATCCCCAGCAAGCACAATAATAACTTGAAAATATGAAAAAACACTTTAAAATAAAAAATATAAAAAATTTGTATATGTGTGTTGCGACGCTGTGCTTTTTAACGCAGTGGCTCTGGGTGTGCAGTGTTGGGGTGCTAAAATTCGATGCAAATATGTTGATGCTCTATGTTATACAATAACTCTGGAATAGGAATGTAGCGCTGTGCTCTCCTATCCCTACCCCTTATTTTGTTTTCTTGCCAGGGATGGAGCCGAGGATGGGAAGAAGAGAAGAGGAGAGAGAGAAGGGAGAGGAAGCTCTCTGGGACTTTTTTGTCTGTCACCTTTGTTATAAAAAGTATGTTGATCACAGTAAGTGATTTCTACTTTACATCTATTTTCAATGATTTCGAGTTTGGTATATTTCTCTCTCCTAAATATGATATCTCATGATTTAGTGAACATCCACCTTGAAAATTTTTGGAATGCAATAAATATCGTTATTATGAATATCTTATCTGGTTTATAGGATAATTTCACTAGTTAGTTTTGTATATATGTTATTTAATCTAAAATAAGCAGGAAAAATATTGACTGTGATATATATATATATATGGTTATTGTTCATTTGGTAATGACATGTATTTTGACATTATACTTATACATGCATATGACGAGTACATTATAGATTTATATGCTATGATGATTGTATATACGATGTGTACAGGAAGCTGTACAGGATGTCTTTTATCAAGATGTATGTATCATATGAAGGAAGTGATATGCTTAAGAGCAAGCAAATGAATGAACTCATGTGCCAGGTGAGACGAATGATATTGATAATGATATGATTGATAAGATAATATATGAGTATACTAATAGGTGCATTAAATATATATATATATATATATATATATATATATATGATCTTTATTATTATTATTATTAAAATGAAGTGTGTGTGTGTGTGTGTATGTGTGTGTTTGTGTGTATGTTACCCTTTATAGGAGGGTGGTTCAATGAGCTTTCCTTGAAATAGAGGTTATGATGTCAACTTTGATGTTAGTTTATAACCAATTGACCGATTATGCCGACGGATAGAAAGCGATGACTCTTTACTGATAGACCAATTAGATTGATTATATATTGATGGACATGCTATTAGATTGATGGATGATGATATGACAAATACATATGATAGATGATAGATAATAGATAAGACAGAGATGATAGATAATAGATAAGACAGATGATAGATGTGATGGATGAATACTAAGATGGATAGATGATAGACCAATTATTGAGGAGACTGTTTGATTTATTGAATGATATCAGAAACATAATTGATATGCAGCTAAGTTGGTTTTGATATGATATATGACAAGATGGATAAGACTAATAAAAGGGAAAATGATACATATTTTTACATTGCATATTATGCTATTATTGTGCATTGATTTTAATTATAGATACTCATTTCTTGCTAGGCTTTTATGCTTATTATGTAGTTTTTATATCACTACAGAAAATTACCCATTACCGGCAGAATTTTCTGACGGATTTCCAGTAGATTTCCGGCAATTTTTCAACGGAATACGATGAAATAATTCTGATTTTTCCTTAGCTTTTTCCGGCAGCTTTTTCGGTGAATTTGTTTCCAGGGGATTTTAAATAATTTAACTAAAATATAGATTAAAAATTAACTATTTAAATAAATTAACAAAATGATTAAAAATGATATTAGCTAATTTAAATTAACTATATCCCTAATTTAACTAAAATGATTAAAAATTTAATATTATTATTTAGATTTTTATTTATTTTAAAAATTTATTTTAATTAATTAGTAATTTTAGGAGTTTATTTTAATTAATTATTATTTTAATAATTATTTTAAATAATTATTAATTATTAATTTTTATGTTTAAATTAATTATTATTCATTATTTATTATTTTTAATTAATCATTAATTTTAATTTTAATTTTTTAATTTGATTATTAATTTTAATTTTTGTATAATTCTTGTTTAAATATAAAAAAGTATATATTGAAATATATATATTTTTTGCAACGGAGTGGTTGGTGTTTGATAAATTTCTCAAAAACCAGAGTTCGAATCGTATGGGTGTCATGCGGCGGGCAGCACTCAGGCACAGACAAACGGGCTGGTCGGGAAACTAAGGGCGAGCTCGAGAGTAGATGGGCAGGTTGGGCAGTTAGGTGGGTTGGGCTGCCCGAATAGGGCCCGCGGGCGATTTATTTTATTTAACAAAAATGATTTATCTGGCAATTTTTTTCCGCCAGAAATCCAACAAAAAACTTTTCGGGCGACTTTTTTTTCTACGCGGTTTATACCGGTGAAATATTTTTCTTAGAAAACTCACCTGAAACATCCAAATCTGTCGGAAAATTAGTAATTTCTGACGTTAATTAGCGATTTTCCTGTAGTGTAAATTTTCAAATTAGGATAATGATCCTATGAAGTGAGGTTCTAGATAACATGCTTAGTAGATAGATTTTCATTTTGCACTTAACAGTTATTATTTTGTGGTTATAATGTGTAGTTATTATATCCTGGAACATTCACGGCAGTAGAAAAATATAGAGTTTAGTATCCCAGCTTTGTACGAATATCTAGCACGTAGGTAGATAAGATAGAGGGGTGTAAGAGTCCTAAGAGGCACCAAAAATTTTTACGTGGAAAATCTTAAAAAGGAAAAAACCACAAGGCCCGACCCAGTTAAAAAGAATCAAGTAGTATTTGTAGTTGATTATAAATGAGGCTCTTCCTCGGGGGAAAGCCTTAGCTCAATGTAGAAAATATAAATCATATAGAGTGCTTTACATCGTAAGACTTGGAAGAATCTAGTGGTATGATAGAGTGTTGGCCTACTCATTTGGTCGGTAGGACTATAGTCGGGCGACGGTGCTCTATATGATTTATATTTTCTAATAAAAATCGACATCTAGGTTATTAGTAGTTTTAAGCCGCTCATTAATTGTCATCCAATAGAACATGGAGTACTTTATAGAATGATCTTTGAACTATATGTACTTATGCCCATCCACATGCAAGATGCTATAAAACATACCTCTATTCCATAGCATTCTTAAAATATTTTTCACCATTCACATTGGTAGAATTCAAATCCCCCATAATTGGGGATTTGATAATATCATTAAAACACAAATGTTTATTGGTGTTTTAGGATAGGAGGCTAACCTTAGATAGCAATTCAAATGATTGAGCTAAGGGGAGCATTAAATGGAAGGTTCAAGATAGAGAAGCAAGCATATCCCAATATATCTAATAAAAATTTGTCCTTCACACCAAGGATCAAAGCAAAGCGAAGATAAGAACCGACACCAATCGAACAACCACAATGTAATAAAAATTAGATGTATGATTCATAATTACATACATATATAATGGTTAATTACCTTAGTTTTATTTATTTTAATTTAAGAAAACATCAAATTAAAATAAGGTCAAATAAATCATTTTAGAAAATATGTTAAACCACAATATGTTTTCTTTCTCTTGTTTTGTATCCAATTCCAAATAATAAGAAATATCTTTTAAATTACTTATATGAAGTCATTATCTTCACAAATTTTAATTTATAAACTAATTATTAAAATATTCAAATTAAATAAAAAAATATAAATATAAATATACATAAGTTACATTGCCCTTCGGGCATTGTGAATGAAATATAATGCCATTTGTCATAAGAAATGCCTCATGAAAATTTTAAAATATTATGATTAATATTTTCACCACATATTCATAATAAATTATTGTGTATAAAAATAAAATATTGATATATTCTTAATCTTTGAATGAACATTTCAAACATTTTGAAATATTTAAATGATTAAGTCTTATTTCTACCAATATTCAATTTTTGGTATAATAGCTTTTCTTTTGATCACCCTCCCTTATGCCTTCCTCCACAAGTCACACTATGACAACACCACCTTGCTTAAACCTCTAAATACCTCTAAGAATCTCATTAGTTAATTCCAAATGGAATAGAGATTTTCATTATAAGAAATTATTGTTTTCTTATGAAAGATTACAATTAGGATGGATTTAAAAGCTATTGGATTAGTAGTGAGATTAATATAATATAAATTGTTTATATAAAATACTAATCTCAAAGCAAATAGAATGGCTTCGAAACCTATTCTACGATATTTTTCTCATTTTATGAGGAAAGCATTATGTCAGAATATTCTAATAAATATTATATTATGATTGATTTAGAAATTATTGCATTTGCTTTAAGATTAGTGTAACAAACTCTTAATATACAACACTAATCTCAAAGTCAATTCAATGATCAATAATTTTATCTCTGAATTATGATATAATGTATATCACGATAATGATAGAATACCAATAGAATTGTGACAAAATTGTTTAATAAGCAAAAAAATATATAAGAATTATTGTGAATTTTTTTTGGATGAAATAAGACTATTGATGATGTGACTAAAAATTTTTTAAGCATTATAGTAGTAAGAATATAGCTAAATGTGCTATTTTTAGTCACAAAGGCTCTTAGCCACATCTTCAATAATTACACTCTAAAAAATGTCAATAAAAACTACAAAAATGTGGTGGAAGTGTAACCTTACTTGTGCTATATATTTTGAAGAAGTATGGGTACTAATGTGATTTCACTATAAGAAATGTTAGTAAAATTTTGAATTATTTTTATTTAGAATTTTCGATGGACTTACGACGAAACTTCAATGGAAAATAAATATAAAATAATTAGTAGCTTGTCGGTAGAAATTTCATTAGTCGCCGACGGATTTGACGTCAAAATTTTTCAGTTATGAAATTTTCATCAATGTTTTATTGTTTAGTTTATAATTTATGATGCATCAATACTCTATCTTAAAAGAGTATGTTAACACAGCGTGCGTCCAAATTTATATAAAAATTTAGGCTTCGTTTGGGACAACTTTAGGCCACTGATTTATTGATGCTTTCAGCAAATTTTTGAGCTGAAAAATTGCTTTAAAAAACAGTAAAAAAAAACTGTCTCAAATGAAGCTTTAAATAATAAGCCCTAAAATTTTTAGCCTAATTATTAATGTTTTTTATGGATGAGCACAAAATATAATTTAGTTTTTTATATTTGAAATTATTATGAAAAGTAATTAATTAATAATATATTGGAATAATTTTAAAATAAATATAATAATTAAAAATTATTCTGATCTATAAATTTGAGGCAAATGCCCTAATAAAAATATATTCATTTGAAATAATTCTTTAATTAGAGGGTCCAATAATCAATTCTTTCTGCGGCACGTCTTTTAAAGTTCCAACCGTTGAACGATCCCAAATTTACTAGTTCAAAAGTTGACCATTCTTACGACAAGTCTACAAACATCTTTCTAATTACAAGAGTCGGTACAGCCCAATCACAACCGTCCATCCACCCTCATCTCTTTGCGTCCATCATGCGTTCGAAATCCCCAAAACAAACAAACCCATCGCCGTCGGTATCGACGCCGACGATCATCCGGCGACAGTCATCGATCGTGCATTCGCCGTCTCCGAGAGCTATAAAAACCCCAAGAAGCTCCTCTGCCGAGATCTTTCCATCGCCATCGGCGTCGAAGACGGCGAACACATCGCGGAGCTCGTCGCCGGCGACGGGTTCACCGAGCGCCACAGGGCCGATGACCCCGAGCTCGTCCAAACTGATGCATCCATCGCCGTCGCGATCGATCTCCGCCACCATGGAGGCGAGCTCCTCCTCTGTAGGCGGATCGTGTGGGCCCAGCCGTTTAAGCACAACCTCGAGCTCGCGCTTCGTGATCTTGCCGTCGCCGTCGCGATCGAAGATGCTGAATAGGTCGTCGACGGCGATGGGGAGAACGGATTTCGGGGTCAGGATTTCTTCCGAGGAAGAGGCGGTAGCGATGGATCCAAAGGAGGGGGATTCGATCCGGGCTCTTTTCTTCGATTTAGAGATCTTTGAGAAGATGGATCCGATTTTGATGAGCTTCATCCCTCTGATGAGATGAGAGAGAGAAAGAGAGAGGAAGGGGAAAGTGACAACGAAGAAGGAGAAGAGAAGCTTTGGTAATTGCGAGGAGAGAGAGAGAAGGGGGTGGAGGAATTAAAGGGCGTGAGGGGAAGTTCGGCAGTGAGCTTCGAGGAAGCTTCGCAGGAGAAGGAATTTTTTTAATTATTATTATTATTATTTATTGTATTTATACTATGGTCAGCTTTTCCGCTGATCTGTTGGGAAATTTTATTATCGAGAATTGACCGTTGGATGATTTTCCAAAAAAAAAAAAATAGCCGTTGGGTTTAATTACTTGCTTTACTGAACTTTCCCGTTGAGCTTCTAATTGTGTGAAAATCTTTTGCGCGTACGTTATTAGCTGTACTGAATCCGTAATATTTATTTTTTGGAAAAATATTAATCCGTAATTGACTCCATATTTGACATTAATTAATTTATGTAAATATTTAAATAGATCATAAAAAATTTATAGTAGTAGAGTATATCTTTTTTAAGGATATTTGAATCATTAAAATAAACACATATTACATATAAAAGTTTCGAATTCAATACCTCTTTGTTAGTAGTCAAAGATCACAACCAATAGATCAAGGTGAGCTGCGTGCAGAGTATGTGTTTTATATCTTAATTTTTGACAAAAATATTTCATTCACAAGAAAGTTATAGAATACGAGAATTATTTAACGGGAAAATCTCATAAAATAGAAAAATCATAAAGAATGCTCCAGTTGCAATAAATCACTATTGAGTAGAAAATACAAAAATGATTCCCTCATCACAATTGAAAAAATGAGAGTAATTAATAATTATAGTACAATTTTTCGTTTTCCTTTCTAGGGATTATAGAAGTCGTGTCTACAGGCGAACAGTTAAAACATGACAATAGGATTAAATGTTGGCAGAAGTTTGAAGATAGGGTTGGCAATTGCTGGTGGTGGTTGTCGGCGGTAATAGTCATAAAATGCAAAAGAGTTCTTTAGATCTCTTGACTCTTCAACCTCTCCCTTTGCAGAGAATGGAGCTTTATTTATAGATTTTTCTAATATGGACATTTTGATAAATTTCATTAGAATCCAAAGTAGTCAATGATACGGTCCATGTTAATCCCCCTTAATCGTATATAGCTTACCAAAAGTCTAACTGCCTTAATGATGTCAGATCGAGTGATATTGGCTTCATTTGATTCGTTTTGTTGAGTTGCTTGATTTGATTATAAGCATGCTAAAATTGGTTGTCGTTTGATCAATAAACTATTAATTAAAAATTTTCAAAAAATAAATAAAGTGCATGATTTGAGCTCATTGGTAGTAAGATTGGATTATTTGTTGTGTTGATAGATTCGTCTCATCGAGACGTTCAATTCGATTATAAGTTTGTTAAAATCAGAGTTCAAATGATTCTGAATTTAATTCAGAAAGTTTCTAATTCAAAGATTACCTAGAGATTCATACATATCATGCAAAATTTTCGAAGTTGTATCAAGTAAGATTTAATATTTTAAAAAAAATGAATTGCATGGCATGAAATTTGGATTTGTTGATGGTCGAGAATATAAGAGGGTGATGTTATGAATAAGTAAATGGTGGGGAGCAGACGTTGTCCTTGGTCGATAGTAATGATGAGAAGCTATTTCAAAAAATTAGAAACTATGTGCGTTGACGAGCGATTGATGGTGGCAATAGGGTGATAATAATTGTAAATGAAAGGTCAATATGAGTGATGATAATGGGCAACATTGGTCATCCGAGGATGAGCGGCAATGGTTGTCGGCTTCAATCAATGAGCGGTAACATTGGTTGATACTTATAACGGTCATTCGTTTAAAAAATAAGCCATGAAGGTGTCGAAAGTCGATCAATGGTGGTCATGGGATAATTGTTGAAATCAGGAGGAGAGAAGAACAGAGGGAAAGAACGAAACAGGAAAGGAAAAGGTAATTTATGTTATCTCATTAAGCAACAGTACAGAAGTATATATAGATACAAACTAAGTAAGAGAACAGAAATGCCACGTGGCAAGAAGCATAAACATAATCTCTAACACCCCCCGTCAAACTGATGATGGTGAAGCTTTAATCAGTTTGCTGGATAAGAATTTAAACCGATGAATAGGTAACATTTTGGTAAATATATCGGCGAGTTGATCGTCAGTGCAAATGTGATAAACTGAGAGGTGCTTTGCTTGAATGGAGTCCCGAATAAAATGACAATCCACGTCGATATGCTTGGTACGAGCATGATAAAAAGGATTGTTTGCTAATGCGATGGCAGAAGTATTGTCGCAGTATATGGTAGTGGGAATTTTTTGCGGTATATGAAAATCTTCCATGAGTCGACGGAGCCAAATAACTTCGGATGCGGCAGTAGCTAATGCACGGTATTCAGCTTCGGTAGATGATCGAGCAATCGTAGTCTGCTTTTTAACTTGCCAGGATATGAGAGATTTGCCCAAAAAATTGCAATATCCGGAGATTGATTTTCTGTCTTGAGAATTACTCGCCCAATCTGCATCTGCGTATCCTTGGAGCGTTAGACTGTCTTTATGAAGAGGTATGCCGGTGTCAGTTGTACCGCGAATATAACGAAGTAATCTCTTGAGAGCGTCGAAGTGAATATTAAGTGGTTGATGCATATGTTGACTAAGCTGTTGCATAGTAAATTGAATGTCAGGACGAGTTAAAGTAAGATATTGAAGCGAACCTATAAGTTGACGAAAGAGATGAGGATTTGAGAATTCATTGTTGGAGATGGATGTGATCACGGTTTTGCAAGCTGCTGGAGTGGAAACAGGCTTCGAATTGTTCATCCCGGCTTTGTTAAGAATGGTTTGAGCATATGATTGCTGATGTAAGAGGAAGCCATACTCGGTTGCAACAACTTGAATACCCAGAAATTTTGCCAAGGAGCCGAGATCTTTCATTTGGAACCGTTGGTGTAAGTTGGCAAGCAGAGAATTTATTTCTTTTTCAGAATTTCCTGTTAACAAAATGTCATCAACGTAGATAAGAATATACATGTGAGTGGAATCCTTTTTGAACGTGAGTAAGGAAGGATCGGCAGTACTTATCTTAAACCCGAAACTTTGAAGATGATTTGAGAGAGTGGAGTACCATTCTCTTGGTTATTGTTTGAGACCATACAAGGCTTTGTTCAATTTGCAAATGTAGTTGGGATGAAGAGAATCAGTGAAGCCCGGAGGTTGCTGCATGTAAACCGTGTCGAAAAGTTTACCGTGTAAAAAAGCGTTGGAAACGTCGAGTTGATGTATTTGCCAATTGTAGTGCAAGGCAATAAGTATAAGCACACGAACTGTTGGCATTTTGGCAACTGGACTAAATGTCTCTGTGTAGTCTAAACCATATTCTTGATTGAAACCTTTTGCCACAAGTCGAGCTTTGTAACGAGCAATAGTACCATCGGAGTTGTGTTTGGTTCGAAAAATCCATTTGCAATCAAGAATGTTTTGGTCGGGTGAGGATGGAACAAGATCCCAAGTAGCTTGTGCTTGCAAAGCCTGAATTCTTGGGACATGGCTGAACGCCAGTGTTCATTTTTGACGACTTGATTGTAGGTAGTGGGTTCAATTGGTTGGATAACGTGAGAGAGATCGAATATGTGTTTTGGTTTGGAATGACCACTCCGGAGCCAAGTAATCATAGGATGAATGAGAGGTTGATTTGTGCTGTTGGTATGCGATTTGGAGTGATCGGAAGAGGGGGACGGTTGAGAGGAAGGTGAGTTGTAGGAAACAGTAGGATGATCATTTAAGAAAGTGGGCATGATCGGTTGAGCAGGAGTTTGGTGAATAGGTGCAGATTTGGTAACAGATCTAGGTAAGGCTGATGTGGGAACTAAGAGCAAGGGAGGTTTGTGATTCTGTAAGGTGTGAGAATGATTAATATTTGAAGAAATAGTGGAGAATGGAAACACAGCTTCATTAAAGACAACATGAGGAGTAGTGTAGACTTTGTTAGTAGAAGGATCTAAACAGCGATAACCTTTTTGAAAAGGAGCATAGCCGATAAAAATGCAAGGACGGGACAATGGAGACAATTTGCTAGAAGTGTAAGGTTTTAGCCAAGGATAACAAAGACAGCCAAACACTTTGAGATAGTTGTAATTTGGTGCTTTGTGATATAGAATTTCGTAAGGAGATTTGTGGAAGGTATTCGGAGAAGGTAACCGATTTATTAAGTAAGTTGCAGTGAAAAGTGTATCGACCCAAAAGGTTTGAGGAAGGGAGGCTTCCAGAAGAAGTGACCGAATGGTTTCAGTTAAATGGCGATGTTTGCGTTCCGCAACTCCATTTTGAGGTGGAGAATATGGGCAGGAGAATTGATGAATAATGCCAAGATGTTTAAGAAAGAAATTGAATTGGTTATTAATAAATTCGCCGCCGCCATCGGTACGAATAATGTGAATATCGGTTTGAAACTGTCGTTTGACCATTTTGTGGAATTCAACAAATTTATTGAAGACTTCAGATTTTTTAATTAACGGATATACCCAAGTAAATTTGGAGAAATCATCAATAAAAGAAACGTAAAAATGATAGCCTTGAATAGAATTGGAGGGGGAAGGACCCCAAACATCAGAATGCACAAGATCGAAAGGCGAATTACTAGTACTTTGAGAAATGTAAAAAGGTTTCCTGTGGCTTTTAGCCATTTGACATGCATTACACATAGAATAGAAGATGAAATACAAATGTCAGAATAATGTTTAGCTAAAGTAGATAGAGTATGAGCTGAAGGATGTCCAAGCCGTCTATGCCATAGATCAGGAATGGCTTGAACAGAGAGAAGCGCAAGCTTGGAGTCGGTAGAGTTGTAAGGCTTCGCTTGAAGTGAGTAAAGACCGTTAATACACAGACCCTTGAGAAGAATCCGGTGGTTCGCCTGATCCTTAATTTCATAACCACGAGAAGAAAAAGTGATAAGGCAGTTATTGTCAAGAGTTAGTTGATGAACAGAAAGTAAGTTGAAAGATAAATTTGGAACAAGATTAAGATGATTGAGAGTAAGGCTACCTTGGGGAGTAGGTAAAATACCTTTACCGGTGTGTTTGGATAGGGAGTTGAGTACCATTGCCAAGAATGACTTGACTGGAGCCAGTATAAGGTTGAGATGACTGAAAATTGGAAGGGTCAGAGGTCAAGTGAGTTGAAGCACCACTATCAAGATACCATTCGGACGAAACGGTAAGGGACGGTGAAGTAAAGAGAGCTGTGTTTGTTGGTTCGGTGGTGTACTGATCATCATGGCGGTGCCAGCATTTTATTGCGGAGTGACCATATTTGCCACAAATCTGACAGTTGATCGGCATTCTTGAAGAGTTGGAGCCACGGTTCGAAGTTTGATAGTTTGTTTGAGATCGGTTTGCAGACGATGTGCGACCTCGATTATAGTTTGATCGGCCACGACCCCGACTTCGGCCGCGAGTAGCAGTTAAGGCCATGGCGTTATCGGAGATCTTAAGAGATTGAAGTTCCCGAGTTGTCTCATGAGCAAGATTGATCTCTTCGCTGCAAAGAAGCGTATAGAGATCGTCGAGACTTAGCGGTTGAAGATTTGTCCGAATCGCTGTTTTGAACGCTTGATAGGCTGGCGGAAGACCGTCAAGTGTGTAGTGAATAACATCTTCGACTTCGAGCGGTGCACCAGCTGCAGCTAATGAATCCACTTTCGTTTTGACTTCAAGAAGGTATTGAGTCATAGATTTATCTTTCATTGATAAGTAATGAAATTCATGTTTCAATTGGATGATTCTTGATCAGGTGCTGGACTGAAGTCGCCGATCAAGAACTGTCCAGATTTCAGCGCAGGTGTCAACGAAAATAACATAAGGTAGAATGGTAGAGGAGATGACGGAATATAAAGCAGCGGAGAGATTTTGATCAAGTAAACGCCAACTGATGTAGGTGGGATTAGAGCTGATATTCCCTATGTTATCAGCTACGATTTTTGGAGGAGCAGAAATCGAGCCATCCAAGAACCCTTCGTACCCATTTGCCTGAAACATTTTTAGCACTTGGGATCGCCAGAGGGAGTGGTTTTCGACGTTGAGAGGTTGAGCAACGACATTCTTGATGTTACTCATCAAGAATTTAAGAGAAGTGGGAATCTGGGATATCGAATGAACGAATCGGAATGGTTGGTGGCAGACGACGTTGCTGTGGAGTTCTCCATGAGCAGGTAGACAGACGAAGAAAAGGAGAGGCGAAGGCAAGGTCTTACCGCTCTGATACCATGTTGAAATCAGGAGGAGAGAAGAACAGAGGGAAAGAACGAAACAGGAAAGGAAAAGGTAATTTCTGTTATCTCATTAAGCAACAGTACAGAAGTATATATAGATACAAACTAAGTAAGAGAACAGAAATGCCACGTGGCAAGAAGCATAAACATAATATCTAACATTCCTGATTTCAACAATAATGAGCAACAATGATAATTGGTGTTAGTCTACAAGAGAGTTATATGGGGGAAATTAGTTGGCATCAATGGTCCTCCTAGTCATAAAGAAGAACATACAAAGAGGAAAATAATAAGGAGATGTCTAAATAGACAGAATTCCTAAGATAAAAGCTTTGGAATTCTCTAAATTTGGGTAATTTCTTTACCAAGAAAGTCCTTCAAGTGTCTAAGACAATGGCCCTTTAATAGATTCTTTGAAGGGCCATTCCTCTTATTTATGCTAAAAATCTAAACACTTCATTGGATAGTGTAAATCAATCCCCTTTAATCATAATATTGTTTGGGCATCATAATAGTTCACTAAACGGTGAATTAAGCAATGTTGACTTATTGGATTCTTCACATTGAAATGGACATTTTTATTATGCGCACTTAAAAATTAAAGGATGTTTAACCTCTCAAATGATCTTGAGAATTTGTTGATTATTCTTATAAGCGGTTAATTTAGACACAATTGGAGTTGAATTTGTAACAGCACAAACTATTAATTATCGAGATATTGTCTGCTTTGGCCTCAGAGCCTCACGATTTTGTCCTATTGGTGTAACTTCCCAATATGTCACCCATCTCAGAATTGCTCTGGGTTAAGCACACTTAACTGTGAAGTTTCTTACGAAAATTTCAGCCATTACACCAAAAGGCACCTTAATGTTTGAGAGTTAACTTTCTTATACTTAAGGGATTTCACAATCTCCCCCACTTAAGTAACTGACATCCTCGTCAGCATCTTTATCCCAGAATCATCCACCATACATATAGGATTCTAGAGGTGGCCCCTACAAGTTCAAGTGATGGCTCCCATCATGCAGCATTTTATTCCATACAGGGTTCAAGAGGTGGCTCCCATGGCGTATTACTTTGTCTTGTATGACACTTAGTTCCCATATTTCGGCTGGTGTATTGCTCTGATATCATTTACAACAGCCCAAACTCTTAACTATCGAGATACTGTCCGTTTTGGCCTAAGAGCATAAATATATTAATTAAACTGACAAAAGCATAAATATATTAATTCATTTATCAATATACATCACTAATCAAAATTCATATATAAGTTTAATATGGAACATTCATTTTTTACAACCAATATATTACAAAAGAATAATAAAAATATAAGAAAAATAAACTAAATATAAAATTTAACTATGATCAACCTCACTCAGCTGGTCACTTTGAAAATCAATCAAATCCACATAATGAGCACACAGCCCAGCAAGCACCTAAAACCCACCACTGTATTCAATGCAAGGTCTCAAGAATCAATATACACGCTCAACTTAATCAATATAAAATCAATAGTCATCGGTATGAAATCGACAATCAATATCAATATCAATATTTCAATAAAAATTTAATATGATCAGTGAAATAAAAGCATCACAAAATGCATAGGAATTCATCATAAATTCACTAAAAGTCCATAAAACATGTCAAGTGTCGCGTAGTAAAGTATATATCATTGTCTATCAATTATATTTATGTTAATGATTCCATCATACGCCTTCTATGAATAATCATGTCATGTATGCATGTCTAGTATGTCATACAAGTATACTATATCAATATGCTCATCAATATCTATACGTATATTGATTATATACTATGTCAGGTTGTACCAATTTCAATGCTAGCTTAATCAGTTATATTTATCAACCAATTTAATATACTATTATATAAATATAATTATGAATACAATTCTAAATAGCAAGGCGGGATATCCACTTTTAATGTGGTGTTTTTATTCGTTCATCTGTCATCTATGAGTCTTATCAATTATTCATTATTACATCATCATTACAGGCGGCTTCCAAAACTCTTTAATGAGTCGTCACCCTCTATATGTCGGCGTAATTCAGTCAATCAATTATAGGCTAACATATAGGATTACACCACAAAACTTTTTATTTTAATGAAATTCTATCGACCCATTCTTCTGTGTAGGATATTATGTTTTAAGAGCTAACCCATGTTAATTATAGTGTTAACAGCCAGCCGTTCTTACCTACATGCAAACACCATGTTAATTAATATCAATCATGTTATTTTTCTATGCAATGCATGTCATATTTATGAAATGCACTAATCTAGAAATGCATAAAATCTAAATATTATTCATTTGCTACAAAAAATCATAACTATTGATCACTAGTAAAATTTAATAATATTATAGTCAAAATACTCATAAAATCAAAAGAAAATTATATTTTTATTGAATTGAGAAAGATTAAATTCGTCAAACTCAATATCATTAAAAATCAAAGTAGGATTTCGGTTATTTACTACGAATATAAGAAATCTCTAAATATAACAAACCAGGGGACCGGGTCCAGACGACTCACAAGCTGACTCGGGCTCGACTCATTAATAAGCTCACATGTAGAGCTTATCGAGCTCATGAGTCGAGCTCAAGCAGAATTTTGAGCTCATTATAATATCGAGCTTGAGTTCGATCCAACCAAAGCTCGACTCAATTACTCACGAGCTGACTCAGATGCATGGCGTAATATAAGACGGGCTTGGATGAAATCTCAGGTGGGAAGGTGGGATCGTAACACGGGAATACGAAATTACGGGAGTGCTCGGATGCTGGCTCGGTTGCGGGATGCGGGATGGAATTCAGACGTGGGACTCTGGGCACAGGATGTAGGATAGAGATCAGACAAAGTTCAAACGCGGGCTTGTGCAGACAGAGTTCAGACGTGAGACAGAGCACGGATGCGAGACGTGGGACGTGGGATGGAGCTCGAGACATGGACGTGATGGACGAAGCTCGAATGTGCCGCTATACGGGCTCATTTCAATAGCATGAGCCGAGCTCGAGCTCGCCTTCTGAACTCAACTCAAGTTCGAGCTCAATATTTGACTCGTGAGTCGAGCTCAAGTTAGGGATGACTCGAGCTCGACTCGACTCGTTTTCACCCCTAGAAACGACATAAAAAATGCTCCAAACCCATTTTCCTCTCCTTCCTCTGTCTTCCTTACCTCCCACAGCTCCTTCTCCAGCAAGACAATGAAAATAAGGGGGGAGGTGGCTGAGTGGAGGGGAGAATAAATATATATTATTTTTTAATGCCCAATGCTACAGTGCTCCAACCTGGCACTATAGTGCCACATGCTCATTCCATAGTCCTTGAACACGATAGCCGAACTCAAGCCGAACAGCTGATTAGCTAATCTAGGTCGTTGACTTACGTCGACTTACTTGGAACAAGCCCCCAAATAAACCACCGACTTATTGAAGTTGTTGGCTAGCTTAAGAAAGCCAACTTATTTCAGTCGCTCAAGAAATCACTTATTCGCTAAGGAAGTCATAGACTTGATAGGTCGTACTCTCCAATCAAGATGAGTTCATTTATAGGTTTGGCGAGTTCCTTTTGACCTGATGCCAAGTTGACTAACTTAACTTGAAACGAGATGATTTGGCTTGAACTTGATTTTTTAGATAATTAATTGCGCACACTTGAAAACTAGTCATCACCTCAATACAATTCGACATCAACTAAGAGAAGTTGTTCAACCTATGCCACACAGGTCCTCAATGATATGATCAAATTGATTTCTCAATTGGCTTGTATGTTTTAGGGCACAATTTAAACAATTCAATTTAGTTAATTATATTATACTTGATTCTACATATATTTATTACTTCAAAAATATATAAAAACATATTTAAACTGAGAAACAATTTAAATAATTATAAATAATTAGTTGGACCGGTCGGGTTCGTCGACCATATCTACCTCCGGTTGGTCGACAAATAAATTTGGCGACCGATTCGTATTTAAATATTGCATTAGAGCCACTCAAAAATCAGCCAGCGTATTGCCCGTGGGGCCCGCACTTGCCACCTATTGAATCCTTTTGGGAATCGCTGCAAGTCCATTCCTGCAGGGTCACCGCCCATTTCTTGAAAATATGGGCGAAAATAATATTATTAAATAAGGTGGAATGAGAAAATAAGGGCAGGCAACGTACTTATGCTGTAAGAATTATTAAAATGTTTGGCTAAATACGATGAGCATAAGAATATTCTACTGGTGACTTTTTTTTTTGTAACGAGGAAGTACTATTTTTAGGTCAGTAAAAATCTCGATCGACCTAGCAGGCAATCCACAGCATTTATCTGAGCTGACAGTTAAGATTGGCACTGCCGCCCAAGGGATTCGAGCCCAGCACTTGGGCGAAGCCCAGCCGGCTCTCCACCACTCGGACAAGCAGCCGTGGATGGTGACCCAATTTTCAAACTATAAATTAAAAATTTATTTCAAACTAAAATATCATTATTTTTTATCATAGATTACTTATTTAAAATTTGTTGTGAACGATATTTGTTCAAATAATACTAAATCATATTCAACAAGATTAGAATAATATGAGAACTATTTTTGAATATTATTCATACAAGAACGGAGTCATGTTCGAACATGATGTACACGCTGTAAGTATAATAGAGTGTAATCACAATAATTATAATAGTAAACAATATGATAGATACAACATAGTGTAATCCCGCATCTTTAACATAATTGAGAGCAATCATAATAGCTGTGATAGTGAAGATTATAAAATAGATACGTGAGTGTAGACTAATATCATAACACGATATAATACAATTTAATAGATACATCATAATAAAAAATAATGCAATAATTATATCATTTTAGATTGCTACAATAACAGATATGACACAACTCAATTTAAATCAACAGATTGAATAGAAATGATCAATTGAAGAAAAGATTTTTACAATAGATGTTTGTGTACAACTTAGCAAAACAACTTGAATGATTCAATTCCAAAGAGGTAATGAGAGCAAAACAAAATAAGCAATCTTTGAATCATAGTTGAATCATCTTCGAAATATGATAGAACCATGATCAAATCATCTTTGAATTATGAATGAACCATCTTCGAGCATGATCGAACTGGATAGTTTAATCATGGTTCAAAAATGATTCGATCATAGTTCGAAGATGGTTCAATCTGTTGGGTAAAGTAAAATCACACCACACAACAAAACAAATAATAAATAGAAAATGCAACAAAAAAGAAAGAACACTAGGATTTAACGTTGATAAATCTAAACTAGAAAACAATTACGGAGCCACACCACACCGAGAGATTCACTATAAAAATTTGGGAGAAATAGTATAGATCTCTCTTCTTTCTCACTTTTTCCTTCTGTTCTCTTTTGCACCATTCTCAACTTAGAACTAACCAAGAAATACATAACAACTACCAAGGGATGCACCCTTTAATGAAAAATGAGAAAGAAAACAGCTCTGTATGCCTTGCCACGCCGCAATGACAAGTTGGAGCACTGTAACGCTCAATTTTGCATCTCCTGTTTAAATGATAGCGCTGCAGCGCCGAGGTCAGAAGATTCATAGCGCCCCCTAGTAGTGTCGATGTTTGAAGTATCATAGCTATCCGCTCTTTATCTTTTTTCCACCAAAATAAGCATCAATGGGTGCTCTGGTACATAGTGATGGGCGCTTGAGAACACAGTGCCTAGCGCTCAGGTACAAGTACTAGGACCCTATATGGAAAAAATCTTTGCACCCGAACCAAAGTAGGGGGATAACCCCCTACAATCCCCCAGCGAGCCCCATGGACTAAATGAAGGTCTGAGGCAGCAATACAACACGATTGATCGACACAATCAGATTCCACACAAAATCAACAATGTCTTAAAGATAATTTGGTCATGATTTGAAGATGATTTGTGGAAGGTATTATGATCTATAAAAACATTCTTTGTTTAGGCTTTAGAGTGCACAATGCATTCAAACTTAAATAACTAAACATTTAATAGCACAAATATTGGACAAATGATGAATGTAGAGATCATGTTTATGAAACTTTGTCATAACCTAATCACATAAGTTTTATAATCATTGGACACAAAGGAAATGTTGGGAAGAGGAAGGGTTGATGAGCTCCTATGATTGAAAAGTAGTGTAATTGTTCAGTAAGGGTTTCAACAAGTACTTGACATACATGCTCTACGCTCACTTTTCAAAAAAAATTTATAAATACTTTTATTAAATATTTAAATTAAGAAAAAGATTTTAAAATTGCTAAGAAAGAGGTTTGTGAGTAGTTAAAGAAGCCACCTCCTTGAAATATGCACTCTCTCTCTCTCTCTCCCACACACACATACACACACACAAAACTTTTACCTCACTCTTGAATATTATTATTCTCTTTTATTTATTTAATTTTCTTGGTTCTTGTTCATCTACAACTGAAACGTAAGGGAATAATTCACAATATTAGCTTCTCTTCTTCTCCTCCTCCTCCTCCTTCTTCTTCTATTATATTCTTAGTGGCTAGACTGGATGAACCTATAATGCCTTAAACTTTCACCAATATGAAAGTTTTGTTAAAAAATATTATGTTGGCTAATCCATAGCCCAAAAGAAAGTTGATGTGTTATACTAAAAACCATATATAAAAAGAGAAAAAGCATGATATAATCCCTTATGCATGGGTGAATCAAGCATGAGTACAACTGAATGCTCATTACACAAGTTGTATGGTTGATGATCTAGCCTTCCCTTTCATCCTTTATTTCATAATTTTGGATTAGAAGACTAGTTTAAAAAAAAAAAGATCAAAAGAGTCAAAACCTTAGGGAAATGCCAATAATATAAATGATGGAAACTTTCTTCTATCATATTGGATCCAAACAGGTTGTGGGTGACACTCCACTTTACTAGTATACAGGCTTAGAAGACTAAAACCTAAGAGAAAAAGAAAATTTGTGAAAAGAGTATAACTAAATTAATAGTCTTTTTAGAAACGGTCTCTTCTTCCTTTAAGATTATATTTCATGAAGAATACTTTATAATATATTCAACATACTACACTCAAAATTTTATAACATAGTTATCTATAAAACCTTGCATTATTCTAACACCACTCTACTTTAAATATGTTATTAAGATTGGAATAACTGCTTTATTTTGAGACATTGATTTTGCAATTATTAAGAAATGATTTGGGGAAGTATAATATGTTGAGCTATTTTAGCTCATTCTATGTTATACATTTCATTTTCAGGTCAAGACTGGAGTAAAGGGTCGGTTGAGTAAATAAGATTTTTTTTTTTAGTCTAGCTGGTGTGTATGTATATTTTCTATTTTTGTTTTAGATTTTTGAATAGTCTTGGCATTTTTTATATTTCCTACCATATGTTTGTCTATTGTTAGGGACTGTTATAGCAAGAATCAATATTGTGTATACTTTGTGGATGAATAGAAAGAAAGGAGATTTTATTGATGGGTAAATTTATATGTAGTGAAAAAATTAGAAGTTCTAGTGTATGTTATCTGAAAAGAAATTTGATATTTCTCCGAATAAAAGAACTCAGTCTATTATGTTTTGTCACCATTCAACATGGTATGACTTGTTTATGTGGGTTATATCGAGCTTGGTTGTGATAGATGAAGCTTTAATTGCCTCTAAGAATGGTTGCATCTTTTAATTTAATTCTTCAACCTCGAGGTGAGTCCGCTTGTGTTGAGTACCCACAGGTAAGTGGATATTGGTAGGTTTACTGATAGTAGACAAGCTAAGAAGGTTGTTGTGATGAGTCCTTTGAAGGCATTGGTGACCTTTTGGATGGATTCCTTGGATTACTTCGATTTGGTAGGTGAGTCTATTCAAATCGTGAGGATGGTGGACTCCACAATTGACTAGTTGTCATAAAGTAACCTTGAATCCTCTTAGGAAACCTTTCTCAATAACTCGGAAGATAGATTTCATTAATGATACTCTATCCAAGGTGATAGCAAGTGGCTTTGAGGGTCTGCTTTGCATTGGGTAGTGAGTTTCAATCTGGGTGATTCATGTGAACCAATGTCTTTTCCTTGGAAGGTGACTCATTTCTCACTACTTTGCAAAGTCAGGATTGATAGCCTCTTGGCCAGTCTTCATTATCTAGGTCCGTGAGTTGTAAGTTCACCTGTTATGATCTATCAATTACATGTTAAATATATTGACAAACATATGTGAATGTGCATATCGTAAGACAAGAAGAGTGCACTTGAGATTATGAAAGAACTATGCTCCGGTTTCTTGCAAGTAAGCCAAAAAGAATCATCATTGATATATCATCAAAAAATTATCTTAATCAGGCACGAATCTTAATGTAAGTATGAGATTTAGGCTTCAAAAATTAAATCGGAGACCATCTGAATTCCGATTTCAGCAAACTTATACTCAAACTGAACGTCTCAAAAATACGAACCCAACAACACCAAATTTGACTCAATTCGTTCCCAAATGAGTCCAAATCAAAGACCCAAAGCGCATTTGGAAGGTTCAAACCATAATCCGAATTACCAAACGGCCTCCAAACGTGACATGCTTATATTTGAATCAAGAGGCTCGACGAGACAAATCCAACAAGGCCAAGATCACTAAATTTTGATATCGTTAAGGCATTCAAATGGCCATCAAACGGTTTACGATCAAGGGGATCAATATCGGCCGTCCATTCAAATCACTCCCATTTTGACCTTGATCCTCTACATATTTACAAGTCATGCCACTCTCAAAAAACTATAAATAGCCCCCCTCTTCTCATGAGGGAGGAGGAAGAAAAAAGAGGAGAACAAGAAAAAGAAGGGAGGAATTTGGGAGCTCTTGCCACCGACCACCGGAGCTCTTGCCGACCACCACCGGAGTTCCTTCTGACCACCACCGGAGTTCCTGCCAACTACCACCAGAGTTCTTGCCGACCACCGCCGGAGTTCCTTCTGACCACCGTCGGAGTTCTTGCCGACCACCGTCGGAGTTCCTTATGACCACCACCAAAGTTATTGTCGACCACCACCAGAGTTCCTTCTGACCACCGTCGAAGTTCCTGCTAACCACCGCCGGACTTTCGCATGTTCATCGACCACTGCCAGAGTTCTTCTTGATCATCGCCGGACTTCGACTACGATCCTTCTGACCACTGTCGCCTAACTATGGTTCTCTCGACCTCCGTCGCCCGCCAACTACGGTCCTTCCAACCATCATCGTCCAACTACGGTCCTCCCGACCTCCGTCGCCCGTCGACTATGATCCTTCCGACCATCATCACCTAACTATGGTCCTCCCGACATCCATCGCCTGCTGACTACGGTCCTTCCGAACACTATCGTCGAACTATGGTCCTCCCGACCTCCATCGCTCGCTGACTACGGTCCTTCCGACCATCGTCGTCCAATTACAGTCCTCCCGACCTCCGTTGCCCGCCGACTATGATCCTTCCGACCATCGTCGCCCAACTATGGTCTTCCTGACATCCGTCACCTGCCGACTACTGTCCTTCTGACCACTGTTGCCTAACTACGGTCTTGCCGACCTCTATCGCCGGCCGACTACGGTCCTTCCGACCATCGTCGCCCAACTATGGTCCTCCCGACATCCGTTGCCCACCGACTACGATTCTTCCAACCACCATCTCCAACTACGATCTTTCTAACCTCTGTCATCCATCAACTATGGTTTTGTCGCCCCAAACAAACATATCATCGCTGATTCTTCCAACTCTCAGCATATAATGCACTCTGTATGATGTTTATTTGCTATATCAAGCCAAGACCTTTATTCTAGGGAAGGGCCTCATTTGTAATCAATTACAAACATTAGTGGATTCATTCAAAATGGGCTAGGCCCTGTGGTTTTTTTCCTTTTCAAGGGTTTCCACATAGTATTTTTTATGAGCTCTACACTGCTACTTATTTATCTGTTTGTGTGCTGGATCTTCGTACAAATATAGGACGTTAAACTTAATATATCTCTACTGTCGTGAATATTCCAGGACGCAACAGTTTGACGACGTCTGTGGGAATGTTATTCCTGACTGGGGGCAACTTTTGCTCTCTACTCAAAATTCAAGTCAACTTTCTTACATCAGTCATTGCTGTATCAATTTCATTGGAATCAGATGTAAACTGGGGGGCAACCTTGACTACAATCGTGGTCAAGAAGATTCCTCCTAATCTTCCAACATTCAAGATAATATCTTGGGAAACTATTTTTCATAAAGCTTCTAACTAATGTAAGGATGCTTCCAATAAATTATAAGATGTTTACAATCTCTAGCTAGACTTCTATTCCTTGGGCATGGTCTCAATCTCAAACTCATAAAGGTAATATGCTTTAATGACAGACTAATCTTCATATTTAAATCAGGATACACGCAGCATATGCTCTCTCCCAATCAAGACATAATCGATCCCCGGGGGATTCGATTCGACCTCTTTCACACAGGTTAATGTCATCGAGCAACGCTCTGACAAATAACCTCGGATAGGTCATACATCCTTGGTGGATTCTCTTGACCTCTTCCACACAGGTTAACGTCATCGATCAATACTCTGACAAATAACCTTGGATAGGTCATATATTCTTGGTGGATTATCTCGACCTCTTCCACACAGGTTAATATCATCGAGCAATACTCTGACAAATAACCTCGGATAGGTCATATATCTTTGATGGATCCCATCGGCCTCTTCCACAAAGTATTTCGAAGCAACTTTCTCAGCTCCTTCAAAGAAGGCTTAGATCCCCGTCATGCCTCCACTTTGTTGACATCATTAAAGTGTCACTAGATAGCTGCAGTCGACATAATGTTTGATCCCCTCCATCAAATTGTCAGTTATCTGCCCCCGTCAGCATGCATACCTTCTATCTTCAATAAAATGCTACCTGATTATCGTCATTAGCTTACCGCACGATCTCCAATGTCAGACTTTTATCTGTTCTTTGAACTTCGTCAGATCTCTTCTTGAATACCCATCGTCGTCTAACTTCCGTATGAGCATCGTCGGACTTTTGCCCGACCACAGTTGGACTTCTGCCAGATTGCTGTCAGACTTTCACCTGACCACCATCGAACTTCCACCCGGTCGCCACACATTACGGGGTTCCACCTGTCCGCTGATTATCATCGAATCTCCTTCAAAGTATTGCTATTGCCAAATATCTCCCCAAGAGAGGCCACCATTGGGTCATTTCTAACTTTTGTAAGAAAGCAAAATTTTGATCGCCGTCAAGGCCCCCCGAGCTACCAATCCAAAAAAAAAATTTGGATCGGCACAAGAGAACTAGGCTTTGATCGCCACCAATGTTCGCTTTGATCGCCACCTACGCTCCCCGAGCTACCAATCCAAAGAAAAAATTTGGATCGGCACAAGAGAACTAGGCATTGATCACCACCAATGTTCGCTTTGATCGCCACCTACGCTCCCCGAGCTACCAATCCAAAGAAAAATTTGGATCGGCACAAGAGAACTAGGGTTTGATCGCCACCAATGTTCGCTTTGATCGCCACATACGCTCCCCAAGCTACCAATCCAGAGGAATGCTAGGACCGGCACAAGAGAGTAAGATTTTGATCACCGCTGACAATCCCCGAGCTACCAATCCAAAGAGAGAGCTTGGACCGGCACAAGAGATTGTGCTCTTCATCATACCCTAAGGAGGGTATTTATAGTTGCTTAAGGGGAAGATAAAGAGTCTGTCTAGAAATTTCTAAAATTTAAAATAAGAATAATTTAATATAATTTTAGAAATTTTAAGAGACAAAAATTAATTACTTTCATTTAATACATAATAGGGGAATTTAAAAAGTCAATCTAAATTTTTCTAGAAAATTTTTGAATTTTTTAACATAATTTTTGGAATTTTAAAAGTCCAAATTAAATATTTCTATTAAAAACCATAATAATGACATAAACAAAAGTAAAATAAAATAAAATTTCGAGACAGCAACTGCTAAAGGCGGTCAAAAATGGCTTCATGGCTTACATGAAAATAATTATAGCCAAATGACTTATATGAAAATAACGTGTATATGTATAGATCTGTAGAAGAAAAAGTATAGATTTTGTAGCTTAAGGCAACAAATGGCTTCGTGGCTTACATGAGAACAGCTAGCAAACTCTAAGCTTTTAAGGCTTATATGAAAGCATAATTATGAACCAAACAATATCCACGGCATACCCATACCAATCTCTCTCTCTCTCTCTCTCTCTCTCTCTCTCTCTAAAGTAAGAAATTCTAGCAAATTTTAAGCTTCTTTCAATTTGTCTTATGATAATTTCAAAATCAAATCATCCCATTATATTATCATATAGACAAATAAATATAAATGCAAAATCACATAATAATAACTTTAGTTTTTAAATTATTATATACCAAAATTGGTATTTATCCAATTTACAAATAATTTGTAAATTTAGACAAATTAATTATAAATTATATTTGTCATTTTTTTTGCAACTTATGCTAACAAACATTCAGGAGAAAGTACAAATATATATATATTTTCAGACTTTGCAAGTTTCGACGTCCGAAAATAAAGGGACAACCGATATATTTTAAAAAAATTATCTTAATCAGGCACAAATCTTAATGTAAATATGAGATTTAGGCTTCAAAAATTAAATCAGAGACCATCTGAATTCCGATTTCAGCAAACTTATCGTCAAACTGAACGTCTCAAAAATACGAACCCAAAGACACCAAATTCGACTCAATTCGAGCCCAAATGAGTCCAAATCAAAGACCTAAAGTGCATTTGAAAGGTTCAAACTATAATCTGAATTACCAAATGGCCTCCAAATGTAACATGCTTATAGTCGAATCGAGTGACTCGACGAGACGAATCCAACGAGCCCAAGATCACTAAATTCTTATATCATTAAGGCATTCAAATGGCCATCAAACGGTTCACGATCAAGGGGATCAATATCGGCCGTCCATTCAAATCACTCCCATTTTGACCTTGATCCTCCACATATTTACAAGTCATGCCACTCTCAAAAAACTATAAATAACCCCCCTCTTCTCATGAGGGAGGAGGAAGAAAAAAGAGGAGAAGAAGGAAATGAAGGGAGGAATTTGGGAGCTCTTGCCACCGACCACCGCCGGAGTTCCGGCTGACCACCGCCAGAGTTCTTGCCGACCACCGCTGGAGTTATTACCGACCACCGCCGGAGTTCCTTCTGACCACCATCGGAGTTCTTGCCGACCACCGCCAGAGTTCCTTATGACCACCGCCAAAGTTATTGTCGACCACCGCCGGAGTTCCTTCTGACCACCGCCGGAGTTCCTGCCGACCACCGCCGGACTTTCGCCTGTTCATCGACCACCACCAGAGTTCTTCCTGATCATCGCCGGACTTCGACTATGGTCCTTCCGACCACTGTCGCCTAACTATGGTTCTCCCGGCCTCCGTCGCCGGTCGACTACGGTCCTTCCGACCATCATCGTCCAACTACGGTCCTCCCGACCTCCGTCGCCCTCCAACTATGGTCCTTCCGACCATCGTCACCTAACTATGGTCCTCCCGACATCCGTCGCCTGCTGACTACGGTCCTTCTGACCACTATCGCCGAACTATGGTCCTCCCGACCTTCATCGCCCACTGACTACGGTCCTTCCGACCATCGTCGTCCAATTACGGTCCTCCCGACCTCCATCGCCCGCCGACTATGGTCCTTCCGACCATCGTCGCCTAACTATGGTCTTCTCGACATCCGTCGCCTGCCGATTACGGTCCTTCCGACCACTGTCACCTAACTACGGTCCTACCGACCTCTATCACCCGCCGACTACGGTCCTTCCGACCATCGTCGCCCAACTATGGTCCTCCCGACATCCGTCGTCCGCCAACTACGATTCTTCCAACCACCATCTCCAACTACGATCTTTCAAACCTCTGTCATCCACCAACTATGGTTTTGCCGCCCCAAACAAACATATCAATGCTGATTCTTCCAACTCTCAGCATATAATGCACTCTGTATGATGTATATTTGCTATATCGAGCCAAGACCTTTCTTCTAGGGAAGGGCCTCATTTGTAATCAATTACAAACATTAGTGGATTCATTCAAACTGGATTAGGCCCCGTGGTTTTTCTCCTTTTCAGGGGTTTCCATGTAAAAATTATAGTGTTTTTTATGAGCTCTACACTGCTACTTATTTATCTGTTTGTGTGCTGGATCTTCGTACAAAGTTAGGACGTTAAACTTAATATATCTCTACTGCCGCGAATATTCCAGGACGCAACAATCATAATAAGATTAGACATATAATTTTAAGTGATTTGACAACCTAAATTCATTATAGTATAAATTGAGATTAAATATTTAATGTTTGAGGAAATCAAAGTATAATTAATGAGTCTTAATAAGAATATCCAAAGTTTTAGATAGAGAAAGAGTTATAATTAAATAGTCCTAGAGTGTTGCCTGAAGTCTTGTGGACCCATTTTTCTTAGTCATTAATGTTATATTTATAGTAGCACCTACCCTTGAAACATGAACAAAGCGTTCATAAATGATAGAGTAGATTAGTTATTGATCCCGAAAATCTTTATTGTAAATAATAAATGACAGTTGAAGAAAATAAAATTAAGAAGAGAAGAGGAGAAAAAAACTCTGATATGAGAACTCTGGCAGGGGTGGAACCATGAAAAGCTAAGGGTGGGCAATTGTCCACCTTGAAATATTTTTTTCCCCTTAAAAAAATAAACATTTTAACTACTTAGCTCACATTTAATAAAAGCAGCTGCCCAAATTCTAAGAAATATTTTCTTTTATATTTCATATATAAGATTATGAACTTCACAATCCTATTTTGCTCATCCTCAAAAAAGCGGTTGGCTCCGCCCTTGAGGATACCACATGCTAGGCATCATAGTTCTCATAACTTGCCTTTTTCTCTTACTTCAACTCCAAATTATCTTCATTTCTAACTTAAGCATCATACCCCACCGGGTTTTAGCTGGGTTGGTGGGCAAGCATGGTTGGGTACCCCCCAACCCATATTTGAATCCCCTCTCATGCAGCACGACCCCTTTAAGTGGGGAGAAAATAGGTGCGGGTCATGCACCTGTAGGGCTGGTTGCTGGTAGGCTCGCCGAGGGATTAGTTACACAGTCAAGTGCCTCCTATGGGGATGACAGTAGGTAGATACTCCGTTCCAAAAAAAAAAAAACTTAGGCATCATAGTTCTCTCATAAAACCCTTCCTCCTCCCATTTTCCTAAGTGTGAGCAGGAAGAGAGTCACACAATTGCCAATGAAAAAATCTTATTGAACCTAGAAAAAAATAACAATATACTAATGGCGTGTTGCATCCTCCATACAAATCATGAAATGACAACCATATAATGCAATTATAAAAGCAATAGCGTAAGCTGTTTGCCATCTGCGGTCCAACCAACCATCTCAAGAAGACAAAACAAGCATGATAAGCTCTCTAAACAAATAAGAGGAAGAACTGATTGAACCGATTTATGTTTATCACAATTAGCCACACGAAATTTCTTCGATGCTTCGCTTTTTTCCTCTTCTTTGCAGTGTGACCACAGCTCCTTGGTTCTTCTAACCCAATGGAAATACAAAACAAATATCACGTGAGCTTGGTTTAGGTGAGGACTACCTTTATTTGTTTGTTTATTATTTGGGGGGGGGGGGTGAAAAACAACTTCAATGTAGAGGTGTAAGTGACTCGTGAGGATAGCTCAATGAGCCAAATTCGAGCCAACTTTGACTGTACTCATTAGCTCGCAAGTCAGCAAACAATAACAACATCAAGCCTTTATCCTACTATGTGGGGTCAGCTACATGAATCCTTTTTTTCCATTGTGCACTGTTAAAAGTTAAATTTTCATTTAAATTTAATAAAGAAAGGTCATTTCTAATATTTTCTAACCAAGTTTTTTTAGGTCTTCCTCTATCCTTCTTAACATAAGTCAAACCTAATACATCTACTTTCCTAGCCGGGTCATCGGAAGGCCGCCGTTTTATGTGACCAAACCATCTAAGGCGACTCTCTCTAATCTTATCTTCCACTAAAGCTACAAAAAATATTAATATAAAATAAAATTAAAATATATTAGAATCTAAGAGTTTAAGCATAAAGCTATTAAAAATATTTAAAATTTATCTCAATAAGCTTGTATATATATATATATATATATATATATATGTATATATATGATGCCTGGCTTATCGTTTGGTAAGCCAACCATACCACGAGAATGATCTAGATGATTTTGAATATCCAATATTAAAAATACATTCTTATGATCTATCATTTTAAATTATTTGAAAGAAATCTCTTAGCTTCATATAACAAATCTAAATCACAGCTTGCTAGTAAAATATCATCAATATATAACATTAGAAAGATAAATTTGCTCCTATTAATCTTGTGATAACTGCATGGATTAAGAGTGTTTTCTTTAAAACAACAAAAAATTATTTGATCAAACTTTTTGTGCCTTGGATGAAATTCTTGTTTTAAATTATTGATGTATTTTTTAAATTTTTATACCATAATTAAAAATTAAAAGTTTTTAATTACACTATATATATATATATATATATATATATATATATATATATATATATATATATATATATATATATATATATAGTTTCTTCATTGTCACCATTGAGAAACACAATATTTAAATTCATTGAATGTAACTCAAAATCATAATATGCTACAAGAGCTCTAATGATTCAAATAGAGTCATTTGATAAAATTGGAGAAAAAGTCTCTTTACAGTCCGTGCATTTCTTTTAAGTGAGCATTTAGAGACTATATGATGGTGGTGGGTAGCTTTTTGGAGAGATTAATGGCTAGCTAAGGTTATGGATCTTTAGTTTAATATTTAGAGAGGTGCTTAATTTGAAGTTTATGGTAAAATGATGAGAGGTTTAGAGAGGTATATTAGTGATAAGAGAAAAATTGTTAATTCTAAATTGCCTATATTATGATATTTATGATTTTAATTCTTATATTTTGTGCATAAAAATTTTGAAAAAAAAAATCATAAAAATTTAACCAGCACCTAAGCGCCCAAAGTCAATGCCAAAGCTTATTTTAACGCCACATTGCCACCCCTTCAACGTCATAGCAGAGAGTTCTCAGAAATCTGCGGGAGAGCTTAGCACTGAGGTGCTATTCAGAAAACACCGCAGAGCCGTAGAGAAAGATAGTTGAATCGGTGAATTGATGCGATGAATGGTGACCCAATGCATTGGTCCAGCAGCGCCGCAACGCTATTAAGCCAGCGCCGCGACACCAGTTCATTTATTTTGATAAAAATATAAATGCTAGCCATAGTGTTCGTGTTAGAGGGTTGGCATATTATGGAGTCGTGAGTGTTTGTATGAGTGAGTGTGAGGAGCTGTTCTTGAGAGGGAGTGGCTTTTGTATCTTTGTTTGGTGTGATGTTTTAGTGTAAATCAAAGTGAAGAAGTGCAAAGGAGTCTGCATCTTAGATTCAGGTCATTTCTAACCCTTTTTTTCTACTGTTTAACTTGAGTTTTAAAGTTTGTAACTTATTTTGTTATTCAGTGAAATAAAACATTAATGTTGTGTAACATCGTCTCCATGTATAGCTAAACTTTTACTCTGAATATATGATTATTTAAAATGCATGTATTGCTTAGAGTTGGTTTAATTTTTATAGTATTCATGTTATTTTTAATTTCTTTGTGCTTTAATTAGTTTATGTATAGGACGCACATAAATTAAAAACTAATGTGATCTAGAGCCTTGATGGAGGAGTAGAAGAATAATTTTAGATTTTAAAACTTAGTCCAACCATAACATAGATATATCTGATTAGGATTATGGGGTCTTAATGAGATAGAAATATAGTTAGGAGGAATCCTAACTAATATTCCAACGAGCTCGACAGAGACTAGGATTACTTAATACTCATTCATAGAAATAATAGGTAGAAAACCACTCCAATGCAATCATGTATTTTTAAATATCATGGGTTTATAACTTTTATAAATAGTGAATTTACTATCTATATTTAAAGCTTTTTAATTTAATATGCACCACCCATTTTAATTCATCATGCTAGATAAATTTAATAGTTCAGTGGGCAGTACTAAAGTGAACTTAGGAATTTCTAGTTTTTCCCGTGGGATCGATACTCTTCTCATCAGTATTACTTGACATAACACATGCACTTGCGTTAAACAGGGCTTACACACTAGCAAATTAAACCATATTTATAGAACTCAATAGTGTGTGTAAGCTAAAGCATAAAGCTCTATATTCCTAAAGTAGAGAATATCCTGTCAATTAATAGGAATGTTAAGGCTAATCCAATTTAAGATGATTTAATAGATCACTTTAGGGAGTGACTTTATGTGAGATAAATAATTGAAAATGATAGAGAAAAGTTAGCTGAGAATATAAACTTGGGATCTAGAGTTTATGATATATCATGCTTCTAATGATATTCTGTGTTTGATTTCATCTATCTTCTACTCCATTTTAACTTCGAGTCTCTAATATAGTGTATTAAGGGAAAATGTCATATTCTACTAATATTTAGCAAAATATTCTAGACACTATTCACTTGATCTATCATATCTACCATAGTATTCACCACTATTATTAAATTTATTAATTGTAATTATATTTCCAAGTTGATTTTTAAAGATCTTAAATATATACAATGATTTTGACTTATCATGTATTAAATATAAGTATCTATAATGGAGTAATCATCTATAAGAGTAATAAAATATTATTGGACATTACAAGAATTTGTAAAGAATGGACTATAAATATCAATATGAGTTAATTCAAAGACATGTAAACTCTTACCAACACCAATTTTATGGACATCTGTTTCTTTTCTCTTAATGCATTCAATATAGTTTTAAAATCTTAAAAAGTAATAAAATTAATAACTCCATATGGCATATGTCTTTCAATTCTTTGTTTAGAAATATATTGTAAATAATTATGCTATAACTGTCACATCCCAACCCAACAAGACCCACTGATGGGATGTATTCTATCATGTTGGCTTGCCACAGATAAATCTCAAGATCTAATTTGAGATATTTTCTTTTAGATTTTATCTTTCAATTTAAACTTTAAAATAACAACAAACTATAAAGCTACTAAAAACATCCAAAGTACTTAAATAAACTCATCCACAAAATTTCTTTTATTTTATCATCAAAGTGAATATACAGTAATAACACTATAGAACAAGGCTACAGAACAAAGAGCAGAGCAAAATATAATGAAAGCTAGCAATGATTATATAAAATCAAAGAAGAATATCTATTCAAACTTAGATTAAATCCCAAACAGCTACTCAACCGGATCCTTCCTTTTCTCAGACCTTAAAAATAGAATGCAAAACTAAAGTGAGCTGAAACAACTCAGTCGGCCACAAATACTAATCTAAATTTTTAAATATTATTTATTAAACATTTTTTCAAAATTATTAAATGCAATATAATGACTCACTGTGTGGAGTACAATAATAAAAGTATTGCAGTTATCCAAAGATTTTAATAATAATATTGAATAGTTAAATAAGCTGAATTTTATATGCCATATATTTCACAAACTGAATGTAACAGATTTCCCCCTTTTTTAAACAGAATCCAAAATTCTGACCCCTTATGACTCCCAACAAAATTTTCTCACTTTCAGATAGAATTCAGGATTCTTGCCTCTTTTGACTCCCAACATACAAAATTTTAAATATTCTCATATTTAATTTTTCTATCTCAGATAGTATCTCAAATGATTCTGGCCCTTTTTATATCCCAAGAGATATTTTTCATATCAAAACTCACTTAGTTCAGTCAAGATAGTATATATTTTCTTTCAGTGTAACCATTAAAGCATAAAAAAACTCAGTGCAAAATTTCTTAACTTACTATATCGATAGGCAATAGAAGACACTACTAAACAAAAATTCATATTTTTAAAATATTACCAAATTATCAGAGATTAAATAAAATAATATAATAAGACTTTAATCGTACTACAACACTATTTTTTAGAGTCTAAATTATTTTTTAATCAATTAAAAAGATGTATATTTCAAAATACTCGGTATAATATTTCTAAAAAATATTTAAAATGATCAGAATGTCAATCTTTTTAACATATAAAAAGTTATACGATAAAAGTTTTACCAGTGTAAAGTTATCCTCATTTTTTATAATGAAAATATATGGAAAAACTCATATTTTTGAAAGATTGAGATAGGCATAATGCGACTTACCTCGATCCAGATAATTTTTAGAAGCTGGTGACTAAAAATGACCCGAAGCAGCTCAAATCACTTTCTTTCCTCTCAAAAATCCTCCTCCTTATCCTCTCTCTCTCTCTCTCTCCAATTCAGGTGCCAAACGAGTGAGTGGAATAGAATAATGGATTTTAATATATTTATGTGCAGAGAATGATTTAGTGCCTAGGAGCCACTATTTGAGTGTCGCAACGCTAGTTCAAATTCTAAAAATTGGAAAGCATAAGGCCAAGGTGCCAGAACACCCAACTCCTTAGCGCTCAAGGGAAAAATTTTATGTTTTTACCAATATGCATTCAGACCCCTAGAACTCACTTCAAAACACATGCATACCGTTTTCTTAAACACACAATACTTCCAAACACATGCAAAAGAGTTCAAAATATAGAAATTCAAGCATTTGCCTCTTTCGAATTAAGTCAGAGCAGCTTAAACTAAATATTGAATTTGGAGGTGTTATAACTCTCCTCTGCTCAGAAAAAATATCATCATTAACATTTCAAAACTTAGATCTCATATCACAAAAATAGATTAGGATACAACCGTCTCATGTCAGACTTCTTTTCTCAAGTAGCTTCTCGTTTAGTTCTATTTTTCACTTAACTTTAACCATTAGAATTTATTTATTTCTTAATCTTCTAACATCATACACTACGATCCTCTCTAGTTCTTCTTTGTAAATCAGATTTGGTTGCACCTCGATGTCTTCAATAGATATCATGTTTACAGAATTAGATACATATTTTCTTAGAAGTGACACGTGAAACAAATTATGAATATCAGACATATAATTTGGCAACTATAACCTATAAGCAGACTTTCAAATCCTTTTAATAACTTTAAATTGTCCAAAATACCTTGGACTCAACTTTCAATTCTTGTCAAATATGCTTTTGCCTTACATCGATATGATCATTACTAACTCTGGCACAATCAGCTGTATCTCTCCTACTTCTGTCCAAAATATAGTGGTATATGACACTTCAAATCATACACAGCTTCATATGGAGTCATATATATGCTTAACTAAAAGTTATTATTATAAGCAAACTTGATTAGAGGAATGTGATCTTCCCAACTACCACAAAAGTCCAAAATACACAATCTTAAAAGTTTTTCCAATACTTGTACAATCTTCTCAATATATCCATCATTTTGAGGATGAAATGCCATACTAAAATGTAATTTTGTTCCCAGATCTTATTGAATAGCCATCCATAGTCTAGAGATATACCTACCTATCTATCAGATATTATAACCTTCGGTATCCCATGTATATGATAATCTCGTACACATCTAACTGTACCAACTTATTTATAGGATTAGGCTGTCAGATCAGAATAAAATAGTTAATTTCATCAAACGATCCACTATAACCCAAATAGCATCATGTCCCTATCTTGACTTGAGAAAATTCATAGTCACTTCTTCCCATTTTCACTTAGAAATACATAATGGCAATAGAAAACCTCTCGATCGCTGATGCTCTGCCTTCATAAACTAATAAACTTTATATTTGAAACAAAATCCACTACATTTTTTTTTTTCAATTCAA
Organism: Dendrobium chrysotoxum; assembly: GCA_019925795.1. Taxonomy (NCBI): domain Eukaryota; kingdom Viridiplantae; phylum Streptophyta; class Magnoliopsida; order Asparagales; family Orchidaceae; genus Dendrobium; species Dendrobium chrysotoxum. Next base: position 75,141,909 of record CM034302.1, on the reverse strand, counting down.
GCCACTATAACATAACTTTCATATTATTATATATTTTACTGCTTTCTGGATGAATAGTATACCCAGAATAGAGAGCTTCGTGTGGAATAACTGATCATAAATCTCCAGAACTAGGAATCCAAAGTATGTTCTTATAGAAGGTAATACCAGAATCAAATACTCAAATTTCAGACTTCCTATCATCTTTGATCAGATCAATCAACTTTAGATATTTTATATCTGACTTCTGAGATTCTTGAATCTTTTGTTGTATAGAAAATTGAATAATCATATAAGCCAATATATTATAATCAAGATCAATATGAGCAATCACCTCTAACTGAAGCTTTTCTATATATAATATCAAATACTCATTAGAAGTAAGTTGAATATAAGATAATCCAGAAGATTTTCTACTTAGAGCATCTACCACTGTATTTGTCTTATCAGGATGGTACTAAATAGTCAGATCATAATTTTTAATCAAGTCATCTCCATTATCTCAGATTCAAATCCTTCTGAGTAAATATATACTTTAGACTCAAGTGATCAGTGAAATATTTACACATGACTCTGTATAGATAGTGTCTCCAGATCTTCAAAGCAAAGATAATATAAACATATTCTAAATTATACATTGGATAGTTCTTTTCATGTGGTTTGAATTGCATGGAGGCATAAGCTATAAGTTTTATGTGTTGCATTAGAACACATTTCAATCCTTTAAGTGAAGCACCGTTGAATACCAAAAATCTCTCTATACTAGATGGAAGAGTCAAAATTGGAGTAGAAGTTGAATAATCCTTTAGCTTCTAAAAACCAGCCTCGCTATCAGATGTTCAAACAAAAGAAACTGACTTCTGAGTCATTTTCATCATAGATGCAAAAATCTAAGAAAATCATTTCATAAACTTTTTATAATAATCGATCATGCCTAGAAAGATGAATACCTCATATAAAGTAGTAAGCCTCGGCCAATCCATAACAACCTAAACCTTCTGAGGATCTAAGAAAATACTTGCACTGCTCACTACATATCCCAAAAATGAGAAGCTTCTCTGCTAGAACTCATACTTAATAAAATTTTGCATATAGCTGATGTTATCGTAGAGTCTCCAAAATAATCCTCAGATGTCTGATATGATCTTTCTCAAAAGCATAATAAACTAAAATATCATCTATGAATATTATAAAAAATTTATCCAATTAATCTCTTAATACCCTGTTCATTAAATCTATAAAAATTATAGGTTTATTAGTCACCCCAAAAGGCATGACTAAGAACTCATAATATTTGTATTATGTACTAAAAGTAGACTTCATCACATCAGACTCTTACACCTTCACTTAATAATATTCAGATCACAGATCAATCTTAGAAAATATCGATAATCTAGTAAGTTGATCATATATAACATTAATTTGTGGCTGAGGGTACTTGTTCTTAATTGTGACTTTATTCAACTATAAGTAATCAATACACATGATTATTATATCATCCTTTTTCTTATAAATAGCACAGGTTCTTTCCATGGAGACATATTGGGATAAATAAAACTTAACTCCTGAAGTTGTACCTTCAATTCTTGTAGTTTTTTAGGTGTCATTCTATTCGAAGCCTTAGATAAAGAAGCCATACCTAGAATTACGTACATCAATACAAAACTCTATTTTCCTCTCCAGAGGCAAACTAACTAACTCCTTAGGAAAAATATCAGGAAATTCCCGCATTATAGGGACATCAAAAAGAGAGCAAAAATCTATACTCCTATTTTGAACATATGCTAAAATATTGTACAACTCTTCTTTCACAATTTATTCACTTTCACAACAGAAATAACTCGCTTCTTCAAACAATCAATCCGAGCCTTATACTAATTTAACTAGTCCAAACCCAAAATAATATCAAATTTAAAAATATATAATAAAATCAAATTAGACCTCCACTTCCTATTAGAAATCTCAATATGATAAAAATAAACTTTACTCGCTACTATACCATCTCTAGTCGATAAAATAACAGACAAGAAAAAAGGTAATAAAATAAAAGACAAGTATAGTAAATCGAAGAAATACTCAAAAATAAATAACTGAATGACTCTAGAATCAAATAATATACGACATGACTAATAAAAAATGTAACGCATACCTATCACAACATCTCGGGCATCCCGAGCCTCTTGCTAAGTCAAACTACATACACATGGTTGAATCGAAGATGGAGCAACAGAACTACCAGACTCCCTATGACTATTGCTGAATGGCCTCCCTGCTGCAGAAATAGAACTACTGCCTTTGCCAGATGATCCCTCAGAAAATGTATAGAGAGAAACTATCATTAATCTCCATACAGGTTTAATAGAACTCTCAGAATTGAGCTTAGATCATCGATCAAATCCAACCTATGGACACTTAGTTACCCAGTGCCCTACCTGGCCCTACCTAAGGCACTGCCTAATCATCCTATAACATTGACCAAAGTGTTATCTGCCATAACTATGGTACACATATTAAAATTAAATTTAGAACAAATAAAATTGAGAGGCTTATCCTTTTAGCAAGCTAATTAGCATACTTAGGAATTAGGATAATCCTACTTCACATGTTCGGCTTTTTGAAAAAAGAAACCAATGATAATATTATTTTATTTCTATTGTTATTCATGATATGAAGTCCCATTGTCTGTAATTCTCTTTTCTTTATAGTTCTTTTTCTTTTGATAATAATATTATAGAGAAAGTAGCTAAGTGAGTACTTTATATCTTCACTTATTTCAACCAATGTTTCCCTTACACACACTTGACAATGAGTTTATTAAGAGTACATTTTTTTAGCAGTATATCTTAGCTTCAAAGGACTAAATTGTCTTTAAAGAGAGATCAAAACTAGGTGCATAAGAGTATCTTTAAATAGTTCAAATATCAATACCCTCAATCTACTAACTAAATTAGACATTTCTATAATATATTGTCTTATATTCCCTTTGCTTTTTTTACTCCATTAAAATGAATTAACCAAAAGTAAAGTTCATTTTGACCTTTTTAGAATCAATGAAATAGTTGTTGTTTGGCTTAAAAAATTTTACCACTAATTCATCGCAGTCATTATGTCCTCGATAATTTCTAAATAGAGTGATTAATGATCATAAGAATCATGCGGTTTGAATGCACTCACTTTTCAAAATCTATCCCTTATTCAATAATGCTTTCAGACTAAGGGCAAGGGAACTTTAAGTTTGAATCATACAATACAGATCCATACATTCAATTAAATGATGTGCTCTCTTTTTTTCTTAAAGTTAGTTTCACTAAGTAATGAAATATTATTTAAATTGGTAGAAATAAATAAAATATTAACTGAAAAGAATAAAATAAACTCATCATGAGCACCACTTCCATTTTTATGCATGTATTTGTATTACGTGTCGAAATATTTATGGTTATAGAGAGAGGATTTAACATCTTGGCATTTTTATGAAGATCCAAACTCAAAATAAAAGATGATGCAATAGGCACCAAAGTTTTTTATCAATCTAGAAAGGGAAAAACTATAAGACATAGCTCAGTTGAAATAATTCCACTAGTATATATCATCAGTTATAAATATTGTCCTTCCACATAATGGTGTTCTGATGGCAATAGTTTTATAATCGTGGTCTAGCGATAATGCTTGGGTAGAGCTCTAAGATTTTTCAAGCCTCTAAGCTCTCTTAAAATATGAAGCTAAGGGCCCAAGCTCTGCTTCACGTAATGAGTGAACGTATATTTATACATTTTTTAGAGTGACTTGCCTCATAAATATAGCCAAAATCAATAACACTCCATTAGACGGCCCATATTTATTTTATCAAAAATAGGCTATTGTTTCAGCATTTAAGTGCCTTAATGATCCCAGAATTATATGCTCAATTTGATTATAAGTATGAGATATTTAAAGATCATTTAATCCTCCAATTAATTTCTCGAAGTTTTTAATTACGCTCCAAGTACTGGATTTGGGCACATTTGGACTTGAATCAAATCACTTTTTGCATGTAATGATTCATGTCACTGAGATGTTTGGTTTAACAACATGCTTGCTTAAATCAAAGTTTGAATGGCTTTGAATTTTATTCTAAAAGTTTCGAATACAAATATAAATCAAGATTCTTTCTTGATCAAGACAAATTTTTATGATATATTTGTGATGAAAACAAAATGCTAATTATGCTTGCTTCACACAAAAAAAGTAAGATGGGCCCTCATTTAAAAAAAAAAGTAAGATGGGCCCTCATAAGATACTAGTTCAATTTGTAATTTTGTCTTTGAAATAAATAATAATAACTTATAATTAGTGCTCTTGTAATTGTAGTTACTAAATATTGATAATAGATTATGTCCATAATATGTATTTCTTTGAACCAAGTTATTGCTCTCATGATTATCATACTTACTAATTAATATATTTGCAATTTGGCTAAAAAATAATCTTATTTTGTATTGATTAATTTTTACATAAATTTATAGAAATGTTCAATTTTATTCATATATTTCAAAATAGATCAATTAATATAATAATGTCAGATGTCACTTTGGTGACATATTATTTCGATCTGATCTATCATGAAATATTGAATGATAATAATAAAAAAATTAATCAATAACTTTATTTATCCAAAACAATTGTTAAATTTCTATTGAAAAAAAAATCAATTGATAATCTTCCCCAAGGTTATATAATTAATAATGTTAATTATTATGTGAAAAATACATAAGACAATAAATTTTTTATAATTATTTAACTACTATCTAATGACAGACCTTCAGAAATGAAACTATATATCATTCATTTATAACTACAGATATTACTTTATAATCCATCAATTTCATTTGTAACAATAAAACAACCCATTGAATGCCATTCATTACTATATTCCAGATAAAATGGGATAGCTTTTACAGTTTTGATTTTCGGGCTGTAATTATAATTTTTATTTAGCCACTATTTTTTTGCTATTTTTTCGCTACTTTCAATATAATTTTGAGCTAGAAAGCTGATTTTTACAGTAGCTAATCATAAAATAAAATACCTGCCTTTATACATATTAAATTTCATATAAAATTAATGAGATGTCCCATAAGTCAAATAACAATTAATCCTAAAATAAATCACAATTATTATATGCACAAAATTAGGTAACACCTAATAAATGGGCCCACATAAAAAGTATTCTAACAAAATGGTCTATTATTTTGTAATTATAAAAGAAATAAAAACAAAATTAATAGTTATTTTTTAGCCCTCAAAATTAAAATTCACTTTATCTATTTTTAAAAATAAACTTTACCCAAGGCTTAGGGTGGTTAGTGGGCGAGCACGGTTGGGAGCACCCCATCCCGGGTTCGAATCCCCTCTACTACGGCCTAGCCTCTTCAGTGGGGCAAAGCAAGTGTGGGCCCGATGCCGGTGGATGATCTCGTTAGGTTCCGCCGATGGATTAGTTACGCCGCTAAGTGCTCCATTTGGAGTGACAGCGGGTAGATACCCCGGTCCCTATATATATATATATATATATATATATATATATATATATAAACTTTAAAATTGTAAACTCATTTCATTCAATTATATCAAAAAACAAAAAAACAAAAAACAAGCAAAATAACTTTTTTTTTGCAAATTTGTTATATAAAGCTCTATCTTTCAAGCAACTCTAACCCTATCTATCTTTTTATCATGTTTTGATATCTTCCATAATCATTCCAAATTATTATTATTATATATTTAACATTAAAATTGTTATTTTATCTGTGCTTTTGCTCTCAACTATCTATAGAAACTTCATTACCTCAGAATTTTGGATAAATTCTTTGGCATCCTTTTGTTTTTCTAATTTGAGCTAAAAAATAACCAAGAACAATAATGAAGACATTTAAAAATCTTCAAAATAAAAAGAAAAAATGAACAATTTTATATTAAATATATAATATATAAATTTGAAATATACAACATCATTAAAATTTTATTATAATTTTTATTTAAATCATATGTTTAATGTCATGTGTCATCAATTTAAACCGTTGTTATATTATCAGAAGGCCGTCCTAACTCAAATTTTTTTCCTTTTTTTATTTTTAAAATAAATAAAATAAAAATTATTCTGTATATATATATATATATTGGTTACAAGTAGCTAAATGAACCTTAAGTATTAAGTAATTTTGAATATAGTTGTGATGTTCCATCAATTAGAGGAGATGTATGTTTCAATTAGGTTTTGAGAAGGTAATTCTTCAAGCGATTGGTTTATAAGCCTTTATATTTTTATGAGAGTTCTTCAACATTTATAATCTATATTTTGAAAATATATATATATATATATTAAATTCATCATTTAATTTGGTATAATTAGACATTAATATTTATTTTTTAAATCTATAAATCACTTTAAAATTCTCTCAAATTTGATAATTTTAATTTCATATTCCAAATAGGCAAAAATAAATTCTTTCCTCTATATATATATATATATATATATATATATATATATATAAAAGCAATCAAATGAGCCCTAAATTGAAGAGAAAATTAAAGCATAAAATGTAGATTGAGGCCCAATTTATTTTCTCGTTATCTTGGCCCAAATTAAAATAGTAATTAGAGCCCATAAACCTACTTATAATATGATTGTTACGTTGAGAGGAAGCCCATAATGGCCCAATAGAGTAATAATTAACAATAGAGCCAGCTTTACGTGCATATCTTGATTTTGGCAATTATATATTGATCCAAAAGATGAGTATGTATAACTTATAACGCTAATGAAATTTTATATTTACTATGTGATAAAAAAATTTGTAGCAATAAAGTGTATGTTTTATGTCTTTACATTGTACAAAAAATTGTGCACATATAGAGATTAAAGAAGCTCACAAAAGATGCAAAGGTTTTTATGTAGGAAGGGAAAAACTAAGTGGCAAGAACAATTGAAATAATCTACTATGTAAATAAAGATTATGTAAATTCGCTTCTCCTCTTAAGTAAAAAAGATGGGATTATAAAACATGAATTGACAGCTCGGCTTCGTGTAAATTAATGTAGTGAGAAGTATTGGAAGAGTAGTTCGCAAAGATGGTGGTGGTCATGATATTGTTGTCAGACGTTTGCGGATGTTAGCTCTGGGAGACAATAGCTGAGCGACAACATTGTTAGCATTTGTTATAAGAGGATCGATGAAGGTGATCGAGAGACATCAAACAAGTGGTGATGATTAAGCAATTGTGATCATCAAGCAAAGCTCTAAAATTCCTCATTCTCTAAGGTCTATAATTTTATGCCGATGTCATGTGAAGAATGTGGGATCTATTTGTAATTTAATATAGTGTATTTGTAATATTTTATCAAAAATCCTGAATACACCATCAAAAGACTTAAGTTGATTCCTTTTATCATAAATAGTTCCTCATGCATTCAAGTGCCCTAATGATATTAGAACTAAATGAACTAAAGATTGTGGAATTTCTCTCGTCTAAACGCTCGTTTTAATCATAGGCATGCATATTCAGAGGTCTTTTAGACTATCAAAGAGTGCCATGAAATTTCCAAAAATACTTTCAGTGCTTTATTTAGGTCCAACTAGACTCCTATAGAAGTATATTTGGTGTCATTGGGTTAGTCTCATTGTAACATTTGTTTTGGTTATAAGTTTATTGCTAACGGGGTTTAAATGATCCTGTAGTTGATCCTAAAAATTTTTATTTACAAATTGAATGATTAACACATGCATAAGTTACGCAACATCTTGGAGATTTTATCGAAGCTTAGTTTGCTCAAATAGGGATAGAACTTCTTCAAGTTAATCTAACAAAGATCAAATTAATATGACCCAATGGGATAGAGCAATTTCCTTATGAGATGCCACAAAGTACATTGTCCTTTCTAAAAGGTATCAAAATTTTGTAATTTTACACTAATTACTTTTGAAAAATTTTGAATATAGAATTATAATAGTGAAAAAAAAATTGGTAGGTGCAAACCCGTGTTAGGCACCAAAGTGAAGCTCCGATCAGGATTGTAAACCAGGTAAACTTTCTTTAATATTATCAAAACATTCCTGAAAGTTGGGAAGTTGATTAGAGCAAAAAAATGTTGAGAAATTTCACTTCAAACACTTCAAAAATTTTCTAAATTATTCTTAGAGGCTCTATTAGGCACAAAAAGTACCGAAATCCAGTCTGAAACATTAAAAAATGGTTGCATGGACTCCTTCAATGCTTAAAATGGCTTGTCTAAGTTGGTGTACATAAATTACTTTTTTTATTATTGTTAGTTTTTAGGGAAGTCAAAATGATTTTTTTAAAAAAATTTCAATTTTATTTATTATAATAAATTACTAAAAAAAACTCTCATATATTCTTAAAAAACTTTAAAAACTTACATAAAAATTTTATAACTCATCTTCTTCTCCGTAAACATAAATACCCCAAACTTTAATACTATTCTACAAAAAAAAGGTCCAATACTATCACATAAAAGGGTAGAAGTGTGAGTTTTAGCTGAGGTTCACAATCCTTTTTGCAAGGCTCTAATCGTCCTTTGAAAATAGTTTGATTGTTCCCATTTGGACGAATGAGATATAAGGACAGGAGGAAAATCATAGCTCTCTCAGTTAGGGCTCTAGCACTCTTCTATATCAGGCATTTACATTGGTGTTGATGCCTTTGGAATTATTCAAGATGAGTTGTAGTTAGAACATAAGTTACATCATTGAAAGCCACAAAAGACATTAAGGAGAGGTGATTGCCAATTAAAAACTAAAGCTGAGATAAGAGTTTGAAAGCTATACAACAACAACATCAAGCCTTTATCCCACTATGTGGGGTCGGCTACAAGAATCCTTTTTCTCCATTGTGTCAGGTTAAAAGTCAAATTCTCGTTTAAATCTAATAAAGAAAGATCATTTCTAATATTTTCTAACCATGTCTTTTTAGGTCTACCTCTACCTTTATTAATATAAGTCAAATCTAAGACCTCTACTTTCCTAACCGGGTCATCGGGAGGCCGCCGTTTTATGTGACCAAACCATCTAAGGCGACTCTCTCTAATCTTATCTTCCACTGGAGCTACTCCAACCTTTTCACGAATATGCTCATTTCGTATCCTATCTCTAAGGGTAAAGCCACTCATCCACCTGAGCATCCTCATCTCTGCAACACTTAACTTAGAATTATGCTTCTCTTTTAATGGCCAACATTCGGCACCATAAAGCATTGCAGGTCTCACCACCATCTTATAGAATTTTCCCTTAAGTTTGAGGGGTACTTTTCTATCACACAATAAGCCTGATGCATTCCTCCATTTCAACCATCCAACTTGGATTCTGCTGATAATATCCCCATCTATTTCACCATCACTCTGAACAATAGATCCAAGATATCTAAAACGTGTACTCTTATTAATGACTTGATTTCCCAAAGTCACAATCCCCTCACTAGGTCTATTATTACTAAAATTTCACTCCATATATTCTATTTTAGATCTACTCAAGCGGAAACCTTTAGACTCTAAGGTTGACCTCCACAATTCTAGTTTACCTTCAACTCCCTCTTTAGTCTTATCAACAAGAAGAATATCATCAGCAAAAAGCATACACCAAGGTACATCCTCTTGCAAATGTCTAGTGAGAACATCCATGACTAAAGCAAAAAGATACGGGCTTAAGGCTGATCCTTGATGTAATCCAACCAAAATAGGGAAATACTTGGTCAAACCACCTTGTGTTTGAACACAAGTAATAGCTCCTACATACATATCTTTAATGATTTGAATATAAGCATTATTAACTCCTTTCTTTGCAAGAACTCTCCATAGCACTTCTCTTGGAACTTTATCATATGCTTTTTCTAAATCAATAAATATCATATGTAAATCCTCCTTATTCTCTCTATATTTCTCCATCAAACCTCTTAATAAATGTATGGCTTCCATAGTAGACCTACCCAGCATGAATCCAAATTGATTTTGAGAAACATTAATATCACGCCGCAACCTATGCTCCATAATCCCATAGTTTTAAAGTATGACACATTAACTTAATTCCTATATAATTCGCACAATCTTGGGCATCACCTTTATTCTTAAAAATAGGGATTAACACGCTTATTCTCCACTCATCTGGCATCTTTTTAGTCTTCAAAACAGTATTAAAAAGTTTAGTAAGCCAAGAATTTCCTTCTTCTCCTAAGCATTTCCACACCTCTATTGGAATATCATCAGGTCCAATAGCTTTTCCACCCTTCATTTTCTTTAAAACCTCTCTAACTTCAGTTTTACTAATACGCCGATAAAAACAAAAATTTTTATTTTTATTTAGGGTGCTAAGGTCACTAGAGTCAATTTTATTTTCACATTCTTTATTAAAAAGTTTAGCAAAATATCTCATCCACCTTTCTTGAATATCATCTTCTAAAAAAGTACTTTTTGATCTTCATCCTTAATACACTTCACTTGAACTAAATCCTTACTACTCCTATCTCTTTGTTTGGCTAACTTATACATATATCTTTCTCCCTCCCTAGTATCTAATCTATTATATAAATCACTAAAAGCTAAACTCTTTACATCACATATTACTTTCTTAGATTTCTTACCTGCCTCTTTATATATTTTCCAATTATCAGAATTTTTATAATTAAACCAATTTTTATAACAAATCTTCTTATTTTTAATCTTTTCTTGCACATTTGGATTCCACCACCAACTATTTTTACTATTAGGAGTTTTTCTCTTTGAAACTCCAAGCATATCTTTTGCAATATTCTTAATATTACTAGCTACTTTTTTCCACACAACATTAGCATCCTCATGCACAGACAAAATCTTAAGATCTAAAATCTTACTCTCAAAAATATTTTTATTAATATTCTTTAAATACCCCCATCTAATCCTAGAATATCGTTTTACTTTATTTTTTATTTTCTGCCTCATTATCTTCAAGTTCAAAACTAATAAACGATGTTGGGTACATAAATTTTCACTCAGAATAACTTTACAATCTTTGCAATCTAAACGATCTACTTTTCTTGTAAGAAAATAATCAATCTGAGTTGTGCTATATCCATTTTTATAAGTAATGAGATGCTCATTCCTTTTCTTAAACAAGCTATTAGCAATTTAAAAATTATAAGTTAAACAAAAATCTAATATAGACTTACCATCTTTATTTGTCGTTCCAAACCCATGGCCACCATGAATGCTTTTAAAATCATCTACCTCTCTACCAACATGTCCATTTAAATCTCCTCCAATAAAAACTCTTTCTTCAAGAGGTATCTTTTGTATTAATTCTTCTAAGTCATTCTAAAATTTTAATTTTGAATCAATATCCAAACCCACTGGAGGAGCATAAGCACTTATAATGTTAACAATCTTAGCATTAACAATAATCTTTAAAGCTATAATTCTACTCCAATTCTATTAATATTCATAACATTATCCTTCAAACTCTTATCTAAAATCACACCTACACCATTTCTAGTATGACTCCTACCCGAATACCAAAGTTTAAATCCTAAACTATCAATTGAAAGTTCGAAAGGGATGTTAAGCCCTACTGAACTAGTCCCGAGGCTAACCAAGAGGGGGGGTGAATTGGTTATTTAAAAATTTCACGATAACAACAAAAATCTTTTCGATACTTAGCAGCGGAAACAAGTAAACAATAACGAAAAGATCAACCAACGATAATCACCCAAGCAGTTTATATTGAAAAGTAAAATGCAAAACTGAATCAGAAAAGCAAACCAGATTTTATAGTGGTTCGGTCAACTTGACCTACGTCCACTCCCCGGAGCCTCCCCTCCGGGTATTGCACTAAACGAAAGTGACTCTCCTTTTGCTCCCACAGCAAGGCGGAGAAGCCTGTACAAAACACCTCCTTTTCACCACACGGTGAGGCAGAGAACCCGACCTCCTTTCGCTTCCTCCTGAAGCGGGCAGAGAACCCACGAACTCCTTTCGCTTCCTCCTGAAGCGGGCAGAGAACCCACGAACTCCTTTCGCTTCCTCCTGAAGCGGGCAGAGAACCCACGAACTCCTTTCGCTTCCTCCTGAAGCGGGCAGAGAACCCGGATCTTCTTGCGAACGATCCTCCCACGAAGAACACCGACTAGACGACAGACGACGAGCGGAGAAGACGACTCTGATCCGTGCTTGGAGCAACCTTAGTGAATCCCTCACTAACTCCCCCTCACAAGATCTCTTCTCTCTCTCCCAACTCTCTCTCTCTCTAGGATTTCTCAGGGAAGGAAGGCAGCAAAAGATTTTTCCAAATCTAGGAAAAAGTTCTTTTAAAGGAGGGCTTAAAATTTGCCCTAAATCTCAACTTGTCGGCCAAGATCGTCCAGGACGATCTATCGATCGTCCTGTACGATCAGTTCAAATTCAGCTGTTTCAGCCTGGACGATCTGGCTCTTCTGGACGATCAGTAGAAAAAGTTGTTCATATCGTCCCGTACGATCCCGCGATCGTCCGGGACGATTAGTTCAAATTGAAGGAAATCGTCCAGAAGACAGTTCGGGTCGTCCAGAGAAAACTGCGCTGGACGACCAAAAAATGACTTGATCGTCCCGGACGATAGGGTAATCGTCCGGTACGATTAGTTCAAAAAGGCCCCAAATCGTCCTGTACATAGTTCTGGACGTACAGCTGAAATGCACAAGACGATCACGATCGTCCGGGACGATCCTGCGATCGTCCAGGACGATGTGATCGTATCAATTAAACATTAATTGCTTTCCTTAATTACCAGACTAATTTAGGCATGATTGTAGTGCATCGTCCAGGACGATACACGTATCGTCCGGGACGATCAGACCAAAATACTTAAAATAAAACTTGCCTAACTTAATCTGGCGGCTGGAAATTTCTGATTTGAGCATATCGTCCCGTACGATCCATAGATCGTCCAGGACGATCTGCTTAATCAGACCCTCTTAACTTAGTCGCCCTAATTAGGGTTTCTGTTTTAACTGGATCGTCCAGGACGATGTGGATATCGTCCAGGACGATCTGAACAAAATTTCAACAGAAACTCTAATTCACTCAATCTCTCTCCCTGAGTGTGTGTGTGCAAGGTTACTTAGCTAGGGAATCAGTTACATTACAATTGACTCAATAAAAGGAAAAATTATACATTTGACACACTTGGACCCGATCTTGAGTTGGCTTGAGTAGCTTGCGGTCTTTTGTGCCTGAAACTGATTAGCCAAGAAAAACACACTGGAAACATGTTTGTCATCATCAAAACCAGATTTGCAACAATCTCCCCCTTTTTGATGATGGCAAACATTTGTAAAGTAGTCTGAAAATAAAATGAAACTAAGAAATCAAACAAAACAAACATTTTTTTTTTTTTAAATTTTCATTTAACAGCTCAAACAATACAGACAACATGAAAACGAAACATAGAAACAGACACGACACGACTACAACTGACTCCCCCTTTTGACATCACAAAAAGGAGGAGGGAGAAACATAAACACGGAAATAAAACATAAAATAAAACAAATACAGAACAACAACACGACAGAAAACTAAAACTGAGGCGGATCCTGATCGGAAGGAGGTGGCGGTGGAGGGTAGAAGTAATGGTGAATGGCCTGAAAGTGAGCTCCTAACCAGGCCATGTCCTGGTCGTGCTGCTGCTGCTGCTGTGCAGCATAGTCCGCGAAGCGTTGGAGGTCCTCGTTGTGCTGCTGCTCCTGGGCAACCACGTAGGAGTCAAAACGGGCCTCCCACTGGTCGAAGCGCTGCACCAGGTGGTCAAGGGGAGAGGCAATGCGAAGGGGTGCAGGTGCCTCTGGTGCAGCAGGAACTGGAGCAGCCTCTTCCTCTTCTTCCTCAACATCCGGGGCAGGTTCCGGATGTAGGCGGGTGCTGTGTAGGACGTGGAATGAGTTGTTTGTGAAGAAGGAAGGAGGGACATCAGGAGGGACAGGATACTGAAGGTCATATTTTGTCTCTAAGGCATAGTGAATGAGATGACCTAAAGCTAGATTTGGGCGACGCCTGTGGCCCGGATCTCTAATGGTGGTGAGATGTTCTATGTATCGGATGATCAGATCAGAGGCATTAAATTCTCGACGGGCCATGATGTAGTAGGTGGTCAAGGACAGGAGCGGGGTAATGTGAATCCGATCCCCCGCCTTTGGAATGACGGAGGAACGAAGGACGTGCTGAATGGTCCGGGCGTCCTTGACAAGGGAAGTGCAAGCATTGTCGTGATAGGGTGCGTTGGTATTGCGAAGGAAGTGATTGGCGACACTCCAATCATAGTCAGGATCGGTGATGATCGTGTGGATCTTGTCGCCAGTGATAGACAAGTTGAGGATATTGTGAAAATCGTGGGTGGTGAGTTCCACGGGGCGTTGATTTACGTAGGAGCGAAGAGTGGAATAGTCCGCGGAAATGCGTAAGTTGGCAAAGAAGATGCGAAGGAGTTCCAGATTGAAGGGGAAGGCTAAGGTCAAAATGAAGGTGAGGGAGGTGTGTGCGAACAAGTCTAAAACGGGATACGTGAGGGTGCGTGGATTGACAATCTTGGAGTGCGTGATACCTACATTACGATAGCATTCGAAAGCCGCCTGATCGGCGGCATTCGGGAAGCGAGGATCTACATGTCCCCGGGACGAACTGGCCCCCTTTTGACGAGATCTTTTGCCACCAGCCATTAGGAAACCAGAGAGGAGGAAAGGAGAAGGAAAGTGGAGAAAAAACGGTGTGAAAAACATGAAGAAAACCGCTGTTTAAATAGAAAACGGGCGGATCGTCCCGTACGATCGCGGGATCGTCCGGGACGATGTGGTCATTTATGACGTTCTGGACGATTGGTCAAAAAGGCGGTCCGATCGTCCAGGACGATCAGAGATCGTCCAGGACGATTAGACACAGGCGATCGTCCCGAGGAGTCAGGCTGGACGACCGTTGACGAAAAGTATCGTCCCGGACGATTAGGTGGATCGTCCAGGACGATGGGCAATAATTGGTGCAATATCAGCCGTTTGATCGTATCAGGAAGATATGGCTCATATCGTCCAGGACGATGTAAATATCGTCCCGGACGATCACCAATAATTGGTGTAGTTTCAGCAGCAGGAGCAGTGGGAATGATTTTGAATGAATCGTCCAGGACGATTTTTTGGATCGTCCAGGACGATAGGTGTATCGTCCAGGACGATGTGAAGAAAAGCAGAAAAGAGTGGAGGATGAAGATGATCGATCAGGGTCCAAAAAACACAACCATGAAATCAAAATCACAAAAAGACGAATAAAACTTACGTAAAAAACACATAGAAGCATTTTTTTTTTTTTTTTTTTTTGATTAAACTGCTCTTAGAAAATCAGAATTTTTCCTTGACTTTAGATTCGAAAACCAATGACAGGACGATTGACAGCGCTGAAATCCAGAAAAGGTTGGAAATAATCAACATTCGTAGCGCCGACCCCGGGCACCTTATCGATGCAAACCCCTTTCAAAACAAAAATCCGATTCAGAATAAAAGACATTAGATTTGAAAAGAAATCCTTTCAAACCTCGTTCCAGAAAAATATCTGATATAATAGTGTTACAAAGTAAAAAATCAGAAATCAGGATTTTCAAGACTCAAGCTTTTGAAAATATTAAGTGGCGCACAGATTTTTCTAAGACATTTAATAATCTGAAAGGAAAGAAAGCTTGTGTTGGGCTCATTTTGTGCCTCTTTTGCAACTTGGTTGGCGCTTTGCGCATCTTTTGATTTTTGATACACTTTGTGTATCCAATTTGGCAATTTCGCATCTTTTCAGTGTTGGGCTCATTTTATGCCTCTTTTTCAAATTAACTGGCGCACTGCGCATCTTTTATAAGCTTTCTCCTTTTCATAATCATTAAAGAGTCTCAGCTGTGAGATTATCTTCCAGACATAGGAGATGACTCTCCGCAGTAAGGAAGAACGATTCACAAAACAAAACCCATACAACATATGATAAATGCAATCACTTGGTTTAGAAAATCAAACTAATGACTCAAGACTTTGAAAAACACTATTGATATGAGGCAGATTACTGTAGGAAGATAAAATAATCTCTATTTCAAAAACTAACATTTTAATTTTGAAAAGGATTTTTATTCAAAAGAAACTATACACCAGTAAAGGAGTTAGAGGAAGAGAAACAATTATCAATGTTTCTTCCCTTTGACAGATTCAGCGAAGTCAATCACTGCTTATCAGCTTCCAAACCAAAACAAGGTAAAAACTCTCAATCAAAATTCAGATCACCAGAAGTAGTGAGCGGTGATCAGATCTTGAAAAGCATAAAAAAATAGGTAGAAAATCATAGCAAAGTAAATACTCAAATCAAACTAACAAAAAAAGGTAACACAGAAATCAGCAGAAGAAATAAAATCAATTGAAAGCAAATAATCAAACCAAACCTAACTAACAGAAATCAGAAATCACAATACAAAGACTAACTAACAGAAATCAGAATACCAATTATAACAATCATAAATCAGCAGTCATCAGAATCAAGCATTTATATCAATCACTCCTAATCTGGTTCTCAAAATGCTGAATGAGTCAAAGGCCAGTGGTTTAGTGAATATGTCAGCCAGCTGATTTTCAGTTGCTACATGATGTAGCTCAATGTCCCCTTTTGTAACATGGTCCCTAATGAAGTGATGCCTAATATCAATGTGTTTGGTCCTAGAATGTTGGATTGGATTCTTAGAGATACAGATGGCACTGGTATTATCACACAGAACAGAAATTGTGCCAACGGGTACTCCTAAATCCAAGACTTGTTGTTTCAACCACAGAACTTGGGCCACACAACTTCCTAAGGCAATGTACTCAGCTTCAGCAGTGGAAAGTGCAACTGAGTTCTGTTTTCTACTGGACCAGGAGACTAATGACTGTCCTATGAATTGACAAGTCCCAGAGGTACTCTTCCTATCCACCCTACACCCCGCAAAGTCAGAGTCAGAATATCCAATGATCTCAAAAGAGGTGCTGTGCCTAGGGTACCAAATTCCTAGGTTTGGGGTCCCTAAAAGATATCTAAGAATTCTCTTAACAGCAGTCAGGTGGGACTCTTTAGGATCAGCCTGAAACCTAGCACAAAGACAGACACTAAACATGATATCGGGTCGGCTAGCAGTCAGGTAAAGCAGTGAACCTATTATCCCTCTATACTTCTTCTGATCAACAGATTTTCCATTTGAATCCTTATCTAACTGAACTGAGGAGGGCATGGGAGTATTGATTGGCTTGGCTTTGTCCATTTCATATTTCTTCAAAATGTCCTTAGTGTATTTTGATTGATTGAGAAAGGTTCCATTATCCGTTTGCCTTATGCTAAACCCCAAAAAGTAGGACAATTCTCCCATCATACTCATCTCAAACTCTTTACTCATTGTTTTAGAAAACTCTTCACATAAGTATTTATCAGAAGATCCAAAAATTATATCATCAACATAGATCTGGACAATGAGTAAGTCATCTCCTAATCTCCTCAGAAAAAGGGTGGTGTCTACGCTCCCCTTAACAAACTCTCTTTCTAACAGGAATGTGCTAAGCCTCTCATACCAAGCTCTGGGTGCCTGTTTCAATCCATATAAGGCCTTTTTTAATTTATAGACATGACTTGGATATTGGGAACTCTCAAAACCTGGGGGTTGTTCTACAAAAACATCTTCTTTAATTACCCCATTTAAAAAGGCACTCTTGACATCCATTTGAAACAGCTTAAATCCCTTATAACAGGCAAAGGCTAGTAGCACTCTAATGGCTTCCAATCGAGCTACAGGGGCAAAAGTTTCCTCAAAATCTATCCCTTCTATCTGATTATACCCCTTAGCCACCAATCTTGCCTTATTTCTCACCACCACACCAGAATCATTCATCTTATTCTTAAAGACCCACTTGGTTCCCACAATACTTTGATTTTTAGGTCTTTCTACTAACTCCCAAACATCATTCATTACAAATTGATTCAATTCTTCCTGCATAGCTAAAATCCAAAATTCATCCGACAGGGCTTGATTGATGTTGGTGGGTTCAGTCATTGAGATAAAGGCAGAATGGTTTACTTCCTTCCTAAGTCCATGCCTAGTCCTAACACCTTCAGAAGGGTCTCCTAAGATCAGTTCTTTCGGATGACTCGAAGAATATCTCCAATCTCTAGGCAATGGGGTTTGAGGTTCTACCCTTTCCTCCAAATTTGTATTTCCAACTCCTTGGGTAACCTCAACAATCTCTTCATCTTCTACTTCAGATCTAGACTCCTTAGGATCAGATTCATCAAACACTACATGGGTTGTTTCTTCCACCACCAAAGTCCTCCTATTGAACACCCTAAAGGATTTCCCCACACTTGAATATCCTAAGAATACTCCTTCATCAGATTTGGGGTCAAATTTTCCTAAGGGTGACTTCCCGTTGTTCAGAATGAAAACCTTACAGCCAAAGACATGGAGGTGGGACAGATTTGGAGTTCTACCCTTAATGATCTCATAAGGTGTCTTGTTCAGCTTGACTCTCACATTTACCCTATTCAGCACATAACAGGCAGTGTTCACCGCTTCAGCCCAAAAGTATTTTGGAAGTGAATACTCGGCAAGCATGGCTCTAGCGGCTTCCACTAAGGTCCTGTTCTTCCTTTCAGCTACCCCGTTCTGCTGAGGGGTCCTAGGAGCTGAAAAATTGTGACTAATCCCATGATTCTCACAAAAACTTCCAAATCTTTCATTTTCAAACTCCCCTCCGTGATCACTATGGATGGTAATAATCTCACATCCTAACTTCTTCTGAATCCAAGTAGAGAAAGATCTAAACTCATCAAATGACTCAGATTTGTGTGACAAAAACTTAACCCAAGTGAACCTTGAATAATCATCAACAATCACAAAACCATAGACTCTCCCCCCTAAGCTGGCAGTGCTAATGGGTCCAAAGAGGTCCATGTGAAGAACTTCTAAAGGTCTAGAGGTGCTAATGTCCTTAACAGAGTGAAAAGAGGACTGGACTTGCTTCCCCAACTGACAGGCATCACACAGGTGATCCTTAGTGAACTTAAGCTTGGGCACACCTCTAACTAAGTCCTTTTGGGTGACTCTCCTAAGGGTTTTCATACTGGCATGACACAATCTCCTATGCCATAACCAAGACTCATCAGCAGCAGTTTTTAAGCAAATTGAATTATCAGATTTAATGCTACTTACATCCAGCTTGTAGACGTTGTTGATCCTTTGCCCCTGCAAAACAACTTCATCATTTAAGCTTAAAATGCAGCCAGTGGGCAGGAATTTGATGCTGTATCCCTTGTCGCAGAGTTGACTGATGCTCAGCAGGTTGTGTTTTAGTCCATCTACAAGCAAAACATTATCAATCATAAAGTTCTTTGAATCACCAATTATACCTGTGCCTACCACCTTCCTGGTGGTGTTATCTCCAAGTGTAACCTTGCCTCCAGCTCTGGCCTCCAGCGAAATGAACTGATTTGCATCTCCAGTCATATGTCTAGAACATCCGCTGTCCAGGTACCACATGCTCTCACGAGGTCTTGTGTGAGAGCACACCTACAAAATCATCAAATGTCAGTCTTAGGAACCCAAACAGGTTTGGGTTCCTTCTTATGAAAAGAAGAATGCGATGCATGTGTGCTGTGCTGTGCAACAGGCAGTTTGGGTCTCCACACCCAATGTGTACTACGGTGAACAGTACAAGTGTGTGATATGTGTCCTAACATGCCACATGAAAAACATCTAACACCAGGAAAAGGATTAACTAAACGTCGTGAGTGATAGTGCCTCTTCCTAGTAGTGTATGAAACATGCTTTGAAGAACTTGCAACAGAATTTTTAAAAGGTGGCGGTGCATAAAATTGTTCAAAAGTAGGCGGTGTTTTGTTATTTTCAAAAGAACTGATTTTCACTTTCAAAAACTCAATGTGTTTGTTTAAACTTCCAATTTCAAACGATTTTGCACTATCAGTACTTTCTAACTCAGATGCCAAATCATTCACTTTCTTAAAAGCAAGTTCTAATTCAACATGCGCTGTTTTTAACAAGTTATGCTCAACAATTAAATCAGAATGCTTTTTATTCAGTTCATCAAACTCATCTAGTAAAGACATGTGATTGCTATCAATGGTGGAATGATCCTTAATCAACACTTCATGCTCTTTTTGCAAAGTCAGATAATCTAGTTTCAAACTAGCATGGGTTTTCTTAAGCTTCCTATACGATGTATGAATCTTTTCAGAAACTTCAAATAACTGATCGTAAGTAAGCTCACATACCTCTTCCTGGTCGGACTGACCAGGGTGATCATCAGCCATCAAACACAAGTTTGTTTCCTCCTCTTCAGCTTCAGTCTCAGAAGAGTCGGATGCAGAGTCTGCCCAGAACGCCTTCTGAATCCGCTTCTTGTCCTTTCTGTACTTTGGTTTCTCCTCACCCTTCTCCTTGCTTGAGTGAGCTTTAAGTGTTGGACAATCAGCCTTTATGTGTCCAGGCTTCCTGCATTCAAAACAAACCGATTCAGATGAACCCTTAAAGTTTTTATTGAACTTACCCTTGTTCCACTTCTGATGGTTCTTATGTTTCTTCCTTAGAAAGCTTTTGAATTGCCTTGTGATTAAGGCAACATCATCGCTATCAGACCCGGAAGTGCTAGCATCTGAATCTTTGGCCTTTAGTGCCACTGTCTTCTCTTTCTTGCGTTCACCTGCATCAAGTTGCCTTTGGTTCACCCCTTGCTCGTAAGCAATGAGTGATCCAAGTAAGCTGTCAATAGAGTAAGTATTTAAATCTTTGGATTCAGTAATAGCAGTAATCTTAGCATCATAAGAAGCAGGCAAACATCTAAGAATCTTGTTCACTCTTTCGTAGTTGGTAAGTTCTCTACCTAAAGCATGCAAAGAGGTAACAATCTGAGTGAACCTTGTGTACATTTCTGAAATAGTCTCACTAGGTTTCATGCGAAAAAGTTCGTAATCATGTAACAAGATGTTTAACCTAGACTGTTTGACTTCAGTTGTACCTTCATATGTTATACATAATCTATCCCAAATCTCTTTTCCCGTTGTACAAGTAGAAACACGCATATAGTCCTCAGATTTTAAAGCACAAAAGAAACAGTTCAAACATTTGGCATTTAACTGTGCTAAATCACGATCATCAAACGTCCAATCAGCAAACGGCAATTCAGTTTTCACATTGTTAATCATTCGAAAAGGTGGTTCGTATCCGTCCTTAACTAACATCCACATGCGATAATCGATAGACTGAAGAAAAGTAGACATGCGTGTTTTCCAAAAGTCAAATGGAATGTTATCAAACAACGGTGGTCTAGTTATAGAATAACCTTCAGCAGTATTACGATTGTTACAGTTAGCCATGGATCAAATTCAAAAGTTTTTAAACAGAAATTTTGAATCCCGCTCTGATACCACTTGAAAGTTCGAAAGGGATGTTAAGCCCTACTGAACTAGTCCCGAGGCTAACCAAGAGGGGGGGTGAATTGGTTATTTAAAAATTTCACGATAACAACAAAAATCTTTTCGATACTTAGCAGCGGAAACAAGTAAACAATAACGAAAAGATCAACCAACGATAATCACCCAAGCAGTTTATATTGAAAAGTAAAATGCAAAACTGAATCAGAAAAGCAAACCAGATTTTATAGTGGTTCGGTCAACTTGACCTACGTCCACTCCCCGGAGCCTCCCCTCCGGGTATTGCACTAAACGAAAGTGACTCTCCTTTTGCTCCCACAGCAAGGCGGAGAAGCCTGTACAAAACACCTCCTTTTCACCACACGGTGAGGCAGAGAACCCGACCTCCTTTCGCTTCCTCCTGAAGCGGGCAGAGAACCCACGAACTCCTTTCGCTTCCTCCTGAAGCGGGCAGAGAACCCACGAACTCCTTTCGCTTCCTCCTGAAGCGGGCAGAGAACCCACGAACTCCTTTCGCTTCCTCCTGAAGCGGGCAGAGAACCCGGATCTTCTTGCGAACGATCCTCCCACGAAGAACACCGACTAGACGACAGACGACGAGCGGAGAAGACGACTCTGATCCGTGCTTGGAGCAACCTTAGTGAATCCCTCACTAACTCCCCCTCACAAGATCTCTTCTCTCTCTCCCAACTCTCTCTCTCTCTAGGATTTCTCAGGGAAGGAAGGCAGCAAAAGATTTTTCCAAATCTAGGAAAAAGTTCTTTTAAAGGAGGGCTTAAAATTTGCCCTAAATCTCAACTTGTCGGCCAAGATCGTCCAGGACGATCTATCGATCGTCCTGTACGATCAGTTCAAATTCAGCTGTTTCAGCCTGGACGATCTGGCTCTTCTGGACGATCAGTAGAAAAAGTTGTTCATATCGTCCCGTACGATCCCGCGATCGTCCGGGACGATTAGTTCAAATTGAAGGAAATCGTCCAGAAGACAGTTCGGGTCGTCCAGAGAAAACTGCGCTGGACGACCAAAAAATGACTTGATCGTCCCGGACGATAGGGTAATCGTCCGGTACGATTAGTTCAAAAAGGCCCCAAATCGTCCTGTACATAGTTCTGGACGTACAGCTGAAATGCACAAGACGATCACGATCGTCCGGGACGATCCTGCGATCGTCCAGGACGATGTGATCGTATCAATTAAACATTAATTGCTTTCCTTAATTACCAGACTAATTTAGGCATGATTGTAGTGCATCGTCCAGGACGATACACGTATCGTCCGGGACGATCAGACCAAAATACTTAAAATAAAACTTGCCTAACTTAATCTGGCGGCTGGAAATTTCTGATTTGAGCATATCGTCCCGTACGATCCATAGATCGTCCAGGACGATCTGCTTAATCAGACCCTCTTAACTTAGTCGCCCTAATTAGGGTTTCTGTTTTAACTGGATCGTCCAGGACGATGTGGATATCGTCCAGGACGATCTGAACAAAATTTCAACAGAAACTCTAATTCACTCAATCTCTCTCCCTGAGTGTGTGTGTGCAAGGTTACTTAGCTAGGGAATCAGTTACATTACAATTGACTCAATAAAAGGAAAAATTATACATTTGACACACTTGGACCCGATCTTGAGTTGGCTTGAGTAGCTTGCGGTCTTTTGTGCCTGAAACTGATTAGCCAAGAAAAACACACTGGAAACATGTTTGTCATCATCAAAACCAGATTTGCAACATCAATCTCCTTACACTTCTCTCCAACCCATTTAGTTTCCTGAATGCACATAATATTTATCTTCCCATGAATCATAATATCTATTAATTTCATTAATTTTCCTGTAAGAGAACTTATATTCCAAGTTCCTATCCTAATTTTAGTTTCATGGACTAGCTTCTTTGCCCACATTCGTCCTTGATGTGGGAACCCTTGCCTATTTAACACTGCACTTGGGCGGCAGTGCAGCGGCCCTTGCACACTTGTCGTTGTATTCATGCCATACAACGCGTCGCTTCCAGGGGACGCCCTAGCTTTAACACAATTTTTTAAAGGATTCATGTCATTATTATTCGATAAGTTTTACGCTGGCTATCGACTACCCAACGCAACCCTCCACTTTTCTCATCCAGGACTTGGGACCTGGCAACGACAGTGTTAAGAGTTTGAAAGCTATAAAAACATAAAAAATTTTGGTGCATGAATACTTTATCAAAGATTATATCTAAGAGATTTAAGGCAAGATGTTTGAAGTAAAGGTGAAAATCCCAAAGCATTAGTTTCTTGAAGGAGATTTTGTTCGTCGTCTTTTAAATAAGATTTATTTGATAAATTATTAAACTGAAGGTAATGTCAAAGGATTATCTCCTAGCAAAGTATTTGAATACCCCTCTCTATACATTGAAGATGATACAGAATGCGAGCTAATTAAGGCGATCCTTAGTGACGGTGCTGGACAAATATTCTAATATATCATATATATAATTGTTCTACCATGCATTTTCTTCATGCACATACAAAATAAAAAGCATCTTTTATTTAACCCTTGGATGCATGCTTCATTTTTTTTATCATGCATATATGTGTCAATATATAAGATTGATTGATGTTCTAATATGATAATAACAAGCTGTAGAGAAGTGATTTTATCTAAGATAAGGAGGGTCGTGAAAAATTCCCTTAAGAATCTCGTTTACCTTTAGTTGTTAATATAGGGTGTCTCTCCAAATTTTAACTTGTTTTGAAAGATATTGAGATAAATGCATCCAGAATTTTGACCTAACTAAGGTCATTTATTAGTGTTACTTGGTGACTTTTACTTGCAATGAAAGAAGTTGAATTAACTCCTAAGATTGATTATAGCTTGATTAGAATGCAATAAGTACCATGTTTTTCTCAAATACATGGTAAGAGTTGGTCAGTATTTATTCCACTTCTACCATTTCAAGATCCTGACAATGACCTTGCCCAGTGAAGATAAACTTCAAATATATTGCAACTATTTTATTCACCAATATTTTAAAGTAGCTTTTCTTTAATGAGAAGGGAGTGCTATGAAGTTATTATCCTTACAATTAGTGAAAATATTTAAGAGGGTTTCTAGCATTCTAAATTTGGGGCAATGTTTTTTTTTTCTTATGAATCTTAAATCTTGAAAGTCAATAGCTTGATCATAACAATAAACACCTATGGGCCCTCCTAGTTTGTGAGATGTACAAATTTAGAGTTCTGTTCAAACCGATCTGACTCGACTGGATGTCTGGTAACCTGCTAAATTTATGCAATTGAACTCTTTTGCTTACGTCTGAGAGTGTTCTGCGTGTATATGAAGTTCTGTATGTGTCATGTAGTTGATTTCAGGGATTTAAATGTATATTGGAAAAATGTTGGGATTTTTCTTGAAGTGCCCCAACACTATCTTTTTGGCTCTTCGGCGTAAAAGAATGCGCATTTAATTCAACGCTCCATTGATGGGGCAATGGAGTGAACTTTTTAAATATATAAAAATATAGGGCATTATCACCCCTAAATAATGCTTAGATTTTCTTTGATATAAATAATAACAAATCCCACTTAATACATGCAAGCATACATGCTGAATCAAGTAATAACGTGATAGAGTAGGAGTATCGAACCCATGAGGAAGTATGCTTACTTACAATTGATGGGGAATGGGCTACGGTGGAGTATAATTCTGAATAATAAAAATATATACTTAAGGCTCTATATTCCCTAAACAATACTTAAATTTTCTTTGATATAAATTAACAAACTTCACTTAATATACACAAGTATATATGTCGAATAAAGTAAGAAAGTGATAAAGTATAGTGTGAAACCCACGAGGAAGTATGCTTTACAACAATCAATTACTACTATTTACTCTAATTGCAAAACTACCCTACTTCAATAAAAATATTTGTTGTGGAGATTCAATCACTGATTAAAAATAGTAAAATAATGAATACAATATTTGAATAAAGTGTTCTAGATTTATGAATATAAATTACATATCTTTCCTAATGAAATTCTTAATTGTGATGTGATTCAGAACATATGCATTCCTAAATCTCTGTTGAGCTTGTAGAGGTGAAAAATATATCTACTGACCTCTTACAGTTATATCATCTCCTTAAGAACCTAACATATTTTACATCCTATATATAGGTATGCAAGCACACTATTCTAATATTCTTGGTTATTCTTGCATTCCTCCATCAAGACTATACATCTCACTATATTTTAACTACAAATATAGATATTATGTGCATTAAATAAAGAGCAGGATAATATTAAAAATATTTTTTAACTTTAGAGTACAAGAATTTTCATTAATACTTAATATGTTATCTTCATCATCAATCCAAAACTAAGCAATTAGCCAAATATGAATGAAAAGATAAGCAAACTCATTTCCATTGAAATCATAGAAGAAAGAAAATACAAGAGAATGATATCACTAGGAAGGTTTAATGAATCTCCTCTATACTCCTTCTTCCTTCATGTATAGATTTGCTCCAACAAACACGGACTAACACTCAAACGATTGTATTAAACACTTCCTAAATTCCTTTAGTTGTCACCCTAAGAGAGATTTAGAGAAATACTCTAAAATATACTGAAATTAAATAAGTGATTGAATTCCCTACAAATATAACATATTGATTATTTATAAGAAAACATAAAGTAGGCAACTGGCGCTGCGGCGATTGAAAGGTCAGCAATGCTGCACCCAAATAATTAATTAATGCCACTACGCTATTTTTTTGGCTATGTCATGAAGCTTGATGATGTGTATCAGTTACTAGTAAACAGTCACGTCTTTCACTAACAGGTTATGTCCTTGGGTAGTTACAACTGCCACATTGTAATACTATTGACTTTTGAATGTTGCGGCGCCAAAATGGCAATTTGGGCACCTAGGCATGATAGATTGTGACGCTACAACTCTTGAAGATAGCAAGTTGGGCACTACGAAGCTAACTCTTTTGTCATCACATCACTGTCTGATAGAGAAGTTGACATAATCATGTCGATATTGTGGCGCTCTAGCAGTGCCTTTGATGGCGCTACGACGTTATTTGGTTAGTTCCCAACGCCGCAACGTCAGATGGTACTTAAATTTTGTATATTTTTTATATTTTTCCTGCACAACACAACTAAATAATATATTTTATATAGAAATATAACACATTATTTACATTTATCGGCAATAAACTACTACTGTCTACTTTAACTGTAATAATAATCCTACTGAAATAAAAATAATATTTTTAGAGATTTTATAACTAAATAAAAGAGCAAAATATTTGATTCAATATTAAATTAAAGTTTTTTGGATTAATAAACATAAATTGCATATCATTTCTAATGATACTCTTCTAAGTAATGTGATTTATAGTATATATATTCCTAGATCTCTATCGAGCTTGTAGGGGTGAAAAGGATATCTGCTGACCTATAATTTCATTATCTTCTTAAGAACCTAAAATATTTTACATCCTATGTCTAGGCATATAAACATCCTATCTCAATATTCCTAGTTATTCTTGCATTTCTCCATCAAGCCTATATATCACACTAAATTTTAACTGCATATATGATCACTATGTGTAATAAATAAAGAGCAGAATAATATTAAAAATATCTTTTAATATTTTATAGAATAAGTGTCTTCATTAGTACTCAATATGCATTTTACTTCATCAATCCAAAATAAGAAAATTAGTTAGACATGGAATTAAAACCAATCCATTTTCATTAAATCATGGAGGAAAAAATACAAGAGAGTGATATCATCAAGAATGATCAAAGTAACTCCTCTACACTCCTCCCTTTAACTTATAGAGTTGCTTCAAGGAACATGGGCTAAACACTCCAAATAATTATATCTTGTACTTCCCTAACCTCCCTTAGATTTTCTCTAAAAGGAAACTAAAGTAGTACTCTAATAAGTACTGAATTTACATAAGTGACTGAACTCACTTACAAATATAACATCATAATTATTTATAAAAAAATATAAAAATGGCAACTAGCACTGCGACGCTTGAAATAATGGCCCCGCAACACTCCTAAGGTGAACTAGCGACTCGGCATCGAAGATTTTGCACCGCCGCGACGCTTGTGACATGGATCGATTACTTAGTGAACAGTAACATCTCTTTAGATGTCGCAATGCTATTGAATACTTAGAATTTTCTGCCATTTTAAGTTTTTTCTGTATAAAAATAACTAAAATAATATATTTTACTAAAAATAAAAAACATTAAATAATATATAATTTAAACCTATCATCCATATAATGAAATTCTAAAATAAGATAGTTATAATTTAAATTCTTGAATGAATTGAAATATGTGCTTTACTATGCTTGGTTAGGTGAAATAAGGAGGTTTAGTGTGAAAAAGGGAGAAGTTCTGATATTTTTAGGTGTCGATAAGGCATATTCTGGTGGCTAAAAATATATTTTAGTGTTATATGCACGATATGTGAACTATTAGATGCTATATGCACTATGATATGTATTCAAATTATGGTGCCAAAGGCATATAAACTTTATTAGGCGTTATTTTCACTATATTATGTATTAAGATACTTGTGTGAATGAGGATTGGGATGTATAAGAAGGAATTTTATGGTTTGTTTGTATATATTGGGAATTTTAACCTGAGGGATGATGTTATTATAAGTCATTTATTTATATTTCAGTTAATTTCCATATAATTTTAGTAATTATTTAAATACATTCAGTATCAATATTTGATTCAATTTTAGCTTTTCATACAATACTTCAATTTATTATTACAGTACAGTATTTTCAAGTCTTTTACTTTGAGTAATTGATTTTTATTTTAGACTATGATAGTCTACTGAGCCTTGTTAGCTCACTCCTACTTTTGCTTTCATTTTCGAGTCAAGCAAAGGGTAAGGAGCGAGTTGAGTAATTTGATAACAGGCTCAGATCTGTGCCTATGTATGTTTCGATTAATTTATTCTTTTACAGGCTTAGCTTTCATTTTGTCATGTTTATTAGTTGTCAAGCGTTGTTGTAGATGTATCTGCGATTGTATATATATTTTGGATGATATAACAAACAATTATTTTTTAGATATACTCTTTCACTTTATTTTTATTCAGTGGTGGCTCTATGGTATATATAAATTGGAAGTTTAGTTTTCTTAGCACTTCTCCAACAGGATCTTGGGTCCAGTTTATGTGTCTTGACATGATCGGGCACAATATGACATGTGTGTTATTGGGTCATATATGATCGGGTTATGATTGAGTTTGTTACATTGAGGACCAATTCCATGAACTTTAATATTTTATTGGAGCAATTTTATAATTAAAATATATCAAGATTTAACCCTTCAATTAAAATTGTATGTTTTTCTCTACTGATAGGAGGCACTCCTGAGTGAACTACATGATATGTTATAAAAGAAAGTTACGATTATAATTGAGCTTATCCTTATTGCTAACATGATCGAAGGTCTAAACTATGAGGCTCAGGATATTGATGTCGATGGAAATGATGGTATCTTCTAAAATATTGATTGTATGCCTTTTAAGACATGTCTTTATTCATTTAAAAATGATTTAATTAGTGACTTTAATTTATCCATTCATTTGAGGATGAGTGATAATCAATGAAGTAGCTTGATATGAAGATCTTGGTAAAAAGATGTGAACATCTTTTGGGTGAACTGAGTCTTATTGATAGTAACAATCTTTATAAAGAGGGGGAAAAAGTAGATAATGTTCTTCTAGAATAACTATTTAATATTGGCCTCTATAATCTTCTACCCATTTCATGTAGTAGTCGATAGACATAATGATAAACTTTCATTTTTCAGTGGCTATGAGAAAGTATCATGATGTCAATTCCCCACAAAGCGAATATTTAAGAGCTTTAAAGGGAAGAAAGTTCTATTTTTAGAACAAAAGTGATGTTGTAAAGAACTTAATGGTTGTTGCATTTTTTTGCTAAGTATAATTCATCTTATTAATAATGGTTTGTAAAATCCTTATGTCAATATTTTGAGGGAAAGTGCCATGGTACCCATTGTCCTAGAATTTAGGTAATTGATATAATTTGCCATAAATATTCATTTAATTTTGATTTGATTGGAAATTATAAGTCATAGAGTGTAAAGAATCCTTAAATGAGCCAAGAAATTGATTGGAGATCAAGTGAAAATGAAAAAAAAAAATAACAAAATTATTCTAGGAGCATCATGGCATGTGGAAAGGTTACACCACATCATAATGCTCTCTGTTTGGAGAAGGATTAAAAGTGGTGTTGCGCCGCCAGGGATACTACCGCCATGATGTCAAGCTCTCTCTTTGAAGGGTTTTGGGGAGATCTAAAATATTCAGGTCAGCAAAGCGGTGCTAAACAAAAATTAATATTTTAAAATAATAAATATCTTAAACCATTTTCATATCCCAGCATAATGCTGGAGGAGAAGAGAGGAGAAGGGTAGAGGAAGAGAGAAGAAATAAAGAAAGAGCGAGATTTTGGAGTCTAAAACTCGGGATTCTTCCGTCGGGCTAGTTAGGAATTTTGTAGAGCTCAAGGTATACTTCTGAACTCCTATCGTTGATTTCAATTCTAGTGGTCTTATTAAAATATATACTTAAAATGTATTTTTTTTTTCAAATTTTAACAATGTTTTCATTACTTTTAGTGTGTTGTTGTATGCTCCATTCTTAATGTTTTGACAATAAAAAATTAGATTTTAACATATTGGTTTTCCCTATGCAAATTTTTAGGTATATAAAGTGAATGTGACTTTTCTGGAATTTGTCTTAGTTATATAAAAAATCTTAAAATGTTTATTTGAATATCCATTTGAAGTAATAATTAGAATGAAAAAGTTCAATCAGTATATTTTTATATCGGCTATGTTGCTTACTACTAATAATTCTTCTAATTCATGCCTCGTAAGAATAATGCATTAAAATTATAATTACTTACTGTTGTATTTAAATATGCATATTCATATCATGATATTGGAGAAGTTTTGAGCTCTAAAATGTGAATAAGTGTACTTTCTTAAATGATATTCATGCCCCATATGTTCTATATTGGCCATATCTTCCATGTGTGAATGTGGAAGGGATTCTAGCTTCACTTGCTGAAAGTGGGTGTAGGATATTACTTTGTTATATTCTATACTGATTATAGCCCCACTTATTATATATGAGTGTGGGAGGTTAAATAGAGTTATAAGTGAAAGTGGAGTTATAAGCAGACATCAGGATATATGCATTATATATTTTGATAACTAGATAAATCAAATATAAATGATGTTCTGATCTGGCTCCAAATATTCCTGAATCCTTATGAGAATTCTGATGAAATGAGAAAGTAAAGTATAAATAACACTCTGATGGCAAGTGCTCTGTGACATCTATGGTAATTATATGAAAATAAAGTATAAAAGTGTAAGTAGTGACTTTGAAATCAAGTATGTACAGATAATTCTAAGAAATTATGTTCTGCCAGTACTTTATTTATTCTTTACTAATTATTGAGTATTTAATTGAATTGTTATTCAATACTTTGATTGGATATTGATATATGTGATGGGTCGATGCTACAAGTCTACTAATCTTGTTGAGCTCACTTTATCAGTTTTATGACATTTCAGAAAAAGGAAAAGAGCCCAACGAAGTAGAAAGAGTAAGGTAGAGCCATAATCGCCAGGATCAGGATAATTAAGGTATTATTTTATAATTAAACTTTTAATTTTTTTAGTATGCAGATTGAAAGTAAACTGAATTATTATACATGTATTTTGATGAGATGAAATGAAATGTTACTGAATTACTTTAATTATTTGAATTTCATAGTAGCTCTAGTTGATTATGTTTGTGGTTGAGTTAGATTATAGTATTAGATATTCAATCCTTCCATTAGATCCTATGGCATCACAATTGCTCTACCCCCAAATTTTCCCTGCATATTCTTAAGTAAACCTCCTAGAGTGCATAATCTAGTTTTATTAGAGGAAGGAACTTGAACTAAGATCTAGTGAAAATCCATTTATATAGTTTATCTTAGTTGATGCTAAAGTTTACTGCTTTTTGTTGGAAGAATATGGCAACAGCAAATTGTTTATGTGATGTTCCATCTAATTTGAAAGGACAAGATGGGATAAATCCAAGAGATGTCCTTTTATTCCTTAGTAGATTGGATTTTCAATAGGCCTCAAATACTTAAAAATGTATATATTTAATACATATTCTCCTAAATATATCCCTTATTGTTGAAGTTGTAACTTGAAGAAGGCATCAACTCGAGCATTTTTATTATGAGGTATATGGATGATCTGATGTGTCTTAATATGAGAGAGAAATAGTTTCACTTAGTTTAATTAAGTCTTACATTAATTAAAGTTAATGAGCATTAAAGTATCATTTAACTTGAGAAATCTCGATTTGAGAGTTGGTATGTACCATTAGGTTTTGGACTACATAATTAATGATGAGTCTTAGCCCTACCCTTAGAGTTTTATACTCAATAATATTATTGATTATAAAGAACTGCATGCAAAGTCCATAAGGCATGATCCCTACAACAAATAATACTCGTGTCCTAACATCTATGATATCATTTTGTGGATAGATAGGCATGATCTCTTCCCTAACACCCAACACAAAAACTTTTATATGCTTCATCTAAATAAGAATAAAAAATAGTAGGTGATAAATAAGGAGGAGATTCAATAGCATCGAAAATATTACATTGACTGAAAAATTGGAAGTACTTATGACTAGTTATATGTTTAGGTAAAAAATGATTATTAAACTCCCTTAACCCCATCAACTATTTGATTTACCATCCAAAGATTTCATGTTTTTCAGAGATAACTTTCTATGTAAGACGGGTGTATATGTCAATAGTGCAAGCTTAAATATATGGGTGTAACTTTATAATTGAAAATACTAAGGCCATGGATAAAGTCATTTATTGCTGGATAAAATATTATTGCAAGGGGAGAAATAATACAACATTAATAAAACACTTCTCATACGATTGATTTTTAATAGTAAAGGTTATGAAGCCAAATATGCCTTAAGCTGTTCAAAGGTGGCTTGACATTAATCAATCCGAAAAAAGTGTATTTGTGAGCAAATCTAAGTGTCTTGAATAATGAAAAGTATCTTAATTTGAAGCATGCCAAGAAACATGATAAGATTTTTAATCCTCTCATTAAAACATTGCAATTCTTTAAAATTTCTAGGCGGTGTCATATTTTGAAACACCATAACATTTTATAGGTTTTCCTCAATTCCCCATTAGGTGGGCAGGTTTTCCTCAATTCCCCATTCGGTGGTCATGAGTCATAAGAACTTGTTTGATGTGACCCTGAAGGCACACTCAATCAATATATATTATAATGTTGGAGGAGATTACATCACTATTTTGAGTCAAAAATATGTTGCACCTTTTTAAAAATTTTCATCAATATATACTTCGTTCCATTATGTTCTATGAAATCCTTAAATACATTATTCATTAGATGTTGATGAATAACACCAGTATTATTTAGTCCAAACAATAT
Source organism: Dendrobium chrysotoxum (assembly GCA_019925795.1). NCBI lineage: Eukaryota > Viridiplantae > Streptophyta > Magnoliopsida > Asparagales > Orchidaceae > Dendrobium > Dendrobium chrysotoxum. The sequence goes on along the minus strand of CM034302.1, from coordinate 75,108,886 downwards.
GATTTTATAGTAATATTATCCTTTATAGTCCAAAATAAGCATCCATAAAACTAGGCATTTGATATCGATAAGTGGCATTCAATATGTGATCTATACAAAAGAAAGAAAAAATATCTTTTGGATTAACTTTATTAAGGTAAGTATATTCAACAATCATCCTCTAAGCTCTTTCACACTGCTTATAAGAGATCTAATGTAAAGCTTACCTTCTTTTAAATGACATGTTTAAATGAGGGAATGTGTAACTACCTCATGATTAATCTTAAGCATTTCTACTAAACTATAAGCAAATATGTGATGGCTATGGAGTAGAAAATGTATATAATCTAGCATCTTTTCACCAAAGAGTATAGAACCAACTTTTATTATTAGTTGAGGAAGATTATCTGCTAGTGGGATATGAACCAAGCCTCCATAAGCGACGCCCTACAGAGCATGTCTTCATCTTGAAGGTTAAAGTTTTTGTGCTCAAAGTTATTGATCGGCATGACTGAGCTTATCTAAGATATCATGGTTGTGTTAATTGTTGGTTTTTATGAAGTACAAACACCACAAATGGAGTTGGAAACTTTATTTTAAGGTATGACACAGTAGTGGAAACATTGAAGATTAACTTGAGAGGCCTTCCAAAGGCGATATTATATATTGACTATGCCTTACCTACTATATATTGTGAGAATGATAGTTCATTCCACTCTTGCTAGTTAGATATAAAATACATACAATGTTTCCACGTTTGCTTAGAATTCTATTGTTAATATCAATATAGCTCCAATTATTATAAAATACTTCTAATTCCCATAATTTGATTTCAATGGACTAGCCAACTTAATTATCTCCTTTAACGATGTAAAAATCAGTTGAAATAGGTGTTTTAATTGATTTGACTGTGAATCGGTCCCTCGTCCACTTTGGTTTACTAAGAAAAATTTTATAGCATGTAACTGATTAGAACTGAGTTGAATAGTGCTCGTATCAGTTTACCAATAAATTGGTCATCATTGAATAGTAGAAAGAAACATTAAAAAAGACATTTGGGAAAAATATCTCATACAACAACAACAATAACAACAAGCCTTTGTCCCACTACGTGGGGTCGGCAACATGAATCCTTTTTCTCCATTGTGTCCGGTTCAAAGTCAAATTCTCGTTTAAATCTAATAGAGAAAGGTCATTTCTAATATTTTCTAACCAAGTCTTTTTAGGTCTACCTCTACCTTTCTTAACATAAGTCAAATCTAATACCTCTACTTTCCTAACTGGGTCATCGGAAGGCCGCTGTTTTATGTGACCAAACCATCTAAGGCGACTCTCTCTAATCTTATCCTCCACTGGAGCTACTCCAACCTTTTCACGTATATGCTCATTTCGTATCCTGTCTCTAAGAGTAAATCCACTCATCCACCTAAGCATCCTCATCTCCGCAACACATAACTTAGTATTGTGCTTCTCTTTTAATGGCCAACATTCTGCACCATAAAGCATTGCAGGTCTCACCACCATCTTATAGAATTTTCCCTTAAGTTTAAGGGGGACTTTTCTATCACACAACAAGCCCGATGCATTCCTCCACTTCAACCATCCAACTTGAATTCTACTGATAACATCCCCATCTATTTCACCATCACTTTGAACAATAGATCCAAGATATCTAAAATGTGTACTCTTATTAATGACTCGATCGCCCAAAGTCACAATCCCCTCACTAGGTCTATTACTGCTAAAATTACACTCCATATATTCAGTTTTAGATCTACTCAAGCGAAAACCTTTGGACTCTAAGGTTGATCTCCAGACTTCAAGTTTACCTTCAACTCCCTCTTTAGTCTTGTCAACAAGAAGAATATCATCAGCAAAAAGCATACACCAGGGTACATCCTCTTGTAAATGTCTACTGAGAACATCCATGACTAACGTGAAAAGATATGGGCTTAAAGCTGATCCTTGATGTAATCCAACCGAAATTGGGAAATACTTGGTCAAACCACCTTGTGTTTGAACACAAGTAGTAGCTCCTTCATACATATCTTTAATGATTTGAATATAAGCATTATTAACTCCTTTCTTTTCAAGAACTCTCCATAGCACTTCTCTTGGAACTTTATCATATGCTTTCTCTAAATCAATAAATATCATATGTAGATCCTCCTTATTCTCCCTATATTTCTCCATCAAACCTCTCAATAAATGTATGGCTTCCATAGTAGACCTACCAGGCATGAATCCAAATTGATTTTGAGAAACATTAGTATCACGCCGCAGCCTACGCTCCATAACTCGCTCCCATAGTTTTAAAGTGTGACACATTAACTTAATTCCTCTATAATTTGCACAATCTTGTGCATCACCTTTATTCTTATAAATAGGAATCAATACACTCATTCTCCACGCATCTGGCATCTTTTTAGTCTTCAAAATATTATTAAAAAGTTTAGTTAGCCAAGAAATTCCTTCATCTCCTAAGCATTTCCACATCTCTATTGGGATATCATCAGGTCCAACAGCTTTTCCACACTTCATTTTCTTTAAAGCCTCTCTAACTTCGGTTTTACTAATACGCCGATAAAAACAGAAATCTTTATTATCATTTAGGATGCTAAGGTCACTAAAGTCAATTGTATTCCTACAATCTTCATTAAAAAGTTTATCAAAATATCTCATCCACCTTTGTTGAATATCATCTTCTAAGAAAAGTACTTTTTGATCTTCATCCTTAATACACTTCACTTGAATTAAATCCTTACTACTCCTATCTCTTTGTTTGGCTAGCTTATACATATATCTTTCTCCCTCCTTAGTATCTAATCTATTATATAAATCATTAAAAGCTAAGATCTTTGCATCACATATTATTTTCTTAGAATCCTTACATGCCTCTTTATATCTTTCCCAATTATCAAAATTTTTACATCTAAACCAATTTTTATAACAAATCTTCTTATTTTTTATCTTTTCTTGCACAATTGGATTCCACCACCAGCTATTTTTACTATTAGGGGCTTTTCCCTTTGATACTCCAAACACATCTTTTGCAATATTTTTAATATCACTAGCCACTTTTTCCCACATAACATTAGCATCCTCATGCACAAATAAAATCTTAGAATCTAAAATCTTACTCTCAAAAATATTTTTATTACTATTCTTTAAATGCCCCCATCTAATCCTAGAAAATCGCTTTACTTTATTTTTAATTTTCCGTCCTTTCATCTTAAAGTCTAAAACTAATAAGCGATGTTGGGTACATAAACTTTCACTCGGAATAACTTTACAATCTTTGCAATCTAAACGATCTACTTTTCTTATAAGAAAATAATCAATCTGAGTTTTACTATAACCATTCTTATAAGTGATGAGATGCTCATCTCTTTTCTTAAATAAGGTATTAGCAATTAAAAAATCATAAGCTAAAGAAAAATCTAATATGGTCTTACCACCTTCATTAGTCATTCCAAACACATATCCACCATGAATGCTTTTAAAATCATTTACCTCTCTACCAACATGTCCATTTAAATCTCCTCCAATAAAAATTTTTTCTTCGAGAGGTATCTTTTGAATTAATTCTTCTAAATCATCCCAAAATTTTAATTTTGAACACATATCCAAACCTACTTGAGGAGCATAAGCACTTATAATATTAATAATCTTAGCATCAACAACAATCTTTAAAGCCATAATCCTATCTCCAATTCTATTAATATTTATAACATTATCCTTCAAACTCTTATCTATAATCACGCCTACACCATTTCTAGTACGACTCTTACCTGAATACCAAACTTTAAATCCTAAACTATCAATCTCCTTAGCCTTCTCTCCAACACATTTAGTTTCCTGAATGCACAAAATATTTATCTTCCTATGAACCATAATATCTATTAATTCCATTAATCTTCCTGTAAGGGAACCTATATTCCAAGTTCCTATCCTAATATTAGTATCATGGACTAGCTTCTTTGCCCGCATCCGTCCTTGATGTGGGAACCCTTGCCTATTTAACACTGCACCCGGGCGCCGATGCAGCGGCCCTTGCACACTTTTCACTGTATTCAGGCCATACAGTGCGTCGCTTCCAGGGAACGCCCTAGCATTAACACAATTTATTAAAGGATTCATGTCATGGTTATTCGACAAGTTTTACGCTGGCTGTCGACTACCTAACGCAACCCTCCACTTTTCTCATCCAGGACTTGGGACCTGGCAACGGCAGTGTTAAAAAAGATGCCAGATGCCAGATGCAGTGTTAAAATATCTCATAGCAGCTCAATATCTACATCTAAGATTTGATCAGCCTCTCAAGAAAATCTTTGAAAATACTCTTTAAAAGAGAATAAATATAGTTAATAAATTTTATGGAATTATTAGAGAAATTAAGAATGCATAAATATGCTAAAAAAGAGTGACCATAATCAAAATAATGAATACATTATATTAATAAAGTTTAATTAAATAAAATAAATTTCTTATGAGAATTCAATTAATAATGAATAGAAATAAATAGTAAATCAAGCTAAAAAAATCATCAATAGTTAGATAACGATATAAAATACATTTATGGGCTATTTGGTTTGCTGCATTTAGGGGGTAGAGTAATCCAAATGAAGGGGTTTTGATAATTTGGGTGTTTGGTTGGATGCAAAATAAATTCAAGGTAAAGTAAAGCAAATGCAGTATATTCCATTCTAGTTCATTTTTGGCGTATTTGAAATTCCTCCGATTTGGACAATTTTCGAATATATTGCAAACTCAAGGGCATTGCTACCCCTTGTGGCCACCACTGCCCCGTTGTCGGCTACCACCGTCGCCATCGCTGGCCACCACTGCTAGCCGCCTCTTTCAGCCACCACTGCTGGCGTGGCCTTCGGCCGCTGCCACCGGTCGCCACCACCGTCGCCCACCCCCACTGCCATCGCTGCCTTCAGCCACCGCTACTCACTTTACATTGCAATCACTTTACTTGAAAACAAATAAAAAAATTAATGTCACCATAAACCTTTTACATTCATTAAAACTGAAAGTTCATGAGGGGTGTTAAACCTTAAAGAACTAGCCCTGAGGCTAACCAAGAGGGGGGGTGAATTGGATATTTAAAAATATTTTTAAACAAAAAGAAAAAACTTTTTATATCTTGCAGCGGAAACAAATTAAATCAATAATAAAAAAATCAATCACAAATTTCACCCAAGCAGTTAATCGCAGTAAAATAAAATATAAAAAATAATAAAAAAGAACACATCAGATTTATAATGATTCGATCCAACCTGACCTACGTCCACTCCCCGAAGGCACCCTTCTAGTGTTGCACTAAACTTTTAGTGACTCTCCTTTAGCCCCCACAGCTAGGCCGAGAAGCCCTTACAAAATCACTTCCACCTTCCCTGGAGCAGCGGAGTAGCCGGGCCCTTTGACACCAAAAAGATCTTCTTCTTCCCAAAACTTCCCTCCAGATGACCCTTGAATCTGATGGTACTTAGGTGCAAGTTTGCTGGAGCAACCGTATGAACCCCTCACACTCCCTCAAATATCCCCCTTCCAAGGCTCTTCTCCCTCTCAAACTCCACCCTTTCCTCTCTCCCTTTCAAGCTCTCTCTTCAAGTTTTCTCTAGAAGAAATGAAGCCTCAATAGCTGCCAAAGACACTTTCAAAGTCTTTAACAAGCCTTAAATAAAGGGCTTTAAAAATCCTTCCAAATTAGTTCTGGTGGCAAAGATCGTCTAGGACGATCGCAGGATCGTCCAGCACGATGTGCTCCAAAAGACGGCTTCAGAAAATTCTAAAAACTCAATATTGCCATCAAAGATCGTCCACGATGATGTGTAGAATTTGACCTGATAGTCCTTAACGATCCCATAATAGTCCAGGACGATCAGTACAAATTTTGAACAAATCATCCAGTACGATATACAGATTATCCAGGACGATCAAAATATCAAATTAAGCAGATTTGATTGAATAATCACTGGATTAATTGAGGCATGATTTTTATAGATCGTCCGGGATGATCTAGATTGTCCGGGATGATTAGAATAAAATTTGAATCTTAAATTCTTGCCTAAATTATCATTAGTGGTTAGGGTTTTGAGATCGTGATGGATCGTCTAGGATGATATAAATATCATCCAGGACAATTAGTTCAATGAACATTTCATCCTGGACGATCAAAATTATCCAGTACGATTTGTTCAAAAGTTGAACTTCTGGTTTTGATAAGATCTCACTCTCCCTGAGTGTGTGTACATGGTCACAAGCAAGCATACACCCTTATAGGACTTGACTCAAGAAATTAAAAAGTATATTAATGAATATTACAAATATCATCACATCACAACCTATTCTACCCATTCTTGAGCCTTGAATCTTTGTTGGATAGTGCACGCTATTCCTGAAATGTTAGTATACATACAAATAAATATACATTATAAATACTGAAAGATGTGAGATATAATATTTATTATCATCAAAAATAAGAACTTGTGAGCCCGAGTCGTAACAATCTCCCCCTTTTTAATGATGGCAAATATTACTGGTTGAATTTGCAAACAAAAAAAGAATTTTCTCTTAATCTCCCCCTCACTAAGAAAAGACTTTTAAAAATAGGGAGAAACATAAATTTTCTTTTTAATATTTTAAAAAAATAAACTACACAAAAATAACCCAAAATAAAACAAACTTCATAAATACAAGAATACATTCACCCCCTTTGACATTATCAAAAAGAAGAGGAGCATAGACAAACAAAAATAGAAAAACCAGAATAAAAGATCAAAAATGGTCCCTGATTTGATGAAAAATTTTTGAAAAATCATTTTGAAATATCAAAAATTTCCTTGTAATGAGAAAGTTACCTCTTGATTTTATTTAAAAACTTAGTAAGGCATGTATTGACCACTCATAACCTAGAAAGGTTAGAGATTTAGAAATTATTGATTCAAGCTCAGGTTTTAAAAAAAAGGCTAAAAAATTTTTTTAGCCAATATTTAAATCAAGGAATAGCTCCTTTCATGAAATATATCTAATAAAAGATTAATGCAATGTAATGCATCATAAATCATGATTTTCAAGCTCAAGTAACGAACCTATCAAAAAGACATATGAGTTTTCTAAACTTTAGAGATTTACAAGAAGGGAAGCTAACTTTTTGTGGGCTCATTTTGTGCCTCTTTTTATTTTGGCGCTCTTTGTGCATCTTTTGATTTTTGATACACTTTGTGCATCTTTTCAATTTGACGATATTGCGCATCTTTTCAGCTTTGGGCTCATTTTGTGCCTCTTTTGATTTTTATAATTTGCCTCCTTTTTAAATCTTTAAAATCAGCAAACCCTATTCTTATAATAAAGATGAACAACCTGATTAAGATAATCTTTGAAGTAGGTTCATTAACTTGCAAAAGATTCTTATGAGATAGACAAAATATAGGGAGATGAAAAAGGTTCAATTTCAAAAACCAATTTATAATTTGAAACAGATTTTGAATCAAAAGTAAAATAGCCTTATATAAAGAAATGAGGTGGAGAGACAAAATCATGAGTTTCCTTCCTTTGCCTGATTTTAGAGAATTCAATCACAACTTATATAGAATTTTTTAAAAAATAGGAGGTAAATTTTTCATTTTTAGAAAACATGATCTTTAAAAAATAATTTTGCTTTTTTAAAGAGTAAATTAAACAAAATGTGATAAGTGTGTGCTAATCAGAGAGATTACATAAACAACATAAAAATTAATTTAAAATTTTAAAAGAAAAATAAAAAATAATAAGAAAAATAAAATATAAACAAAAACACAATGACTAAAAAATAACAAGAAAAATAAAAACACAAACACAAATACACAAGAAAAATATTAATTCACATCATCTCGCTCCTGGTCTGATGATTCAGAAGTTAGGTCTGCCTAGGAGATTTTTTATTTTGCATTATTCGCCCTTATTACAATTTACTTAGTTTTACCCTTTTTCTTTTTATGAAGGGTTTTTAAGTTCGGGCACTAATTTTTTATATATCCAAATTTCCTACATCCAAAGCAAACAATGTCAGAAGAGAACTTAACATTCTTATCATTTTTACCTTTGTTCCACTTTTGATGTTGATGCTTGTGCTTCAATAATCTTTTCAATTTATTTGTTATTGGTGCTAACTCCTTACTTTCATCATCTTCTAAGTCGCTTTTTCAAATATCTTTAGTTTTTAGTACTATAGTTTCACCTGCATCCAAAAGTTCTTGACTCAAACCTTGCTCGTAGGCAATGAGTGAGCTAATCAGATTATCAATAGAATATTCATTCAACTTTTTTGATTCACAAATAGCAACAACTTTGGCATCAAACTTATCAAGCAAACAACGTAGAATTTTATTAACCTTTTCAAAGTTTGAAAATTCTTTACCTAAAGCATGTAATGATGTCACAATTTGCATAAACCTAGTATACATGTTTAAAATCATCTCATAAGATTTCATGCTAAAAAGTTCATAATCATGCATTAGAATATTTAACTTACATTGCTTAACTTTACTAGTTCCTTCGTATGTAATGTACAGTTTATCCCAAATTTCTTTGACAGTAGCGCATGCAGATACCATCATACAATCATTAGAATTTAAAGCACGAAAAAATAATTTAAGCATTTAGCATTCAATTGAGCATTGATCTGATCTACTCTATTCCATTCAGAAAAAGGAATATCAATTTTGATTCCATCTATAATATATGACGGTACAAAATAACTAGTTTAAATTATATGCCACATGCGATAATCTATTGATTTCAAGAAAGTAGATATATGAATTTTCCAAAAATTAAAAGTAATATTTTTAAATAAAGGTGATCGGGTGATTAAATATCCTTCCGCAACATAACGATTTCCAAAATTAATCATGGATCAAAATTCAAAAGTTTTTCAAAACTTGATTTTATGAATCCCTCTCTGATACCACTTGAAAGTTCATGAAGGGTGTTAAATCCTAAAGAATTAGTCCCGATGCTAACCAAAGGGGGGGGGGGGTCAATTGGATATTTAAAAATTTCTTTAAACAAAAAAGAAAAATCTTTTTATATCTTACAGCGAAAATGAATTAATTCAATAATAAAAAGATCAATCACAAATTTCACCCAAGCAGTTAATCGCAGTAAAATAAAATATAAAAAATAATCAGAAAGAACACATTAGATTTATAGTGGTTCGGTCCAACCTGACCTACGTCCACTCCCCGGAGGCACCCTCCTAGTATTACACTAAACTTTTAGTGACTCTCCTTTAGCCCCCACAGTTAGACAGAGAAGCCCTTACAAAAACACCTTCCCCAGTACGGCAGAGTAGCCGGGTCCTTTGACACTAAAGAGATCTTCTTCTTTTCAAAACTTTCCTTGAGATGACTCTTAAATTCGATGGTACTTAGGTGCAAGCTTGCCGGAGCAACCGTGTGAACCCACTCACACTCCCTCGAAAATCCCCCTTCTAAGGCTCTTCTCCCTCTCAAAATCCATCCTTTACTCTCTTCCTTTCAAGCTTTCTCTTCAAGTTTTCTCCAGAAGAAATGAAACCTCAATGACTGCCAAAGATACTTTTAAAGTTTTTGACAAGCCTTAAATAAAGGGCTTTAAAAATCCTTTCAAATTAGTTCTAGGGCAAAGATCGTCCAGGACGATCGCAGGATCGTCCAGGACGATTGCGAGATCGTCCAGGATGATGTGCTCCAAAAGATGGCTTCAAAAAATCCTAAAAACTCAATTCTACCACCAAAGATCGTCCAGAAAGATCGCAGGATTGTCCAAGATGATGTGCAGAATTTGACCTGATAGTCCTGGATAATCTCAGGATAGTCCAGGATAATCCCAGGATAGTCCAGGATGATCAGTACAAATTTTAAACAAATTGTCCAGTACGATATACAGATCGTCTAAGACGATCAGAATATCAAATTAAGCATATTTGATTGACTAATCACTAGATTAATTTAGGCATGATTTTCATAGATTGTCTGGGATGATCTAGATTGTCAGTGACGATCTAGATCATCCAGGATAATTAGAACAAAATTTGAATCTTAAATTCTTGCCTAAATTATCATTGGCAGCTAGTGTTTTGAGATCGTAATGGATCATCCAGGATGATATAAATATCGTCCAGGATGATTAGTTCAATGAACAGATCGTCGTGGATGATCGAAATTCCCCGTATGATTTGTTCAAACGTTGAACTTCTGGTTTTGATAAGATCTCACTCCACCTGAGTGTGTGTGTACATGGTCACAAGCAAGCATACACCCTTACAGGACTTAACTTAAGAAATCAAAAAGTACATTAATGAATATTATAAATATCATCACATTACAACCTATTCTACCCATTCTTGAGCCTTGAATTTTTGTTGGATGGTGCATGTTGTTCCTGAAATGTTAGTATATATACAAACAAATAAACATTATAAATACTGGAAGATGTGAGCTATAATATTTGTTATCATCAAAAACAAGAACTCGTAAGCCCGAGTCGCAACAGAAATAACTCCAAAGTATTTCTTTTACATTACATTTCTTTTGCACTATATACATTTTACAACATTCTTTTTCAAGTAACCAAATAGCCCTTCATAATAACCAAAATATAATTTTGGATATTTGTAGGTAAAAAAATAAATTAATTTCAACTTTGTGCTCATCATCTTAAATCATTGATTAATCACACCTAATCAAATTATAATTAATAATCTAAATACACCACACATAAAAAAATTATTTTAAATTATATTATATAAAAATTATTTTCACTAAATTACTAATGAATACTTTCACATATGATTTAGGCAATGATAAAGCCATAATTTTTTTTAGTGAGGGCACAAATCAACAACTTTAAAAATACCCACACTTTTATCTTGACTTAAAATTGGCATTGGAGATATTAAAAAATAATTGTGACATCCCAACATTAACAATATGGTACCAATCAAGACAACAAACAATAATTAACCATTTCATAATGCAGTTTTTAACATAAAATCATTTCAAATTCAATAAAAATCAAACTCACATTACAAAACAGTCCTCAACAAATATAAATATATTAAACAAGTATGAGCAAAATATAAATAATCAATATTTGTGTCTAAGTTGATTTTCTAAATAATCATTAATTAAAATTTTCCTTCAATATTAGCTTTCATTCAAGTAAGTTTTATACAAATAGAAACCCATTTTCTACAAATATAACACCAATACCAACCTAAATTGGACAACTAACTCTTAAGAACATCTCAAAATACCAATTTCAAACAAAAAGGAACAAAAAAAGTGTTAAGTTAATACTAACACTCGTTATAATATTAGTGCTCATGATGTGCTCAATAGTGGACATGGGGGCCTTCGCAAAAGGGGAAATGTTGTGGATGCTAGCATTATTGAACTGCAAGGCTTCTTGATTCTTCTTATGGTTGATTTAGTTAAGGATTTATAATAGGGTTAGAGTCCTTCCGAGATTATAAGAAAATAATTTTTTATGATCTATTAATTTTAGGCCAAGGTAGTTGGGGGAAGGGTCTCAATACCCCCATTATAGATCCTCCTATGACATTAAGTATAATATATATATATATATATATATATATATATATATATATATATATATATATATATATATATATATATATATATATATTTGTGTGTTTGAAAAGGAGGATACTAACTTGGAGGCTATGCACTTCTAATGATAGCACTTACCCAAGACGTTTGCATATTTTGTCAAAAAAGAAAGTTAAGCTAAGATATATGTACGTCTATTTCATATGATCATCGTATTTGACAATCTACATATGAACTTCGATAATCTCAAAATTTTTTGGAAAGTGTGCAAAATATTTCTAAAGACACGTCTCTAAGAATGATATGCACTGTATCCAAACTATGTTCTTCATAATAAACCATTAAAACTAAAATGAAATTTGACATATGAGAAAAAGAAAATATTTTTTTTTTCAAAAAATGAACCAACTCTCATATAGTACAATATTCTAATGGTTAGAATTTTTAGACGGAATCCTCATACTAAGGAAGCCTTAAAAAGGTAAACACCCCTTTTTTGGTGATATAGAAAAATTCAATTCTATGGACCAAATTGCTTAAGGGGAAAGATTGTTATAACCAACCCTAAATTACCACTTTTGGGTGCTATTTAATTTTAAGTAAACCCATTTGGTAAGAGTATACTTATCCTACTGGTTAAACTAGTTGTAGATAATGTAATTAGGCTCATCGACTGTGTTTGGCTATCATTGCAACAAAACCAAAATGGTTAAGCTTAAAACACTAATTAGTTGTGTTTACTTTGACTATATTTTTGTTATATCTTCTTCTATGAAATAAAGCCTTCAACATATGGGTGAGGAAGTTTTTGCATGGTGAAAGAAAGTTTGAAGAAAAAGTGCATAACTATTTATCATTCAATGACTTTTGCTTATAAAACCTATTAACTTCTTGAATTTGACAAACCTTATACTCTCTATCATTGCTTTGCACTGTTTCACTTTCTCTCAATCTCTTTCTCCAAGCTAATCCACCCAAGTCCCCCCACTCCCCTATCATCCTCCAATTATAATATCCCATGGTCTAATTTTGAAATAATTGTCTATTTATCTATTAATTAACCAAACAAAACTTTTATAAATTTATCAATATAAATTAATTCAATAGAAGCAACAAAAAATTTTATACATCAAAATATAAAACTATATATATCCCTCAAAATTCATGTATAATGGCTAAGTATTCAATATATATATATTTATCAGTCTATCTTTTAACTCTTAACTACAAAAGGATAATAAAAAAAATACAGAAATAAATTAAAACCTGAATTTCTGATTTGTCCTCACTCCACTTGATCTAGTCCCCTTCTTGAAATCATGTAAAATTACAGAGTGAGTTAACAGCTCAGTGGATTACCAGAACTTATAACTGAAATCAATACAAGGTACTAGAAATAATATGCATGCAATCATTCAATCACTATCACTATGAACATATAATTATAAAGTATATAATAATCAATAAAATAATAACATGTTATATGATTAATAAGTATCAAAACAACTATATATCTTAAGAATAGTGATCAATAACCAAGTAAACAATGATCAGTAATTTTTGTCAATCCTATACCCAATAGTTACAAGATAATTTATATAACATCTTATTATATCAGTACACTTATTATTATCATATGCATGTCATCCAGTGTATGCTATTCATTTAAATCATATGATCTATATATATATCAATTATCTTCGTATCAGTTTTATTAGTATTATCAGATACTTGTATCAATCATTGCCTATATATCTTATGCAATTATGTTAAATCAATTATGTAATTTATCATTTATGTAATCCTTTTATATACATACACTACATGAAAAACAACTATTACCGGCGGACAAAATCCGCCGGTAAAGTGAAAAATGCGACATAAATAATCAGTTTCCAGCAGAAATCATTCCGACGGTAAAACGCGCGTCGGAAAAAAAATTTCTGTCTCATTTTTTTTGCCGAAAGCATTTCCGGCGGAAAACCGACAGATATATTTAACAAACTGACGCCTTTTCTGTGTCCGTGTTCAGGCGTAATAACCGTCGGAAATTCCGGCGGCTATTCCGCCGCAATAAAAGCGATGCCTAGTCTTACCGTCGGATATCACCGTCGAACTATCTGTGATGTTTTCCTCGTATCCAATTATGTAGGGTAATCCTACAAGAATCAGCCTCAATCATATTAGTCCTATTTCCATAAATCAATCATTTAACAAGTCATTTAAGTCAGACGGCTTTCATATTACAAGTTGTCACTTTTTTACTGTTGGGCATGTCATATCATATTGATTTGTCTCCTTATATCTCCCCTTTTATACCATTTAGGATTACACTGTAAACCTATTTTAAAGGAAAGCCCGTCAACCCATCCTGCTGTGTAAGAAAAAATGTCTCCAATCAACCTGAATATGTCAATCATTTTTCACAGTATTTATATAACATAATAAATATCTAATAAAACACTCAATCTTCAGTTCACTGTATCATCTTAATACATGTAAAATTTATATATGAATTAAAATTAATGAAATTCACAAGAAAATGTAGCGTGCTCTTTTTCATATGTATATATCCACAATAGATATATTATACCAAACATGCCTGTCATATATGTATATAAAAATATTTAATAATTATTTCACAAAATTTTGAATTTATCAAAATTTCCCAAATTAGGATATTCTCCCAAAATACAAAAATACATGTTGAAAATTGAATATGTTCTAGTCAAAATGCTTATATTGACGGCCTATATCACATACCAAAAGTTATGCATTGAAAGTTTACTAAAAATTAAGATATCATATCTTTTGTACATTCTAACCAAATTAAAATTAATAAAATGCAAAATACACAAAATCATTAAAATCAGAGATAGGATAATAATATTCTATCTCAAAATGAACAACTTTCTCAACATAACTGACTAACAAAAATTGCTCTATAACTTCCATATTCTAAGTTTTCTTTTTCTCTCTCCTCTATTTTCTCTTTGATTTTTGGTTTCTTCTCTTTTTTAAAAATGAAATGAGTGAAATGACATTTGGATAAGTTATATAAGTAAATTTAGATTTTTTTAATAAAATAATATAAGACATATTAGTAATTATGCCAATTATTCAATTTTAAATGCAAAATTCATATAAAATTTTTTATATTTCAAATGTGGAGCTCCACAAATTATAGAAAAATATGTATAAAATAGCCCAACATGTTCAAAAAATTTTGGTTAAATTGTTTTACAAAACGGACACCTGACGGTCCCAAAATTTTACTTGTACTAAGAGGTGTCAATTTTTCACATTATCCCTAAAATTATGAGAAAATTATTATAATTAAAACATAATAATATATATTATTAATACGATTTATAAATTTGATTTGTAATGACTCTAAAAATTATTTCACCGAGTCAAAATATGTGCTATTATACCACCAATCTCCCACTACCTCCACTGCCTTCTAATACTCCAATATTTTATCACCAATAATACCCTTCAACTACGTCCATCTTCCAACACTCCTCCAATGCCACCCCATCCAACACTTCTTTACCACATCCACCTCGCATTTTTTGTCTCTCCATAAAATAATATAATTTACAGCCGTTTTTAATAATCATTAGTAACATTTGTGCCTCTGGCAACCTCTTCAATCTCCTTGGAGGCTTCATGTATTGAAGTCCTCTAATTGCTTAGATGTTGATAACTTTTGTATGAATTCTCTATAAAATAATAGAAATTAGTTAACCAAACTATATCTTATAATTACATCTCATATAAGAGCTTTCTACACGTATTCTAAAAATCTCCAGTCATATAAAAACTCTATTAAAATTCTAACGATTTATAAATTAAGTATATTAGAGATGTAATCATTATAGAATAAAAATATTATTAATTTGACGCAAACATTAGAGTTATTTCATATTAATAGCCTACATGGTGCTAACTATAAAACAATATTTTGCATATTTTTTAAAATGTAAAATTACAACATGCTAAATATTTAAAAAATAAAATTAGAGCAATATTCTCAAAGAAGTTTTAATGAGAATGATATGGATGACAGTTTTATTCAAATAATATAGGGGTTGTTATCCAAATATGAAAGGTTTTTGGATTTTTTAGTATTTATTTTTCCATAACATATTTTTATTAAGATAATAAGAAATATGTATACAAAACGTGGCGGCTGTATTGATCCTGGGCCGGCAGAAAGCCGCACGATCCCACCCTCTCAGCTCATCAGGACCGTCCAATTTTGTCCAGGTAGCGCCCTCCCATTGGTCCACGTCATATCCCTTCCCCACCGTAGACATTAAGGAGCCCGGAAGCCAGAGCAAAATGAAAGGAAAAGGGCTCAGTGAGAAACAAACCCACACCCTCTCATATAAATTCCGAACACGTAAATAGCGACCTAAATAAGTAAGAGACAACCATGATCTTCCCCTTATTTTCTCTCTTTCGATTTCGATAAGCCCCTCTCCTCTCTCCTTCCCCCAGCCTGTCTGGAGAGCCGGCATACACCTCGTGAATCCGAACCCTCCGTTGCCGACGGCCTACTTTGGGCGATGCGCGGTCGAGGCCCCCAAACGATCGACCCCAATCCCTCCTTCGCTGCCGTCGATTTCTTGCTGGAGGCCGTGAAATCCTGCGAAATTACACGTAAAGCCATCTGACAAAAATTCAAAAATCTGCCCTCCCTCCTACGATTCCCGAACCCCCACGCCGACGCACAATCACTTTCTCCGATCGCCGCTTCCTATCTATAATTATTCGTTTTCTCCGCTTCCATTAGGTACGCCTCTCCCGCCCCGAATTCGCTCCATATTTGGTCTTCACTACTGCTTCCCGCTCAGTGAGCTTTGCTACTTTGATTTGATCGGGTTGTCTGCTCCAGATTACGTTGTGTACCGTGACTTCTTCTTGCATCCGTTTGCGCGTCCGGATTAGGATTAAAGATCGTTTTCCTCCGGCCGATCTGCTCCTTCCGCCACCAGATTCGATATTTGAGTTGATCGGCGCGGAGCTTCGGCTTGTGTTAGGGTTTCTGCGATTGGGCTTGTTTTTAGCTTCAGATTGCTTTCCTTACGTTAGGCTTGATAGTTCATTGCTCCTCTTGCAGTCCCTTAACGGGATTCTGCTTTGCTTTGTTAGGTTTTGGATTCCTGGTTAACAAATGATTATTTTTGAATATAAAGATTTAGGATTTATGCATGCCTGCATTTGATTTGGATTTAGGCTTATGCATCTAAAATGGGTTCCTTAGCGCCCTGAATGAAGGATCCCTTTTTCTTGACTAAACTAGTATTCTTTAATGTTTCTAAGTGCTTCTTGCTGTTGGATTGGAGTAAAATGCATCCTCGATGTTTACTATTTACTGCAGACATCAGCATTGTTGGTGAAGCAAAAATATCTTACTTTCAATCCCGTGTTTTGCTATTGCAGTGATAGCTTGTAGTGGATTTGGAGAGATTTCCATGTGAGAGGAGGCGATGGCATACTTCAGGAACTTCGATGAAAACATGGATTCCAGTCATGACTTGAATGGGAAGGATGGTGGAGGTGAAGCTGATGGAGCATATGGATCTCCGGGAACTAGAGACATGGATGCTAGTTTTGGTGAGAAGGAGGTTGACAAGAAGGCTGCAGGGCAGTACCAAAGTGAGGAGGAGCCATATGATGCTGGCGGGCAGCAGAGTGATATGTGTGGCATGAATGGTATGGCAAAGGCTGGAAGAAGATTAAATCCTGCTGGTACTTGGGGTTCAAGCTTTTGGAAAGATTGCCAACCAATGTGGGGTTCTAATGAGGATAATTATGATTCTATGAAAGTTGAAGAAGGGCCTGATTGTGACTCTAGGAAAGTCGAAGAAGAATCTCTTGGCTATTCTTGTGATGACTCGGATGGTCAGAGAGATGAAGATCATTTGCAGAGAGGACAAGCTGATGTGCCTGCAGATGAGATGCTTTCTGATGATTACTATGAGCAAGATGGTGAAGAGAATAGTGATTCTTTTCATGGTCGGGGTCTAAGCCAGCCTAGCACCTCCGGTTCAAGATTGCCACCCAAGCCAACCTCTTCCAATAGAAACAGTTCTAAGAGTTTAGAAGCAGTAAAATTTGATGAATATGATGAGGATGAGGATTATGAAGAAGAAGATGAAGAAAATGAAGGAGATGGTTTGTCATTACCGATCAAAGACAAATTGTCTTTTTTCTTCCCGTCGGCAATACATGAATAGATTTCTTTATCTTATCATTATCAAAGCACTTCCGAATAACATTTTTGGCGTCCTCCACAAAATGCTAATGTTTCCTTTATTTGCAGTCGCATTTTCTCATTTATTTTCCCATTGATAAATGTCTGATAACAAACCTTTTTTTTTATCACAGAAGACGACCCTGATGATGTTGATTTTGAGCCTGAATTTGATGAAACAAATAGGCACACAAGAAGCAAGGTTAATGAATGATATCATGCTTTATTTACATGAACTTCAATTTTATTTTAGGTCAATCCTCTAGAAATTTGAGCTGTCATATGAATTTAATGTTTTCATTTTGGTAAATAATATTTGGAGAAAATGGTTTCATGTAGCCGACCCCATGTAATAAGATAAAGGCTTGATGTTGTTGTTGTTGTTGGTAAATAAATTTGGGTTTTGGCAGCTTATTTGGCTACGTCACACTTGTTCGTTGCTGTTTTTTATATTTTACTTTTTTGCTATTAGATTCTTGCATCCTATTTTTCATGCTCTTTTTCTTTAGGTTTAAACTTAAGCTTTATGGATATATTTACTAGAAATCATGATCAGCCTTTTATGTTTACAAATGATTCAACTTTCTTTAATTCTGAGAGGGTTGCTTTCAAAGCAGATTTTTAAGTCTTTATTAGTCTGTTAGTTTTTCCATTCATCATCATTGCCAAAACTAGCTTGCTGTTTATCTTTTTCTGCATTCTCCTGTTAGTTGAGTGCATTGGTATTCATCTCTTCTAGCATGCTAAATGATCAATATCTCTGTTTGGAAAGGGAAGTAATGAGTGGATCATTTCCTTTTTGCTTTTGGCAATTGGTTTGTTTCTTTGCATCTCCATTTCTTTGTTCAATGTTTTTTTTGGATATTCTTGAAAATCTGTTGAATCTATTACAAATTTCTAGATGCTAAAATTTCCATCAATTGATGCAGGTTAAAATGTCAGAGAGTGATGAATTTGAGGATGATGATGCAGATGATGAAGATGATGACCTTGACCTCTCAGAGGAAGATGATATAGAAGAATGCACAAGTTTTAAACGACAAAGAGCAAGGCCGAAAACTGGGCAAAGATCAAAAGGATCAAAAGAAAGCAAATCCATTCATATCAATAGACGGAAAAGAGGGAGAGCTTTTTCGGAAGAAGCTGAATCTTTTGAAGAAGACTCAGAAGAGGACAGCGATGGGTACTTCGGTCTAAAAATAAAGAGGGCACCTCAGTCACGTAATAAAAAGATTGGTGCACGATTAGCCACATCAGCAATTATGAGCTCCCCTAGGAATGAGGTTCGACATTCTGTTAGGTCTGTGAGAAAGGTCTCTTATGTTGAAAGTGAGGAAAGTGAGGATATTGATGAAGATAAGCTAAACAAGTCCCAAAAGGTGTGTATTAGTAAGCATTTGCTTTTATTGGGTATCCTTTTAGGCTTATTGGTTTTTAAATAATAGTTATGTGACTTCTCTTTAATGTTTACCACCTTTTCTGGTGAGAAATTGATTCAAATCATCTTCAGCACTTCACCATTTCAGATTCCCTTTACTTTGTCTGTTTCAGTTTCCTTTAATTCGTCTGAAATTTTCAACGAGTAGGTGATGTATAGTCATGATTTCAGGAAGAAGCTGAAGAAGATGATAGTGATTCAATTGAGAGGGTACTCTGGCACCAAACTAAGGGGATTGCTGAAGAAGCTGCAAAGAACTATAGATCAACTTTACCTGCAGTGATGAGTGTAGTGTCAGAATCAGAACCTCATTGGAATGATGTTGAATTCTATATTAAATGGAAAGGGCAGTCATATTTACATTGTGAATGGAAGCCATTCTCTGATCTCCAAAATGTAAGCTTTTAGAAATTCATGCAAGCAAAGCTTGGTTGTTTCCATTTTTTGTAATTGTGTAAGCTTGTAACCACTTAATTTTTGTTGCTTAACTTTTCTGTTTCATTAAACTCAATCTGTTTCCCTGAATATCAGCTGACCGGATTCAAAAAGGTTTTAAATTATATGAAAAAGGCAAATGAAGAGCGAATCAACAAAAGGGCTCTGTCACGTGAAGAGGTATTTAACCTTTTTCCGTGAATGTAATTTAAAAACATGGCCTGGTCATTAAGAATGCACTATGAGGCTATTGTGATACATTCTTTGCAATCGTTTCTTACCCCCTATGCGCTATTATTGAAATAATATCTGTGCTTTCTTATGCATTGTCTTTATTCTTCAGAAATTGGTAAAGTTTGTTTACCATGATCAGCTAAAATAATAGTTTTGGCCAATCAGCAATAGCTTAGTGGTATTGTCTTTTGCTTCCCAGTATTTAGAGGTTCAAATTGCCTAAAATAATGCTGTTATATATGTACATCTTTTCCATGATAATGTTAGTTTTTTATTTTTGTATTTCTATACAACATGCATGCATATTTTAAGTTGAAACAACAATTCATAAACAACGTGCTTCAAAAACCTATTAGAAGTCTAGATTTGTCCTGGAGCTCTTTTTAATATGACCCATTGATCACAATAAATTATGAGTAGGATAATGCTATGGTACCATACTTGGATATTTATTATACCTGATTAAATTGACGTGGATCTAGTCCTAGATTAGGATGGACTATCCATTTATTAACACTGACCAATGGATAGGTCGTCGAACTCATATAGTTGTGGAACTTTGATCCAAATCATCTCACTCTATTGCACAACTAAAACCTAGGATTCCTCATGGCTGCTTTCTCTTGCCATCTTCTTACCCAATCATTGGCCTCTCCTCCATAGCCTTCATCCTATAAATCTTCCTTTGCCATCCTCTTCCTGTATTGATGTTCTTGTTCTTCAATATCCCCCCATAACAATTATCAATTTACTAGTGTTGTTAATGATGAGTCAAAGGTCGCTTGGGGACTCAGATGGGCAAGACTGTAGAACTTCCTGGAGCTCTTGTGCAGGTATTTTTACTCGCTTGTGCATTACGATGATCATCTTACTAGTGTTGTTAATGTTGAGCCAAATGATGCCAAGGGACTCAGAGAGGCAAGGCCATATAACTTCTTGTACCTCTTGTACGATCATCTTTGTTGGCTTGTGCATCTTGCCTTAAGATGCGATTCAATTAGTTGAGCGACTTTCCATATTTTTAGACATTGGTGCTAATACTTCAATCATTAAAGATTAATTGGTTTTTGCTGGCGATAATATTTGTGGGATTACATGAAAAGAACATTAAGAGTTAGAGAAATAGGTATGGACTATTGGAATGAAGTTAATTAAATATAGGTGTGAGAACTTGCTTTCTGAATAAAAAATTTTGAAGATGAAGAGGATATACAAGAATAGAGAAAGTGATTGGAAGACCCAAATCTAGTTATAGAAAAGACTGCATGAATGATGATGAAAATGGAATAGATTAAATATTAGATTATCCCTAGGCTATGCATACTATTAACTAACATAAATTGATGTGACTTTTTATTTATACTCTTTAAAAATATGCTTCAAAATTTAAATAAAATGCAAGAAATATAATATTTACTTTTCTGCATCTCATTTACTCCAATGAACACACCTTCTATATTGAGCAATCATATCACTTTGAGTATACCTATTACATTCAAAATCACTCTTTCATATTTTTTTGCTATCTTTTTCATCCCGTTTGATCTCCTTTTTCATTATTTCTTCTGAGTTCTTTCAAATGAATGGTCATGCGATGTGGTATTGAGCCAATTATGAGACAACCCCCAATCCTTCTTTTATGATAACCTTTCACCTTTCCTTTCATATTATACTCTTTCTATCTCTCTTTCGCCTCCAACCTTGGCCTCAACTTCTCTCCTCTTTCCACCTTACCTTTTGTCAATTATTCTTTCTCTATCCTTTAGCCATTTTTGTTGTCATTTGACCATGTTAGTTTTTATGATGTAGTCCCTTATTATGGTTCTTCTCACCTTATTTGAGCTTTTATTCACTTACCTTTCTTTTATGTCATTGAGATTCAAGTGTGATGTGAAACATATGAGTTGGATTTTTGCTTAATTTATTTTGTTTTTTACAATATGTAAGTTCTAACATGACCACGTGTCTATTTGGGACATCTTTCTACCAGCTTTTCTTTCAAACTACAAATACATTGACGTTTAACTAATGGCTTTTCAACCGCATTTAAAAAAAATGCATTCTAAGCACATCATCCTATGTTCTAGCAGTTTAACTATGTTTTGTGGTTTCCCAATCTATTTATTGATGTAGAACTAAGTTTGATTTAAATGATTGTAATAAGAATTTGCACGCTTTTGCGTAAGAGCAATAAGAATTAAAACGTTAGCCACTTAACGATAATAGAAAACAAAAGAGGGGTGAATTCGCTTAGGTTAAATCACACGTTAATAGTTAAGATCACCAAAACAAATAGAATTTAAACATAAGCAAATTTAGGGGATTTTCAATAACATCCCTAGATTAACAATGAGAGTAGATGCATAGAAGGTCATAACTCATTCCCTACGTTTACTAAGCTTTGGCATATAGCTTGCACGATTCCTTATGTTTGATTCACAACTTACAAGAGAAGAAGATTAGGGAGTAAATTGAAGAGGAGGAAAAGTTCACCCTCGTCGAGGCACGACAGTGATTTGCCACTGAACAGTGAAAAGCTGCTCTTCGATGGCTTCGGACAGGGTGAAGATGATGCGCTCCAAGTACTCCTCGGCTGAATTTTCGACTTCCGGATTGACGTCGAAGAAGGGCGACCGGAGGATGTCGACGAAGCCTAGTTCATTGTAGATGAAGCTGGAGTCAAGTTCAGGATCGGCCATGCATCGATTTCGTGGTGTTGAAGTGTTGTAGAAGACGTCTCTTTGTTGCCCTTGCAAATTTCCCTTGAGAGAAAGAAGTTTCTCCACGAAATCCAAGTAGGGGAAGGGGTGAGAGGGGGAGGCCGGCCAAGGTAGGGGCTTGGGGGAAATTTAGGTTCGATTTTGGAGGAGGGAGGATGGAGGGAAAATTAAGAAATTGTTTCCCTAATTAATCCTCTTAATTAGGGAGGAATTAATAAGGGATTGGAGAGAGGGGCGGCGGGTAGGGGAGAGGGAGGGGGACTTGAATTAATTCCAATGTGGGAGGGCTGCTTTTAGGAAAGAATTTAATTAGGTGGGGTAAGGGGGGGTTCGACCATGAGAGAGAGGGAGAGGGAAAGATGTCTAGGTTCAATGTATTTGGACCAATGGCTTTAATTAATCAATTAAATTCAGATTTGATTTAATTGATATGATTGTGCCACCTTTCCAAAATTAGCTTTATCAAATAGGAAAGAATTTGAATTTTAAATTTAATTGGATTTAAATTCAAATTCTTTCCAAATTTGAGATGAACTATATAAGGAAAGTGGGGGGTATTGGGGAATTTTGAAAAGAGGAGGGGAAGGGAGGCCGGCGGCTTGGGTGGGGAGGTGGAAGGCCGGCGGTTTAGGTGGAAGGGGAAGGCCGACGGCTTGGGTGGAAGGGGGAAGGCCGGCGGCTTGGGTGGAAGGGGAAGGGAGAGGGGGCTCGGCCTAAAGAAAAGAGAGAGGGTCTCCTTGGCCGGCGGTAGAGGGGAAGGGAGGGGAAAAGGGAAGACACGAAAGGGAGAAAATAGCCACGAACCCGGACTCTTCCAAGGTTGGTGGGTGATCCGATTCCTTCTCCTAGGGGTTCCACTCCAAAGCTCTCAAACTCTCACGCTAACGCAGGGGCGCAGGAAATTTCATTATAATTATTCATTATCCCAAAAGAAACATATGGGGCTTATATATAGCCTCCTATAATGAAAGGGAAATAAAGGACGACAATGCCCCTAGGGCTTACATATGACAAAACCCTTAAGTAAATGCAAAACGGGAAATGCTACTAAAACAAATACATAAAGCAAATAAACTAAAATAAATACATAAAGCAAATAAATAAAACAACTACATATGAAGACTCAAAAATAGATCTGCGCTATCGTGGCCGTAGATCGTCGGCCACGTCTCTGATATACTTTCCATGATCTGATGTCCCCATCATTTACATTTCTCTCATATATCTTTTAAAGAAACTAGATAATCGCTTCGACCAACTTTTCCTACCACTATTTCACAACCAATTTTGCGTGTTGTTGTGGCCGCTCATACAAACCCTATAAGATTATTTCTGTAGTTTGCTCGACATAACTATCAATTTTTGAATGTTATTCGAAAGTTGAAATACAATAGATGTTGATATCGTTCATCATAGATTTTGCTTTGCTAATTATTTCCCCTTAAGAAATAATAGAACTAGTGGTGGGATTGGGACATTGGGCGATCAAGTTATTAAAAAGAGTGCACGTTTTAGATATCTCTAGTCTATTGTTCAAAGCGATGGTGAAATAGATGGGGATATTGTTAGTAGAATTCAAGTTGGATGGTTGAAGTGGAGGAATGCATCGAGCCCATTGTATGATAGAAAAGTACCCCTCAAACTTAAAGGAAAATTCTATAAGTTGGTGGTGAGACCAGCAATGCTTTATGGCGCAGAATGTTGGCCATTAGAATAGAAGCATAAGGTTAAGTGTTATAGAGATGAGAATGCTAAGGTGGATGAGTGACATTACTCTTAGAGACAGAATGTGAAAGTCATGTTCAATATTAAGCAATGAACTAGGGTGATGGTTTTGGATGGATTAAGTTTATTCTTGGAACTCAATTTCAAATGGTCAAAAGTGAGTTTTTATTTTAAGTGGAAGTCATCTTCAAATTTAGTTATATTTTTACTTTTAATAGCAAGTCAAAATATTAAATTAGTAGAATGGCAGATTTAAATATTTATTTTACTTATAATGATAATAAATTAAGAGAAAAATTATGGGTGGTTAAATGTGAAACTCACTATAGCCCAAATAAACACAGGTGCTGAGTTCGCAATTTTGCAACTTACTTTAACGTGATTTACTTTCGGGACTTAGATCCTAACAATTTCAAACACTTGCAACAAAACAAATTGGCCCTAGATGCACCCAAAAGAAGAGGTCATTAAATTATCAAGATATGCATTTGAAATGGATTAGATTAATGGTATTCTGGCTAGAATTTGTGAAAATTGACTATATAAATCAGATTTAAAACAACTTGCAACACTCAACAAAATGAATGAAGGACAAGAAGTCATATATAGCCATCATTATCCTTGTAATTATTTTGGTCAGCTTTATTAATTCTCTTTCAGATGTGCTGGGATATCAAAGGGAAAAGCACCTAATAGTAAAAATATTTGACGGTGGAATTAAAATGTGCAAGAAAAGATAAAAAATAAAAAGATTTGTTATAAAAATTAGTTTAAATGTAAAAATTCTGATAATTAGGAAACATATAAAGAGGCCTGTAAGGAGTCTAAGAAAGTAATATGCAATGTAAAGAATTTAGCTTTTAATGATTTATATAATAGATTAGATACTAAGGCCTCATTTTGGAGGACTTAATTTTGTCTTTTCTGCTTCAAAACACCAAAATTATTTTTTTGTTACTGTTTGAATGTGACATTTTTGTAGAAGTACTTTTTACAAAACTTTATTTTTGTATTGTTTTCAAAAACTTTTTTGGTATTTACTTCTCCGTTAGAAATCTCCATTCTATCT
This sequence comes from Dendrobium chrysotoxum, assembly GCA_019925795.1. Classification (NCBI taxonomy): domain Eukaryota; kingdom Viridiplantae; phylum Streptophyta; class Magnoliopsida; order Asparagales; family Orchidaceae; genus Dendrobium; species Dendrobium chrysotoxum. Next base: position 75,083,421 of record CM034302.1, on the reverse strand, counting down.
ACCAACGTTTTTAAAACTATCTTTTACAAAAGGTACCTGATAACCAAACGAAGCCTAAGGAGGGTGAAACATATATGTATAAGTTAGCCAAACAAATAGATAGGAGTAGTAAGGATTTTGTTCAAGTGAAGTGAATTAAGGATGAAGATCAAAAAGTGCTTTTATTAGAAGAGGATATTCAACAAAGGTGGATAAGATATTTTGCTAAACTTTTCAATGAAGAATGTGAGAATTCGATTCGTTAGTGACCTTAGCACCCTAAATGAAAATAAAGATTTTTGTTTTTATCGACATATTTGTAAACTGAAGTTAGAGAGGTTTTAAAGAAAATGAAGTCTGGGAAAGCTGTTGGACATGATGATATTCCAATAGAGGTGTGGAAATGCTTAGGAGATGAAGGAATTTCTTGGCTTACTAAACTTTTTAATATTATTTTGAAGACTAAAAAGATGCTAGATGAGTGGAGAATGAGTGTGTTGATTCTTATTTTTAAGAATAAAGGTGATGCACAAGATTGTGTGAATTATAGAGGAATTAAGTTAATGTGTCATACTTTAAAACTATGGGAGAGAGTTTTGGAGCATAGGTTGCGGTGTGATACTGATATTTCTCAAAATCAATTTAGATTCATGCCAGGTAGGTTTACTATGGAAGTTATATATTTATTGAGATGTTTGATGGAGAAGTATAGAGAGAATAAGGAGGATCTACATATGATATTTATTGATTTAGAGAATGATGCAAGCAAACTAGAAAGAAAAGCCAAGTTGGAGAACACAAGGACAAAATAAAAACTAACTCGATTTTTTTTAACTTGCAAACCTCCAAACAAACATCTAAAAAGACAAAAGTTAAATCAAACGAAACAAAAATAAAAATATAAAAATGCTATCCTCAGAACAACCGACAAACGGTCTCCTCACATGCAACGAGAGTAGGAATATATTTAAAAATAGTGCTTAGGCTTGCAAACCGAGGGTCCACCATTGCAAAAGGGTCCAACGTCCTACCAAGCTCCTCCGGCAAATGTCACCCAAAACAGCCAACAAACTTCACCAACGGAACCAGAAGAAAGATACAGGTGGAGTGGAACTTGCGTAGAGAAGAAAGATGTTAGAAGCCCGAGAAGAAAAGAGGAGAAGCTCGCAAGCTTTCATAGAAGAGGAGAAGGAGAATGGAACAAGCTCTCAAGCTTTTCCAAAGAAGAAACCCTCAGGTTTTTAGCAACTTTGCTCACAATAATCAACAACCTTCCCATGACATAAGTTCCACATATTTATAAGAGAGAAAGGGGAGCCAAATAGCCATCACACCTCCAATCAAAACCAATCAGGTTTTAGGGAAATGAAAGGCCAAAAGACACTACAGCAGCCCCCATATTCAGCAGAAAACAGGGAGAAAAAGCCACAGGAAACCCAGCCAAAAAGCCACGGGAAAGCAGCCAGAGAGGGACCCGAAGAGACAACACAGGAAACGGGGCAGAGAGGGCCATGGGAAAGCAGCCAGGGAGAAACCCGAAGAGCCAACACAAAGGAGGGCGGAACCAGCAGCAAATCCCCAAACGCCAGCCACGGGAACAACAGCAGACAGAGGAAACCGAGAAGACAAGGGGAGGGAAAAGGGCAAGTTCCACCCACCATAATGAGCTAACTTCTATACCATTTAAAGAGCTAAACATCAGCTCATAATGAGCTAACCCACAGCTCAAACAATAATGAGCTGGCACCACTAGAAATCCAAATGTCTTAGCTCAAAATCAAACAGCCAAAGCCCAAACCAAGAACAGCCAAGGCCCAACCCGAGAGCAGCAACAGCCCAAAGGACAAGAAGGGCCCAAAGGACAAGAAGGACCCAAAGCCAGCAAACCCAAGCCTTGCCAAGCCCAAGCACATTTCCTACCATGATCATTGGATGCCTTCTATCATTGGATAGCTTAAAAAAAATATAAAACACAACTAATATTGTTCAAATTACATCAAAACAAAATAAGGCAAAAATCTAAATGCATCAGAGGAAGCATATGATAACGTTCCAAGAGAGGTGCTATGGAGAGTTCTAGAAAAGGAAGGGATTAATAATGCTTATATTCAAGTCATTAACGATATGTATGCAAGAGCTTTACTTGTGCTCAAACACAAGGTGTTTTGACCAAGTCTTTTTGATGAGGACATCGAAGATCAACGGCTACGATCTGGATTTTAATTTTTTTGTGTGTTTTATGTACTAGTTTATTTTGTACCCCTAGGGGTGGTCATGTGTTGTTGTAGCCCGAAGGGCATTTTAGTCTTTATTTATTTTCTTTTCATGAGGTCTATTTATAGGCTAGTTCTCTTGTATTATGGGATGATGAATGATTATTGAAATGAAAATTCAGCTTTTTGTTTTAGATCTCTTTGTGAGTTCTTGAGAGGAGAGACCCTAGGCGAGGGAAAAAGCAATACCTGTCAACCTTTGGTGGATTCCGAGGTTCGTGGTTCTTCAATTCTTTTTTTTTTAATTTATTTTTTCATCACCCAACCATCCTCTTTTTCCCTCACTCCCGCCGACCTACCCTCTCGTTGCCCCCTTCCTTTCTCTTAACAGAACAACCCTTCCAACACCACCGGCCTCCCTTGGCCGCCCCACCCGCCGACCACCACCCCAATCGCCGGCCTCCACACATCCACCCGTCCCCCTCCACTAGCCCAACCGCCGGCTTCCCTCTCCATCTTGTTCAAAATCTGAAATTCAAATTTCAATTGCCATTATTCACTTTCCTCATTTAATCATAGTCAATTAGGAAAGTTTCCTATTGAGAATTCAATTAATTTTGAATTCAAATACTTTCCTATTGTCTAAACCTAAGTTAGGAAACTTTCAATTTAATTAAATTTGAGAATAAATTCAGATTTGATTAAATTCCCTATTTATTATCCTTGGGGCCTACATACTTAAAACAACTCTCCTCTCCCCTCTCTATATGACCGGCCCCATCAAACCCCTCCCTCTCTCTCCTATTTGCCACCTAGACTCCAATTAAAAGCCTCTAATTTCTCCCTCATGGCCCCCCCGCCTTAAGCCCCAAATTAATGGTTAATTTGAATTTCAAATTAACTTTTCCCTCCATAGGAAATCTGAGAATTAACTTCATATTTTAATACTTCCTCTAACCAAAAGCCTAACCCTAGCCGCCTCTGGCTTCTCCCCCCTAAGCCGTCGTCCCTCCCCATTAGACCATCGGCCCCTTCCAGCAAACCGCCGGGCTGAAGTTTGCTGCTGTCCAGTCCTTCCGGAAGCCTCCCTTGCTGCCCGGAGTTGTCCAGAATTGCTGTCCTGGGTTTACCAATTGCTGTCCAGGGATTCAAGGGTAGATTGTTGCTGTCCAAATCATCCAAGAAGCTGCCAACCGCCCTCTACTTCCAATCCAGCCATCGAAACACCACCGGAACGTTGTATAACTTCAATTCTTGGGTTAAACTCTTCTCCTAACTCACTTATCTTCCTAGTCCACTTTTCAATTGTAGTTATTAATGGATTCATAAAAATCGTATCAATTATTCTCCGCTAAACCTAGCAATCTAGAGAGTGTTGAGTGAAGGTCCTTGCATAGCACTAATCTTATTGTTAACATTGGGATATCGTGTTGAACTACTCCATATGCTACGTTTGTGACGTATTGATTGTTGAAGATCTTAACTCAAAGTGTGTAGCTTGGCCTAAATTGATATCACCCCTCTTTTGTTTTATTTCCTCGTCTTAATCACGTGAACTTTAATTCTTAATATTATTTTTCAATGAATAAAGCATGCAAAATCCTTATTAATCTTTATAGCATCATATTCGTTTCACATCACTTTTCCTATTTCAATTGGATTACATCAAAAGGATTAGCCTTAAACCCATATTTTTTTGCTTTAGTCATGGATGTTCTCACTAGACATTTGAAAGAGGTTGTACCCTGATGTATGCTTTTTGCTGATGATGTTTTTTTTTATAAGACTAGAGAGGGAGTTGAAGGTAGACTTGAATTATGGAGGTCAACTTTAGAGTCTAAATGCTTTCGTTTGAGTAGATCCAAAACTGAATATAAGGAGTGTAATTTTAGTAATAATAGATCTAGTGAGAGGTTTGTAACTTTGGGCGATCAAGTCATTAATAAGAGTACGTGTTTTAGATATCTTGGTTCTATTGTTCAGAGTGATGGTGAAATAGATGGGGATATTATTAGTAGAATTTAAGTTGGATGGTTGAAGTGGAGAAATGCATCGGGCTTGTTGTGTGATGGAAAGTCTCCCTCAAACTTGAGGAAAATTTCTATAAGATGGTGGTGAGACCTGCAAAACTTTATGGTGCAGAATGTTGCCCATTAAAAGAGAAGCATAATATTAAGTTAAGTGTTGTAGAGATGATGATGCTTAGGTGGATGAGTTGGTTTACTCTTAGAGATATGATACGAAACGAGCATATATGTGAAAAGGTTGGAGTAGCTCCAGTGGAAGATAAGATTAGATAAAGTAGCCTTAGATGGTTTGGTCGCATACAACGGCGGCCTTCCGATAACCCAGTTAGGAAAGTAGATGTGTTATATTTGACTTATGTTAAGAAAGGTAGAGGTAGACCTAAAAAGATTTGGTTAGAAAGTATTAGAAATGACATTTCTGTATTAAATTTAAATGAGAATTTGACTCTTAATAGAACACAATGGAGAAAAAGGATTCATGTAGCTGACCCCACATAGTGGGATAAAGGCTTGATGTTGTTGTAGTTTATTAATTCTCTTTCCCCATTCATTTTTATTACATGATCATTAGGTTTAACTTTATTTTGCCAATGCTTTTTTGTGCAGCTTCTAATATTTTCAACACTAATATTTTCTATCTTATTAACACATCTTTTACAATCAATTCTACATACCTAAATTACCCTTATTTTTTCATTATCTCATCTTTAATTCGTGATTGTTTGGTTCCAAGCAATGACATGTTCTCATTTTTATTATTTCTTTTATATAATTGTTTAAGTTTAAGTTTTACACTTATCATATCTATGTACTTCTCACTAGAGTAATATTGATTGAAAATTATCCCTTTTACTTCTATCAAAATTGTATGTTATTACTCAGTCTTTAATCTACTTACACAAAGCCCCTTAATTTTTACACATTTCCTCAATTCCTACCTTTCAAGTTTGTGACATCTACAAATATCGATAAAAGTTGAATCTGAATATCTTTTGCAATCAACTTAGTATTTAATATAAAAATATATGTTTAATAGTAATCATTGATTTAATTCTATTATGATCAGAAATTCCTTGATCATTATTATTTCTGATGTTAGTCATTGCTAAATCATAATTATCTTTAATAACTTTAATATACTTTTGCACATCTTTTCATCTTAATGCATGTTAAATCAATTTTCAATAACTTTAACATACCTTTTGACGTTGTTTAACCTTAATGCGGATTAATCCGATTCTCAGGTGTTTTGATCATATGGGTTATGTGACCAATCAAATTGTATAATGATCCTTTTGTTGCTCTCTATATAATTTCTTTAATTGCTTTAGTACACAAATTTCCTTCATAATAGTTCTTTCTAGCTTATAAGCAAGTTAATTCTCAAGCATTGATTTGATTTTTCTAAGCTTATGCTTTATTACTCAAATTTATTTTATTAGTTAACTTTAATTGCCTTATAATTTCCATTATCCTAGGTAACTATTATGAATTTGATAATCATATGGAAGTATTTCACATGCAGTCTTTTGTAATTTCTCGTATACTAATATTTCATCATAGGATTTTTTAACTAGGCTACCCCCATAACTTTCCCAATTCTAGGAATCTTATCCGTTCCTGTAGCTTTACTTTAGCTTATCTTCTACTAACGTAACTAAATTTCACTTTTCTACATCTACTTATAGAATATATAATTCGAGATTTTGTTTATTAGAATCTCCTTTAATAATTTCCCAAACTTGGCACTTCTATCATTTCTTCATCTTTAACAACCATCCTACTCTCTTCATTCTAATTGTCTGCCTAATCAAAATCATTATATCTTCTATATTCTGCTTTTCTATTTAGCCTTTGTGTAACTTTTAGCTTGTATTATTACATGTCTCAATAATGTTTGTTTATTTTTATTATCTAAAAGAACTTTTCTCAGCCCTTTCGATCTTTCTACGTGTTCCATCATCTCTTCTTATTCATGACCTATCTCTAATCTCTGTTAAAACTCTAGTAGTTTGCTCAATTCAGCTGCCTGTTTTATCACACATCAAGGCAAATTCAGCTTTAAATTTAAATTTTCCTTTCTTAAATTTCTTGTTGGAAAATTAATATGTTATATCATGGTCAAATTTTTCTCCTAATTGAAAAAGAAAAAAAGTACCTGGGATTTATTAAGTTAAAATCACTAATGTAAGTGCATGTTCTTCTGGAAAATTTAAGTTGAGCTTTTCCCATCACTTTTTAAATCACCTATTCCATAACGTTATTTAATTCTCTTATTACTTTTTCGTTTGCAAAAAAAGGGAAAAAAAGTATCTCTTTCAACTAATCCTTGTGGTTCTACAAATGTTTCTTTAGAAACTTAGTTTACAAACATTGTTCTAATACTTGGGGAGCATTATCCGTAACTACATCCATATTACCCTTTGTGGGGGATGGATTGTCGTTTTGATGGCATACTTATGCTTAGAATTATTAATAGTAATGTTGCTGCTTATGTTGAGGAATACTGTTTTTTTAATGGCATAAGTGGCATGCACTCATGAATTATGGATATTTGACATTAATGGCTAGCAGTTGTTTAGCTTCGTATAGCATATATGAATGCAACATTTGTATACAAGCAAAAATAACAGAAAAGCCTTTTCCTAAAGCATAGAAAAATTGATGGGGACATCAACACATGAAAAGTTTATTAGAGACGTGGCCGTCGATCTACGGCCACGATCGAGTCGTTGTATTTCTGAGTCATTTCATGTATTTGTCTTTTAGTATTTTATTTGTCTTTTATTAGTTATGTTTGTTTCCCGCTTTACCCCTTACTTAAGGGGGGTCCTATGTAAGCCCTAAGGGCATTGTTGTCTTTTGCTTTTGAGTCCTTTGTACGAGGCTATTTATAGCCATCATGTTTCTCTTTTGGTTTTGATGAATGAATGATAAAAATTTTTTTCCATTGCTTGAGTTCTTGGAGAGATCTTGAGAGTGCTTGGAGAGAGATCCGTAGGAGAGGGAATTTGGATCACCCACCAACCTTGGAGACGGCCGGGTTTGTGGTTCTTCACCTTTATTGAAATTTCCTTTCCTCTCTTTCACCTAGCCACCGGCCTAAGGCCTCTCCCAAGCCTTCAACCGCCGGCCACCATATTCTCCCCGTCCACCTGCTGGCTTCCCCACCACCACCCAAGCCGCCAGCCATCATAACCCCCTCCATCGAAATTCCCCACAAACCCACCAAGCCGCCGGCCCTATCCCGCCTCCCCTTCTTCCCTCCACAAATTCAATCACCTATTGAATACTTCCCATAAATCATTATTCTTAATTTGGGAAGACTTAATTTCAAATTTCAAAGCAATTTGAATTTGAAAATTTCTTGCCTAATTTAAGAAATTTATTTTAGGAAAGTTCCTAATTAAGTCCTATTTGAATTTCAAAATTGATTTGGATTTCATTAAATCTTTCCTAATCTCTAAACCCAAATTAAGAAACCCCAAATCTCTCCCTCAATCATCTCCTAGCCTATTAATGCCGCCAGCCCCTATAGGAGGGAATTAGGAATTGTTTCCTAAAAGCCACCTCCCCACCTTGGAAACAATTCAAACTCTCCTCCACCTCCTTTGGCCGAATTTTCCCTAGCCCCCATTAATTAATTTCTTTCCAAATGGGGAACCTCTCCAATTGGAAATAGATTAATCCTTTTCCCTCCACTTTAATCTCCCAAAATCTGAACCTAATTTCCCCAAACCTCTTCCCCTTGGCCGACCACCTTCTCTTGCTTTCTCCTATTTGAATTCTTGAGAGAAATCCCTTTCTTTCAAAGGGAAAACGGCAAGGACAGCAAAGGATCATTACTTCAACACATTAATGCTTGGGAGAGACTCCTCTCTCTCCAATTGAACCTTTAAGGGGGGCTACGGCGGATTTCTTCCACATCTCGACTATTTGTTTCCGGGTTTTGACAAAGGTGAACTTCTTCCCCTTTCAATTACTTTCTTAATCCCCTAATCTTGTAGGTGATGACGAATCACAAGGAGCCATGTTTCTCCTTATGCCTAAGCTTAGTAAACGTAGGATTGAGCGTGCCTTCTATGCTACTAATCTTATTATTAGATTAGAGATTTTATTGAAAGCTATTTACTTTGCATGTTGTTGAACTTCTAACTTGTTTTGATAATCCAAGTGTTTAGCATGTAATTTGGTCTAAACGATTGTGACCGCTCTTACGTTTTCTCTTTTTGTTTAAATCGCTAATAGTCTAATCATAATTGTTTTATCAAAGAATCGTGCAAATTCTTAACACTTTCATTTAAAGCATCTTAGTCCTGCATCAAAAATACTACATTGCTAGGGCTATTTCTTCGCTATTTTGAACCATAGGGATTTTAAAAGTAGGGCGAAGTATTTTGTTACTTGTATCTATGATTTTTTTAGATATACTTCTGTTTATTTATGAGACAAAAGCATTTGATGTGTGTTTAAATGTAATAAATTCATGATTGAAAATAAAAAAGGAACTGAAAAGAAAAGATTAAAGAAGTGATAGAGTTGACTATTATTTTCCTACTAAGTTTCTTGTTATTGTGGAGGAAATGGAATTATAATGGTTTGGCTGAAATATAATCGAAGTTGATGACAATTCTAGTTTTAATTATAGTTTTTATTTCTCATACTTGAATGATGACAATTCTGCACATGTATTTGAATTGCAATTTATATTTCCATGCGATTAGGGAATGTGCAACTCTGACTGGTAGATATGATGCCATCATTTCTAGCTACACCAAATCCATCTATTTTTGCTTTAAATCTGAAAACAGTAGATATGATGTTGTCATCATTCATGGAAACTCTAAGCTCATTTGTTTTTACTTCAAACTTTCTGGCCTTTATCTTTTGACTTGGTTTTGTTTCTTTTATTGTTGTCATATTGTGAAGCAGTGCTGAGTTGATTTATACTTTTTCAGTTTTTTGACCCTTTATATTATTGACCGGATGTTTTACTGCTTATTTTTATTCAGTTTTGTTTCGAGCCTATAGTTTTTGCATCATTATTTTATTTACTTATAAACTTGTTTGATTCAATGATCTTTCTATATATATATATATATATATATATTTGTTTTAGTTATTTAATAAATGTAAGAAATCAAATTGTTCTGTATCAGGCTGAGGTTCATGATGTTAGCAAAGAAATGGAGCTTGATCTTATCAAACAGTATAGTCAGGTTTTTCTTTTTATTTGTTCGATTCTATTGTAATGAGATTTTTTCAGCATTCCCTATTTTCATGTTATCTCTAATAGAAGACTTGATTTGCTATGCCAGGTGGAGCGAATCTTTGCTGATAGAATCAGCAAAACTGGAAATGATGATGTGGTAACTGAATATTTAGTGAAATGGCAAGGTTTACCTTATGCTGAAGCAACCTGGTAATCTTGACTTTACTTCTTGTGTCCGGAATGATAATGTGAAAGCAATATATATTATAATCAAATACTATTCCGGATTGTAAATGTGTGCATCAATTTTCTTTGTTGCCAGGTATTCATATGCAACACTTTTGGTTGTCTTTGTAAAATGATAAAATACATTGCACATAATAACTAGGCCCTTGTAGTCTGTACTACTTGGATTTGAAAGTTTTTCATGAGTTATATTTCTTGGACCCTTAAAATTTTTTGAATGTTATTCTCAACAATTAGTCTATTCATTTTCGTACTACAAGTCTTTTTTTTTTATCCTCTCTTCTTTTTGCTGAAAGTTAAGTTTGCTAATATAATTTGTTTATGATCATGTATCTTTCTTTCTCTTGACATTGCCCTCTAACTATGTCTCCACATTTTCCTTGTGTTGGCTTCTTAAAGGATTATCTTTTTTGGTTTGTTGTAATGCACATTTAATTTTTCCTAAGTAAACAGAACGATGATCCATTGTTTTGAAAAAGGAGAATAGCTTTGCATATAATTTCCGGTGTATGTGTCATTGAAGCATGTGAGAACGATCTTTTGGATGTAGTTGAATGTCAACATGATAATTTTGTTATATCTGTGTTAATTTTGTTTGCTTATCTAATTGATTACTAAATCTCTTCATGTTGGCATATTCAGTGTCAAATTGTGTGTGCATGAGTCTGGCTGCATTTAAACATGATTCTCACTTTGTTTCTGCAATTTTTTTTTTGAAGTTTTCGATATCTTATAATTGTCATATTTCAGGGAAAAGGATACAGATATTGCATTTGCTCAAGATAGCATTGATGAATTTAAGGTAACATTTATGTTCATTAGTGTTACCTGGAATAAGTTTCTTTTGCTAGGCGCTGAGTTTTACTTAAGAAATTTTGGTTTGATGCAATAAAGATGCTTAAATATTGACCTGGTCATCTACGAGGGCCTGCAATTGATATAATCACACTTGTAATTTGTTGATGCCGTTATCTTCTCAAAGGCTTGTAATTGGCTGATTCTGTACGAAGTCAAAGAAGTAAAAAGTTTTATGTTCGAGTTGTTGAAGGTTAGCAATGCCTTTTTTGGGGCAAAAAGGTTTTATGGTCAATGTGTTGAAGGGCAGTAACGGAAATTTAGGTTAAATAAGAACTTTCAATGGGCTGTCGTGAGTGAAGGATTGTGGGAACATTTGGGAGGATTGGATGATGGAGGGTAAATAAGTACTTTCAATGGCCTGTCGTGAGCGAAGGATTGTGGGAACATTTTGGAGGATTGGATGAGGTGGGAAGGAGGTAGTGGAGTGAAAATCTGGTTTAACCTGAGTACTTCTGTTGGATAAAACAGACAAAGGCGAAAGTTGCTTGAATAGCTTTTTTGCTCATTCTTTTGTTAATATTGGACTCGAAATCTCGAATAGATGGGAGGAAAAAGAGATGGAATTGCAGATAGGAAATACTAATCTTATTCCTCCTCTTCCATTTAAGATTTTATCTGAAGGTGTTTAAATGATGTAAATAGCACTCAATCTGAATTATGCCATGTACAACACACACTTCATAGTTCTAGTTAACTTCTTGTTTGTTCATCCAAGCTGCAGTCTAGTGGCTGAACTGCTTTGTGATGTTTGGCCAGTGAACTTGAAGTCAATTTTTTTTTTGCTCCTAGATGATGAATTTGCTAGTTAATTGTACAGATTCACCAATTTGTTTATCCAGATGATTGAAAGAAACTTGATATTTGTTATACCTCTTGCACGGGTTGACGTCTTGCTTAACATGTAATGAAAGTTAAAATGATACATAGATATACACTGTTCTGTTTAACTAATATGTTAACACTCAATCTAAAATATGCTATTTACAACACGCACTCCCCTCTGGTTTATTCATCCAACCTGCAGTCTAGTGGCTGTAACTGCTTTGTGTGGTTGGCCAGTGAACTTGTAGTAAACCTTGTTGGCTCCTAAATCATGAAGTAGCTAGTTAATTATATAGATTTTCCAAGTTATTTATGCAGATGCTTGAAGGAAACTTGATTATGGTTATACCTCTTACAGGGGTTGATGTCTTGTGTATCATGTAATCAAAGTGAAAATGATACATATATATGCATTGTTCTGTTTAACTAATATGTTAATTTATTTTTAATGTGATGATTATAGTTAAGTTATTGTATATTTTTAAATTACTTAATGAAAGTATTAGACTAAAAAAGCTATCTCGTTTAAGCTATATAACTGAAGTTCATAATATGAATCTTACTCACTTTTCCATTAGAAGCCCTGGAAACGAAGGTCGTAGTGTTTAATTTGCTAAGCGAGACCTTATTTGACATTCTGCTTTCCTAGAAAAGCTTTGTTGAACTTTTTGCTTCTGGGAAGTAATGTGGAGTTTGATTTTGATGAAATTTCACTTCTAAAATTCTTTTAGATCTAATTTTTGTAAGATATCATGCAGTTGTGTTTGAATTTTGATAAATGTTAATCATTTTCATATATATATATATATATTTGCTTTTATCAGGCTCGTGAAGCTGCCATGACCGTGCAAGGAAAGATGGTCGACTTTCAGAGGCGAAAGAGCAAAGGTCCTTACTTTATGATGCAATTTCTATTTATTTTGTATATTACCTTGGTGCTTGCATTTACTACAGATTGAATCGATGTCATTGGGATAAAAGCAAACACTAAAGATACATACTTTTTTAAGAATGTGTATTGGTTTTAGGAGGAAAAAAATGAGAAAAAGGGATCTCAATGGTTAGTTTCCTTTATCATGGGAATTTGGACCACATTTGCTATTATTTTTATTTTCTTGTCCTCCCTACCAATCCATTGGCTGTATAATTGTGGGTGTGGTACTCTTTTTTCAATGGTGTTTGAGTATAAAGTACGTACTTTTCTTGAACTTTATGCTACTATACTATTATTAAGTACCTTTTTCAAATTTCTTGGTAGCATGATGCAACTTATCTGGCAGGGCTTCTTTGTGATATAAGAAGGTTTTAGTGTTCAAGGGCAAATATGGGTTAGGCTTGTATCGTATTTGTTACACACTAAGACAAGTGGTAAGCTAAGCTCTGCTTATGCCATTTTTGATGAAGAACAATTTTTGCTTGCTATGTTTCTTGCTTTGGTAGGGAATCGCCTTTCACTTTTGGCATTTTGTAGCTATATTTGGCTTCTACTTAAGTAAAATCAAGATTGTAATGCATTTTGTGCACACGATTTTAAATGCTTGTGAGGCATTTGAAACACTAGGTTGACGTTCAGGATAGGTACTGCTTAAATTGACCATTAGCTGAATTAGCTAGCTGTCACACCAGCACACTTTATTAGTATTAAAAATGCAACAAGAGTGAATCAACGTCACATTTTTCAGGAGATTACTAGGAATAGGGAGTCTAATTTGTAGCGCACATAATAGTGCTGATGTGAAACAAATACTAGATTCAGGAATTGCGTAGGAATAATATTGAATTGACAAGCTTAACAATTATATATTAATATTGATCAAGGGCCGATTTAAGTGACTTCTCAATTATTGATAAAGTAATAGCAAACAATTACAAGTATTGGCGGGGAACAATAAAATAATAACCAAGACAATAAGTACTTATCCGCAAGTCACACAAATCCTACAATTAATAATTAGAACAGTCACAATGAAGTTCCCTCATACTCTTCAAATAATTTCAGCGGAAGAAAACATGATACGATATTAACAATACCACTAAGAAGAAGTAAACATTTAAGGTTTTGAGCAACAGAAAGTTACCCAGAAAAGAAGTAGTGGGTAGACTGGAGGTGATTTGCCATTGGCCGGGGGGTCTTCGATCAATGGAGGTTGCAAAAGAGAAGCTAATCCGATCCACGTATTCTTCGACGGTGTGGTTGATCTCGAAGTCGATGTCAAAGAATGGAGATCAGTGAACGTCGACTAAGCCTTAATCGTCAAATATGAAGCCGCGATCAAGCTCAGGATTGGCCATCCATGGATGACGGGGCAGTCCACGGTTTGGGGAAGGGAGTTTGGGCTTGGCATGCTGAAAGTGAAGAGGAGGTGGTTGTTTGGGAGTGGGGTTGTTGGCTAAAGAAAAGGAAAGGGAAGGGGAGAAGGGGCTGAAGCACTAGAGAATTAATAGGGGAGGGAAGTGGGGGCAGTAACTATGAGAAATTAATGGGGGAAAGAAGAGAGGGCAGCAGCTAGTAGGAAGTTAATTGGGGGGAAGGGGGAGGGGTGGCAACCTTAGAGATTTAATGGGGAAGGGGAAGAGGTGGCAGTTGTTGGAAATTATTGAGGAAGGGAAAAGGGATAGCAATTAATGTAGGAATTAATGGGGGAGTGGAAAATGACAGCAGCCAAGGGGAAGGTGCAGCAACCTAGGGGATTTAATTGGGAAGGGAAAGAGGTGACAGTTGTTGGGAAATATTGGGGAAGGGAAAAAGGATAACAATTAGTGTAGGAATTAATGGGGAGAGTGGGAAATGGCAGCAGCCAAGGGGAAGGGGCAACAGCCTTAGGGATTTAGTGGGGAAGGGGAAGGGGAAGAGCTGGCAGCTCTTGGGGAGTATTAGGGAAGGGAAAACAGATTGCAATTAATATAAGAATTAACGGGGGAGTGGGAAATGATAACAACTACTTGGATTTCATGAGGGGAATAGGAAATGGAGGGAATGCCAAGAGGCAATGGAGTGGTGATTGGCCGACTATGGGTGGAGAGGAAGGGTGGGCTTGTAGGTGAGTTGGAATGGAAGAGAGGGAAGGTGGCTCGGCTGTATGGGACAGCAAAAAATTGCATGATAAAAATTGCACAAGGAAGTTGATGCGATACTTAATGATGAAGTTATTTCCACTAAGGAGGGTGGGCACCAAAGGTATTTAGTTCAATAGAAAGGAAAGCTGGAGACGGAGAACACATGGATTGATCGTGATGAACTACATGGATTGGATCCCGACATACTAGAGATGTACGAGAGCACCCGTGATGCATACTCGCGGAGTCAAGCTTTTTTCCGCCTAGGTTGAATGATGAGGACATCGACAGAAAAAACCTGGCGTGTCTACCAAAGGAGGAGCCGTAGATCGACGACCACGATTAGGAGTCTTTATTTATGGTCTATTTTTTGCATTTTATTTTGAGAGTCTTTCCCAGTTTGCCCTTATGTTGAGTTATATGTGTGTTGTAGCCCAAGGGGCATTTGTCTTTTGAGTCCTTCATGTTTTGAGGCCTATATATAGAGGCCCTTGGCTATTATAAGAGGAGGAGGAATATTATGAATTGAACTTCAGTTTTCCTGAATTATGTATGCTTGAGTCTTCTTGAGTGAAGAGTGAAGTCCCTAGGAGTAAGGCAACGCTACACCCAACAACCGGCGTCGTGGCGAGGTTCTTGTTTCTATCTTCTCACCCTCACCTCATCTTCCTCTATTGACAGCCAAAATTTTCTGCTATCCCATACAACCGAGCCACCTCCTCTCTTCCATTTCCACTCACCTACAAGCCCACCATTCCTCTCCACCCATACCTGGCCAATCCCCACTTTATTGCCTCTTGGTATTCCCTCCACCTTTTCCTATTCCCCTCATTAAATCTAAGTGGATGATGCCATTTCCCACTCCCCCATTAATTCATACATTAATTGCTATCCCTTTTCCTTTCCTCAATACTCCCCAACAGCTGCCGCCTATTCCCCTTCCCTACTAAATCCCTAAGGCTGCTACCCCTTCCCCTTAGTTGCTGCCATTTCCCACTCCCCCATTAATTCCTACACTAATTGATATTCCTTTTCCCTTCCCCAATACTTCCCAACAGCTGCCACCTCTTTCCCTTCCCCATTAAATCCCTCAGGTTGCTGCCCCTTCCCCTTGGCTGCTGCCATTCCTCACTCCCCCATTAATTCCTACATTAATTGCTATCCCTTTTCCCTTCCCCAATAATTTCCAACAGCTGCCACCTCTTCCCCTTCCCTATAAATTCCTAAGGCTGCTGCCCCTACCTCTTCTCCCTTATTAATTACTAGCTGCTGCCCTCTCTTCTTTCCCCCATTAATTCCTCATAGTTGCTGCCACCACATCCCTCCCATATTAATTTTCTAGTGCTGCCTCCCCTTCCCTTTCCTTTTCTCTTTAGCCAACAACCCAATTAGCCACCTCCTCTTCACTTTCAGCACGCCAAGCCCGAACTCCCTTCCCCAAATCGTGGACAGCCCCGTCATCCATGGATGGCCGATCCTAAGCTTGATCACGGCTTCGTATTTGAAGATCAAGGCTTAGTCGATATTCATCGGTCTCCATTCTTCGACATCGACTTTGAGATCGACCATGCCGTCAAAGAATATGTGGATCGGATTAGCTTCTCTCTTGCAACCGCCATTGATCATCGAAGACCTCTTGTCCAATGGCAACTCACCTCCGGTCTGCCCACTACTTTTCCGGGTAGCTTTCTGTTGCTCAAAATCTTAAACATTTACTTCTTAGTGGTATTATTAATATCGTATCATGTTTTCTTCCGCTGAAATTATTCGAAGAGTGTTGGTGAGGGAACTTCACTGTGACTGTTCTAATTATTAATTATGGGATTTGTGTGACTTGCAGATAAGTACTTATTGTCTTAGTTATTATTTTACTCTTCCCCGCCAATACTTGTAATTGTTTGCTATTACTTTATCAACAATTGAGAAGTCGCTTAAATCGGCCCTTGATCACCATTAATATATATATAATTGTTAAGCTTGTCAATTCAGTAATATTCCTAAGCAATTCCTGAATCTAGTATTTGTTTCACATCAAGTGCTTTGAAATCTATTTCAATCTAGAATTTTAATCTTGCATCCAATATTCAAACATTTACGCCAAGCCTGCTATCGTGTAGCATGTGACTAAATATGACCAGATGCATGCCCCTCAAATTTGAGTTATTACAATTTCAGTCTCTCCAACCCTTTTTATACTTTGCATGTTGAGAGATTTCATGTGACTGGGAAACCGAGTTGGTCAAAAAATTTTTGTAATCTATGTGTGCAAATTGAAAAGCTATTTGAGCTATTCATTAGTATATATGCATCTAATTAACTAGCTTATTTATCCAATTTTTGACTGAAGGAACTCATACAATGGCACTTTAGTTTAACTATTTGCTTATCAAGTTGTAGATGATTGGCAGCATGGTTAGTATAATGATTTCCATTTTTGATCATCAAATGTTTTATATCAAAACATGAAAGCTGTATGATTTGCTACTATAAGTTAATCTACTAATGGACACCTAAAAATACTGGTGATTTGTTTTTGGGGGTTCACAATTCACATGCATAACACAAAACTATCCTATTTACATATGGAACATCTAAAATTTTCTATTTTTAAACTATCACTTTGTTAACTTTTGTCTCATGTGACCTCGTTTCTCACTTCTGCTTGCTCCTCAAATCCAAAAATCATCAATGATGAATAAAATGCGAGGAAGTTGCGATGGGTCTTATTTGGGGAAGGGCATCAATAAGACTAATAGTGTGTGAAGGACTCTTGAAGATAAATAAGAAATGAGGAAGTTGCTACATGATTTTTCTGGGGAAGGAATATTGATGGGACCGGTGGCGGTAAAGGAGAAGAGTTTGTCATGACCACCCAATGTGATGGGAACCTAATGGGAGGGTGAGGAAGGTGATGTTTTTGATATTATTCAAAGAATTGAGTGTTATGTGAGTTAATATGAATTTTTGGGTGTTAATAAATAAATTAATAGTAGTTGGTTCATGTTTCATTTATTGTACACATCAATAATTCTTAGTTAGCTTACCAAATAGTCTGAATGATTACATAATGAGCTATTTGAAACTTCCCTATGTTTTATATGTTAACAGTTTTTCATCTTTTAGACCTGACTAGTTTACAAATCCTTCTTATCGTTGACAATCCACCTTCATATGTTGCTTTTGGCCTTAGTATTTCATCTTGATTCTGGAGGAGTCGCATGATCATTTAACCAATATTGTCACTTATAACTAACATTATACTATTAATGGCTGCACAATATGTTTCCTTCATGTCAGAATTGCTGTTGTTGTTCTCGTGCTACAAAGCACCTCTGGAACCTCTTGGAATTTTTAGCACAAGTTATTTTATTTGCTTTAGTTTTACCTGAAAACTTTTCTAATATACACAAACTAAAAGCTCTCTGTGTCAATTCCTAGTCATTGGCACCCCTTTGAGTTCTTTTTATGGCTCATCAGCATATACTTTTCTGGCTGTTCATTATTAGTGGTAAGTTCACTAATTTTGATTTTCTAGCTCGAATTGATTATGTAACACCCTACAGTACTCCTTAACAGTACTGAGAGTATTACTAACATAAAAAATATTTTCATCATTCATCATGGAAATGATTTTTAACAATTGAATATTATTATATAAGATCCAACCATTATCATTCATCTCATCAAATGGAAGCATCTAATAATTAAATTCCAATAGAAATATAGTTACAGAGCCACTAAGAAAATCTAAATAAATCCAAATAATATCTTATTTAACTGCTTACTAACCTTAAGTGTAGACTTCTCAACAAGGAAAATATTAACATAAAATAAGAAATAGCTTGCATCTTAGGGTGCGTTTGGGACAGCTGCAGCTGTCCGTAAAGTAGGTTGCAAAATTATTGTATAGAAAGTTGCTTTATGAAATTGCTATATAGAAAGCATTATATTTTGTTTGGGAAGTATAATTATCAAGTTGCTGTGCTGCAACTGTATGAGAATAAATTACATTTATACCCTTATATATTGAGATGAAAAAAATGATGTAAATGTCAAATTTTTCAAAAAAATTATATGTTTGGGAAGTAATAGAGATTGTTGTGATGTGCTCTTGTAATCCTCCAGGTCAATAGCTAGGGTCGATTGGTAGCCAACAGAATATGGAATACGAACAGACACCTCAAAATTTGCTTGAGTGAACCGGAAAATATTATCAATGAAGAGCAGCACATCTTGCCCTTCAGCATCACGGAAATACTCAGCCACAGTAAGTCCAGTAAGCCCAACACAAGCACGAGCACCTGGAGGCTCATTCATTTTCCCATAAACAAGAGTACACTTGCTCTCATCTTGCTTATCACCAAGCTCAATCACACCACTTTCAATCATTTCCTGGTACAAGTCATTGCCTTCGCGAGTTCGTTCTCCAACGCGGGCAAAGACAGAAAAACCACACGTTAGTGACCTTGCCACACGTTCGTGATTGGGTTGTCCAGCACCTCGAGAGCAGTCAGGATCGGTGGTAGTCCCTCATCAAACCGCACTTCGACGACGGCTTCGATCACTTGGCATAAACGGCCAACAGCGCCAGTGAACTCGTCTGTGACCTTGCCACTGGGACCACCCGAAGCTTTGGCGGGCAATGGTTGGGAAGGTGCAGGCGCAGCGGCGGCGGTAGCATACTCGACGGCGCGGGAGAGGAGGAAACCAGTGGGTGAAGAGCGAGAGATCGGGGAAGGAATGGGAGGTCTGGGGTTTGGAACGAAGGATTTGGGAGATGAGAAAAAGCAAGACGGAGAGGAAGCGCGGAGTAAGGAAGCGAGGATCCGACGAGAGGCCATGGCAAGTGAGAGCTAGGTTAAGCGTCTGCTTATCCGAGATGGATGAGCTTGAGGAGGATGACGATGGTCTTTAGGGTTTGGTAATTGTAGTCAGAAGTTGTGTGGAAGGCTTCGGACGATGGTAGCGAATATTTGCAGGGGGATTTATGTCATTTTTCTGTCGAAAGCAGCGGGCCGCAGCGGACCGCGGGAGATAGTGAGAGGTCGCGGAAAGCAACTATGTGCCGCGAATTTTGTCTGACGTGGTTCTTCCGTAATGTCCCAAACGATGGTTTAATAACTTTTTATAAAGTAAAGCAGCAATGCCATCGTCCCAAACGTATCCTTAGTCTGCATCGACCTTTGCTTCTCCTTTTCCTGTAACAACAGCCAGTAAGAAATACACTGGTGAGCTATAAGGCTCAATAAATTATGCAATTTTAAATAGCATTTAACTTGCATGATAATAAAATTCATAACATTGAAAACATAAATAAAAGTTAATTAAACTTGAGAAAACATCATAAAATCCCATTTGGCATTAACCTTTATTTTCTCTTAAATCCATACTGAATATCAATTTTAGTCATTAAAAGATTTGGCTACTCTTTCATAAAAATATTCAATGGAGCCCAAGTAAACCTGGCATTATCGTCATTGAATTACATATAGGACCCTTTTGTCTCTATAGGGGTCCTTTTTGCCCCACCTATTATGCTAGTATCATATTCTCTGGGGTTTCTTTTGGCCCACTTACAATGCAGTGTATATGAGGGCCCTTTTGCCTCACCTGCAATGATAAGTTGTACATCATTTTATAGCTAGACTTTACTTTAAATGGATATTCAGTACACCTCACTTATTCATCATTCATACTTAACTTGTCATGTACAAAATTTCATAAGAATCTATCTCTTAATATTTTTACATGCCAGGATATGTTGGCAACATGAAATTAATGAGCTCTTTTCAATTTATAATCAACTAGAAAAATATTACTATAATCATCATGAATCTTATGTTAAACTTCAGTGATACATATAAACAAGTGGTTGATTGTACAGGAAAATTTGGAAGCATAATCATTTGCATTCTTGGAATCTTCATAATGCATTTATCACTTCAATTAAATCAAGTGATATCATAGATATATCTAAAAATGTTAATTCTTGCAATTGTAAATTAAGATTTACATAACTTACCTTCCTGATGAGTCGTCTCTTCCAATCTTTCACTTCTTACTCTTCTTCGATTATAAGGTACTTCAAATCTTCTTTTCTGCATAAATTCAAGTAATTCCTACATCGAAGGTAACAATTGACAGACTTGCTTCAGAAGTCATTATTGTCTTTTTAGAATTTAAAACACAACTATAAAATACCAAATGCTGACCTTCTTTCTTTTCCTTTAATTCACACTATTAACCTCTCTTACTGAAATAATTTTTCTTCCACCTAATCTCTTAATCTTCCTTCACTGTTTTTAAACCAGTTTACCTACATATCTAACTATAATTCCTCATATAAATCTGAATCAAACTTAGAAATCTTTGTACCAGATTTCAAATAAATTTATTTTACTTACATGTACTGTGTCGATCTTATGTTTGTGCTTTCTTCTCCAAAATTTCCTTTAGTTGAACTCTTCTTCCTCTCATCCGAAACTTCTCCACAATAGGTTTCACTGTGCTGAAAATAGCTACAGTGTTATCTGGACACCCCACCGAATCCTGCTACAGGGATTTTGAGAATTCCTCTTAGGCATTTCCCGAATTCTGCTTCCTGCACTATGCCAAATTGTTGCAGGCTTGTGTGAACTGCTACAGTGCCTCCACCCGATTCCCTCTGCTGCTTTTTTCGTGAAACTGTTGCTTGCGTGTAGTCTTATCTGATAAAAGGATGAGAATGGGTCCCACCTCAATAATTATTTATTGCTATAACCGAACCCTCACATCCATAATTCCATTCCAATAGACTTGTCAAACACCTCTTCAATAATAACAGAAAGTTTATTTAATAAATATGAATAACATATAACTTCTATTGAATATTATATTTAAATTTTAATTAAATATCATTTAGTTATTGCTAATGAAATGCAAAATAAATTTTAATTTTCCATACCAGTGAATTTGGGTCTTACAAATTGCATGCCAATTTGAAAATCATGACATGAAGAAAGGTGATTGGTTGATTATTATCTTATTTTTCAGTTGATTTCTCAAAGAATCTGCTTGGTTAGGGGCTTCGTTGAATTTGCTATGTACTATTGTTAGAACGAGATGTGGAAGAGAAGAAGAGAGACAAATTAGTCGAATACTTCATTGCTTAAGTAGGCTGCAACTTGATCTTATAGATAGAGAGTCACAAAAGTGAAAATAGGGAAGAAATTAACTGATCCTAGTGTGAAAGGAAATATAAATATTATGACATATTATAAAATTAAAACTACTAAATACAATAGATAGAATTTCTAAAAAACAACCTCTAATTGCCCCGAATCCATCAACATTCTATTTAGGTCAAATTGTGAACCATCAAGAGAAATAGCGTTAAGAAAATGTCTATTTGGGAGAGCTGTTAGATACCTTGTTTGTGTCGACAGGAACTGCTAACACATCTTGCTATTTTGTGAACTCAATATTAATTAAGGAAAGACTCCGGTGTAGTAGAGAGAAAAGGATTAAAATTATCCCTTGACTCTTTATGAAGGATAAAAATGATCTCCAACTATATTAAAGGACCATTTTGGTCCCTCAAGTTCTTAAAAAAAGAATCAAAGTAGTCATATGGTGGGACTATTTTGGTTTCTTTTTAAGGAGTTGAGGGACTAAAATAGTCCTTTAATATAGTTGGAGACTATTTTGGTCATTCATAAAGAGTCGATGGACCATTTTGGTCATTTTCTCTTGAAGATGATTTGCATTGATCTTTTCCTTTTTTTTTTGAGATGCAATAACATTCAACACTCTACTAAACTTGTCCATTTTTTCAAATAGAGGTATTGTCAACCCTTTTTTTAGAATGCTTACAATTAGATTAGAAGAGAGGATAAAATGGACATAACTCTATTTTTAATTTTTTTTTCCTTCAAGTGCTTATATTTCTCCGCTTGTTTAATTTGATTATGTTGGACAAGATTGTGCAATATGTTGATCGCAGTCTTATTGTCATGATATTAATATCATATGCGTCTTGACAGTTACCTGCAATTCTTTTAGGAGTAGCTTAACTAAGATTAATTTCTAATCTTTCTAGCCAAGGATATGAGTTCCAGCTTCTACATTATTCCTTGCCATGCCATTTAATTTTTTACTTCTCCATGTAACAAGATTACTCCATACTTAAGTGCGGTGGCCTGACTTTGTTAACTATAAAGCCTACCCAATCAATATTTGCATAGGACTTTATTATTTTTAGATTCCTCTTTCTTAAAGGATAATCAACTTCTTGGGATTATTTTTAAGTACTTGAGTATTCTTGTGACAACACTCATGTGTTCTTCATGAGGTGCATGTTTGAAGCTTCTTACTATGTTAACAATAAAGGCAATGCCAAGTTTGGTATCAGACAAATAAAAGAGTTTCTCATATAATCTTTGTTTTCTTCATTTATTAACTGGAGTACCGGTGTTAATATCACTTACTTATGTGTTAGAATCACTTGGAGTGTTGATTGGTTTTCTTCCGGCTAAACTAGTTTCTTTTAAGTGATCTAGAATAAGTTTTATTTGAAAAATGGTAATACTTGATTTGTTTCTAATTTCATTCCAAATATCTGAGATGACCTAGGAGCTTGATTTGAACTCATAAATTCTTATTTTTTTTGTTAATTTGCATGCTAGCTATGTCTTCCTAGAGTCGGTGATCCTTGGAGGAAGATCCATGTAAACTTTTTCATCCAAGTCACCATTTAGGAATACATTCTTGGCATCCAGTTGGTGGAGTAGCAAATCAATGTTGACTGCTATTTATAGAACTTGAATCATGCTAAGTTTAGCGATAGGAGCTAATGTCACAAAGTATTCAATCTCATAAGCTTGGGTGAACTTTTTTGTAAACAGCCATACTTTATATCTATCAGTGGATCCATTTGACTAATATTTGACTATAAATACCCCTTTACATCCAAAATAGGGATTGCATCCTTTGGTCTCTAAATGACCTCCCATGTTTTGTTTTGTTTTTTTCGAGAATTTTCATTCTATCTTGCATAATTTTTCACCATTTTGATTTATTAAGAAGCCTTTTCTATAGTATTTGGGATTTTAATTTCAACTAAGTTGGAAACCAGAGTTTTCTTTTGAGGAGTATGGATGATCAGATGTCATCATATTTGCTATTGAATGTTGAGTGTAGGCACGAGCATCTTTGGTTAGAGCAATAAATGAGTCTTCAATAATATCATATGGGAGAAGAGTTTGTGAATTTCTCGAGTGCATGTATTATTTATGATAAGCTTCGACAGGTAGAAGAATTTAATTTCTTTTTAGTTTCTTCCTTCAAGTGTAAGCACAAAGTTCAAAGTAATCTTGTGGGATCAAGTGTTGGGTATGTTGGTTGGATTAGATTTTGAGAAATAAGAATCAATAATCTCAATATTGTTGGGCCTTGGGAGATTAAGATATTTAGCGGTCTTTATGATTTGGAGTATTTTAGAGGAAAAAATTTTAAAATTTCATTTTTCTTTTATCTTCCTCGGAAGGGATTTTTTTTGGAAGGTTATTTTCAAAGAAGTTGATGTACATAGACACAAACAGTTTTCTTTTTTTTTTTCAAGAAAATAATATTTATACCCTATTTGATTTGCCATATACTCGAGGAAGATATATTTGAACGCATTGGTATCAAATTTATTCCTCTTAGGTTGGTGATTGTGGATAAAAGGCAGGAGTCAGTACACACCCACAACGACCTTAAGAGTTTTATTTGAAATAGTACAAGCATTTGTGAAAAAAAATATCGATTAAGGTTTTGAATTGAAGCACATTAGTGGGTATTTGATTTATAAGATAACAGGCCATGATGATAGCAGTTATTACAATAAAATTTAGGAATTTTAGTAGTGGATATAATGGACCTTGCCACCTCTAAGATGTCTTTATTTTTTGTTTCAACTATTCCATTTTGTTGAGCTATGTTGGGGCAAAAATCTTGATGAATAATGCCATTTTGATTTAGATAACTTCCACTAATATGATTAAAATATTCAGTGCCTCTATTAGAATGTAGAATTTAGATAGGTTTTAACTATATTGTGGAAGTTTTTGAAAATCTGTTACACTTCCTATATATCTTACAACAAGTATAGCCAACACATACGTTTCTGATCATCAATAAAAGTAGTGAACCACTATTTGGAGTAAAAGATTTTGAGATTTGGATGGCTCCAAATTTCACAACGCATACGTAAAAATTAGCTCTTTGACATATTTGACATTAAAAGGCATCTTTATTTTCAAACAAATAAGGAACAAGTTTTGAAGGTACAAAAAACTAAGATAACCAACCTATGATGTCTTAACATAATTTGATTTTTTTTTTTTTTTGGTAAGAGGAGAAAATTCACTATTGATAGTAAGGGCATGCTTACTCTCTTCAGATTTCTCATCAAAGTAGTATAGTCCTCCAACCTTGCAAGTGTTGCAATTCTTCTTCCCTGACCTCTGGTCCTAAAATTCACAATATTTAGATGAGTAAACGATTTTGCAGTTAATCTTTTGATACCTGCTTTACTAATTGGATTGCATGTGATATTTTGTACATTTAAAACAAAAAATTGATAGAGATTAGAGACCAAAGTTAATTTATTGGTTCTTATCACAACAAGTAGAGATAGAGATCCATCAACAATTTTGACTTTGAGGTTTCAAGATAAGGGAGTATATGATGAGAATTGAAGAACACAACTTTACATATGATCTAATGCACTATGTCGATGATTCAGGATTTCTGGCCACCCTTAACGCAAGTAAGCGCAAGAGGAAAGGTATCTTTGTAAGCTTACAAGAGAAGAGTTAGAAACTTTTTCAAGGATGAGTAATTTGTATGCGATATCTAACTTCATCTTTAGTCCCTTCCTTTTGGTTTGATAAACATGAATGTCTTTGAGTTGAATTCCAGGATTGATTCAACTTTTTGGCTTGGTGTGAAGTTTCCAACAATTTTCTCTTTTGTGATTGAACTTTTTTACGAAAATTATACTAAAGATTTTCTCTTTTTCAATGCCTCAAGTCATTTCCTAGGTTTTGCTCCAGACCTTTGATGACAAGAGTGGACCCTTTAGTTTGAAGATAGTTCTTGGTACTTTAAAAAATTATTTATCAACTGCTTTCTTTTGTTCAAACCTCATCAAATACTTCAATTTTGTGTGGTGGATGAATCTCATGATTCTCCCACAAACTTCTAGATCTTTATCAAGGCTCGCAAGGAAATCATTGGTTCTTATTTTTTCTCACAATTGTGATGTATTTACTTGCACACTCCCCACTCCAATCATTTGGCTAAAAAATTTCTAGTTTTTGCCAAATTTTTGTAAGTGTGATGGAGTATTCAGTGATGCTCATGTCTTATTGTTTGAGAGCACAGGCATTATCTCTTAATTCACGTAAGTGAGTGGAATTTTCAAGTTCTAAATACGCCATGTTAGCTTTTCTCGAATTTCTTGTTTGTGTTGTGGACTAAGTGCATGGATCCATTATGTTCTTCCATAGAATTGATAAGCCAAGATATCACCAATGTGTTGTTGCTATCCTATGTGGTAAAGGAAGTCTCGTCCCTTTGGATTGTTGAATGATATTATTTAAATATTCAATTTTTTTCTTCTCCTTGAATTACCATTCAATTGAATGAAACCATTGAAAGAAGTTCTTCTCATTTTGTAGGATGTTATTTGAAGAGGTGACTGCTCCATGGATTTCTTCTCTCCATCTTCGCTTGAATTTTTTAGGGTCCTCTTGTAACCGTTGACCATTGATTAGCCAAGAATTGACTTTGATATCATGTTAGAAAAGATATCTAGAAGAGAAGAAAATAGGCAAAGTAATGGAATACTTCACGTTTGGATAGGCTGAAATTGGCCATAAAAATAGAGTTACAAAGGTGGAAAACAGAGAAGAAATTTACTCATCCTGGCATGAAAGAAACTAAATAAAAGATTTTTACAACTGATTTAATATAAAAACTACTCAATACAATATATAGAGACCTTAAAAACAGCCCCTAATTGGCCTCAATCTATTAGCCTTCCATTGAGAGTCAAACGTTAAGCTGTCAAGGTAACGAACTTCAGGAAATGCCAGTTTGGGAGGGCTGCCAGTTGCCTTGATTATGCCAGCAGGAACCACTAGCTTGCCCTTTCATTTGTGTGTTGGTTTCCTCCAAGTATGATGGAGGATAAATTGCATTAATCTTATCTCCTTTTTTAAAGATGCGGCAGCTTGATAGTTGTCCTTGTTTCCTGCTGTTTTTTACATGAAAGCTTATTGAATTTTTATTGCTTTGGTCATAATCCCCGTTCCCCCATCATTGCACTTAAACTTTATTAATATTGCAATTTATTTATTATTACATGATATTAGTGGATAAATTGGGTATCATTTTTTATTTACAGCTAGTTTACGAAGGCTTGATGAGCAACCTGATTGGTTGAAAGGAGGCAAACTACGTGATTATCAGCTTGAGGGATTGAACTTTCTGGTCAATAGGTATTGAATGCTTTGCTATATGCTAAATTATAATCAGGTCGATGACTTGTTATTGAAATTTCACTTGTACACATAGGTCTGTGATAGGAAACACTTGTAGATCTCAAGTATTTCCTATCAATCTTCATAAAACAGCGAGAAACTTTTCCAAAATCCAATAAAAATCAGGGAAATCAGTAGATTTTATTGCAAGAAATCAACTAACAGAAGAAAAACAAATAAGATACAATCGATCCTCAATTCGAGAGGAGGATCGATCTCTCCCAAATCTCTAGACGCCGCTAGAGCCCAAAGAAAACCTAAATCTAAGAGATCTCAAATTTCAACCAAATTCAAGATGCCCTAACCCTAGGAAAACAAAGTATTTAATGCATACAAATCAAAAGGAAATCCCTAAACAGCCCCTACATTCAAATTTCCCTCCCAAATCCCTCAAAAATCCTTCTTAAACAACTCCGTGAGCTTTGCGGCTCGTGCGGCTGTAGCAGGAGGCGGAGACTGTCCGCCTCGTTCGCACCTGGGCCGGTCCCATGTGGACCGGTCTAACAATCTGTTAGTCATCTCTACCACTAAAGTTTCAAATGTTTTTGCTCTTGTATTATTTATTCTTCATAATTTATGGAAAGGTCAAAAGTTTCTTCTTGTCTAACACAAGCTTTTAATCTCTTGTGTAGCTCAGTTCCATTCACCACTTGCCCAGTACATAGATGGTTGTGTGTTTTATGAGAGAGGGAGAGGGGAGTCTGCAGCCTTTTGCCCTACTTGTTGATTAGGTGGTTGTGGGTTTTTAATCATTTCCCTATAGAGGGAGGGAGGATTGAGGGAGACCCCAACCTTGATGGTTTTGGTTGTGAAAAGTTTTTTAACTCGTATACCACACACTAGGAAAGCTTTAAACATTTTTGTTAATGAGAAAGACAATGAAAGTTCCTTCATTTCAAGCTTAGATGACAGTGGATAATAAATTACTTGAAAAAGAGTGCCCTTTGTTTTTTGGTCTTTTATGCACCTTTCAAAACTAACAGACCTATGTGGAACTTCTAGCAAACCTTGACAGGCTTGTTTTTGTTTTAATTTGTGCTGTTAAGGCATATTCTCCATTGTATGCTTCATAATGCCCCCTTTTATATTCGCGCAGTTGGAGAAATGATACAAATGTCATTCTAGCTGATGAAATGGGTCTTGGTAAAACTGTGCAATCAGTTTCTATGTTAGGCTTTCTTCAGGTTGGCTTCTCGTAGTTTTTGCTTTGATGTTTCTTACCTTTCTTATTTGCATATTTATTTTTGCTTGATTGATGCAAATTTTTTATGTTTTGTGTTGTTACAGTATGCTCAACAAATTCATGGTCCATTTCTTGTTGTTGTTCCTCTTTCAACTTTATCTAATTGGGCAAAGGAATTTAAAAAGTGGCTCCCTGAAATGAATATAGTTGTATATGTTGGAAATCGTGCTAGCAGAGAGGTTAGTCTTGTTTTTATTGCATTATTTAATTGGTTCATGCTTGCTTACATTGCAATTCGTAATCAACTCTTGTTTTAAATTTTTTCTAAGTTGGTAATTTATGTCTCACTTTTATATTTTGCACCCTTCTTTAAATTTTGCTTGATGTTGTAATTTTTGTGAGTCGTGTTTGGTTTGAAACCTATTCAGGTAACCTTGCTACTGAAGCATCTAATACCATTTATTTTTGTATGTGTAAAGTGAGTTTCAATATTTGACTATAGACATATAACCATATACCAAATTTGGCTACTAGTTGCATTGTGGTGTGGATGTAGTGTTGGCTTCCTGTATAAATCTAACGGAAAATTGGTGTGTATTCTTAGGGACCATTTTGAGAATTCTCTCACTTTCTACTTATAATGGCTCATTTCCTTGAATGGCTTAGTTAATACTTGAAAAACCATCGTTATTTTCTTCATCGCAGGTTATGACAGTTTGGCTGCTTTTGATGCTTAATTAATTGATTGTTAAGATTAACAAAACCCCCTATTTCTATTTGTTGAACTTGTGCATTGAGCCTAGTATTTGTTGGAGAATACTGACTTCGATTCATTGCGTGGGCATTGGGTTAGCCTGTTGTACTGATTAAATTGACAGCTGCAAGCTTTCTCTCTTTCTTTTTGTCTTTTTCAAATCCTGGAGTTAGAAATTGATTCAGAGTTTAGGGTAAATCAATAATCCTTCCTGGAGTTGGCTTGTTTTGGCCTTGTTCTGGGCAAATGATCTTGAATATTTGAGTGTGCTAAGAGAAAACTTGCGTCATTTAGGCTTAGCCTTCCTATTAAGTTGATTTTATTGCCTTTCCACAGTGCTCAATCCGCCTATCCTTTTGTGCGAGTCAAAAAGAACTTACTAAGGGCAAAAACACGCCAGTAGTACTCCTGCATAGTTGAAAGCTCTTTCTTGATCCAAACTCCTATGATCTCTAAGTCACTAGGCACAAATTTGGAAACATAGCCATTGCTCCAAGTTCTGAAGTTTTCAGGTCTTCCAGACTGAAGTTTTAAAAAAGATAGAGGATGATAAGAATTTTTTGTTTTGCAGTTCAACCATGCAAGTACTTGAAAGGTTTTATTTGTGTTGGTAATTTTGCGATTACAGGAGCTTTTCTAGTGAAACTGATAGCCATTCCACCTTTATTCGATATTTAAAATTTATCAGCATAGGATTCTAAATATGATTGGAAAATTTCTAGATTTTGTCATATTTATAATAGAATTTTTGTTAAATTTTTAAGTTAATGTAATCATGTTCTGTAATTTGTCTATTTGTTTCGATATCGCTTTGGTCAATATTTCTTGTGCATTTGTTTTTTTTTTTTTAAAGACAATCAGCTTTTTGGCTAGTTACTTCACCAGATAAAGGATGTGGTGCGTTTTATTTTTTTCTGCTCTGCTTGTTATTGTGAGACATGAAAGTTCTACATAGTTTTGATAAAAAAAGATATTTTTTTTCCGGGGAGCAGGTCTGTCAGCAGTATGAGTTTAATAATAACAATGGAAGTAGCAGACACATAAAATTTAATACGTTGTTGACAACATATGAAGTTCTATTGAAAGACAAAGCCGTGCTTTCTAAGATCAGATGGAACTACCTCATGGTTGATGAGGCTCATAGGCTGAAGAATAGCGAGGCATCATTATACACAACTTTGTCGGTATGTTTATTATAATTTTTTTCAACACCTTTCTAACAATAGAAAAAATATATATATTTTTGAGTAAAATTTTAAAGATAGTCTTAATTGATCTATTTGGTGATACAGGAATTTAGTACAAAGAACAAGCTTCTTGTTACTGGTACTCCTCTGCAAAACAGTGTTGAGGAGCTATGGTGTGCTTCTTTATCTGAAATTTTTATTTGAAATATTGATGAAATGCAGAATTTTTTGTTTTCCTATTTAGCGTGGTTTGCTCTTAATTCCGGTTCTATCACTAGATGTGGCTGTGGCCTATTTAAGTGCTTGGTTAGTGTGATTAGCATGTGACTAGTGTCTTATATATTTTTATAATTGTTACTCATTTCAATCATGATATGTGACATAGAGTGAGGCATAGAGAATTCGGTGTAGAGGGAGAATCGAGAGAGATAAAGAGAAAAATAGATGAAAATTTAGAAGAAAGATGCCCCTGAAGAGGGGAAGCATAACCTGAAGATAAGATTATGAGAAAGAGGGGGGATCAGTCTAGAGGAAAATGAGATTGCTATTTTTATTATCAACTTACATTAATTGAATTATAGATTTTGGGCAATATTTATAAAAATATGCCTTATGAAAAATAAAAAAATAACCCATAAACAAATATGAAAATGACCAAATAGTCCTAAATAACAACTGATGTTTAAACTACTAATAATTAATTTAAATACAAGTACGTACGATTAAATGATATAGTAAACATAAACTTATGATGGATTAAGTTAAACTTACATTGCATTAATTCCCCAATGCAACAAAGAACTCTACTCAGTTGAAATATTGCTAGAAGAGGAATTAGAGGCCAATGACTATACTACAGAGCTAACAATATTCATCTACGGGATGAGTGACAAATAGGAAATCCATCTCAAAAAATGACTTGATGAATGGGACATCCGTTTCATGGAGAAATATAATAAGAGGGGGATCAGTACATTAATATTGGTTGGACTAAGCAAGGACTTTATCAATTTATCTAGGCGGCAAAGAACTCTATGCTAGAGTGTTAAAATGTTATCATAGAAAAACTGAAGGTCGTTTTCTGTACTTCTGAGCTAGCGACATCCATCTTGAGGAAGAGATGAATGTGAAATCCATCTTGTGTAGTAAGACAATAAGGGAAGAATATCACTACATAAAAAATATTGACAGAATACTTTCATGAGAAATCCTCAAGTGCATTATTAACTCTCTTGAATGACATTTAAAAGCTTTGGCATATTCATGCGAATGACAATATTGATTTGACATGACTGGAATATTGATTAATGAAATTTGAACTCTTTTTTCATTGTGTTTTATGGTTGGGTTAGGCTATTTGGGCTTGGTTGGGCTGGTTAGAATAGTAGGTGAGTTTGCAGAGATGCAAATATTTGTGTATGTGATTGGGCTCATAGACCCATGGTTGCAACGACAGAAGCACATGACAAAAATATTGATGAACTGAATTTGAATCCTTTTTTATTGGGTTCTATGATTCAATTAGGCTATCTGGGTTTGATTGGTTTAGTTTGAATAGTAGGTGAGTTTGCATAGATGCAAATATGCAAGTATGTGATTGGGCTCAAAGACACATGGATTCAACATCATAAGCAATTTTAGCTAGTAGATAAGTGAGTGGTGCAAGCAAAGGTGAGTACACACATTATCTGCTAGTAGCATGCAAGCCTGAGAGATGCAAATATAAAAACAAACAAATGGAGTGATGCATGTGTAGATGCACTAGCAAGTAACTGACGATCCGATGTGGAGTGCAGGAGTTGTTTACTTGGCTTAAGAATTTTTTGCTTGGATATAAGATGATATATAGCAAAGCAATGAAATGGGAAGCTTTCTGTGTAGAGGGAAAATTGAGATAAAGAGAAAAATAGATGAGATGAATGACTTAGAGGAAGGGAGACGCAAGATAGAGAGCAAGAAATCAAGAAGAATTCCGGTTTAGAGAAAGGGGATCAATGAGGCGGGGTTAGTCTAACCCAAAGATTCTTCGAGTCATCTAAATATACTGGGAATTTTAGTAATCAGTGTGAAATTAAACATCTTTTTAATGGATATTTGCTAAATCTATCTAAAATAATCTTCTTTTGATGGTTTAACTGCCTACCTATGATTATGAAATGGGGTGATATGTTGGTGGTGGCGTCGACACCTCATTGCTAGTAATGGCCAATGGTTGGCAACTTGCTACATTGTAGGCGAAGCATCTCCGGTTGTATGGGTGACCTTGATCAACTTGAGTTGCAACAGCTTGTGCTGATAGAATGGTTGAAGTCTCTCTTGATCTCTGGTATTATTGGAGGCAGATGTTGAGGGAGCCTTCATAGTGTCAGATGAGCTTGCTCTTGACTTTGAGCACGTACCATGTGATGATGATTTTGCTCTGCTTACTTGAGAAATACATGTTGATCTTGCTAGTAGTTGAATGCACTCCATCGCACTCTTGGAACATCATCTTGGACCATTAGAGATCAGGATGTATAGGCATGCTCCTTCTGCATCCGAAAATAGTGTCTGGAGAGGACGCTGAAATATATAGATGACTGGAATAAACTATTTAATGTAGATGTTTTAAACTTTTAATTGACCTAGTTGCTGATTCCTTTTTGTTAGAATTCTTTTGGTAAATTGTTTGAATAAGAAACTAGGATGAGATGTTTGCTAAATGGTCATGATCAATCATATTCTATAGTGTAGCGTAGAGAATAAATATGCTAATACTTGAAATATTCTACTTGATTGCTAGAGAATATATTTCTTCGGCACTGAGGCATTTCATTCAAACTTGTTTTAACGACTGACAGGGCTCTTCTACATTTTCTTGATGCTGGAAAGTTTAGCAGCAAAGATGATTTTGTTGAAAATTACAAAAATCTAAGTTCTTTCAATGAAATTGAGGTACAATATTTAGCTTGCATAAATTCTCATTTGTCTTGCATGTGTGCATCTACTATTTTATTTATCCTTGTTGGCATTCTTATCGTAACTATCATATTTGCTTTATTTCAACCATTAGTGATTGGTTTCGAAATGCCTTTTCACAATTGATTTCCTTTAAGTGTTGCATTTGCTATTAAATTTCTATTGTAGAAACATTTGAATTTTTTATCTGCATTTTTCTTTTGTTCTGAAGTGATTTGAATTTGCCTTTAGCTAGCTAATCTACACAAGGAATTGCGGCCACACATTCTACGTAGAGTTATAAAGGATGTGGAGAAATCTTTGCCCCCCAAAATTGAGCGCATCCTTCGTGTGGAAATGTCTCCTCTTCAGAAACAGTGAGATTTTCGTTAGGTTGCAGTCAGAGTGTTCCTCAACTTTTTCTTAATGTTTGTTTCATCTTCTTATCTATATGTTAAAATAGGTATTACAAGTGGATATTGGAGCGTAACTTCCATAATCTCAATAAAGGAGTTCGTGGAAATCAGGTAATTAAGTTTAATACCCAGTCATGTACTGATGAGTTATTTTTGTATTTTATTGGATGTGAATGTTTATGCTATTGCAAGAAAACCTCCAGTTAATTTACAAGTATGTTTTAAAGCTTGTAATCAAGTTTTCTGTATGTCATAATAGCTGGATCAAGCAACAATGATGAGGACATAAGTTGTATTGTGAAAATTGGATGTTTAAAATGAATTAAGTGTTCATATTCATTATGCAATGAAAGTGCCATGGAAGTTTGTATGTAAATATTACCAAACTATAATGAGACCAGACCAGCTAATGCTACATGTATTCAAGTGTTGATTAACATAGAAGTGAATGCTAGCTAAATTGATTGGCATAAATCCTAACATTAAGATGGATGTGTGGAAAGATTATGAATGCAATGCCTTGCCCCATGGTGCAGAGGTTTTGGCAACATAATCAATGTACATGATGACTTATCCAATTAGTTAACTAGTGATGGACTTATATATGACTCATTTTCACTTTTTTTTTTCTCGCATACAATATACAAACATCTCAGGAGAGATCAGATAAACAATCATCAATTAAGGTTTCTTTTATCTGGACAACCATTTAATGATCATCCTAAATTGAAATTGCAATGTTTATTTTGCTTAATAAAATAAATTAGATTTGCAACTTCATTTTGACCTCATTCAAGTGGAGGTTAATAAAAACAGGAATGTTAAAGCTTCTGATATGAGAATTATTTATGATATTAAAAAATGCCAAGAGATATAAGATAAACAATTATCTGTTTACGTTTCTCTGATCTAGGAAACCAAATAATGATCATCTTGAACTCAAATTACAAGGTTTAACTTGACCGAAAATTTTTCTTAAGGGGCTGTTTGTTCTGTTTTTCTTGGTGTTTTGTTTTTATTATTATTATTATGAAAAATGTTTGGTGTGATGTTATCTCTCATACTGGGTAATTTAATCACATTATTAGGCAAAGTTTGAGGTAATGTGAATAGCTACCAATTGGATGATGCCTATATTACCTAAATCTTGATGTCTAAACAGTGGGAAAAACTGAGAAGAAAGGCCTTAATCGCCATTTATTAATCTAAATTGCATTGAGTCAAACATCCTTAGTTGAATTTTAGAGTTGTCATAGGTGGGAGAATACCTTATTTAATTATCATCAATCAGTTAGTGTTTGGTAGGCAATTGATGAGGACATTCGACCATGAAGAGTCTACCAGAGAAGGGGACGACGATCTACGGCCACGATCGCACCACTTTATTTTTGAGCTATTATTTGTATTAGACTTATTATTATTATATGTGTATTTGATTTATTATCGCAGTTTTTTATTTTTACCCTCACTTGAGGGAGTAGTTGTGTGTGTCCCTTAGGGGCACTTGTGTCTTTTATTTCTTTATTGTAAAATTGGCTATTTATAACCCCTCCTCCTCTTTGGAGAGGGTAATGATGATTGTTATGAAATTTCTGCACTTTTGTTCCTTTGTGAGTTTTGAGAGTTCTTGCGAGAACCTTGGTGAAGTCCCTAGGTGAGGGCAACACATTACCCATCAACCGCAGGAAGCGTCCGGATTCGTGGTTCTCCCTCCTTTTCCCTAGCCACCGACCTCCCTCCCCTCCTCCAAGCCGCCGACACCCATCTCCCCCTCTCCCTCTCGGCCAAACCCCAACCCCAAAACCCTCGGTCGGCCACCTTCTCCCTCCACCCTACAAGCTACCGGTCCCATCTTCCCCTTTTCCTTTGGACAAAACTCCCTCCACCTCCAAACCCTAGCCGGCCCCAAGTCCCCTCCCTTCCTCCATCCCTAACCCTAGCTGCCAGCCATCATCCCTCCCCGTGGCTCCAAAATTCAAAATCTAGCTTTCGAATCCTTCCTAAATTAGCTTTCTTTAATTTTGGAAACTATTTAAACTCATATTCAATTGAATTTGAATTTGAATTTTATTTCCTCAATAAGGAAACCTATTTTAGGAAAGCCCCTCAAATCATGCAAATCTGAATTTTAAATAGGAATTGACTTAAACCTTCTTTCCTAATTTAAAATTTCAACTCTAGCAACTAATAACTCCTCCAATTAAATCTCCAATCAAGCCCATATATCCATGCTAGCCGCCGGCCCACCCCATCCCTCTTTCCTCTTTGAAAATTTGCCATGACACCTTATTCCATAAATAACAAATTATGTTTGGCAAGTTTTGAGTGCCTTAAATCAAACCCCCAATCAAGCTAGCCGCCCCTTCCTCCTTCCCTTTCCCTTGTGGGTCTTCCCAATTAATTCGCCAACCAATCTCTCCACTAAAATTTCAGATTTTGGGAGGATTTTAACCACACAAGGTTGTTGTCCAAAATTTTCAGAAATTCCTCTTGCTGTCCTGCTGTCCGAAAAGTTCCAGTTTGCTGTCCAGAAATTTCAACAAGTTCGCCTTGCTGTCCGGAAGGTCCCTGTTTGTTGTCCAAAAGTTCCAGCACCTTGTAATTTGTTGTCCCCTCATGTATGGCTGATCTAGAACACGACCACGGCTTTGTTTTCGACGATCAAGGACTGATTGACATTCTCCGGTCTCCGGTCTCCGTTCTTCGACATCGAGTTTGAGAACGACCAATCTGTTGAAGACTACGTAGAAAGAATCCTCTTCTCCCTTGCCACCGCTATGGACCAACAACACCTTCCAGTTCAGTGGCGACTTGCTTCCGAATCCTAACAAAGGTGAACTCTCTTCCAAGTCTTATCTCTTCTAAGTTTTCCCTCAATTGTGGCGTCATAAAGATTATGTACGCTTTCTCTGTTTTCACCAATCATCACAGAGTTGAGTGAGGGATTTTACATAGTGACTATTCTGAATGTTAATTTAGGGATTTCTGTCGAAAGCCCCACATTACACAAAATCTGAATTGGGGCTATTTTTGTGTTCTAAATCTTTGTTGTGTAATCTATTGCATGATCTAAATAATTGCTTTATTGTTTTCAATCACCGTTTAAATCAAGGAAGTTGACTAATTGCTCTTGCTCTTTCAAAGGCATTTAATTTCAAACACAAAACATCAACATACGCATTTAGTCCTACATCAGCAATATTTTTAGCGAGATAGTTGAGCCACATTTTTTGAAGATGGTAGGAAATAAACCATAGGTGTTTTGGGCATGTATAATGGGGGGTCAAAGTGTCATGCCCACGCCGACCTTCTCCTTACCGATCGATGCGGGATGCAACAAAGGAATTTATATAATTCGTCTTACATTCGTATTTTATAAAATATTCATAAAAAATTCATGAAGATATCATAGTATCAACTCAAGCTGAAGCGGTCAAAAAATTTCATTGATAATATATATATATATATACTGTAACCCCAAAAACTTGCATATGATAAACGCCCTACCAACCTAAAATCTACACTTCTCTTACACTGTAAAAAATAAAACAAAATATAAAGTGAATGTGATTCTACTCAGCCTCAACTTTATCTTTTCTCTTTCCTGTAAAAACAACCAAAATAAAATTCTAGTGAGCTATGAGGCTCAGGAGGATAAGCATCTCTAATGCAGTATTCAGGCGTACAAAATAATAACCAACATGTACGTGAGATGATGGTACGTAATCTTAAACCATGCATGCTTTATATTAAGAATATTATCATTTATAAGCTGTTTATAAATAATTTCTATTACATTACTATACACATATGAATCAAAGTAATAGAATGCCTATCACGGTGATACAAGTAACACAATATCATGCAAGTTGATTTAGATATTCTCTTGGATTTCATCACATAGATGCTCCATTTGCTTACTCATCCTCCCTTTCACAATTCACATTATCTCTTGTCTAAAAATGTGTCATGTTTAGATGTCTAGTTACAGGCCACATAACGTAAACATAGCTCTTACACTTTATTATACCATTCAATAGAGCCCAGGTGAAACCCAGTACCTGCTATTGAACTACATTAAAGGTCACATTGCCCATTGGGTCGCATTGCTCATTGAAGCATTGCCCACCTGCACAATTATCATAAACATATCATTAGGTTGCATTACCCATTAGGGTCGCATTACCCCGCCTCCACAGATATCATAATATATATATGATATATCAATGTCTGTCCATCACCTAGCATAATATTTTCTCATGCTTAGCAAATTTTGATTAGTGCATTTACTTTATCATTACATTTATGATGTATAGATTTACACTAACAAGTAATATGATATATGTATGAAAGAAAGATTGTATAGATTGCATGTTTTTCGTTTAAACGTGCATCATTTAATAAAAGATATAATTATGTTCAAGACCTATATATCAGTATAAGATTTCATTCCACAATATGTAAAATTGCTAATGAGTAACATACTCAACTGGTTCAAGTGTTATTGTAGATGTAAGAAACAAAGTACTTGCTTTATGAATTAGAAAAGTTGTATATCTTACCTTTGTTATGAGCTATCTCCACAATTCGGACACCTCGTACACTTTTACGTGTATGTCATGTACACCAACTCAAGTTTCTTAATTTTGATAATTCGCACAAATTTCTACCTGTACAAATAAGTACATTAGATTATTCCTAATATTACATACCTCACAATTTCTTTCTCTCTTACACGCTTAAATTGTCAAAATTTTCCTCCTTAAATATTGCTTAAAACCTAATATAAAAATTGAATATTAATTGCATTAGATTCTTACAAAATAATTTCTACTTAAAAATTCTACAATACCTACTATCGTACCCTTTTTTTTTCTTCTCCTAATTCTTCTTCTTTCTCTTCTTTTTCTTCTTTCTATTTCTCTTTTACTTTTGCTTCTTCTTCTTCTTCTTCTTCCTCTTCTTTTCCTTCTCCTTCTTCTTCCTTACCTGAATTCCTCTATAGGCAGAAGCTACGATCCGAGCACGAGCATGTGAACTCCAACGACTAGAATGACCAACATTGGGAGCTATCCAAGTAAATGGGGCTTATGTTAATGAGGGAAGGAATAAAATTACTTAATCAGCCCAATGCATGCTACTGAAAGTGGGATTTTTGAAATTTGACCCTGCTCTTCTACAATAACTTTAATAAATGATCGGTAGAAATAATTAAAAACTTTAGGGAAATAAGTCAAATCAAAATTAATTCCATAATTTTCACTTCCTCACAAATTGACATATACTTTTTTTTTTCTATATATTAGTTTGCTTCATTTGATTAGTAGAACACATTGACATGCTTTTGATGA
Source organism: Dendrobium chrysotoxum (assembly GCA_019925795.1). Taxonomy (NCBI): domain Eukaryota; kingdom Viridiplantae; phylum Streptophyta; class Magnoliopsida; order Asparagales; family Orchidaceae; genus Dendrobium; species Dendrobium chrysotoxum. The sequence continues at coordinate 75,044,613 of CM034302.1, read as the reverse complement.
TTTTTGTTAAAATTGGTATTTTTGAGGTTTAATTTAATTAAGCCAAATTTGCACATTTCCTCAAAAAATGGATATTATAGAAATATGCACCAATAAGTTGGTAGGTAGATTATGCATAAGGATAATGATGGTAAAGTGGCAGATCAAAATTAATAGACTAGAAATTGTGTATAGTAGAACAAATATGTTTAACACCTCTTGTATATAGAACTAAGTAAGAATGAAAGAAGAAATATGATTCACTAGCCAACCTCAATTAGTTGTGATGAAGGCTACATGGTTAATGATAATGATGATTAAACATAACAAACCTTATTGATTATCTTTTTGTGCATGCACATAATTGCATGACTTGATTCTTACTTTGCTATTGTCTTAACCCCTGCAATCACACTAATTTTCTAAGGAAAAAAAATGAAGTTGAAGTAAGTGCATTTCTACCCAAATAAACTTAACAATATTGAAAATTTAAAAGGTATCTCTAGTTTGTATCCGTAGCCATTCCATATGTTTTTTCTTCTATTGAAAACTTATCTGTTTATTTGATGAATCATTAGAAACAATACAACAACAACAGGCCTTTATCCCACTACGTGGGGTTGGCTACATGACTTATTTTTCTCCATTGTGTTCTATTAAGTGTCAAATTCTCATTTAAATTTAATGAAAAAGGATCATTTCTAATACTTTCTAACCAAATCTTTTTATGTCTACCTCTACTTTTCTTAACATAGGCTGGTTCTAATACATTCCTAACTTGGTCATCAGAAGGCCGACGTTGTATGTGACTAAACAATCTAAGGCGACTCTCTCTAATCTTATCTGCCACTAGTGCTACTCCAGCCTTTTCACATATATACTCGTTTAGCATTCTGTCTCCAAATATAAAATCACTCATCCACTTCAGCATTCTCATTTGTGCAACACTAAATTTAATTTTATGCTTCTTTTTTAATGGCCAATATTTTGAGCCATAAAGCATTGCAAGTCTCACCACCATCTTATTAAATATTCCCTTAAGTTTGAGGTGTGCTTTTCTATCACACAACATGCTCGATGCATCCTCCATTTCAACCATCTAGCTCGAATTATACTAATCATTTATCCACCTATTTCACCATCACTTTGAATAATAGACCCAAGATATCTAAAACGTGCACTCTTTTTAATGACTTGATTGCCCAATGTCACAATCCTGCTACTAGGTTTATTACTACTAAGCTTACACTTCATGTATTTAGTTTTAGAACTATTCAAACGAACACCCTTAGACTCTAAAGTTGACCTCCATAATTCTAGTTTTCTTTCAACACCCTCTATGGTCTTATCAACAAGAAGAATATCATCTGCAAAAAGCATACACCAGGGTACATCCTCTTGCTAACGTCTAGTAAGAATCCATGACTAAAGAAAAAAGATATAGGCTTAAAGTTGATGCTTGATGTAATCCAACTAAAATAGGAAAATACTTGGTCAAACCACCTTTTGTTTGAACACAAGTAACAGCTTTTGCATACATATTCTTAATAACTTGGATATAAGCATTATGTATTGCGTGGTTTGTCTAGCATCCATTTGCTACTCATCATTGATAATTGTTAGAGTAATTTGTGTTGTTGTGTTTGTATGATTTTGATTCCAAATCATCAGGCTTGGTGACAGGCTATTTCCCATTCAACATAATCTGAATCTAATTAATAGAAAAAATAGCTATATAAATATGATGCATCATCTTTATTGTTTTCCCTTTCCCTTAATACTTGTTATCTGCATTAGACAAGTTCATGATTGATCTCTTAACATGCTAGGTTTCCTCAATTTTCACTTACGGTAAAAAGAATATTTATATTGCTCTATTTATATGCATGTTTTGACCGTTTGTTGATGTTAGATACTGATCCTAAACTTCATTACCTGCAGGTGTCACTCTTAAACATTGTCGTGGAATTGAAAAAATGTTGCAATCATCCTTTCTTGTTTGAGAGCGCAGATCATGGTTATGGTGGGGACAATGGTAGTGATAGCAATAAAGTTGAGCGCATTGTTTTGAGCAGTGGGAAGCTAGTAATACTTGATAAATTGTTGATTCGTCTTCGAGAAACAAATCACCGTGTTCTTATTTTCTCTCAGGTATCCTTTTCCTCTTTGGATGCTAGAAATTTAGGTGGAGAGAAGTTGTCTTTCAGATTGATCGTCCAATGCTAGCACATTTTTTCTTCATTATGTAATTTGAGCGCCTCAAGTGAAACATGTTCTTTTACTGTAGAGGACATTGAGCGACCATCTTTTTGGTTCATACTTTTCATTTTAGAACAGCCACTAGAGAATTGCACTTCAATGGAGATTTTTTTTATTTAATTGTTGCATTTTCTGCTCGTGGATGTTAAGTTATCATTGAACTTAAAAATAAACTTTACTATTCTATTTTCCTTTTTTGGTAGCCATTGATAGAAGCTTTTGTATGTTCCTATTCTTCTGATCAAGTTGTTGTTTCCAACTTCCAAGTGTTCGAAATGAACATTGTACATTTGTACATAGGCTTAGGTTTGCAATTTCTTGCACTTGTTGATTGTTGATTTACCTGATCAAGATGTGTTTGAATAATTGGGAATTACCCTAATTGAATCTGCTTATATGGCTCACACCGTAGCTTTTTTTTTTATTGTTGTAAAATGCAAGAACATTCATTGCAAGGAAATTGTTTATTGCTACAGATGCTAATTGAAGTAAGCACCTAGTTGTTGCTAAATATTTCAGTCTGGTATTTTGCAATGAGAAATTAAGCTATTTAGTAGAGGAAATTTGCATATTTATTTATGTTACTGCATAGAGCTATCATATCTGTCCTCAAAGACATTGTTCTCATGCTCTCTTTTTCATTCTGTTTTAGTATGGCTGGTGAGAATATGCTTTCTTCATGAAAATTTTGCAAGGGAATTCAAAATGAAGATTCATTTTGTTATCTTACCCATGAGATCTGCAGATGGTTAGGATGTTGGACATACTTGCCGAGTATTTAGCACTTCGAGGTTTTCAGTTCCAAAGGCTTGATGGTAGCACTAGGGCTGATCTCAGACACCAGGCGATGGAGCATTTTAATGCACCTGGAAGTGAGGATTTTTGTTTCCTTCTGTCTACACGTGCAGGTGGGCTGGGAATAAATCTTGCTACCGCAGATACTGTTATTATTTTCGACTCCGACTGGAATCCCCAGAATGACTTGCAGGTTTGAAATAGGAGGAATCTGTTTGCTACTAGCTTTCTCAATGATAAGGTTTTCCATTGATTTCATGTAGAAACTTATAGCTGCTCTTTGTCCAAGTAACTTGTTTTATGGGTTCTGTTCATTGAACATTCTCATTTATCTCCTTTGTGAAAACTTTTAGAATGATTTTATCAGGCAATGAGCAGAGCCCATAGGATTGGACAGCAAGAGGTTGTAAACATTTACCGTTTTGTTACAAGTAGAAGTGTTGAGGAGGAAATTTTGGAGCGCGCTAAGAAAAAAATGGTATGTAGTTGAATCTTGTCATCTTGTTTTCCTCTTTTCACTATGTGAGAGTTGTTTGATGCTTTTTGTTCTCAACATGTTTATTATATCGGTTTGCATTTCAGGTCCTTGATCATTTGGTTATTCAAAAGTTAAATGCTGAGGGTAGGCTGGAAAAGAAAGAGACTAAGAAAGGAAGTTCTTTATTTGACAAGGTAAGTTTTATTGGTCTGAGTAATGCTGTTAACCCTCTGCTTAATGGTGGGTTAGGGCTTGATTGTTAGCCACATATTCATAACGATTGCTTATTGAACCATCTTCTTCCCTTGTAGAATGAGCTCTCTGCAATACTAAAATTTGGAGCGGAAGAGCTATTCAAGGAAGAGAAGAATGATGAAGAGAGCAAGAAGCGGCTTTTAAGTTTGGACATTGATGAAATTCTTGAAAGAGCTGAGAAAGTTGAATCTAAGGGAGATGATGGGGAGACAGGAAATGAGTTGCTAAGTGCCTTTAAGGTCAATTTTCTATTTATTTGTGAATGCATGCTTTAAGATATTTTTCCCCTCTTTAACCATTTTGTATCTTTCTGGCGTACTGTACCCTAGGTTGCAAACTTTTGCAGTGCTGAGGATGACAGCACATTTTGGAGTCGTTTGATACAACCGGAAGCTGTCGACCAAGCTAATGTAATGGATGTTGCTTCACTACTTCATGACATGTATTTAATATAATTTCTGGATTTTCACGGCATTTTATACTTCTTGCAAGTATTATTAAGGATGAACTGCTTTCTAGAAGGGAAGCAATTTAGTTTATAGTCATCTCTGTTGCTATATTTTATCAGGAAATGATGCGATGGTCTAAAAAACAGTACATATTGCTCATTTTTTAGGAATCATTGGCACCTCGTGCAGCAAGAAATACTAAAAGCTATGCTGAACCTATTCAACCTGAGATTAATACCAAGCAGAAGAAGAGAGTCCCTCTGTCTCGAGATAGAAATCAGAAGCGTTCTGCCAAAGCTACAGATGCTCCAACCTATTCGTTACCAATGATTGAGGGTGCAGTTGCTCAAGTAAGAGGATGGTCCTATGGGAACTTAACCAAGAAAGATGCTTCCCATTTTGCTCGTGCGGTAATGTTTTTTTTTTTTTTTGTGCTTATAATGTAATTATTTAAGCAGTTGTAACAATTTGGGATCTGCTTGTTACGATCGGCTAGGTTCTCTGTTTTTATGAACAGGAAGTAAGTTGATGAATGCTTAAACTTCTGCTACATGTTTTTTTGCAAATTCTGTAAGCAATAATCTTTCTATGGTGGTTTTAGTATCTATCAAGTATCAGAGCCAAATTCAACCTTTTTTTATGTTCAGAATTGAATATTCATGGAAGTTTACTAGATGATGTGCTTAAGGGTTAATTAACATTTATCTGGCGTCAAGGATTTGCTTGTTTATCTTGTTATTTTATATTCTTTTGTTAGGTTAAGAAGTTTGGAATTCAGAGCCAGATTGGCTTAATAGTGGCTGATGTTGGTGGTATAATTGAGTCGGCTTCCATTGAAGCCCAGATAGAGCTTTTTGATTTGTTGATAGATGGCTGCAGAGAAGCAGTCAAAGAAGGAAACTTGGATGTCAAGGTTTGTTGTATTACATTTAAGTGAACCTTTTTTCTTTTCTACTGGTTATGATGTTCAGCCTGGTTTATCATTTGCGTCTTTATACAATGTAGTGCTTATTTTTACAGGGAACCATATTAGATTTTTTTGGTGTAGCTATCAAGGCATATGAAGTGCTAAATCGTGTGGAAGAGCTTCAGCTTTTAGCAAAGCGCATTAAACCATACAAAGATCCAGTTGCTCAGTTTCGTCTGGTTACACAACATAAAAGCCCACAGTGGTCCAAAAGCTGTGGATGGAATTCAGGTAATTGTAAATTATTGTTTATTTTCTACTTGGGCTTCGTGATTCTTCCTTTCTCAGCAATAATTTTGTGGTTTGAACTTTAGTTGATGATGCACGATTACTTCTTGGGGTGCACTATCATGGATTTGGAAACTGGGAAAAAATCAGATTAGATCCTAAGCTTGGTCTTGCGAGGAAAATTGCTCCAGCAAATCTTGGGGAAAGAGAAACATTTTTGCCTCGTGCTCCTAACTTGGATAACCGTGCTAGTGCTCTTCTGCAAAAGGTATAAAATCTTTCTGTACTCAACCATAATATCCATATAATTTACTTATGGAGGCTTGCTTCAGTAATCAGTCTTCATTATATATTAGACTTCAGTCTTTCAAGTTAATTTTGTCAGCATGCGTTTGCTTGGTTACCATGCGATGCCAATAGTGGGTTATGGTTTAATATGTATTTTATGCCTGACCAACTTCAATTCATATAAAATATTCGTTCTTATACTTTCTACACCTAAAGTTATACCTCAACTGATAACATTTGAATATTACGTTCTACTTATAGTTTTTTTATTAATCTATCGCTCGTTGAGCTGCACCTTGAATAGCCATTCTTGTTAATGCTAGTCCAAAATGCTTCATTAGTTTCTAATTGATTTATTATGCGATTTTTGGATAGTGATTCTCGTTCATCTTATAGAGTAACAAATTTTCTACCTATTACGTAGAACTCTGTAATGTTTCATGAAAATTAAAATTAGGCTGATTTTAAAGTTTAAAATAAATGAGCACTTATTACTTATTACAAAATATTTTATATCTCCTAGTTCATACTCTGCCTAATTGAACACTTTATTGCATGATTGTTTAAATACCTGTGTGACTAGGTTACATTAAATTTATGTAGTATTAATCACTCAGGAAAAATCAACTTATTATCCTCGGTGTAATTGAGAAAACTCAAGAGTAGTTTAGCCTTGATGTAGATTTGATTTATTTTAAACCAGATTTTTTCTAATATCTTGTTATGCTTCTTGATCTGTATCAAGAAGGGGAAGGCATATTTTGAGTAGGCGTGGACTGCTTAAAAGAAGGAGAATAAGACAGACTAGAAGGGAGAAACCAGAAAAAATTCATTCCATGAGTCTTTCATTACAATAGGAGAGGTATTTATATTACTTGGGTAGACCAAGTGTTCAACATTAAAATCGGTCTATTTAAAACAAACTAAAAATATAATAAAAGAAATAAACTTGTGCTTATTACATATGCTTGTCCAAGATATGTTGTTGTTGTAATGTCGTTGTGGAATATTTTGGTTCATTCTTCTTCTTTTATGCTTGTAGGTTGGTCTACCATGTTTGTAGGCCATGCTTCACAATTGGATCCAATAGAATATATTGATGTCTAACATATCTAGAGCAAGATTTATTTAAATATGGAAGTCAAGACTAAATATGGGTGCAAATCCTATAATTAATTACCTCTCCTACTCATTTGATAGCACTCTCGGTTAAGGAGGTTGTTTTGGGATAAATTTTGAGCTTAAATTTAATTCATATGTTGATGGGGATTGATGTAATGGAGGTAATTTTGATCAAGTTATCATGCTTTTGTCATTTAATGTATACCAGTGGATCTAGTCTACCAATAGTAGAAGTATATAAACCATTTCCAATGAGCCTAATTAACAACAATGGGCTGCCTCCCTTATGATATCTTGCATAGAATAGGTGGATATATGTTTATGTGTCAAAGATGCTCTTCTAAGGTTGATGAAAAGTCGTTTGTTGGCAGAGGGCAGGCTGTATAGTTTCACTGAATAATTTGAAGACAAAAACCATGACCTCTTGTAGTTTAGACTTTAGAGGTGCTAGACTTGATTAAAAAGAGCTCATAGGCTTTTGGCATGAGCATCAATTATTCATGAGATTCAATTTACCTCGAAGAGACGTGTTATAAGACACATGGGGTTTGATTGATTTTGATTTATAGGCTTGTTAGCATGAGAGTTGTCACAAGTCTAGGTTGATTTAGACTAGTGGAAGGCCCAACATTTTGATTAATGGGTTTGTTGGCTTTGTGCCAGACCAAATTGATCGGAATGAAATGTGACTTACATCAGTTGGGTGCCCATTATAAACTATTTAGGTTTTTTACTTGCGTTTGATGTTTAAAATTAACTTGATTTGAAATGTGGGACTCAGTGCTCTATTTGCAAGTTGCCCAGTAGGTTGGGGCTTGCAATCCTAACTTTTGGCATGCTTGCATGTGAGAGTTATGACTGATATGGAATTGGCTAAACATTGGGTCTTACAATATTTGTTTAATAGGTAAGGCGACCCAAATAAGAGGTATTGCAATCATGTCTTGTAGGCAAGGCAGCTTGAATGGTGGGTCTTACAAGCTTGCTGTAGGCAATGTTTTAGAAAATGAAAGCATGAATATTGTTTAAATATTTAAAAAAATAAAAATATGTTATGATGTTATAACATAAAAGTATTAAAATATAACAAATTTTCATGCTTAGCAAAGTACAATTTTTACCATTTTAAAATAATCTCATTAATGTAATATATCTAAACATGATCACATTAACATGAAGTTAGTTTTGTAATATATATTTATCTTGAAATATTATTATTATAAGAAAGAAACATTATGGAGCAAGTTTAAAATGAAAGTGTGCGCTTGGGGTAATAGAGGTGCTGGCACTCGATATCAGGGAGTTAGAAAGAGAAAGGGAGGTAGTGATGGCTAACGCTAGTGCAAGAGAGAAGGCTCATCTGATGAGACCTGTATGATGTGCGAGGGAATGTGGGCGTTTTTCTTTTATGGGCGTCATGTCAATGCAATTGAAGGAGGATTGTTAGGACAGTTTTTGGATGCACAGTTTAGGGTTTTAGGAGGGCTATAATTTATTTATTTTTAAGCAAATACACATTCATTGTGTCCTGTACACTATATCAGATAACTGCATGTTTTGTATTGTATGCCCTGGCAACCATATGTGAAGTTTATTTTCTTGTTACATGAAAATTCTGTTTAACTTGTTATTCTTTCATAGCTCTTCTCTAGAAACCTTTTAAAAACAGATGCGTGTATGATTTGTATTGCATACCCGGCAACCACGTGTAAAGTTTAGTTTCTTGTTGCATAAAAGATCTGTTTAACCTGTTCTTCTTTCATAGCAAATTTTCAGATACCTTTCAATGAATGATGCATGTGCCAGAAGCAGAAACATTGTCTTGATAAGTCAGAAACCTTAAATTCTCAAATGTTCTGGAAATATATAGCTGCATATTACCATCATTTGAAGATGTGCATTTTTTTATTTTTCATATAAAATATTCCGAAGTGGTATGAAATTCTTCATCATAGTACCATTTTAACCTGTGAGTGTGCTTTGTTAATCGGGAGTCATATTTACGACAGAAATATCATCCCAGGTGAAAGTGGTTTTGAGGAACACGACACCAGTAAATAGTGATTTATGTGAAAGATTATGACATTATCGAAGCTTGTTGGTCACCAGTTCCTGTGCTACTTAATTTTTTTTTAATGTTGTATCATATTCCTTAGAAGTGATTCACTTGCAAAATTTCCTATTTTCTGACTAATCTTTGCTAGGCTTGGCTACTTGTTACCGGTTCTCTTAGTTATCATGTAAACTATTGTGTTTTGGTTATTTTTTTTGGCTCTTGGGCTTGATCTCTTTTGTATGCAAGGCTAGTATATGTTGCATCAGCACGGTCCATCTATGATCCATCTAGGCTACATGATTCAACAACAACAACAACAACATCAAGCCTTTATCCCACTACGTGGGGTCGGCTACATGAATCTTTTTTCTCCATTGTGTCCTGTTAAAAGTCAAATTCTCGTTTAAATCTAATAAAGAAAGATCATTTCTAATATTTTCTAACCAAGTCTTTTTAGGTCTACCTCTACCTTTCTTAACATAAGTCAAATCTAAGACCTCTACTTTCCTAACCGGGTCATCGGGAGGCCGCCGTTTTATGTGACCAAACCATCTAAGTCGACTCTCTCTAATCTTATCTTCCACTGGAGCTACTCCAACCTTTTCACGAATATGCTCATTTCGTATCCTATCTCTAAGGATAAAGCTACTCATCCACCTGAGCATCCTCATCTCTGCAACACTTAACTTAAAATTATGCTTCTCTTTTAATGGCCAACATTTGGCACCATAAAGCATTGCAGGTCTCACCACCATCTTATGAATTTTCCCTTAAGTTTGAGGGGTACTTTTCTATCACACAATAAGCCCGATGCATTCCTCCACTTCAACCATCCAACTTGAATTATGTTGATAATATCCCCATCTATTTCACCATCACTCTGAACAATAAATCCAAGATATCTAAAACATGTACTCTTATTAATGACTTGATCGCCCAAAGTCACAATCCCCTCACTAGGTCTATTATTAGTAAAATTACACTCCATATATTCCGTTTTAGATCTACTCAAGCGAAAACCTTTAGACTCTAAGGTTGACCTCCACAATTCTAGTTTACCTTCAACTCCCTCTCTAGTCTTATCAACAAGAAGAATATCATCAGTAAAAAGCATACACCAAGGTACATCCTCTTGCAAATGTCTAGTGAGAACATCCATGACTAAAGCAAAAAGATATGGGCTTAAGGCTGATCCTTAATATAATCCAACCGAAATAGGGAAATACTTGGTCAAACCACCTTGTGTTTGAACACAAGTAATAGCTTCTGCATACATATCCTTAATAATTTGAATATAAGCGTTATTAACTCCTTTCTTTTCAAGAACTCTCCATAGCACTTATCTTGGAACTTTATCATATGCTTTTTCTAAATCAATAAATATCATATGTAAATCCTCCTTACTCTCTCTATATTTCTCCATCAAACCTCTTAATAAATGTATGGCTTCCATAGTAGACCTATCCGGCATGAATCCAAATTGATTTTGAGAAACATTAGTATCACACCGCAACCTGTGCTCCATAACTCATTCTCATAATTTTAAAGTATGACACATTAACTTAATTCCTCTATAATTCGCACAATCTTATGCATCACCTTTATTCTTAAAAATAAGGATTAACACACTCATTCTCCACTCATCTGGCATCTTTTGTCTTCAAAACAGTATTAAAAAGTTTAGTAAGCCAAGAAATTCCTTCATCTCCTAAGCATTTCCACACCTCTATTGGAATATCATCAGGTCCAACAGCTTTTCCACCCTTCATTTTCTTTAAAGCCTCTCTAACTTCGGTTTTACTAATACGTCGATAAAAATAGAAATTTTTATTTTCATTTAGGGTGCTAAGGTCACTACAGTCAATTTTATTTTCACATTCTTCATTAAAAAATTTAGCAAAATATCTCATCCACCTTTGTTGAATATCATCTTCTAAAAAAAGTACTACTTTTTTATCTTCATCCTTAATACACTTCAATTGAACTAAATCATTTCTACTCCTATCTCTTTGTTTGGCTAACTTATACATATATCTTTCTCCCTCCTTAGTATCCAATCTATTATATAAATCACTAAAAGCTAAACTCTTTGTATCACATATTGCTTTCTTAGATTCCTTACGTGCCTCTTTATATAATTTCCAATTATCAGAATTTTTACAATTAAATCAATTTTTATAACAAATCTTCTTATTTTTAATCTTTTCTTGTACATTTGGATTTCACCACCAACTATTTTTACTATTAGGAGCTTTTCCCTTTGAAACTCCAAGCATATCTTTTGCAATATTCTTAATATCACTAGCCACTTTTTCCCACATAACATTAGCATCTTCATGCACAGACAAAATCTTAAGATCTAAAATCTTACTCTCAAAAATATTTTTGTTAATATTCTTTAAATGCCCCCATCTAATCCTAAAAAATCGTTTTACTTTATTTTTTATTTTCTTCCACATTATCTTTAAGTCCAAAACTAATAAACGATGTTGGGTACATAAATTTTCACTCGGAATAATTTTACAATATTTGCAATCTAAATGATCTAATTTCCTTATAAGAAAATAATCAATATGAGTTGTACTATATTCATTTTTATAAATAATGAGATGCTCATTCCTTTTCTTAAATAAGGTATTAGCAATTAAAAAATCATAAGCTAAACAAAAATCTAATATGGACTTACCACTTTCATTTGTCATTCCAAACCCATGGCCACCATGAATGCTTTTAAAATCATCTACCTCTCTACCAACATGTCCATTTAAATCTTCTCCAATAAAAACTCTTTCTTCAAGAGGTATCTTTTGTATTAATTCTTCTAAGTCATTCCAAAATTTTAATTTTGAATTCATATCCAAACCCACTTGAGGAGCATAAGCACTTATAATGTTAACAATCTTAGCATCAACAACAATCTTTAAAGCTATAATTCTATCTCCAATTCTATTAATATTTATAACATTATCCTTCAAACTCTTATCTAAAATCACGCCTACACCATTTCTAATACGACTCCTACTCGAATACCAAAGTTTAAATCGTAAACTATCAATCTCCTTAGCTTTCTCTCCAACCCATTTAGTTTCCTGAATGCACAGAATATTTATCTTCCTATGAATCATAATATCTATTAATTCCATTAATTTTCCTGTAAGGGAACCTATATTACAAGTTCCTATCCTAATTTTTGTTTTATGGACTAGCTTCTTTGCCCACATCCATCCTTGATGTGGGAACCCTTGCCTATTTAACACTGCACCCGGGCGGCTGTGCAGCGGCCCTTGCACACTTGTCGTTGTATTCAGGCCATACAGCGCGTCGCTTTCAGGGGACGCCCTAGCATTAACACAATTTCTTAAAGGATTCATGTCATTATTATTCGACAAGTTTTACGCTGGCTGTCGACTACCTAACGCAACCCTCCACTTTTCTCATCCAGGACTTGGGACCTGGCAACGACAATGTTATCTAGGCTACATGATTGATCCTTTTTTTTTCTTTAAGATTTGGGTCTATTTATTGTGTTATTCTATGGTAGAGACTGAGGTGTGTATATGAGCACATACGAAACTGGTGCGGAGTATCCAAGAAGTTAGCTGAAGGCTATTTAGGTTTTTGAAAGTGCATGCGTTCATTTTTAGTTGACTGTGTTAGAAGATCAAGTCCATTTGTTGATGCTTGATTTTAGAAGATCAAGTCATTTTTTTCTTTTAATTGATTGTGTTTAAATGGAATTGTTTATTTCTCCAGGAGTTTGCAAATGTTAATGGTAAGATTTCAAAAGCTAAAGGGTCTCAGAAAGCTTCCAAAAAGGAAGAAAATGCAATGAAAACAAAACAGTCGAAGGATGTGAGCTGGAAAGAAAGTTCACCAGGATTGCATTCGAGAGCAAAGAAAGTGTCACATCAGAAGCGCCGGAAAGTTGAACCTACGGTTAAGGAAGAAGGTGAATTGTCAGAGTCCGAGCAAGAGCGGTACCAGCAGTTCAAAGAAGAAAAATGGATGGAATGGTGTGCAGATGTCATGGAAGAGGAAGTGCAAACATTAAGGCGCCTGGAAAGGTTGCAGACAACCAGTTTAAATCTTCCAAAAGAGAAGGTTGCTCCTAGCTTTGTCTTCTTTCATTATGCTTTGTCTTGGTCAAATGGAATCTTGTAATTTGGGTTTTTATGATTATTTCAGGTTCTGGCTAGAATTAGAAAATATTTACAACTTTTGGGTAGAAAGATTGACAAGATTGTTCAGCAGCATGAATTATCATATAAACAATCTAGTAAGTATCTCTTTTTATTGCCTTCTTGTAAGTTTCTCTTCTAATATTCTTTTCCACGTTAGTATTTGAATATTGATTGAAATTTAAAGAATCAATCTGAGAAATGAACATATAATAGCAATCACCGTGAATTTCAAAGAATGGTTTAACAGGGACTGAAGAGGGTATAACCATGCGCTGAGAAACATGGAGTTGTAAACCACTGAATTAGGGATTCCAAGTCATTTATTGAAATAACTTGCAGAACCAAACCCAGTTAGGTAGTCAGAACTCTAGGTAACACATCCCATTCTTCTTGGAGTGAATGTAGTTGTGTATTATACATAAATGAACTAGAGAATGGAAAAACAAGATATAAAACAACATCTATGCACACAATTTGCATTTCCAGTGAAAAAAATTCAAATTCGCACTATTCTGCCTAGCTTTGAAATTTTTTAGTATTGATGAATTAAATATTTATACATGTCATGCAAATCTGGTTAAATTTTTGTGCTTCTTGGAAAGTAATTTATGAATCATCATAAATAAATGTCATCCTAAGCACAAAAAAACTTGTGATGTCCACCATTCCAATGGGTAAATCTTGGATATTAGTTAGCTTTTGGAATAAGATGAGTAGATATGTATGATATTATGCTGGATATTAATGCAAAAGGAGAAGAGGGAAAGAGTGAAGAATCCTAAATTTGGTAGCTGGTTCATGATATCAAGTCATATCGGATATATTGGAGTCCCGAGTAAAACCAAAGCTTCCTACAATTTGTACTTTATATGCGTATTCCAATGTGTCCCCATTTTCTTGCTGTTAATTTGTTAGAAGTCCTCTTATGGTTCTTCTTAGAAGTCAAATTTATCATTATCTTTTGGTTGATTCTACATTTTCTATTTAATTCAGTGATAGACTTATAGTTGCCATAATTGGCAATTAGTTTTCTATGAATCTCTTCATACAAATCAGAAAAATCATGCAATTCATGCAAATAATATGAAGCAAGTAATGAAAATATTAAAATGTCAAAAATCATGCAATTCATGCAAATAATATGAAGCAAGTAATGAAAATATTAAAATGTCAATATGCATCCTAATAGATACTAATAATGATTATAATTTATTCCTAGATGATGTGATTATAAAGACAACTGAAAAAAAACAAACCAGATAAATATATTGATGTAGAACCAAGCTAGCCATGATTGAAAAGACAGCAAGACGAACTCTTCTTACATGTCTTGGACAGCCATCTAGCACCTTCAGGGCTTTTGGACAACGATTGAACAGCCCCTGAACATCTGGACAACAAATTAGCTTGTCCCGGAGATTGGGACAACAAGCTAATGTGCTCTGAAAATTCTGGACAGCAGCTAGATTGCCCAGGAAACCTGGACAACAGGCTTAGGTGGTAAAATCTTATAGTAAGTATTGGAATGAGAACTAGACCTCCTACTTGGGAAATTGTGGGCAGTCGTTAGCAAATTCTGAGGAGGATTGGGCTAGGGTTTGGGCCGGCCATAGAGGAGGGAAGGGGAGAACTTGTGTTCATAATTTGGGTATTGATTAAGGAAGGAAAATCAATTACCTAATTCTGAAATTTAATTCCAGCTTTAAAGGGGAAGGGGAGGCCCACTTAGGTGGGGGATTGAGGGATGATTGGAGAGCTTTAATTGGATTATTAATTAGATGAGAGAGAGAGAGAGGGAGGGGCCGGCCCCTTTGATGGGGTCTTGATTGGGGATTTAATTGGAGGAGTTATTAATTGCTAGATTTGGAATTTTAAATTAGGAAAGGAGGTTTAAATCAACTCCTATTTAAAATTCAGATTTGCATGATTTGAGGGACTTTCATAAAATAGGTTTCTTTATTTAGGAAATAAAATTCAAATTTAAATTTAATTGAATATGGGTTTAAATAGTTTCCAAAATTAAAGGGAGATAATTTAGGAAAGGTTTTGAATGCTAGATTTTAAATTTTGGAGCCAAGGGGAGGGAAATAGATTTCAATTTCAAATTTACTTAAATCTAAATTTAAATGCTTTCCAAACTTAAGAGAGATTAAATTAGGAAAGTACTTAAAGTCTAGATTTTGAAAATTTGAACCCAAGGGAAAGGACTAAGGTGGCCGGCGGTTAGGGTAGGTGGTGGGGCCTTGGGGGCCAGTAGCTAGGAGGGGAAAGTGAGGATTTAGGCTGGCGGAGTAGGAGGGGGAAAATAGGGTGGAGTTGGCCTATGGTGTGGGTGGGGGTTTCAGCCAAGAGGAGAAGGGGAGATGGGGGTCGGCGGCTTGGGAAAGGGGAGGGAGGCCGGCAGCTAGTAGAAGGGAAGGAGGAGAAAAGAGAGTCGTTAGAGAAGATAAACCACGAGCCCGGACGCTTCCTGCGGCTGATGGGTCATACTTTGCCCTCACCTAGGGACTTCAAACCACGAGCCCGGACGCTTCCTGAGGCTTGCCCTCACCTAGGGACTTCCACTCTCATAAGAACTCTCAAAGCTCTTAAGAACAAAGTGCAAATTTTTTTTCTTAATAATCATCCATACCCTCAAAAGAAGAGGGGGTTATAAATAGCCAAAATACAATAATAAGACAAATGACAAAAGTGTCCCCTGGGGTCACATAGGCCTACTCCCTCAAGCGAGGGTAAAAACGAAAAAATGCATAAATAAATCAAAATACAAATAATAAAGTGATACAATCATGGCCGTCGATCTTCGGCTCCTCTGATAAACTTTCACAATCGGATGTCTTCATCATATATTATGTAAATATGGATGATGACAGCAATAACAACAATATCAAGTCTTTATCTCACTACGTGAGGTCGGCTACATGAATCTTTTTTCTAAGAATCACATAAAATATGGATGAACAACATTTTTAAAGAAAATTAGCCCAAGTTACTCTAATATTAAACGTGATGATTTATGCACTTTTACATGCGCCTAGATGCATGAAAAATTGAATTTTAGATGTTCTAGAAGGGATTCATTACTAACAAATTATTTGAACTATTGATAGGATTTGACTTTCTCCATATGTATCTGAGTTTGAAAATCAAGGTATTTAGAATAATAAATAAAATTATTTTCAATTTGATTGATACAAGTAACTTCAGAAAAAGACGAATTAAGCCAGCTTATTTATTGACTTCATTAACTATGACATATTTGTTTTGTTCACTTTATGTTCAGGGCTCAATTTAGCTCTGGTTTGAAATTAAGATTCATATACAAGAGTTTATTTACTATCCATTAGAAGTTTAACTTTTC
This sequence comes from Dendrobium chrysotoxum, assembly GCA_019925795.1. Classification (NCBI taxonomy): domain Eukaryota; kingdom Viridiplantae; phylum Streptophyta; class Magnoliopsida; order Asparagales; family Orchidaceae; genus Dendrobium; species Dendrobium chrysotoxum. The sequence continues at coordinate 75,028,195 of CM034302.1, read as the reverse complement.
ACAATCAAAATTATATTTTGATTCTATTTGTGTTTAGGTTTAATTTTAGGTTCAAATTTAATGCCTATTTGAGATTTAGATTCATAATTAATCTCACTAAATTCGGTTTCAGGATAGAATTCTAGCTCTCGTTCAACTGTGTTCAATTTTAGGACTAGAATCAGTTTATCTCAAGAGATTCAAGTTCAGCTATATAGGTTATAGGCTTGAATTTTGTCTTTTGTTCAGAAATATGTTCAAGTTCAAATTGAAATTTAGATCTAGGCTTATTGTTAAACTCAGTTTTTGATTCATATGTGCTTTTATGCTCAAATCCTTTTTTTTTTTTTTTAAATTATAGGTTCAAGTTCATAACTGTTTTCTATCATAAATACATATTAAGATTCATCACGATCAGATTTAAATTCATATTGCAAATATAAATCTTCTTTTGCATCTTATGCATAATTGAAATATTATTTATTAACTATAGTCTATTTGATAAGGTCATATTCAATTATGCAAGATGCTTTTATAAGTGTATTCCTGATACATATATTAGTTACAAAGTAATCTCGAGGTGAATGATTTTTGTTGCAACACTCAAACAACACATCTTATTTATTGGAATATGTTTCATTCTCTCCAGAAATGTATATGAGGTTGTGGAATTATGTGTCTACGTTCTCAAATTTATCGGGAGAAAGGTTACATGAGATCTATTCAAAACTTAAAAATGAGCAAGGTGAAGGTGGGTTTGGACACTCCTACTTAAATAGTTCAGCGGCGGGAACCACTGACAGGAGTGTTGGTACTAGTCAGCCCGCCTCTTTCAACAGTGATTTCCGTGGTAGGAGCAATAAACCTCATCAGTTTCGGTCCCAATATTCTGAAACATTTCACAAAAATCATGGCACACCAAAATCAGAGGCATGGAAACGTCGCAGAAGAGCAGACATGGATAACCAAGTTCAAAACCAGCAATTTCACCATCAGCAAGCAATGAATAATGGAGGTCGTTTGCTTGAGCCAAACAATTCAGCTGGAATTCTTGGATGGGGTCCACCAGAAATGAGGCGATTTAGTCAGGAAAAACCAAGTAGAACTCATGTAGGACGTTATCCTTCAATTCAAAGACCGCCGGCCTGACCTGAGATTGTTGGTTATCATCATTTTATGGCAAAAGTTGTACAAGGCAGCATGGCTGCTTTAACCTGGAAAGGTGCCACGGCACCACAGGAGAATTTTTGCTCGTGATAATAAGGTTTACTGATCCCATCTTGTGATCTACTTGCGTGAAGCTGCTGTTCTAGTTGAGGAGGCTTATCCTGGCAGATTCAACATTTTTTTTACGATGATAAAAGGGCGAAAGCCTGATCTCAAAGTTCGAAGGGCTTTTGCAGGTTCAGACAACAGATAGTCGCCCAATTTTGAAGGGGTGAGTTCTGTAACAATACATCAGCAGTAATATTTTGACTATGGTGAAGCAATAAAGAAAACTGCTTCACTTCTAGAAAGATCAAATCAAATCTATACATGTTTCCACTCTATGAACATTGAATAGATTGAACAAATTTTCATAAATTATTTTTTTAGTTGAATTTGCTTATTCTTAATAACCTGCATCTATCTTTATGTAATGGATTTTATCAGGTTGTATAGCCATTAATCTTTGTCGTTTAATGAATTATTAAGTGCATTTTTTTTCTTTTCTCTTTTTTTATTTTTTGGGCCCATTCTCTCCATGAGGGCCGACTCACAGTTAGGTTCTAGGTTTGAGCTATGTATGGTGAAGAACTGAGTGCTCATCTATTTCTGTTCTGGACGTCGTAATTTTGAGTAGGGGTGTCAATATTTTACACGACTTGAAAACCTGACTCGAATCCGAGCCAAAAATTTCTGGTTAGGGTCAACTCGTTTGAGAAACGGGTCGGATTTGGGTTCAACAAACCGACCCGTTTCAAAAATTGGGGTCGGGTTTGGATTGACCCGGAAACCTGGGAATGACCCATGCTTTCGGGTTGGGTCAACCCGGTAACCCAACGGGTTGGGTCCGGATTCATATTTTCGATCCGTTTGCAAAACTGGGTCGGCTTCGAGTCAACCCATTTGAACCCGGGCCAGTTTCGTGTTCGACCTGAACACGACCCAAAACTCAAATTCGACACCCCTAATTTTGAGCAACATGTCTAAACAATTTAAACAATCTTGTTCGATTTTGCTTTCAGAAAAAACGGAATACAGGTCTCCTTTGGATGATACAGACAGTGATCAATTTCTGTACATTTCAGGTTTATGTTCGACTACACGAAGCCTAGATAACCCAAATGATGCGTCCAAATATTTTGTTGGTGAAGTCTCGTCATTTTTCATTTCTTTTCAAGCTATTTGTCCCATGACTGCAGGACCCAATTTACTTTGAATCCTCTATGCTTGAATACTATTTCTCTTACTTCAATCCGCGGGACAGTGCTATTTGCTTCAATCTATAATTTTTGTGTTCTTCAGAATTACTTTACCTTGACTTACCGATTGCTGTGTTTTATATGCTTCTTTGCCTTTGAAAAAAAGTAAAAAAAGTTGATTGTTGTAAGAATTATTGTTATATATCTGGCTGTCTGAAGGTCCAGGAACCTAGAATTACATGGCAGGTTTATTCAAAATGGGATACCCAGGTTTGGCAAACAAGGAAGTGTAATCAAAGGGTTGTTATGGACTGCTAAGAATCATGTATTTGATGAGTACAAGATCTTCCCTTCGCTTTTTCGCCTGGATAGTGTGTTGAATTTTTATTCTTTTTCATTTAAGCTTGGGGTATGATAGGAGGTGAAGACATCTGATTGGCTAGAATGACAAAATTATAAGTTCGAGATGTGAAATGTCATGGACTCAATCAAAATATGATTGGCTCCACACTATTTTAAGTTTGAGATTTAGGTTTCGTTTGGGGAGAGATTATTACATGCGGAGTCCGGACGCATCTGGAGGCCAATTCGGACGCGCCATGTCACCCAATGCACTGTGTGTTGGGTGATGTGATGCGTTCAGATTAGTCTCCAGATGCATCCAGACATCGTACATGATAATTTTTCTCATTTGGGACAGCTTTCTTACTGCTTTCTAAAAGAATTTTTTAGTAAAAAAATTTTTAATTTAAAAAATTTTTGCACTAAAAAATTATTTTAGAAAATAACAATAAAGCTTTCTCATATTTCATTTGGGATCGCTTTCTTACTCCATTGCTTTCTCGACTGAAACCAATAAATGTGCTCCAATAGCTATCTCTAAACTAATATCTTATTGGCTTGCCCATTGACTTTCTTGCACTAATGAACTTTGATGGCACCATCCTTTTTTTGTCATTTATAGATTGAAATTTCCATGGAATAAATTGGCATGAGAATGAAGAAGCCCAGACTTAACTCCATTCTTAGATTGTAGACTTAAAAAGATTTTATAGAGGATTTGTAGTTTTAGGTCATATTCCAGTACATTTGAAAGTCTTTATCTTTTAACTATTTATTGTGAAATTAGGATATATAATTATTTTTTCTTTTACTTCTCTTTTTGGTACTTTTGAGCAAACAATGAATTTTATGAAAATTTAGTCATCTACAAATTACTTAATTTGTTAAAAATATTAAAAATCAAGTATCAAAGTAGAAATCGTGAGTGATTATAATGAAATATTAAAAATTAATTTTGAATAATTTTTAAATTATATATAGAGTTGGGTCGATCTAATATCTTCTAATCTGTAGCCCATCTCGACATACTGATCGGGAGCTTAGGCCATTCAGGCTAATTAAGATAAATATATACACATCGTATACGTAAGACTCGAACTCAAGATAGCTTGGTTGGTAGCTAAAGTTTTCGACAGACCAAAATAAGTTACGTATATGTCCACAATTTCATTTACAAGTTTTTCTTCTATAAAATACTTATTATATAAAATTATCTTTATTGTCATCTTATATAAAAGAGAAAGAGAAAGAGAAAGAATATGTTCTGCAATTTCATTGAAGTATCTGATGCTTAGAAAAATCTTGTATTTGTATTGACAATTAATTCATTACATTTTGAATTTTTTTCCTTTCTTCATATGTGATGAAAACATTTCGAATGAATGATAATTATACTGCACGCCTAGGAGTGTATGAGAAATTAAATTTTGTCTTTTTTGCGGTTATTATTATTATTATTATTGATATCATCAAAAAATTATCTTGATCGGGTATGAATCTTGAGGCAAAAATCAAATTGGAAACTTCAAAAATTAAATTTGAGACCATGTGAACTCCGATTTCAACAAACATACAGTCGAACTGAACATCTCAGAAATAAGAACCCAACGACACCAAATTTGACTCAATTTGAGCCCAAATGAGTCCAAATCAAGGACCCGAAGAGCATTTGAAAGGTTTAATCCATAATTTGGATTATCAAATAGTTTCCAAATATGACATGCTTATAGTCAAATCGAACAACTCAACGAGATAAATCCAACAAGCTTAAGATAGTCAAATTGTGACATCATTAAGACATTCAAATGTCAAATAAACGGTCTATAATCAAGGGATGCAACATCGGCCGTCCATTCAAACCACTCATAATTTACCCTTGATCTTTCTCCTATTTACTGACCATGACACTCTCAGAAAATTATAAATAGAACCTCATTCCTCATTAAGGGGGAGGAAGAAGGGGACCCAAGCAAAAAGAGGAGGAGAAGGAAGAGAGCTAGCTCTCTCGCCACTAGACTTCCGCCCGTCGTCGGACTTTCATTGGATTTCTACCCGACGCTGGACTTTCGCCCATCGTCGAACTTCCACCCGTCGTCGGACTTTCATTGGACTTCTACCCAGCGCCGAACTTCCATCCATCTCCGGACATCTGCCCGTCGTTGGACTTTCATCAGACTTCTACCCAACGCCGAACTTCTGTCCATCTCAAGACTTTCGCCCGTCACCAGATTTCTACCCGTCGCCAGACTTTTGTCAGACTTCTGCCCGACACCGGACTTCCACCTGGAAACCAGCTGACGTCGGGCTTCTGCTCGGGATGCTGGACTTCTACCCAACCATCGACTGACGCCAGACTTTCACCCGACCACCGACAACAGTCCTTCTGACCTCTGTAGCCCGCTAACTACGGTCCTTCTGACCTCCGTCGCCCTCCGACTATGGTCCTTCCGACCTCCGTCACCCTCCGACTATGGTCCTTCTAACCTCTGTCGCCTACCGACTATGGTCCTTTTGACCTTCGTTGCCAAACAACAGTATTTCCAACCTTTGTCGCCCATTGACTATGGTCCTTCCGACCAAACGTACAAGTCAATAATGATTCTTCCTATTCCCACTGTGTAATGCACTCCATATGATGTATATTTGTAACATCAAGCCAAGGCCTTCCCCCTAAGGAAGGGCCTCATTTGTAATCAACTATAAATACTAATGGATTTATTCAAACTGGGCTAGACCTCGTGGTTTTCCCTTTTTAGGATTTTCACATAAAAATCCTGGTGTGTCTTATGAATGCTGCACTCTCTCTATTTTATCTGATTGCATGTTGGATCTTCATGCAAAGCTAAGATATTAATATATATATTTCTTTATCGCTGCGAATATTCCAAGATATAACAGTTTGGTGCCATCTGTGGGAATGTGGTTGCCGACTGGGGGTAATTTTTGCTCTAACCTCAAAAAGTTGTTCGTGTCAACATTCTGGCATCAGCTATTACTGCATCAATTTCATGGAAATTAAATGTGGACTGTAGGGCAACATTGACTACAGCTATGATCAAGAAGATTCCTCCAACTCTTTCAATGTCTAAGACGATATCTTGAGATCATAAAGCTTCAAGCAACTGCAACTATACTTCAAATAAATTTCAAGCTTTATACAGTCACTAGCTGGACTTCTACTCCTTGAGCAACATCTTAATATTGACCTCAAAAAGGTAATAACGGTCTAAAGATAGACCATTCTTCACCTTTGATTTGGGATACATGCGACATTTGCCCCCTCCCAATTAAGGCATAATCGATCACAGGGGGATTCGATTCTACCTCTTCCACACATGTTAACGTCATCAAGCAGTGCTCTGATATACAACCTCGAATAGGTCATATATCCTTGGTGGATTCTCTCGACCTCTTCCATATAGGCTAACGTCATTGAGCAACGTTCTAACATACAATCTCAGATAGGTCATACATCCTTGGTGGATTCTTTGGAACTCTTTTATAGAGGTTAACATCATCGAACAATGCTCTGAGTGAATAACATTCTCTCTATAAAGATTCCATGAAAGCAAGTGATTGATAAAATCATTACCCATATGAAGACCATAGCCGTCTAAAAAAGCCTTAAAAAAATATGCGGGGAGGGGGGGGGAGAGGGGATATATCAAAGCATGTCTCAAAGATGCATAAACAATTCAGCTTCCTTTGGGGAACAAGTTTATTTCAAATAAAAAATAAGCATCGAGCTCATACAATAATCTCAACATTATATACAATATCATTAAAGTAACATAAATTTAACATCACATTCAAGTGTACATTTATTCTCACTAGAAGTTGAAATTAAAAGTACATCAGCGTCATTCATACAAGTTAATATCATCAAGCAATAAACAACTTCAAAAAGGATAAATATCTTTGGTGGATTTTATTGACCTCTTCTCTACTGCACACTGAAGCATCTCCCATAACTTCTTCTTCAAAGAAAGGTTATAACATGATCATCATCAGGACTCTACTCAATTAATAGTGTTAGTGTGTCGCCAGAATACTAATATTGTACACTACTCCGACCCCTTCAATCAGGGATATCTGATGTCTGTACACTTCAATATGGATGCATATTGCCTTAGCAGAATGCAATTGGACCACCAGCATCATCGGCCCTTTGTCTGATGTCTGTCATCGATCCTTTACTTTATATCTTCCATCATTGACTTCTTGCTTGACTACTATTAGCAGTACACCCTCCAACAATCTCCTTCAACTTTTCATCTGAACATTGACTGTTATCGTGCTTCCCTCGATCGTCGATTGCCGCCTGACTTCTACTCAAACATCATAAAAAATCTTCTCATCTACTGACAATCACAGACCCTCCTTCCTGGTATAATTGCCACCAGATCTTCTCAAATCACCCTCATATGCAAGAGACATTTGATCTTTATCTATCAATGATAGTTTATTGAGAGAGTAAGCTCTCATCGTGACTTCTTCTACACAAAAGAGAGGCATTGAAGCTCGATAAGAGTTGCCATCTACCTCAAACAGTGGAATGCCTTTAATGCAAGAGGAAGACCAAAGGAGAGGAAAATTTTCCTTTTACCTTAAAGAGGGGCACTGAATTTGAGTAAGGGATGCCACTTATCGAAAATAATGAAAAGCCTCTAAAATAAGAAGAAAATTATGGAAAAGGAGAGGAAGTCTAAGTATTATAATTTCTATATAAAAGATGGGCACTATTTCTTGATAGGGAATACCACCTATTCAAGATAGAGGAAAGCCTTAACTGTCAGAAAGTTAGAGGGAGAAGGGAGAAGGAGAGGAGTAATTTTTTCCCTTGCCTTAGGGGTCTATTTATAGATTGAAAAAAGGGGGGGGGGGGGGTGGGAATTATTTGAAAATTGGGAGGAAATTTTGCCTTCAAAATTATTAGAATTTTTTCAAAATTCGACTAGAAATTTTCAAGATTTTTTGGGCCTCATTTTGATATTTTCGAAATAACAAATTAAAAAAAATTGAAAAAAATAAAAAAAATTAATAGGGGCGACTGTAGCCGCCGCCCCCTTCTAAAAAAAAAAGAGTGTGTGGGCCCCATAACAAAAAAATTACATTTAAATGCAGCTCTTTTTTAACCAGCTGCTGTGAGAGGAACCGCACCCCCAAGGGGTACGTAAGGTGCCTTTCCAGGTGCAGCAGCTTAGGCTGCCTTCGGCGGCGGCAGAAGGCTGGCCGACCGGTCGGTTCGGCCGCCTAAACGCATTCGGGCTCTGATTTTTGGCCCGGACAGTCCAAATCGAACATTATTTTGGTCTTTGAAATCGTTTTTCGACATTCTAAATCAAATTTTGGCACTTTCAGAGCTCAATAGAGATTCTATGATCAAATTTGAACAATTTTAAATTTTTGGAACATAATATTTTGTTGCTCAATTAATGTAAAATATTGTAATACATATTTTCGGACTTTTGGAGCTTTTACGTCTGAAAATAGGGGGGCTACTGATATATCATCAAAAAATTATCTTGATTGGGCATAAATCTCGAGGCAAAAATTAAGTTGAAAACTTTAAAAATTAAATCTGAGTCCATCTGAACTCTGATTTAGCAAACTTACAGTCGAACTGAACTTCTCAGAATACAAACCCAATGGCACCAAATTTGACTCAATTCGAGCCCAAATGAGTCCAAATCAAGGACCCGAAGCACATTTGGAATGTTTAATCCATAATTTGGATTATCAAATAGTTTCCAAACATGACATGCTTATATTCGAATCAAGCGGCTTGACGAGATAAGTCCAACGAGCCTAAGATCGTCAAATTCTGACATCATTAAGACATTCAAATGCCCAATAAACGGTCCACGATCAAGGGATTCAACATCGGCTGTCCATTCCCACTCCCAATTTACCCTTGATCTTCCTCCTATTTACTGGCCATGCCACTCACAGAAAATTATAAATAGACCCCTCATTCCTCATGGAGGGGGGAGGAAGAAGGGGACTCAAGCAAGAAGAGAAGGAGGAGAAGGAAGAGAGCTCTCTTGCCACCAGACTCCTCCTCGACGACCACCGGACTTCAACGCGGCCACCGGACTTCCCCTTGTCGGACTTTCGCCCGTCACCGGACTTTCGTTAGATTTCTGCCCAACACAGGACTTTTGTCAGACTTCTACCCGACATCGGACTTTCGTCCATCACCGGACTTCCACCCTGTAACAAACTGACATCGAGCTTCTGCTCAGGATGCTGGACTTCTGTCCAGCCACTAACTGACGTCGGACTTCCACCCGGCCACTGACAACAGTCCTTTCGACCTTCGTTGCCCACTGACTACGGTCCGAAGGACCTCGGTCACCCTCCTACTATGGTCCTTCCAACCTCCGTCACCCACCGACTACAGTTCTTCTAACCTCCAATTGCCAGACAATAGTCTTTCAGACCTCTGTAGCCCATCGACTATGGTCCTTCCGACCAAACGTATATGTCAACAATGATTCTTCATATTCCCATCATGTAATGCACTCCATATGATGTATATTTGTTACATCAAGCCAAGGCCTTCCCCCCAAGGAATGGCCTTATTTGTAATCAACTACAAATACTAGTGGATTCATTCAAATTGGAACATGCCCCGTAGTTTTTTCCTTTTTTAGGGTTTTTCACGTAAAAATCCTAGTCTCTTATGAATGTTGCACTCTCTCTATTTTATCTGATTGCGTGCTGGATCTTCGTGCAAAGCTAAGATATTAAACTATATATTTCTCTATTGCCGCGAGACGCAACAATTATTATAAAATTGGTTAGGGAAAATCTTGCATACAATTCTAAAGGGCCTAAATAGAAAATTTAATAATATTTTATGAAAATATGAAAAATATTTATCGAATTTTCTTTTCTTTTTTAATTTCAGGTGAACATAAATAAGCAACATATATTTCTCATTTATAAAAAAAATATTGTTAAAAAATGGATGTATTCTATTTTCTTCATTTCAAATATATCTTATATAAATTATTTTGTATATTTCTAATTTAAAAAAAAACATATATTTTTATTTTTTATTATAAAATATTTGCTATTCATTTAAGCTCATCGTGATATTTTTATATCAGGATATTATAATATAATTTTTTCAAATAAAAAAATAGTTCATAATCTTAAAGTTAATGATATAATTAAAAGGTAAATTTGCCTTAGAAGAAACAATAGTACTATTTCTTTTGTATTTATTATAAATATCACCTTTCAAAATCACACCCCAAATTATATGATATAATTAGAGTAACATTTAAAATAAAAAATAAAAAAATAATAATTAGAGTAACATATTAATTATATGATATAATAAGAGTAGCGATGGACAGTGCTTGGTGATGATAAGTGAAATTTCACACGCACAATATATTTGAAATTCGTTCCAGAAAATTCCAAATACCTCAAAAAAGAACTTTGCATTCACTTTCTTCCAATAAAACACGCAAAATTTCATATCATCTATATTTGATTTACTCTATCCTACTAATACTCAGTAACCAAACAACTCATTTGTTATTTTTGTAAGTTATTTATTTAAAATAACTATCATTTTTTTTAGAACGGGGGTATCTACCCGCTGCTACTACTCAAAGGGAGCGCTTGGAGGCACAACTAATCCCTCGGCGGAACCTAGCGAGGCCATCCACCGGCATCGGACTCACACTTGCTTTGCCACACTGAAGAGGCGAGGCTGTAGTAGAGGGATTCGAACCCGGAATGGGGGGTTCCCAACCGTGCTCGCCCACCAACCGCCCTAAGCCTCGGTGGGTAACTATCATTAATTAAATTGCTTAAATTATTTCTAATTAATTGATCATTTTCCTGTTTTAATTTCGTTTTTAAAACCGGCCATTTTTCAATTTTAATTCAAATTTTAAATTTGAAATTTCATCGCCATGATGGGTAGCAATTAATTCTAAAATTTAAATATTTACTGGCGTTAAATTTTAATTTTCTAACACATAAATTTGTGTAGAATCGACATTAAATTTTCTAACACTTCTAAGTTAATTATGCAATAATATTACTAAAAAGAATATTATGTGAGCTATATATGTTTATAATTTTGAATCTAACTCAAATTAAATTTAAATCATTTTATAATCAATTCAAAACTATAAAAGAGAAGCTTAATTCAATTTGAAATCAAATTGAGCTTAATAAATTTTAAATTCAAATCAAATTCTATCTTTGTCAAATTCAACTGATGAAATTTAGCTCAATGACAAATTTGAATGTTGAAATGAAGATGTTCTAATTAAGATAATGAATAAATACTAAATTAGAACAAGTTGTAGAAAGCCAAGCTGTGTATTGTACATTATGTGCTATAAAAATACCTTTTTTTTTATAATAATACTCTAACTATACACATCAAGATATATATTTTATTATATTCATTCAAGGCATGGATGGGTATTGACTAATTAGTTAACGTTGCGTTTTAGAATTTTCGTGGAAGTTAAAAGAGAGATTTATCTTTTTAATATTATATAAAAAAATTGTTTATTTATGGGTTTTAATTTAGCTAAATTTGTGTTATTATATATATATATTGAAAATTATAATGATTATTTCTTTTTTTTTTTGTCGGGGAGGATGATTTTAAGGCTTGAATTGTAAGGTTGTCTCTTGTCATGGTGGTGACAAAATGGAGGATGGTGGTGGTGATGGATGGATGGTGGATAGCGTACTATGTTTGTGTTGATTGATGGTGATGAAGGGCATCAATGTTGGAGAACAAGTGATACAGGAGATTTAGAGATCAAGTGATGATGATGGTCAGTGAACAGATGATAATGGTTATTAGAGGATCAAAATTATAGTTATAACCACTGCTAAATCCAACACTTCTTCAAATCTACCCTGCTAGTCCTTAAACCGCTGCGAAATGTCGTTGCAGCACATTGCAATTACAGCTGAGGTACAGTGATTTTAAAACCACTACAAAGAGAATTGTGACGACCGGGATAAGTCAAAAATTGTGTTGCGATAGCCCTATTTTTTGGTAGTGGGGTGACGATTGTTTCTAGGATTAGTAGATTACAAGCAAGCTATTTGTTGATGATGATTGACGGGTTATCAACAGAGGTTACCACCATCAAAAAGTGGTCAACACATTTATCCTCTAAGGAAGAGGAAAGGTCGATTGATTGTAGAAGGCAGAGAAGCATGACTAGGTCAAATTTCAAAGACCATCAATTGGGATCCAAGCAGTGGTAGGAGCTCTAGAATTTTTAAAGTATAGGAATTCCCTCCACCTAATATTCTCTCCTACTGTGTAGGAATAGACTTGTGTATACATTTTGAGAGTATTGTTCATATCATTTATGTCAAAAATTTTAGAGACTACATCATACAGTGTAGATAAAAGAATCTCCATTGATATTAAGTTTATCTCATCAAAATGCTTCTTTGAACTAAAAAAAAAAAAAAAGAAGTTTGAGCACCTCAAATGTTCCAAAGGGTATTTTAATTATATTATTAATCCAAAGGTTTTGATATTGTTAGATTTGTGTCATTATATAGTACTATTTTCACAATACATAATAAAAATAAAATTTATATAAATAACAAAAGTTGCCCGAGTTTTTTTTCTTAATTATTAAGTTCATCATCCTATGATTTTTATGATAGATAAAAAATTAAATATATAAATATAATGATTTTAATAATTAATAGTAATTATTTTTACAGATAGTATGAAAATTAAAAATTTAAGTTACTCTTAAGCTTATTATAGTTTAATCATCAATAATGAGAAATAATATAATTAAAAATATATTGTTTTTTGCAAATTTAAAATTCGAAATTATTAATAAAATAAGTTCATATATCATTTTTTAAGATAAATGAAAAACCTATTTTTATCTTAATATGTAAATTATTTCACATGATACTAATAGAAATGTCCATATCAAATAAATAAATAATCAAAATAAAAGCCTATCCTCTTCAATGCAAGCTCAAATTCCAACATTATGTTGTGCTTTTCATGAAGAAGTGTGGCACATCTTCACATTAGTAAGTAAAATATTTAAAGAGGACGTTTCTCTTCCTTATTATTATTATTTATTTATTTATATTCCTATAGGCATTCTTCCCTAGGAGATGAGAAGTGAAAAGAGGAAAATATGAGATCATAATATACTAACTCAAATTTGATTATATTAAAATTTCTAGTTATTAAATCTATTTTGATTTGAGTACAATACATAATTAATCTATTAATCTTTGTATAATACTCATCTTAAATTAAATCAAATGATTAAAAAAATTACCCTAATTAATTTTAGATCAAATATCAAAATTCAAATTTCTTTTGTGAAAAAAATGGTTTAGGTTTTTGTTTGGGAGGGTATGGATTCTTTTGTGCATATCTTATACTACAAGAAAATTTAGTAGAGAATAACTAGAACTTTAGTTAACAAATTAAATAATTTTAAAAATTTAAATTCAATTTTCATATTTTTTAAATTTAGAAACTTAAGCCACAATAATTTTTTTAAGGTGTAGAAAAAAGATGTGTATTATGTTCAATCCTATTGGAGGATTATATAAAATAAATTACATATCATTATTGGTAAGTGTTTAAGATGAGGACAATAAAAGTTATCACTACATACAAAATAAGTATTCAATTACATGAAGATATGGTAATGACTTGGTAGAGATTTATTGTCATGAATATAGAATATAGAATATAGATTTCCTTATTATACACCAACAAAATGTGGCATCCATTGAAGGCACCAATTTTAGATCAAAGTAGGTGAAAATAGAACTTGGCGAGATGCTTTGTTAGAATATCAATGAGTTGATCATGAGTTGAGACATATGATACTAAGAGAGAACCATCAACTACTTTTCACAATGAAAGTGATAGTAAAGTGAGTGCTTCATTTTAAATAGAAGATTAGGTTTGCACAAATATAAGTTGTTCCTAACTCAACACATAGTTTATGGAGAGACTTAGGGAGTTAGATGTGTAGCACAATGAGAAGTTCAAGTAACCATCAAATTTCAGAGATGGTCAAGGCTACTGCATAATATTCTACTTCATTATAAGATCTTGTTACATTATTTGCTTCTTAGAGCACCAAGAGATGTGGTCATATATATATATATATATATATATATATATATATATATATATATATATATATATATATATATATATATATATATATATGAAGTCATTATGATTGTCAGCCCAATCACCACTTGAGTATATTGTGAATTTGTGTAATATAGACTAATAGAGAGACAAATCATATATGGTGGTAATCTTCATATGCCTGAGTAATCTTTTGGTGACAAATTAATGTAATTGGGTCAAAGATTGCATGAATTAGGCTAATTTATTGATGGTATAGGTGATTGTTTGGGCAAGTGAGTGAGAGATCTTATATGTTATTGATGAGGCTAGAGAACATGGTGCAATCAATGGCATGTGATTATTAAGTTGAAGCTGGGTAACTGTACTTAATGTTGTAATAGTTTCCTTTGCAATGTCCATATAGAATTGTCTAAGAAGATCATAGGTATATGTATATTGAGAAAGAAAGAGGCCATTAGAAGTAGAGTTAGCTTTAATTCCAAAAAAGAAATGGTGGTCATCATGGTCCTTGATGAAGAACTAGAAAGAAAGAGTAGTGATAATGTGATATTCCAACAATGGTGCATTAACGATGGTAAGTAAGACACCAATATATGCCAAGAGATAGAGAATAATATATTCATTAAAATAAATGAATAAATGTTGGTGTTTATGAAGCCAAGTGAGGAAACAAGGTTCCTAGGTTTGGCTACCATGCACACTATGCCTATTTTAGTCCATAGAAAGAGTAATGGATTTTGCACACATATTGTTTCTTTGGTTTATTGAAAAAGTTAAGTGATTGAAACATAATGACATCCTCATTGAGTTGACCATGAAGGAATTCATTATTGATATTAACTTGGTAAACAAACCATCATTATGAGATGATAATGCTGAGGAAAATGTAAATGGTTGTGGGTTTGATAACTAGGCTAAGGACTTAAGTGTAGTTAGCATTGGGTCATTGATGAAATCATTTGGCGATAAGAAGAGCCTTAAGGGTACCATCTGACCATTTTTTTATGTGTAAAACTCATTTATAATCCACATATTTTGATTCAATTGTTATGGGACAAATTCTTAGGTATTATTTTGATGGAATGCATTCATTTCATCACACATGTCATTTCTCCATTGGAGAATTTTAAATGATTGTTTGGCAATGGTATGTTTCAAAGGGCATGGTAAGAGGTATTTGGAGGCAAGATAGAGGATTTTTCATAGAGGTTAATAGATATTATTTTTTAGTGGTTTATTATATATAGGTGTAGGTGGGTTCATCTAGGGCTTGAGTAGTGGCTATTGGAAGCAATGTATTTTGCGTTGTAGGAGTGTGCCATTAGTGTACCTTAATGGCAACTTCCAATTATTTGGTTGTGTTGTTATATGAATGGTATTGGAGGTGCAACTAATAAAGTGGGATGTATTGGAGGTGATGGATGGGAAAGTGAAATTGATGGAATGACATTATGGAGTGGGGATTGCAGGTTTGCTATAATGAAATTGTGATATGAATAATTAAAGTGCAATGAGAAAACAGCTAGGGAATTTTATAGTAGGAATGAAGTTATTTGTTGTTTTTAAGGAATATTGATGTAAAGATGGGTTGGTCAGAGAGTTAGTAAGTGTAATTAATTTTTGTAAGAAATTATTAGCTACAATATTACATGAGTAGAGCTTGTATGATTTGAATCTTGAGATGATTATGATGATTGGGATTTTGAATTTGAATTAAGGGAGATAGACATACATGGAAGCGAGTGAAGGGGTGATAGCAGCTCATTTGAATAGAGTAGGTGAATTAAATTGGTCATTCTTATGTAGGGTGAATTGAGATGGAAAGTGATGTTCAGTGAATTAAACAATGAGAGAGATAAATTTTGATGATTATTGGTTCAAAGTAGCTAGATGCATTAAGAAGGTTGGAATATCCAAAAAAAGAAAGCATGGTTTGGACCTTTATTCTTTTTTATGCATAATGTATAGTCTCAGCAAAGAATAACGAACACCCTGATATTTTTAATTTCAATTAGTTCAAGTTCTTTTGAAAATGGCATTCAAATGGTGACTTTAGTTTAGGATTGGCGTATGTAGACACTTAATGAGATAGAGGGAAAGAGGTAGAGCTACATAATATAGTAGTGTAAGGCAGATTTAATAATGTTTTGGTAATGGCGTTCAGTGGAGGTGACATATTGGAGGTGTGTGGAAGAGAAATTGAGTGCTCAATGATAAGAATTTCACATATTTGATTCATACTTTGGTATTCGATGCTGCCAACTATGTATATATTAGTGATAGGTGTGTTGAAACATGTTTCAACCATGGATTTATATTTGAGAATGATTGATTGTACATATGATTTTTGCACCATTAAAAAGAGCTATGAATATTTGGTAAAATTATCAATAAATATAACATAATATGAAATACCATTCATTGAACAGATTGGGGAAAAATCTAAACATCATAGCACACAAAATCATCTGGATAGCGACTAAACAGATTCATACTATGAAATTGTAGTTTGGGACTTCTGCTACATTAGCATGAACCACAAAAGGATCCATAATATGATTTTGGGTTGGTATGAAGTTCATTTTAGGATACACCATGGATTAAGATCTCGTAGAATGGATGGCTCAGATGACCATGCCATCCTAAAAATTCGATTTTAGACCAGCATTATCTTCTTGAAAACTAGTGAAGTCTCCTTGATGTTAGCCCACTTGTATTCATTATTCCATGTCCGCCCATTTGCAAGAGGTGCTCCCATAGTAGTGAGATCCTTGAAAAAAAAAGAACTAAAGTTAGATTCAATTAATGTATGATTAATGGTATAAAATTAATGGACATATATTATATTTTATTACATATTTAGAGTACATAAGACATCATCAAGGATAGTGGTGGTAGAGGGAGTAGAAAGGGAGGTTTTTCTAGTGTGTGAGTAATTTGAACACCACTACCATCTCCAATAACAATACCATGAAGACCTTCATAAGGCTTGCAAAGAGAGAGTTTATTCATGTCTGAAGTAATGTGATGTGAGAAATCATTATTATGGAGCCATGGTGATTGTGCGACTCGATTGTTGTTGGTGGCATGATTGGCTTTAGGCAGAATGGGTAGCCCCATCATACGTTTTACATTGTAGCATTCTCTTGCCATGTGACCACGCTTTCCACAAAACTGACAAATTATAATAAGATTTTTTGGTTGGTGTTGGTTGGTGGAGGGCACTTGATGTTGTTGCATCTGGTTCTGAGTTAGAGATTTTTGATAACGCCCAAATTTGATTTGATTGAAGCTTTTCTTTTGGGAATTGTTGGCAGTGATTTGGGGATAATTGTTATCCCGTTGAGTCTGTTTAAGAAAGTATTCATATGCAACAAGCTTATCGTGAAGAGCTTCAAATGAGATTGGTTGTTCTCTTGCACGTATGACTCCACAAATTTCCTTAAATTCTGGCCCTACTCCATTTAGGCAGTGCATAATGAGATCATCCTCTTGCAATGGGGCTCCAACAAGAGCCAGTTGATCAGCAAGACTTTTGATTGTTTGGAGAAATTTGGCGACAGAGTTTTTGCCACGAATTGTTAAGGATAGTTTTTCTTTAAGAAAGATAATAAGTGATCTAGAGCGATTGGCAAACAAATGAGTAAGTTTATCCCACGCATCACGGGATGATGATGATGAGGCAATATAAGCCATGAGAGGTTCGGATACAGAGGTGAATATGGCATGAAGTAAGAGTTGGTCTTGTTGAACCCAAATAGCATGATTTGAATTGGTGATTTCAAGTCCATCTTGATTTATGGTGGGAGATGGCTGTGGAGTATCGCCATTTATATATCCAATAAGATTATATCCTTGAAGAAGAGATTGCATTTGAGCTCGCCATGATGGATAATTTTTAGGAGTAAGTTTGAGTGGTAGTTGGGCAGACGGATTAATATAAACTAGTGGAGGAAGGTCTGTCAATGGGGAATTGAGATTGATTTTATCGTCCATTGAGTTGGTGAGTGCGATCGACTCGTTGGAGCCTAGAATCTCTGACATCATATAGAAACTTGACCAACAATAATTTGGTGAAGGTGAAGAGAAAGATCTGTATTATATGCAGTCATGTATGACGATTATATACAACAAATCATATATCATTATTGGCAAGTATTTAAGAGGAGGATTATAATGACTCGCTAAATTCAATAAATTTATTTATTTGCAAGAAGATATGGTTATGATTTGGTAGAGATTTATTGTCATGAATATGAAGAGTTTTTCTTAATGCTGGGAATTATTCATATATTTTTATAATTAAATGAATTTAGAGGATCAGAACCATATACTGAACATTGCATGAAAATTGCTATTTTCTTCTTCTTCTTCTTCTTCTTTTTCCTATGATTTTATGGTAGGAGATGAGGGGAAATTATGCTCGGATGGTTGGGGAAAGAAACTTATGAGAAATTGGGAACCCAAATTCTATAAATTTCTTACATTTAGGTCATGTTTGTTTTGCTCAAAAAGGAATACCAAGTAAAATTGAATACAATGTAATTAAAATGAATGCATTGCATTTAAAAGATTTGGAGTTATTTGGATCAGTGTATATTATTGGTGATTTTTGTTTTTAATGTGAATTTGAAACAAAATAAATGCAATGTAAAGCATAACAATAATGGTGCTGATGACTGACGACGACTGGGGGCGGCTGTAGTGAGTGACGGTCGATGGTTTAGGCAAGTGGTAGCGGTGATGATGTTGACCGTCAATAGAAGGCGATTGCGGCCGTGAGAGGCCAGCGGCGACTGATGGTAATGGCAGTTGGCAAGTGTAGGCCTATGATAGGAAACAAGACTGGGTCGGCAGTCGATGGCAATGGAAGAATCAGCTTGCAGTTTATTCAAAATTCAGTAGAAAATGAGTTTTGAATACACAAAAAATGAACTACATAATAAATTTGGAATTCATCAAAATTTTACTCTATATTCCTTTTTCATCAAACCAAACATCAAAATTTTAAAAACTCTTGTATTTAGAATACTTTACACTCACGATCCATCAAATTAAATACCCATTAAATAATAAATAATAAATAATTGGTAAAAATTTAGTGTGAAATAACATAAATTCATCCATTACTAAATCGATCGGCGTATGTGGTGGAATGGGATAATCATTATAGAAATAGAGAGAGTTCAAAAAAAAAAAAACAAAATATTAAATACTAAATGCTTGAGAAAACTATCATTTGAATTCATGATAACATATTGTTTATGGTGAATAAAATATATATTTGTTGTAATAGCCTTATTACTAAAATTCCACCACGTAACTAATTACAAGATAACAATCGTAAAAAAGATTATAAAAGTTTTGCAAATTCTTAAAAATAAATTTAATAATTTTAAGGTCCCTTTTATAAATTCAGATTTTTTTTAATTTAAAGGTGAATGTTGATTTAATTTTATGAAGATAAGTGCAAATAGATTATTCAAAAATATGCGATATGATACAATATTGTTTCGTATATTACACTCTAAACCTTAACTTCAAATTCCAAAATCAACTAATATTTTTTGTCTAATCTCAGTCTTGGTTTAGGACCGATTCGGTCCAATCTGATCAATTGATTCGGTCTAATCTGATCAATTGATTCGGTCTGCTCTGTTCTCCATATCTCAGTGGAAACAAAAAAAATAAAAGATAAAATAATATAAAAAACGCTACAGACAATGGCTAATGGCTAAAATGGAACTCATTCTTGAAAGCACCTTTTGATTTGGTCAAATTTCAAATTTTTAATTAATTTGGAAAAAGTAATTAGCTTCTAATTATGGCTTGTTAATTAAGGAACCAGAGTCCAAGAGAAAAATTATTTTGATTAATATACTGAAAATCTAAAGAACACGTGAACTTTACTTGATGTTTGATGTTGATGATCACCGTCAGCCACCGCCATCACCCGACCATCATTGTCACATCACCGTCGCCCGACCGTTCTCATCTTAGTATCATCATACAATTGTCATCGTCATACCGCTTTCATATGATCGTCACAATCTATTCACCATCGTTCGACTCTCATTATTACCGGAACATCATCGCCCGACTATCGTCACCCGACCACTATCATCCGACATTTTCGCTCGACTAACATCATTCAACTTACGTATCTCCAACATTTTCTCTCACATACGTAGAAATACAAACGTGTATTACATATTTTGTAAGTCGAGACTGATTAGCCTCTCCTCAAGTTCAATTATAAAAATATCATAATATAATAACAATAAGGTTACTCTCACATAAGGTAGCAAATTGTTCAGATTTCATGACATAATGACATTACACGTAATCCACAAGAATACAAGATTGAGGGCTTATCAGCAAAGGGGAAAATTTATACACCTAACTTTGTATTTTAGTATTTTTTTAAATCTTGGAATGAAGTATAAGAATACCTAATTTTTATAAAAATATGTATATTAACTGCCCCCACCTAATAAAAAAATCTTCCAATTATCCCCACGTGGATTTTGGATAATTGCTTGCAATTATTTTTTAATTAATTTAATGAAGCATATGCAGAATTTGATTTAAATAAATTATAATATTTTTTTCATAAATTAAATTAAGCCAGCTAAATACATAATAGAAAAGTAATAATTATAATTTATTTTAGGGCTAAATACGTAATTAAGACGGCTAAATACATGAAAGGAAATTAATAATTATGGTATTAATGCCATAAATACTTTTTTTTAGATAATAGTGGATAAAAAGTATATTTAAAGTATTTTATTTATTTATTTAATAAGAAAATCTGAATATTTGTGAAATTTCTAAAGAATTATAATATTGGCCTACCAAATAATTTGCTAGATCGAATTAGCTGTCAAAGAGCCAGTCATGAGATCTAGTCGTGTCAATAAATGAATTGATCTGACGTGCTAACTTGACTCAGATTTGAATCGAAAAAATCAGATTTGAGTTGACATGTTTATTAAATGGGTTAGAATCGGGTCCGGAATTCTGAATTATTTTTTAAATAGGTTGGATTCGAGTTGACCCACAAAACCGATTGTGACCTGAAAGTGATACGTTTAAGATTTTTATACTTAAATTCTTCTGCTTGGTAGTATGATCTTCTTATTTTAAACCAACTAATCTTAATTTTATAGTGAACAAGTTATAAATATTTTTTTGAATCAAAAGAGTCATATTTTGTTTTGAGTCATTGGGTTGCTACTGGGTCAGATTTGAGTCCATTTTTTTGTCCTATTTATTAAATTGCTCGGGTTCGAGTCAGATTTGAATCCTACCTGTTAACCTGTTTTGACACTCAGATCCATATTATCGCATCTAGCATTCATGATATAAATAAAGTATTTTATTAGAAAATAAAATAATTTTATTTAAACTCTCTTTTTCTAATTTTTTGCTGATGTAAATTTTTAGATAAAATATATCTTTTGTAGGCATTAGCAAGATAAGGAGCAAAAGTAAAAATAGGTAGAAGAGGTCAAACATTAATATAATTAGCTAACTTAAAAGGTAGCAAATCAATGACCAAAGAGACAATTTATTTGATATCAATATATTATGCATTATTTAAAAAGTATAACATTCAACAAAAAAGAAATTATAATTTCACCCCTTAGTAATTGGTAGTGTAAATTAATAATTCTAATGCAATATATATGCATATTACATTAAAATTTATCTATACTGTCATTTAAAATTATTTATTTAGTATTCATCCTCTTTAATTTAATATTAATTATTTAATTATCTAATTTCATAAATTTTATCATTATAAAAGATATTGGCATGAAAAGATTTGGATGAGTATTTCTCATTCAATTTTGATCAATAGGTTTTTAATCATTAAATAAATGTAATATAAAAATGAAATTATTAATCAAATATGTTATTTATTTTTATATTTACTTATATACTATTATAATCTCTAGTTATAATAAAAATATATATGAAAATATATTTTTTATTTCAAGAAATAAATAATAATAATATTTTTAATATATTTTAAATATTAAATAAATAAATATAAGAATTTAAATTTTAGATTTACAAATATATAAAATTATGTGTTATGTATACAAATCCTAAAATGAAAAAATTATCTAGTCCTGCTTAGCCCTCTTCGTCCAGTCTTCCAGGAAGACTTCTTTGCAAATGGCTGTCACTAAGCTGCCACCCTGCTGACCTCGTCTCCTCCGCAAAGTGCTTTATCCCACCATTACTCGTATTCTTTCCAATTGCCGCCGCTCCGCTTCTTTCACTACACTTCGAAGAAATCGAAGAAGGCAAAAAAGGCCTCTCTTTTCTGTTTCTCTCACCCCACCCGGCATGGGGAAAACACTTCCCTTCGCCGGCGCAGGCGCTTCTCTCAGCTTTACGGCGCTTGTATCCGACGTACTTAACTCGCTCGAAGAAGCCTCCGCCGGAGTACTTGCCCCAGCCCTACCCCTCCTCGACCGCCTCAAACTTATACTCGTCGACCTCCGGGAAAGCGAAACCCCAGCGCCCCTCTCGATGCGGAAAGCGCTCGATTCCCTCCGCACCGCGCTACAACGAGCCTTTGCCCTTGTGAAGAAGCCCACGGGGTCATCGGTTTCGACCATTGGGTTGATCGAGGAGTCGGTTCAAGACATTGGGAGATGCCTCGGCCTCTTGCTGCTCGCCTGGACGGAGGCGGAGGTTGATGTGAAAGAGGCCATGAGCGCGCTGCAGAGGGAAATGATGTCCGTGAAGCTCGATTCGAGGAGAGGAAGCAGTGAGGGGATTAGCGGCGGCGAGCCGGATGTTGGGGAGATCGTGGAGGATGTTGGGGAGATCGTGGAGGATGTTGAGGATGTGGTGATGAGGGTTAAGAGAGGGGAGGAGGAGGAGCTTCTAGGTGCGCTTGAGGCGCTTGAAGCTTTGATTAGGGAGGGATCAGTGGGGGAAGAAGAAAGTGAGGGTGTGATTCAAGCTCTGGTGAATCGATTGGGCTCCGCTAAAAATGGTTGTAGATTGAGAATAATTGTGTTATTGAGAAGGCTTGCTGACACCAATGATGAATACAAGGTATCTTTTCCTTTCTGAATTCAGTAGTTTCATAATTCCTGTTCTGTTGAAAAACGGAAGGCAAACTGAAGATAACCCCTTTTTTATGATTTGAGTTTCTATATCAAGTCTATGCAGATTTGTTTAACTAATAACATAATTTCTACGTTAAGGAGAATTTTTCAGTGCAATTGAAAGTGCATCTTAATTACCTCCACTTTTATGTTAATAATCTCTTTAATCACCTTCAGTTTATAATCCTGTGGTTTGCAAGTATATGCATTTGTTTTATGAGAAGTTTAGTGATCAAAATAGACAAAAAGGCTAATTTATGTGTCAGATCAAGAACACCTTATAACTATGACAAACAAGATGTGATTAAATTATGCTTACTGTTATGACCTTTGAAATTTTACATTCAGATTTCCTATTGTCTGTTTATGCCCTGAGAGAATTGCTAAGATGGAATTTTGGGCATGGAAGATATAAAGATTTAATGGGATTAAATTGACATGATCGTGATCGTGAAAGAGTATTTTATTCATTTTATATTGCTTTCTGCATGCAGGAGATGATGGCGAATCCGGAGGCTCTATCTGGTATTGTGAAGTCTTTAGCAAGGGATGTAGATGAGAGCAGGGAAGCAGTTGCACTGCTCTTGTATTTAGCAGATCTGGTGAAAGTTAGACAAAGGATTGGAAGAGTCCAGGGTTGTATTATGATGTTGGTCACCTTGCTTAATGGATGTGATCCTTCTGCTTCTTACGATGCGGGAAAGTTGTTGGCTGCTTTATCAAGCAACACACAGAATGTGCTTCTAATGGCCGAGGCTGGTTTCTTTGTACCTTTGGTGCAATACTTGAAGGAAGGTAATTATGCAAGTTCCTTTCTAGTGGAACTTTGAAAGTTAGGATGTTGTGTATGTTTTGAAAATGACAGTTTGTCCATATCCTTGATGCTATCCATTACTTGTTTCACTTGACCTTAAAATATGATTTATATTAGTCTATATAACAAGTTCATCTTGTACATCCAGTAGGAAGATCCAAACCACGACTTTTCAAATATATCTAATGTCTTCCCTTTATAATTAAAATCAAGAAAAGAAACGAGGAAGTATAATATTGAAGTATAATGACAGTTTAAGATACATCTCTGAAGCAGGCCTATCATATTGACAAAAATTGGCAAGAACTCCTTTATCTTCACCTATTTGGAATGTTGTACTTCTCTTTGTCTGAATTCTTACATAGTTTGACTGTGTGAAAGCTTTTTTATGGTTTTATTTCAAGTTCAAATCATTACGTGTCTTGACTGTTTCAATTAGCCTTCTATTCATTACAATTGTTGGCTGTACTTATTTCAACTACCGTTTGGTAAGCCAGCTGTATGATCTAATTTATTAGATTGCATTTGCAGGTTCAGATATGAACAAGATTCTCATGGCTACAGCAATTTCAAGGATGCAGTTGACTGATCAAATGAAAGCCACACTTGGAGAAGAAGGTTCAATAGAAGCCCTTGTCAAAATGTTCAACTCAGGTAAAATGGAAGCAAAGCTTTCTGCCTTAAATGCCATAAGGAATCTCTCTTGTTTGAAAGAGAACAACGACCGCCTCATCAACTCGGGAGTCATATCAAATCTGCTTCAGGTCCTCTTCTCTGTCACATCCGTCCTTATGACTCTCCGAGAGCCAGCTTCTGCTATCCTGGCGAGCTTGGCAAAATCTGAAATCATTCTTCACAAGAAAGATGTACCTCAGCAAATGCTCTCACTTCTTAATCTATCCAGCCCAGATATCCAGCTACACCTTTTACAGGCTCTGAATAGCATGGCTGGCCATTCCGGAGCTAAAAGAATAAGAGCCAAAATGAAAGAAAATGGAGCATTGCAGCTTCTCATGCCTTTCCTGTCCAGTAGCAATGATGAAATCAGGATTGCTGCCTTGAGCTTACTGTTCAATCTCTCTACGTATTTTGCAGAAGAGTTGAGTGGACAGTTAGGAGAGACCTATCTCATTGTTATGGTGGACATAATCTCAAAAGCAACATCTGAGATGGAAAAGGCTCCTGCTGTAGGCATAATCAGCAACATACCTGTGAGTGACAAAAAGGCAACGCAGCTTCTCATGAATGCAAATTTACTTCCTCTACTGATCACTTTAACTGGCACAATCATTACAGCTCCATCAAATCCGATGAGGAAATGGTTACTGGACAGCATTGCTGCTGTTATGATTCGGTTTACAGTTCCTTCAGATAAGAAACTGCAGAAAGTATCGGCATCTCATGGAATTATCCCTTGTCTTGTGAAACTTCTGTCAGCCAATTCTATTGTTGCCAGCTCTAGAGCAGCAACTTCCTTGGCTCAACTATCTCAAAATACTCTTTCCCTAAGCAAAGCCAAGTCATCGAGGTGGTTCTGTGTTCCTCCTTCCACAGAAAAACTGTGTGGGGTGCACAATGGCCTCTGCCTTGTTAAAAGCACATTTTGCCTGGTAAAATCAGGTGCTTTATCTGCTCTTGTACAAATACTGGAGGGGAAAGAAAGGGAAGCAGATGAAGCTGTTCTCAATGCACTCTCAACTCTATTGCAGGATGCAATCTTTGAGAGTGGCAGTGATGCTATAGAGCAGGCATCAGGAGTGCAGGCTATCATAAGAATTCTGGAAGTTGGGAGCTTGAAAGCTCAGAAGAAAGCAATTTGGATGCTGGAGAGAATTTTTAGGCTTGTAGATCACAGAAGCAAATATGGCGAAGCTGCTCAGCATCTACTTATTGATCTTGCTCAGAAAGGAGATCCAATCCTGAAACCGATGATTGCTAAGATATTAGCACACCTTCAACTGTTGGAGATGCAGTCGAGCTTTTTTTGAGATATTTTCCGTAGGAATGTGTAAAATTTGTGCAGATCATTATTTTGTCCAAAGAATTTGTATGTGAGATTAAGAGTATAGGCTTGTCCATAAAAAAAATTCTATTTTTCTGTGAGAGTGTAAAGAGAAATTGGTTTCCAGGTACCATTAGTGTAATGAAAAAATTCTACTTCAGTAGTGTGAAGCGCCAACATCGCACTTCTTGTGAGACGCAAACTTGCCACATTCCAAGCCTTCCTTCATCTTCTTGAGTAACTGAATAGAGGAAGATGCTTAGTAGGGACATCATTGTGTTTAGGGCTCCCTTTCCACATGCAGAAGGATGATCTTTTGGATTGCCTCTCGTCATATGACAGTGAAGCCACTGAGCAGCATAATTTTTGCAGATAATCAATCTAAATAAATGAGAATTTACCTTTGGCATGGCTGATATTAGTATTGAAGCAATGGAGCACAACACCAAGAAAAATAGGTGGCTTCACTCTACTACTTAGAGATGATAAACATTTATTATACTCATAAAATTCATGAGATAGTTCTAGAAAACCCTACTTAAGCTTAAAATTCATAGGCTAGACTAGCCAAATATTAGTTAGCCTTAAAATTCATGGGCTATAATAAACCCTAGGAGTTCTAGCTTAGAAATTCATAGACCGTTAAGTCATAATAAACTCTATTATACTTTGAAATTATTAGGTTAGTTGTAAAAAAGTTTGGTCAATCTTGAAATTCATATATTAGATTAGATCTAAACTTTAGCTTGCTTTTCCATCCATAGGCTTAATTATGATTTAATTAACTATGGAATACCTTAAAATCCATAGATTTTTTATTAGACCAATTCCCAATCGGTTTATAAAGCCATGTACTTAACATTGACTTGCTTAACTTTGATCAACGTTAACATCCATAGGTTGGACTATCTTATGCATGCACGATCCCTATTTATCTTGAAATACATAGGGTAGATTAGATCCAAACTCCCTACCTAAATCATAAAGCCTTAAAAGCTATAGACTTGAATATGACCTAAATCATATTCCACCTTGAAATTCATACGATAGACTAGAACTAAATTCCCCACAAACTATCGTCAATCCTAAAATATTTGTTGAATTCTTATTAACCTAGCAAAGGGTTAGGTTTGCATGAACTTGGCTACTCTCCTATGTGAGTTTGTCTTGTCATACACTACACGTTTGGCTACTGACAAATATGAGCGTCTTCTCATCTCATATGTACTCAAATACCCATTTATATGAGTCTTCCAATTCCATGTGCACTCAACTACTAGCCTATAAAAGTTTATCTTTTTGGACCATGTGCACTAGCTTCTTGCCTATATGAACCTGACTTCTTATACCCTTATGCACTCGGCTACTTGAGTTTGCAAGTTTATATATTTTTATCACATGTGCACTTGGTTACTCACTTGTGGGAGTTTGTATTCTCATCCCATTTGTACTTGACTATTGGCATATGCGAGGTTGGCTTCTTATTTGTGCGCATTGGTCTACTTGCACACTCGGTTGCTAGTCGATAATCTACAAGCAGACTTATTTTGTTCCAATTTTTTACTCATTTAGCATATTACATAAATTGGGTTAAATTGGTTAACCTAAGCCTAACCCTAACATTTGAGTGCATAAGAACCCAAATTGGACTTGGTTAATTCGTTAGCACCTTAGCACAACCTCATGCTAATTTTTAAAACCTAACACAATCACTAGTTAACTTAGCTTGAATGGTTCTTTATATATAGATCAAACTCAATCAAAAAATCCATGAACTCACCAAATTAACCAATGGCAGCTCCTTTCATGGATAAAGATCTATTCAAACCCTTATTGAGTTGGATAATCTCTCTAATTACGTCTATACAGCCATGACTGTATCCCTGAATCCAAATAATCCCCTTGAATGTAACCCTTCAATAGGCACCGATCTCTAATCCCAAGCCATAAAATCTTTCATAAATTAAATTTGTGTGACCTAACCAATCATCACATGCTATCTTAAACCCTCTAATTGTGAGCCAGCAAAGAATGTTTCAAGAGATAAGTTTATTGTGATAGAAAGATCACTATATGCTACATCAAAGCTATTAAAAGCTATTGTGATCCTATGTGAACCCAAGTAAAACACATTCATTTTAATTAGATAGTTAACACTACAAAAAGTAACTAATTATCGGAACACTGTAAAGTGCCATAATAGATATTTGTTAGGGCACATAATCTAGCGGGATGCTTAGTAAAAGGTATCACTTTGGTGGTTTTTGGAGTAGGGTTAAGGGCACATTTAGGTCCCCAACAATTAGGCTTTATTAATGCAACAAATTGATGGAATACCTTCAAAAAAAAGATGGGCAAATATTACACCTATCAATTGTTCTAATTGGTGAGCTCTCCTAACATATTTGTTTGATGAAATAGTATAATAATCAAACACCCCTAAAATGTCCCAAGTGTGCTTTCTCAACACATTTATTTGATACAATAAGTTTAATAATATGAAATTATTTAGGATTCAATATATTGTTTATTAAATACATGAGATTATATAATCATTAAATATGATATCTTATATTTCTTTAATTATAATAATAATTCTCCAATAAAATATAAGGATCACACATGTGAGAACTTCATAAGCTTTTTTTCTTTAATTAAAATGCAATTTCCATTTCATAAATTTAGAATTATATAGTAGTGGAACTTTCTATATTCTAAAACAAGCTACTTCAAACTTCCTATATACAAGAACAAAGGATAAAATAAGTTGTTCAAAAAATATATCAAAATGATAAAATCAATTTGTCATAATAACTGGCCAAAAAATAAAGATATCCCACAAAATATACTAAAAAAAGCAAAAACATATTATAAGTAGAAATAGCTCACATAAATTCTTCACATAGCTATTAGTTTACAACTCCAACATATATGATAAACCATGAAAAAGGAAGACTAGCAATGAACCCAAAACCATTGAAATCTTAATCATCAACTAAGATTCCTAATCAACTAAGGCTTCGTTTGGGATGACTTTCTTACTATTTTGTAAAGCTTCTTTTTAGTACAAAAATATCTTGAAAGTAGAAAAAAAAATAGTGATCTAAAGATATCACAAAAGAAGCCTAAGATTCCTAGTTAACAAAAATGCTAATTTTGCTAAGCCTAAGAGCAATAACATCCTAAATAAGAATGCAATATTATGGTGCAATTGAATAGTATAAAAAGTATCAGAGAAATGTATTACAAAGGAACGTGTCAACCTTTATCTAGTATTTGCATCATCATATGCCAAAAGTGAGGCAAATGAATTATCCTTGGGCAATATTTTTTTATTTCTCAAGAAACCAAATTACAAAATGCTACTTTCCATCATGAGCAGTATTACTCAACTAATTTAAAATTTAATGCATGCTTGCCTGAGGTTTTCAACTTTTTAGTTGAGGCTAGAAGCCACCTCAATAATTGCATATGTGGTATTCTATTGCTATAGAATACATCCAAAAAAGATGTGATTTAGAGCTTTTTGACTAAAAAATCAATTGGGAGAAAGGAAGAAAGACAATTTCAGGCTTTGTTTGGGATAGCTTTTTTACTACATTATGAAATAGCTTTCTAATACAAAATTTTCAAATTCAAAAATTTTTTGTGCTAAAAAATTGCTTCATAAAACAGTAAGAAAGTTTTTCCAAACTAAGCCTCAATGTCAAGATGCAAGATCAAGACAAATACATTTATTTAGGAGTAGAAGGGAGGGTCCTAAAGTTCTTCCACTACATTGGTCTCAAGAGACAAGATAGTTCTTAGGAGTCATCATGAGATTAGAGATACTATATTATTATATCTTAAATTTCCTTAATAGTTTCAGTTCTTATGTGAGCTCCATTATTAACTCCTGCATTGTTGGAACTATTGCTTTCAGTTGATTCACATTTCTCTAGATTTCAATACATGTAATCAACTCATGACATGAATAGGAAAGAGAGAATGATTTTTGGCCATTTTAATGGGATGAAAATATTCCAAAAAAAATTTGTTAACACACTTCAACATTCAAAGACATACACATATAGTATATGTCAGGGACAAAAGAAATTTTAATTAACAAAAATAAAGGACGTTGCATTTGATAATGCAATGCATTATATTTTAGTTGATTTTGAGATAAACCGAATGGAACACCACAAATTATGTGTGACCTAGCATAACAAACGTTATGTTAAATGATGTATCAATAATAAAATACTTATTAGTAACATGAATACCAAATATCAACATTACATACCTCCTCTAGTTGTATATAGTGAAAAAAAAAATTGCATTACTTATCTACAAGTGTATTCAAACCAACTAAATATCATTACAAAACATTTCAAACATGACTCTATTATGCCAAGCAATACAGATAATCATTCAAATGATATACCAAAGCATATACCACATTGTAACTATAAGTCAAAAATATTTAATAGTAATTAACTATACAAGCTCCACCAATTAGAGAATCAAGAATTGAATTAGTTATCTTCTATAATGTTGAATACTTAAATATTTTAAGAGTATGCATCTATAAAGGCTTCAATGGTTTGACCAATATTATTCTTCCCATAACGATATACAAATAAACAGGAGGAATGTCGAAGATGTAGTTAAACATTCAATAATACTGTAAAACAAAGCTAGATTTGACAATAAATAGAATTTATAAGCCTAATTGGCTTAAAAATCATTAGTTATAGTTTATGTGAAAGAAACCTGCTCACAACAAGGAGATTCCCTTAGAACCAAATCCATTTATCCTCCTTGAAATTCTTTTATGTTTCATTTTAGCACAAGGGAATGAATATACATTTATACTCATAAGATCATTTGTAGGCACTTATAACATATATGTATTATCTGAATGGGTGTAATTACATACTTGTTGCATCCTAGAGTATTCACGGATGAGTAGAATATAAAATTTAACGTCTTAGCTTTGTACGAAGATCCAGCACACAATCACATAAAAAGAGAAGGGTGTAGAGTTCGTAAGAGACACTAGAGTTTTTATGTGAAAACCCCTTAAAGGGGGAAAACCATAGGGCATTTCCCAGTTTAAATGAATCTGCTAGTATTTGCAATTAATTACAAATGAGGCCCTTCCTTAAAGAGAATGCCTTGGATTAATGTAGCAAATATATATCATATAACATGCATTACATAGTGGGAGTTGGAAGAATCAGTGTTAACATGTTCATTTGATCGATAGGACCATAGTCAGTGAATGATGTTGGTCAGAGGAACCTTAATCAGTAGACGACGAAGGTCAAAAAGATCATATAGTCTAGCGAAGGTGGTTAGAGAGACCGTAGTCTGAAGATGGTGGTCGGAGAGATCATAGTCGGCAACCGACAGTTGTTGGAAGGACCGTAGCCGATAGGCGACAGAGGTCGGAAATGTAATAACCCGCATTTTGACCAATGTAAATAATTTTTTTATGGAGTCAATAGGCACCGGTGAAAATCCTTAAGAAATTAGTACATATCGGTACGAGTGAGGATTTCGGGACCGTTAGGTGTCCGTTTTACAAACCAATTTTATTGATATTTTTCTAAATAAAATGATTTATTTTATGGATATTTTTCTATAATTTTTAAAACCCAATATGATTTATATGAATTTTACACTGAAAAATTAATTAAATTAAATAATTATATTAATATTTCAAAGATTTTATGTTTTTGATATTTTTTTTAATCAAATATGTGTTTCTGCTACCAAAAAAAGCGCATAATTTTATATTGATAAAACTTTCATCGTGTAACTTTTTATATATTATAGATATTGAGATTATGATAGTTTTGAGTATTTATTTGAGATTTTTTACTAGGTGATTTTAAAAATACAATAATTTTTGTCTACTTAGAAATTTATTTTGACATTTAAAAATAGTGATTTAGTTTAACTAAAGCTATAGAATATTATTTTATGCAATATATGATAATGTGATTAAATTTTAAAAATGTAAATATTTGCTCAATGTAATTTTTGTTGTCTACCGTTAGGACATTTTGACCTTTTCTAAATTAAGCTCAATTATAATTTATTTGATGCAATGCATTGAAAATGAATGTGTTTATATGATTGGATTGAGTAATATGTGTTATAATACTGTGATAATAATGTGTATATAAAAGACAAGTAAAGACTGGTTGACTCGTTGGTTGAAGACTGATTGACCTATACAGGTAATAGGATGGTGGTTCGACGGGCTTTCCTTTAAATATTATAGTTTGGCATTATTCTCTACTGATTCACGTGATACTAATTGGGAGTTATAAGGAGATGATTACTGTGCCGACAGGCAAAGAGTTACAATTTTATTTATTGAGCCAACGATTTACTGATACTAATACAATATTAAAAAATACCGTGATAGTCAGGACTTCTTACTTGTTTAGTGTTACTACTGAAATGCATGTTCTTGAGGTATTATTTTTATTATTGTATGGATTTATTGTTACTATATGAATTTACTGTTAATGCATGATTTTACTGCTCCTACCACTGAACTGTTACTGATATAGATACTGATATTATTTGATACTATTGAGTCACTATACTAATACTGAGCATATGATGTATTGAGCACGTGATATAGAATACCTAGAGAATATGTGTACATTCCTCTATAATTTTACTATATTAATTTGATTTCAATAGTATTTACTGATGTTTTGATTCGATGCTTTATTCAATTTTTGTACTGATTGGTATTACGAAAATGATGATTGCTTTATAGATTTAACACTCATATTAATTTACTACTTTACTGGCTATCGTACCGTAGTGGATTCTACTACTACTGCATGTGAAGTTTACTATTTTTGTATTGATTCAATAATCATATGAATGCTAATGTTATGATTTGACTATTAACATGCATATTACTCCTTTACTGTGATTTGAATTCAATTGTAAGTTTTGGTATCCTACTGGGCTTTTTAGCTCATATTATGTGGCTAAATGATTTTAGGTCAAGGCAGGGGAGCAGGAGTGTGAGGCTGGTCAGGATTCTTCAGATTCTATTTCTTTTTATTCTAGTTATTCTTTTGTACTGAGGACAGAGTAGTTGTTATATAATTATGTAGATCTTGAGTAGTGTATATGATTTTTGAAAATGAATACAGATGTGTACATTAATATTTTGAATTATAGAATCTATTTTTATTATTTATTATTGATAGATTATATTAGATAGCTATAGTTATTATTTATTAAAAAATTAAGAGAATAATTCTTTTAATTTAGATCCTGGGACATCATAAGAAAGACCATAATTGGCGACGGTGGTCGTAAGAACCGTAGTTGGTGGGTAGTGGAGGTCAGAAAGATCATAGTCAAGTGACGGTGGTCAGAAGGATCATAGTTAATGGGAGACGGACGTTAAAAAGACCTTAGTTGGGCGACGATGGTCTTAAGAATAGTAATCGGTGGGCGATGGAGGTAGAAAAGATCGTAGTCTTGTGAGGATCAATGGTCGAGCATAAATTCTATGAAAGTCCAGTGATTGTTGCTGGTCGGACGTAAATCAGGCGTTAGTTGGTGGTTAGGAGAAAGTCTGACAACAACTGGTGGTCGTGGGAAGACCGGCGATGGTCGGTGGCTGGGCGTAAATCCGGCATCTATTGGTGGCTTAGTGAAAGTCTGACGGAAGTCCGGTGATGGTCGGTAGATGAGTGGAAGTCCGATGATGGTCGGTGGCCGGGCGTAAATCCGGTATCAGTTGGTGGTCGGGCAAAAGTACGACGATAGTTGGTGGTCAGGTGGAAGTCCGACGACAGTCGATGGCCGGACGGAAGTTCGATAAAAGTCCAGTAACCTTTGGTAGCCGAGTGGTGGTCGAGGAGGAGTCTGGTGGCAAGAGAACTGTGATTTCTCTTCCTTTCCTCTCTTTCTGGCTTGTTCCCCCCTCAATGAAGAATGAGGGATATATTTATAGTTTTGGGGAGTGGCATGACCAGTAAATAGGGAGAAGATCAAGGGCATGTTGGGAGTGTTTTGAATGGGTGGCTGATATCGACTCCCTTGATCGTGGACCATTTATTGAGTATTTGAGTGTCTTAAAGATATCCGAATTTGGCCATCTTAAACTCGTTGGATTCGTCTCGTCGAGCCGCTCGATTTGAATATAAGCATGTCACATTTGAAAATTGTTTGGTCAACCAATTTATGATTTGAACCTTCCTAATGCGCTTCGGGTTATCGATTTGGACTCATTCAAGCTCGAATTTTTGATGATATATCAATCCTAAATGTTGGTTAAGGATTTTTGTCAAGGAAAGTCATGTTTCTTATCATTTTAAAACAACAATGTTCTTAAATCAGATAAAAATGAAAGAATTTTTTTTATTTTAAAGTTTGTTCCATTTGGTTGCTTTCATTGTAAGCACATATCAGAAATTGCTATTTCAATTTTCATGCATTTAGTATGTGAAAAATGGAATGATGATATTAGATAAGTTTCTGAACTTTAAACCTCCAAGTTGATTTTTAGGCTTCGTTTGGGATAACTTTCTTATTACTTTTAAAAGCAACTTTTTAATACAAAATTTTTTTGAATTAAAAATTTTTGTTCTAAAAAATTATTTTAGAAAGCAGTAAGAAAATTGTCTCACACGGAGCCTTAATCTTGAAAGGGGCAGTGGAAGAACTTGATGCATTTTGATTGCTTGTGCTATAATTTTTTTTTTTTTTTGGTTGAATGATGAGCATTAACTTGTTTTTTGCTAGTCCAATGAAAGCTGGTTAACCATCAAACCACCTACATGAATTATTTGCCATTTGTTTTTATGAGTTTAGTTAAGAGAGAATTATGATGTGTTGATCTCGACCTTAGTGTATTCAATTTATGAACCATCTTCATCACATTTTAGAGCATTTTAACTATATTTGTATTTTTACATATTTTAAAGAGCATTGTAAGTATGCGAATATTAAATTCTTATTAGCATGTGACTTGTCTTCCTTAAGAAATTAGCACACCTTTGTAAAAGCTGATTTTTTTAAAATCTTTTGGTGTCTATTTTGTGAACCATTTTAGCTAGTGTGTTCTAGGAATGTAGTATTTATTGATTTTTTTTTTCATAATTTTTAGAGCTCCAGATTTATAAAGTTATAAGATGATTTATATGAAATTTATAATTAAAACTTAATGATTTCTACATATACAAAAATACAATAACTTATTTTTAATATTAAAAAAATATTAAGTCATTCCAATTATCCATTTTTATCAACATTTGCTGTGAGATCATAGAAGAGAAGGGAGAGACAGAGATAGAGAGGAGCGAGAAAGTTTGAAAATAGAGATCTTCAAGTTGATTTCATCAAATGTATGTTCAAGTGTATTGTACAATGGCATTTGCGATTATATAATTATTCATCTATGCGTACAATACACTTGAACATATGTAAACAAGTGAAGGTATCAGAGGTAAAGATGAAACATGAATAAATGACAGTATAAGGGGTGTAAAGAATATTATGAAATATTTATAATAAAAAATTATTATTTCTTGTTTTTTTTTTATTCCTAATATCATATTAATGGAAGTGTTTACTATTGCTTTTGACACATATGCTTCTTGTAGCTTTTAACACATATATGTTGTTAGCCTTAGTTTTACACTTTTACTACTAACTATGTACTTGAAGATGTGACACGTGATATGTTGACGTATCAGGTTTGTTTACTCGAATCATGTTTTTACTTTTATGTGATATTATGCCAGCATACATGTTGCTTTCCTTTCTTGTATTGAATATTATAAAAGGTTTCGAGCAGCCTACTTAGTTGTTGTTGCTCACCCATACTTCACCTATGTATGTTATTGTAGGGAGGGGTAAGACTCAGGTTGAGTAGAGGTTAACGGTTTCTATTAAGACAATCATCTTAGCTATGTCTATTATTATCGATCTATTATATTGAAAATCCAAGACTACAAAAATGAAACTAGCCAAACCTAATATAAAAAATATATCAAAAACTAGACAAAAATGTAAAATCCAAGCTTACAAAAATGAAACTAGCCAAAAATGCATACCTACATCACAGATCAAAGCCTAATATCAAAAATACTTAGCTCGCTCCTTACCATTTTCTGACCAGAAAATGGAAGTAAAAGCAAGAATGAGCTAACACGGCTCACTAGGCTATCATAGCCTAAAATAGAAATCAATAGTTTAAACCGAAAGAATTGAAAATGCTGAAATACTTAAATGACATACTATACGAAAAACTAAAACTAAAACATATACTGATACTGAATGCATTTAAACTGCACTAAAAATGATTGAAATTTAAACAAATATCTTATAGCAACTATGAGAATAGTCCTCAAGCTCCAACAATATATACAAATAAATAATAGAATCCCTTCTCCCAGTCAACATGATCACTTCTCTTCGCCAACAAAATCCCTTCTTAGGGAATATCAAAATAGCCCTCAGGCTTCAAAGTTTTTATCACATAATAGATAACATAATCCCTTCTTGTCGCCAATGAAATCCCTTCTCGTTGTCAATTCAAATATTTTAATCACACATAATGAAAATAAAGTGCATTTTGTACTATTGAAACAATCACAATATTGTTGTATGAGTCTACAAAATGCTTTAATAGCTGTCAAATAATTCCTCTCCAGGTGTTTTACAATTTGTTAACACTCAATTTTTAGAATTTCACCATATCTCCAAAGATTGTGTGTAACAATATTCTGAAGTTTTAATTGAACTAAAACACTAATTTTAGATGTCAAAATAAAATTTTAAATTAATAAAAATCGTTGTTTTTTAAAAATCACCGCTACGAAAAATCTCGAATAAATACTCAAAATGATCAAAGAAGTCATATTGATAACATATCAAAAGTTATATGGATAAAAGTTTTCAGAATCCGATAAAACTGCATTTTTATAAAACTAAATTGTAAATTTGATCAGAAAAATCTCAAAAACACCGAATTATTAAAAACTGTGATAGACAAAATGTAACTGGACTGATTAACAAAAAAATGCTCTATGATCTCCAAAACCCAAATTTTCTCTCTCCTTCCCCTCTCTTTTCTTCTTATTTCTGATTTTTCATAATCTAGCTAAAACAAATAGGGATGAAATAAAAGCAAATGACACTACAGGAAAGTCACATATTTCCAGCGGACATTTCCGTCGGAAATCCTAGTTACCGGCAAATTTCCAACATAACATAATCCATCGCTAAAAGCAGCATCGAAAAGCGATTTTCAACAGTTCCGATAGATTTCAGGCAGCTTTTCAATGGATTTTGAGCACTAAAATATGACATTTCTTATTGAGTTCTCTGACAAAATTTCTGTCATTAATTATGGCGAATTTGCGGCTGAACATTTCACTGTAATTTGTGACGGAAATATCTGCCGTAAATTAACAACGAAACTGCGATGAAATTTTTTACAACAAATTACGGCAAAAGTTTCTGACGCAAATCCCTTTATCCTAAGGAAAATGATCTAGTTGGATGTTCTGTATCCTTCCAACTCATGATATCATGAGCAGTGGCCGACTCTCATCAAACGATTTCGACTCTGATCCCTTAAAAGTTCTAATACAATTATAGGAGATGCATCTCATGATTCATATTTATTATATTGCTTTAACACTTTTTTAATTATAATGAATAGCATCGTTTGTAATATTTAACTCATATTAATGAATTTATTTTCAATTATATTATGCTTCCTATTTTTTATTATTAAATTTATCACACAAAAAATTTCATGTTGCATTTGTATTGTTCTTAATTATTAGTATAAATAGAAAATCTTTGTACAACCCTAATATATCTCAATTATTAGGAATATTCAAGCAATTTTTGGACGTGATGTTTAACTAACGATGCAAAATACAAATTCTTCACGGTTATAAGAAAGGAGTTTTATAAGCCTAACTATTATTTAAGTGATCTCTGTAGATTAGCAAGTCAAGTATATCGTTCATGAGGATTGATATATCATCAAAAAATTATCTTGATTAGGCATAAATCTCGAGGCAAAATCAAGTTAGAATCTTCAAAAATTAAATCGGAGACCATCTGAATTCCAATTTCAGCAAACTTACAGTCGTACTGAACGTCTCAAAAATATGAGCCCAACGACACCAAATTTGACTCAATCCGAGCCCAAATGAGACCAAATCAAAGACCCAATGCGCATTTAGAAGGTTCAAACCATAATATGAATTACCAAATGGTTTTCAAAAGTGACATGCTTATAGTCGAATCGAGCGGCTCGACGATACGAGTCCAACGATCCCAGGATCAATGAATATCGATATTATTCAGGCATTCAAATGATTATTAAATGGTCCATGATCAAGGGGGTCAATATCGACCGTCCATTCAAACCACTCTTATTTTGACCTTGATCATACACATATTTACAAGTCATGCCACTCTTAAAAAACGATAAATAGCCCCCATTTCTTCTCATGAAAGAAAAAGGAGGAAGAGAATGGAAGAATTTGGGAGCTTCCTCGCCGCCGACCACCGCCGGACTTATGCCAATCCGTCGACCACCACCGCCGGACTTTCGCCAGTCCGCCGACCACCGCCGGATTTCTGCCAGTCCACTGACCACCGTCGGACTTCCGCCCTTCCGCCAACCACCGACGGACCTTTGCCAATCCGTCGACAACCACCAAAGTTCTTTCCGACTATCGCCGAGCATCCGCCAGTCCGCCGACCATCGCCAATCCGTCGACCACCACAAAAGTTCTTTCCGACTATCGCCGGACATCCGCCAATCCGCCGACCATCGCCGGACTTCCGCCCGTCTTCCAACCACTACCGGAATTCCGCCCATTCATCGACCACCACTGGAGTTCTTCCCAACCACCGTAGGACTTCCGCTCGTCCACCAGACTTCATCCCATCGGCCGACCACCACTAGAGTTCTTCCCGGTCGGACTCCCGCCAGTCCGCCGATTACCGCAGGATTTCTTCTTGGCCACCGATAGACTTCCGCCATTCTGCCGACCATCGCCGGACTTCCTCCAGTCCACTAACCACCACTAGAGTTCTTCCCGACCATTGTCGGACTTCCGCCAGTCCGCCGACCACTGCCGGATTTCTTCTCGGCCACTGATGGACTTTTGTCATTCCGCCGACCATCGTCGGACTTTCGCCAGTCCACCGACCACCACTAGAGTTCTTCCCGGCCACCGCTGAACTTCCGTTAGTCCGTCAACTGCCGCCGGACTTCCGCCTGTCCACCGACAGCCACTAGAGTTCTTCCCGACCATCGCCGAACTTCCACTGACCACCGCCGGATTTCTTCTCAGCCACCGATGGACTTCCGCCATTCCGCTGACCATTGCCAGACTTCCGCCAGTCCATTGACCACCACTGGAGTTCTTCCCGGCCATCGTCGGACTTCCGTCAGTCCTCCAACTACCGTCGTACTTTCGCCTTTCCACTGACAGCCACTGGAGTTCTTCCAGACCATCGTCGGACTTCTACCCGTCCACTGACCACGTTCGGAGTTCTTCCCGGCCACTATCAAACTTCTGTAAGTCCGCCGACCACCGTCGGACTTCCGCCTATCCGCCGACCACCGCTGGACATCCGCTAGCCCACCGACCACCTCCAGTCTGCCGACCACTGCAGGACTTCCGCCAGTCTGCTGACCACCGCTGAATTTTTGCTTGTTTGCCGACCACCGTCGAAGTTCTTTTCGATCACCGCCGGACTTCCGCCAGTCTGCCGACCACCGCTGAATTTCTGCTTGTTTGCTGACCACCGTCG
Organism: Dendrobium chrysotoxum; assembly: GCA_019925795.1. Lineage (NCBI taxonomy): Eukaryota > Viridiplantae > Streptophyta > Magnoliopsida > Asparagales > Orchidaceae > Dendrobium > Dendrobium chrysotoxum. The sequence goes on along the minus strand of CM034302.1, from coordinate 74,988,540 downwards.
GAGTTCTTCCCGATCACCGCCGGACTTCAACTACGGTCATTCCGACCATCGTCGCCCAACTACGGTCCTCATGACCTCTGTCGCCCGCCGACTATGGTCTTTCCGACCATCGTCACCCAACTACGATCCTCCTAACCTCTGTCGCACGCCGACTATGGTTCTTCTGACCACCATTGCCCACCGACTACGGTCATTCCGACCATCGTCGCCGAACTACGATCCTCCTGACCTCCGTCGCTCACTGACTACGGTCCTTCCAACCACCGTTGCCAGCCGACTACGATCTTTTCGACCATCGTCGCCTAACTACAGTCCTCCTGACCTTCGTCGCTCGCTGACTACGGTCCTTCCAACCACCGTTTCCAGCCGACTATGATCTTTCCGACCATCGTCGCCCAACTACGGTCCTCCTGACCTCTATCGCCCACCGACTACGGTCCTTTAAACCACCGTCACCCAACTCAGGTCCTCACGACCTCCGTCGCCCGCCGACTACGGTCTTTCTAACCACCGTCTCCCGCCGACTACGGTCCTTCCGACCACCGTCGCCCAACTCAGGTCCTCACGACCTTCGTCGCCCGCTGACTACGGTCTTCCCGACCATTGTCGTCCTCCAACTACAGTCCTTCCAACCACCGTCACCCAATTACGGTCTTCCCGACCATCGTCTCCTGCCAACTACGGTCCTTCTGACCACCGTCGTCCAACTATGGTCCTCCCAACCATCATCGTCCGTCGACTAAGGTTCTTCCGACCACCGTCACCCAATTATGGTCCTCCTGACCATCGTCGCCCGCTGACTATAATTTTTCCAACCACCGTCGCCCAACTACGGTCCTCCCGACCTCCGTTGCCTGCCGACTATTATCCTCCCGACCTCTGTTGCCTGCCGACTGCAATCCTCACTACCTCTGTTGCCTATCGACTACGATTATTCCGACCCCCGTCACCCACCGACTACGATCCTTTCGACCTACATCGCTCGTCCTGCTGCCCAAACAAATATTTCAACACTGATTCTTCTAACTCCCACCATATAATGCACTTTATATGATGTATATTTGCTACATCGAGCCAAGACCTTCCTCCTAATGAAGTGCCTCATTTGTAATCAATTGCAAACATTGGTAGATTCATTCAAACTGGGCTAGGCCCCGTGGTTTTTCTCCTTTTTAGGGGTTTCCACATAAAAATTGTGGTGTCTGTTGTGATTGATGCACCCATTTTTTCTACCTGTTTGTGTGCTAGATTTTCGTATAAAGCTTGGACGCTAAACTTTATATCTCTCTACGCTACGAATATTCCAGGACGCAATAAGGATGACATTAACAGACAAATATTAAGTGTCTGAAGCATTTTTTTATCACGTATTTCTTTTCTCGAGATATTGTATGATACCTATGCTATAATAAACTCAACTAAATTCAAACAAATAATGGATATTGAACAAATTTTAGACAAGAAAAAAAGTATAAGAAAATACAATGTAAAATTTTTGTTGAGAATTTTGGAAGAGCAACGAAACCTAAACCTCGTCTGCCTACAAAGTCAAAGAAGACTGGAGATCATGTGAGGAAGAGGAGGTCGCCAATGAGCTATGAACTAGCTAGAGACATCGTGAGGGAGGCAAATTTGAATAGCAACTAAGAGGTCACTCATGGCTTGAAGATGAACAATTGAGAGAGGTGAAGGTGACGAACCGGCCGAGGCTAAGGCAAGGAGTTTGAGCTACAAACCGGCGAGGGTGAAGTCGAAGAGCAACGAACAACTGGGAAAGGGCAGCGAAGTTGAAGAGGAGAGAAAGGTCGGAGAGTGAAGTTGAAGGACAGAGAAAACAAATGAACTGGACGAAGAATGAATTAGTTAGATAAGGTCAGCCTGCGACGGATTTTCAGCTGTAAATTGCTGGAGAAGTCACTAAAATTCTTTGTGGAAATTTTCGCTACAAATTCGTCGCCATTTTCGATGATGATTATTCCGCCGGAAATCCTTATTTTTTTTTGTAGTGCAAAAGTTATGTGAGTGGTATAAGATTTTTTTATTGTTTTTTTATAATAAAAAAATCAAAGGACTTATATGTAATTATGTTAATTGTTCATATTTTAAGCTTAACATTCATATAAATACTTTTATATCTTAAAATCTGGGGATCCAAATATTATTGAAAAATATTCATAAATTAGCTAAAAATGTATAAAGATTTTGATGAAATTGGTTTGTAAAATAGATATCTAATTGTCCTAGAACACCCACTTGTTCCGATATGTATCAATTTCTTAAGGAAGTGCAAAAATGTTCATAAAATTAGAAAAAATTTATTATAATTAGAGCATAATAATATCTATATTATGACAAAAATGATTTATAAATTGCTTTTATAATAACTCATAAAATAATTTTTTACTATTATAGGCCAAATATATCTTTTAAAATTTAAGAATTATTACAACAGTCACCACTTGTAACACCTCTTTTTTTTTTCTCTCTACCTCTAAATATCCTTCAACAAATGAACATAGCATATCAATCACATTACATGAACATAACAAACATCAATACTTTCATCATTTATGAGCGCCATTTAACATGATATAATAATACATGAAAATTTTCAGGCACAATAAAATAGCAATATGCACGAGATAAACTTGTATGCACATTCAACACAGACAATTCTAAAAATCATTAGTTAACAACATTCATAATATTATTTTAAAGAAATTATTATTATGTATTAATTTTTATAAATGTTATCATACTCACAAAATACTTAAAATGGTGTGTAGCTCAACATACTTGGTAAAACTCTATATTTTCCTTATTAATGTGACTAGAATCTTCTATTCTATGACATACCAAAAATTATAAGAGTAAAACTTTCTAAATATTTATGAATTTGTGTTTATATAAACCCAAATCAAATCAAATTCTAAAGATACCCACAAAAGCGATAAAACAATTCTGAATTAGGGTAGGAGTAACCTATCATAAGCCGAACAACTTTATCAATTGGCACGTGGGATGAAATCAGCTCTAAAACCTCTAAATATATATTTTTTCTCTCTAGAATCTCTCTCATTCTCTCTCTAATCAACTGCCTCAAATGAGAAAAAATGAATTTTCATGAATGGATTTTGATATTTATAGACCCAACACTGTAGCGTTACAATCCTCAATGCCACAACGCTTCCGATAGAATTTTTTAAACACTCAAATGGAGAACTTGGAACCATAATGCCCCTTCCCCAGCGCCACAACCGCTTTTAACGAAAATTTCAGTACTAAATAGAGACTTCAATGTCACAGTGCTCCCAAGTGCTTTCTGACTAACATAGACGATAGTGTCGCCATCACATCACCCCAACAATTACAAAGAGAGTTTTCCTAAGTATTTTCCTTTCCAGTTTCAAGCCACAATTTTCTATGACTAAATTAAACATCAAAACAACTTTAAAATTGTCAAAATTTCATCGGGCATCAAATAGACTTGCAAATTTTACCAAAATTAATTTGGGTCTTCAAAAATGGAATCAGTAATGAAGAAGTGATTATTAAATTACAGGGAGAAAATACTCAAAGATGTATTGGCTATGATGAATTTATAAGCCCCTTTATTTACTTTGAAATGGGTGCAATATAAATTTATTGATTATCCATATTTGTATTTATCTCAATGCAAATATAAGAATTTTGAAATAAATTTGATAAAAGTTTGAACAAGATAAGTTGACCTAATTTTCTTTCAATACGAGATAAGATGATGTAAATTTTAATTAATTATATGATACTTAAATGTGAAACATAAATAACATTATAATCAAAATTTTATTTTGAACTACACAAGTGAAGATCATGGAAATAGAAATAGAGGATTTACATGCATACCACATAATTATTAACTATTCTCATGCAAAACGTTTAAATTTTTATATTTACTTATACCACTCTAATATTTAAATTATATAATATATTTAATTTTGATAAATTATAATAAAATTTTATATAATTCAAAAAATATAACATTTATTAAATAAATATAAATATTTATATATTAAATACATAAATATTTAAAAATATTATAATATGTTTATAAATTCTTCAATAATAAGAAAAAGAATTACTTTACGCTTTACTTTATTTTATGAGTAGCATATGAGTAGCAACTAACAAGCACTCTGTATTAGGGGTGTCAAAAATTGACACGACCCGAAAAGTCGACCCAAAATTTTTGGGTTAGGGTCAACCTGTTTTAAACATGGGTTGGGTTCGGGTCCTGATTTTCGACCCGTTTCGAATTCCGGGTTAGGTTCAGGTCAACTTAAAAACCCGATTTTGCCCGCAGACCCGCCAGACCGTCTCCGACACGGCTTATGGGTCGGGGTCTTTACAAGACCGTTGGGCCACTTCCAATGATGTAGATGCATGCGAGTGTGGAAGGTCTTGCAAGTGTCACCCATGGCATAAGATGAGCTTGATGGCGGTGGTGTATGTAGACGAAATGGAGGTTGTGGTGGTGGATGCAGCCGCGATGGCTGCAACAGAGTTGTTATCATCGACAGATTTGGCTGAATAAGCACTCGAATGGAAGTAACTCTCATTGTCGTCAATGGATTTACGGGATTTGGCTGAATAAGCAAGCAAACAAAAGAAAGCTCCAGTCGTCGTTTCGGCGGATTTATGAGATTTAGCTGACCGTCGTGGTTACTTCAGATCGACTAGAGGTCCATAATCCAGACTAACAGCTCGGGTCGAGTGGATTGCTTATGGGTCGGATCGGATTGACCCAAATCCGAACCAATTGATTCGAGTCGGGTCAAAATCTATCGAGTCAAAATCGAATTATACCCGAACCGCACCCGTGGACACTATTTGACACCCTACTCCGTATCATTTACCGTCCTTTGTTCGCCTTCCGGCTGTCCGAGAGCCCCGCTATCTCTAATCTCTCTCTGATTACAGTGGTACCGCCCCTCGCCGCTCAGCTACTTCTTAGATTTTATTTCCGCACACTCGGGCCTGTCTATCATCTCAATAATTTTTTCTTTGGTAGATCAATTGTGATTCTACAAAGCCATGTCCGCCGATCAAAACCCTAGCAGCTCCACGGCTCCGGAGCAGGCATCAAAACCCCCGCCTAGGGATCTAAAAAAGAAGAAGGAAGATAAGAAGGATGAAGATCTGGTGACTCCCTTGCTAATCCTTTTTCTAATTCCATTAATTTTTTTTTCCTTGACGTTGCGCCTAGCGCAAGTAAGAATCGTAGACTCCGATTTGCTTTAATCGATGCTAACACTGACATTGTTCTGAGCTGTTCAGTCTGATGAGGACCTGGCTCTGAAGCAGCAGCTGGAGCTGTATGTCGAACGCGTGCAGGATGCTAATCCCGGCGTTCAGAGGCTCGCTCTAGAGAGCATGAGGTATTTTATTGGGTTGATCCAGGGCGTTAATCTTATTTACAGTTAGACTAGTATATAACTCAGAAGAAATAGTTTCCAATGCTGTAGTTGGATTTTAGTTTCTCGTGGAAGTTTGGAATCTATTCCATTCTCGTTAAATCCTCTTTTAACTAGTTGGCGCCGTTCTTTTATTTTTTCCTTTCCTTTTGTTCGTAGACAAGAAATTCGGTCAGCAACAAGCTCAATGACATCTGTTCCTAAGCCTCTGAAGTTTCTTCGTCCACATTATGGAAAATTGAAGTCGTACTTTGAAACAATGATTGATTCTGACCTAAAGGTTTTAAAAATTTTATGGGCAACTGTGCCTTATGCTATCTTTCATTATTGATAATCTTCTCATTGCTTGCTGAGTTTATTGTATTGCAGAAGTACCTAGCAGACATACTATCAGTGTTGGCATTGACCATGGCTGCTGAAGGAGAAAGGGTTAGATTACTAAATATTCCATGATCACCATTTAGCATTTATTTTCGTTAAGATGTTCGCTGAGCTGTCCACAAAATTGTTGTGTTATCATAAAACTGGGAGGTTGGCAGCATTCTTGGTTGTAACCTCATGAGTTTCACATCAGGTTGTCCATGCACAAGTATGGCAGCATTATTTTATAATCCTATGACATTAAAGTCGAGCAATTCCTGAATCATGCATCTGCATAAATGTTTGGTCTTATATATATATATATATGCTCTTGGCTTTATAAGATGTCCTTATTGTGATGAGTTTGTCTTTTTTCACATCTCTTTTATAGGAGAGTTTGAAGTACAGATTGTTGGGTTCTGAAGGAGACATTGGTTCATGGGGCCATGAATATGTACGGTAAGTTATTTCTTGGAAACAATATATGTGTTTTCTTTATATGAATATGTAAAAGAAATTGAATTATTTAAGAAAAACATGCACCCTTTTCTTAGTTTTTTCTTTATATACTTGAATCAACATCATCTTCATTAGGGTTATAATTGAGTCGAGCATATCAAGGAATAGACTTGGCTTGTTCATTATAAGTCATTCAAGTTTGATAAGAGCTTGAGCCAAGCTCTCACATATCTATTCGTACTTGGTTTGTTTAGAATTGTCTATGATCGGGCTTGACTTGTACTTGGTTTGCAAAAATTAACTGGACGAGTTCTTATACGTGTTAATAAACAAGCTCATAAACAAATATGTATTAAATGGATTTCCATTTTGTTATCATATAAACAAATAATTTTGTAGGTATAAATGAAAAAAAAATTCAATAAATTTAAAATTATTATCTAACTAGTCAGTCACTAATTAAACAATCAATAGTTAAATAAGATAGTAACAGGACTAAAAAGAAATAAGGATTGAGAAGAAATATTAAACTTTCTAGGAGGATATCATTGTCAAAATAGTTGATTGAAAAAAAAGACATTAGGGTGGTGAATCCTTATGAGTCGATGACATTTTGGAGAAGATGCATTGAGAGCTAAGATGACATACTGGTTGTAAGAAAGCTGTCAAGAATAAAATGTGTTCAACTTCGAATCTCGTACATGTTTGCTCTAATTCTTACATAGGCTTATGGGAGAAGATGCATCAATGGCTAAGTTGGAATGCTCTCAGGCTTGCATCAACACTTTAACAACTTCTAATATGAGAAGAAGAATATGTAATCATCTTTGAAGGCTTTGATTCTTAGCATAATCCTAATGGCATGCTTATGTAAGCTCAACTCTTGTGACCTTAGGCAACTGGATTATGGAGATTGGAAGTGACTAAAGTATAGAATGGTATATGAAAAATGAAAGTATGAGAGACAAAAGGTAACCTAGCATAATAAATTTTTTTATTAATATTAAATAGGTCATTTGAATGAGTCCAAAAAAATTTAGTTGAATATTATACAAGCCACAATTTTGCTAATGAGCCTATAATAAGTTATTTGTTGAACAATAAATAAGTTTTTCCTGAATTTAAATAAATAAATTGGATAGTGTTTAAACTTAGTTCATTTAACATTCGAGCTTTTAAAAAATATTCAAACTTGTTCAATTACTAATTTGAATGAACTTGAATGAGTATTGATTAAGTGAAGTTTGAGCTGTTCATCAAATGCATTTGTTCGCTTACAACCCTAGTCATCATTTGTTGCATCCCAACTATTGGAGTTCTGCTTGATGAGTTTCTTATACAAGTCTTGTACCTTTGGAATGCGGAAAGTGCAAATAAGTTAATGCCCTATCTTATATAAACTTTAATAATTTCAAAACCTTTGTCATTCATTCTCTCTTGAATGCAAACCAGTCTCATGGAACCTGATCATATTGCATTTCAGGATAAATCAAGACCATGTGTAATTATTTCTTCATTCTTTATACTTTTTAATTAACGAAGTGGTTGATACTACTATAAATCAAATTAATTATTTGATTCAAACATGATTTTTAAGCCTATACTTTAATACCCTCTTCAAAAGCGTCATTGTAGGTCTTTTGAGGCCTTGCTTGTTTCGGCTTAATATCTCCATTTTGAGGTTTAATAAGTCAAAATTAGTTATTTTAAATGTTTGGAAGAACAACATTCATATAATTCCTTTTCATGTAACTTCATTTTTTTATCAGTTATAAAAGTTAGTTGATATCTGCGTATTCCGTTGCAAACTCCGGTTCCAAAAATAAATTGTCCAAATTACCCCCACCCAAGTACTCACAGCTGCCACCTTTGTCTTTTCCATAGGCTAGTCTACAGAAATATCCTATGCGATTTCAAAATGTAATTAAAACCTGAAACAAAGGATGGAAATCTCATTCTTGTTTTGAATGGAACTATAGCTAAAATACCTTCTATTCAAGTAAAACTAATATTACTTTTCAAATATTAATATTCAAATCAATAAACAAATTCTTGTAAAAGTTTACAATTAAATTCAATAAAAACAAATTTTAATTTGGGCTTATTGCAAAGTTAGGAAGTTATTGATTTTCATAATTTATATTGTATTATTGCCTATCTTTTTTATTTTCAATATTCAAAGTATAAATTTTTACATATGTAAAGTTTACTTTTAAAAAAAATTTAATTACATATTCTTAAATTTCAGATATGGATAATTTAGTCTTTTATAGCAATCGTTAAAGCTGAACACCTAAACAAACAATTAATATATGCTTTCAGGTTTTAATAAGGACTTAAAAAAATGTTACTCAAACAACATTTCATTATTGAAACTCCGTTTTAGTAAACCCCTTTTTCTCAATATCTGTTTCTAAAACTTCATTTTGAATAAGCAACAACCCCCAACCAAACAAAGCCTAAATTTTTCCCTTATATTTATCACAATCTTGATTATCTCATTTAATCTTAAATACTTTAACTAAAATGTTTTTTTTTTATCTTTTGATTTATTGTTAGTCTTTAGGTTTTTGTTGAAAAAATATCAATCAAACTATTTCAGAATTTTTTCAATTCTCGGTATTTGAATAAATATCTTATTTTAGGCTATAGTCTTATATTTATGCATCTTTTTCAAAGCTAACCCAACTTCATTTTTTGGTTAAATATGTTGTACACTTCTTGATTATGGCTAATTTGATATTTTAAATTGATTTATTTCTTAAAGCCTCTTGCAATAATTTCTGAAAAATTGAATTTTATCTTTGTTTTTATCTTTAGATATTGTATCTTCGTTATTCTTAATTCATTTAGCTTAATTAAATTCCTTAGATTTCCTTTCACCTTTCCTTGGATGTTTAGGCTTCTATCTTTTTACTTCTTTAGCATCTCCCTTCTTTGCAAAATATCTAACATCCATAATAGTACTAGAATTTTAAGCAATATTTATTTATTTATTTTCATTCTTTATTCATAGACCCGCTTACTACTTTTATTTTTTCTCTTGTGATATGTAAACCTCTCTCACTTTTTTTCTTGTTTTAACCTTTTTCACTATTGTAACATCACTTAAGGAGTTGCTTTCAAGAACTTGGAACACTTAAAACCCTAAACCCTAAACCCAATGAAATAACAATATATAAGAGCAAAACAATGTAGGGCCCATTTGTGATGTTGGTCGCAACAAATATTCAATTAGTAGGATATTTGTTGCGCTTTAGCTGCGCTTTTGTAAAAATGCAGCAAATACTCAACAAAAGTGCATTCATAATTGCATATTTGCTTCCCTTTTGCTGATTATTTGTAAAAGCGCAGCAAAAGTGCAGTAAAAGTACAACAAATCTGGACGGTTCTCGCCGTTCGATCTCCGCACAAAATAATTTCTCCCTACCTACAAGTAAGCCCATGGATTCCCTTCTAATAATTCTTCCTCTTGTTTGATATACATTTTAATATTCCATCATTTAGTTCGGAAAGTAGTTTTCAACTTATTTTCTAATCCAAACTTGAGAAGTATAGATACAAGCCACATTTGAGAAGTGTAGATACATGCTACATTTATAGCAGGGTCATGAATAAATAACTTAATAGCAATAACCCCAATCTTAATCTTATCTTTTAATTTCTGTTTTAACTTTTTGTTAGCTAATATCTCAAACTAATTTTTTTGTTAAGCTTACCATGTTTTTCTAATCTTGTGCATTTTTATTTTCTATTTAGTTCTTGCAAGCATTTGATATTTATTCTAATTTTCTTGCGTGTCTATTGAAAGTACTTAAATTTTATATAGAAAACCTAATTTTAGTTGTACCTAGTTATTGCTAACTCACTTTTGTGTCATAATCGGGTGAAATTATCGAGCAAAAGTTGGCGTCACCTTCAAGTGATGCTAATATGCAACGAATCGTCTAGTCAATAAATTATCTGAAATTATGTAACTTATAGATATGAACAAACAACAAATCTATTGAATTGGGAACTACAGGATTACACAGATTTTTGCAAATTATTTTTGAATTACGCTTAGGTTTTGATGTTGCAAGTTTCACGCTTAGGTTTTGATGTTGCAAGTTTCACCGAGTGAGGAATGCTGGTGGAACTAACACAAAATAATATTCCTTTTGCATAGTTGAATGTAAGCGAGTTAATTAAACATATGCACTACACTAAGATGGGTGAAGGTGTGTAAGATGATACTATGTATGTAGGTATGCAAAATAAAATGTTGGTGCCCTATGAGTAGTTATCAAATGCTAAGCACAATACAGTACACCCATTGATGAGGACATCAGCAGGAGATTTTGGCACGTCTATCAGAGGAGGCATCGTAGATCGACGATTACGATTAGGAGCCTTTATTTGTGATGCATTTATATATATATATATATATATATATATATATATATATATATATATATATATATATATATATATATGTGTGTGTGTGTGTGTGTGCGCGCGCGCGCGTTCTAGTTTTACCATTGTATCCCTAAGAGGGATTAGTTCGTATTGTAGCCCAGAGGGCAATTCAGTCTTTGTGTCTTTTGTTACTTGAGGCCTATATATGAAGGCCCTAGCTTTTGTATTAGTTTTGATGATGATTTGGAATAAAATTTCAGCACTTGTTCTTTTTCTTTGTGAGCTCTTGAGAGAGGAGAGAACTCTAAGAGAGGGCCAAGCAATTCCCGTCAGCCGTCGGTAGAGTTCGGGCTCGTGGTTTGTATCTATTCTTTTTCCTTATTCCCCCTTTCCTCTTCCCCATACCGCCGGCTAACATTGATGGGCTTCTTACTATCATTTTGTTGTTATTTTAATTGCCCTGCTAATCTATTTTGTAGTCATATGCCAAAACAAAACAACTAAGAAATCCTAGAATCTAATCTTGTGAACATTAATTTTGAAATTGGCAAGCTTAACAAATTTTATTAAATTTTCTACAATTCCTATTATGTTTCACATCACCCATCAATGATAGCATAATAAACTTCTAAGCATAAGATGCAAACTGCAAAGTTACAAACAGCAGAAGTGTTTATGGTGGTGGCGTAAAGGTAAGCTATTTTTGAGTAATGAAATCTGGTGAGCATAAATCGCTCAAGCGGTAGTTCACATCTAATAATAAATCACTAAACAACGCGAAGTATTTGTCCACAAAATATATGATGATAATATAGAGATCTACAATGCTATGACTAATTAATGAACAATTTAAAATAAAAGTGTAAAAAGTATGCTAGCACTTAAAGAATACGAACCTTCAATTTTAAATTTACCATTTAATCATATAAATCAAATATCTATTGACTTACACAAAGGATAATGATTGCGGAGGACCATAATGTTAAGAATGTGCATAACAATATAATTCTATGATGCCAACATGTGATCGCATACTCATCCAAACATCACAAGTATTTATAAGCAGGCAAATCAGATGAAGTGTAAGCTAAATAAATGCAATAGTATTGTGAGAGGACATAATGATCTTTACGTGGTTGAACTCAACATGGCCTACATCCATATTTCCTAGGATTCCACTAACCAATCTCATCTTTACCCTCAAGTTGGTGGACAAACCTATACACCTTCCTTCACAAGGAAGAGCTCTCTCACTTTGATTCCAAGCAAGTGAACCTCTCTAAGTAAAAATTTAGCAACACACAAGGAATACGTTCTAAATCCTTCCAAGATTTAGATGATGAACAATGCTATCACCAACAATTATAACACAATACAATGTCTTACAAGTGATTGCAAGCTATACAACAGTTAAACACAAAATAATTACCAAGAGATTGCAAGAGAAAAGTGTTGCAACAATAGCATTTAAGGAGATTTGATGAGGATGAATACTTGATTTTTCTTTGATGGTTTCTCCTAGCTATTTCTTTAATTATAGAGTGAAATGATCTATCTTTAAGCTATGCAGATTAAGAGGTAGATATGGGAGGCTATAAAAATCTAAAAACAATTTTCCCAATTGGATGAATATGAGAAACACTAATTTTCCAACGGCTCAAATGAAGTTTATGGAGAGCCCAAATTGGTTAGCTTAGACTCTAACCTAAAACCATACCCTCAGGCATTTTGCATTTTGCATAAACCTGTATATTCCTTGGAGATCACAGTGAAGATAGCAACTTAATAATGTAACAAAACTTCTAATTTAAGACCTAATTAATTCAATTTCTTAAAATAAAATTTTTATTGAAAAAATACAATTTAATTATAAACAATGTTGATAAAATTTTTATTTGTGTGTTCATCTTCTTTTGAGAGTTTTAGGATAGACAACAAACTTAATCAAAACATTTGTGATTATAAGCACACACTAGGCTATTCTTTTTGGAATTTTCATTTGCACACTTATGTCCAGGGGCAAAGGCAAAATTTTTTTCATGTGTGAACACAAATCATTGAAGTAAAAAAAAACTCTCAGCCTTTTTCATCGAGGCTTGGGACCGGCATTGGCGGTTCTAAAGATCGTTAGATTCATTATAAAAAGATAAAATATATGATAAAGGAAAAAACTTACATATTATCTATAATTTCTCCCGTCGAGTTTGCATTTTTTGAAATCGTTGTACAATCAATTCATTGTCAATACTATTAAAGATATCATTTTCAATATAAGTAAACAATCATTTATCTTGGAGTCCCCATACGATTGCGTAAATAATTCTTTATAATGTTCATTATAGAAAAAACTCGTTCAACTGTTGCTATAGCAATTGACAATATCAGATAAAGCTTTATAGTAAGAACACCAAAGGATAATTATTGTTCTTCCTAGTCTCAACTATTTTCTGTGCAAGTTCTCCAAGTCCTTTTAAATTCATAAATACATCGTTTGATTTCATATCAACAATAAAAGTTTCAATTTGATTGTCTAATATGATATCCATTTCTAAAAAAATTGATGGATAAAATTTTACTAGGCGTAGCAATCGTTCTTTATCAAAAGCTGAAAATGACTGACATGGATTCAAACATGCCACATACATAAGTAATTTTGTATTAATTTCATCAAACATATTATTGAGCTCTTAAAGTTGCATATCTATAACAATGTAAAATAATTCAATTTGATAATGATGTCTATTTGTATATTTTCAGTACGACGCCTTGATATTTCTCGCATCACAAATGTGTCAGTCAAGTCAGGAATATTTATGTTATTCTTCTCACAAAATATTTCGATTTCTTTAAACATAGTGTCCCACCCATCATTTCTCATATTTTGAAGCCATTGTTTAGATACCTTTACCAAAGTCATGACATTTATTATGTTTTGATCCTTTCTTTGCAGTACTTGTGATAACTCATTTGTAACTCCTAATATGATTTTCATCATATGCAAATTAAAAACAAATTCAAAACTTTGAATAGATTCAAGTAGGGAATATGCTTCACCTTTTGCTTACTACTAGATCCCTCATATATCACTATCTCAAACCTCTGTTATAGGCCCAAACAAAATAATTAAACTAATGAGTGAATTATAATGGGAACCTCAACGAGTGTCTCCTGGTCTTTGAAAAGTAATTCCTTGATTTAAACCTTGACCTTTTGTAACTCCTCCACTTTCCAGTTGCTCAACAATTTTCTCATAATATTTTTCTCTTAGCATATCTCTTTTTTTTGCATAAGCTACCAATGATATTTAACAAGCCAATCACAATATTAAAGAAGGAAGCAACTTGAACATAGTTTTTTGAGACTGCAACTAATGCTAGTTGGAGTTGGTGTGCAAAATAATGACATAATAAGATGAACAATTTTCTTTCATGATCAATATTTTTAGTCCATTAAATTCACCCAGCATGTTGCTTGCTCTGTCGTAACCTGTCCCTTCAATTGTGCCACACTGAAACTATACTTCGCAAAAAGTGCTTCAATAGCCATCTTTAGTGTTGGAGTTGTTGTGTCTCCTACATGAACAATCTCAATGAAACGCTTAATAACACATCCTCATGCATCAACATAACGTAACACAAGAACAACTTGTTCTTTAATTGATATATCTTGAGATTCATCAACTAAAATTGCGGATACTTTATTTTTTAACTCATTAATTATAACATTTGAAACCTCAATTGCACCAGCTTTTGTGATTTCTTTCTGAATATTTGTAGCTATTAATTTATTATTTTGAGGAGCATTATCCAAAATAACTTTATTAATGTGTTCATTGTGGCTGGCAAGAAAGCGCAGAAGTTCAAGAAAATTCTCTTGATTCTCAGAACTCTCTGATTCATTATGCCCACGGAATGCTAATCTCTGCGGCAACAAGAAATGTACACAATCTACACTTGCATTTAATCGTGTATGATAATCTTTGTGATTTTGATCAAAAGGCATTTCGAAAGCAAATCTGATCTCTTTCTTGATTCATTAAATCTTCACATTTTAGTCTAACAATGTTATGTGCATTATTGATATTACCAACATGAATCTGAAATCTATTTTTTTTCTTATTTCTAAAGCCCTTTGTGTCAAAACTATCACCGCTAGCCTGTTCTTCAATCTGAGGTCTATACAGATAACAAAATAAACAATAAACTGCGTCCTTGGTTATACTATATTCTAACCAAGCTTTGTGATCATCAAACTATGTAGGATTAAATATACGAAATTTATCTCCAAGTTGTGTGCACGGGAATTCATGATCACGTGGTTGACATGGTCCTTTCAATAAGTAATGTCTCTGAACACTATCTCTCTCATTAAGATGATAATCCAAAATCTTTTTTCTCAATCCGGGATTGGCGGGGATGTCCTTCAAATTTGTTTTTGCATGGCATTGTTTGATTTGTGTATTGTTTTCCCCACATAAAATTTTCTGCTCATCTCCTTCAACTTTTCTTTTGAAATATCTTTCCATACTAATATGAATGAAAACAAGTTTAACAATTTTATCATAAGATATAAAACATGTACGAAACAAAAGAGCTAAAGGAGATCTATGCCTCAATGAGAACAAAATGCTAATGAAAACAAGTTTAACAATTTAAAGGGAAGGACTAAACTAAGAGCATAAGAGCTTCAATGCCTCAGTGGGTTCAAGTATTTGGGAAATAAGAAAACAAAAATAATTTCAAAATCAAAGCATCAGATACCTGCGAGCTGAGCGCCAACTTCCTGGCTTTTGGTTCCGGACTTTGGCTTCAGTCCGTGCGGCATGTGCAGTGGCCTTCTATGAAGAGTTCAAATATTAGGTCTCCCGTGAAGAGCAGAAGACGGAGGTCATTCGACTCGTCCATTTCACGTGTGAAAAGCAGAATGGCCGTTCATGCTTCTACGAAGAGCCGAAGACGGAAGGTCGTCCGTTTCACGCGTGAAAAGCAGAATGCGGGATTGCAATTTGGGATGATAAATGAAGTATAATAATACTATTTTGATTTAATTTGTAATTAATGAGGCATAAATATACTTAATTAGAGATTACTAACACAGTCAGTGGGGACACGTGCCCCCAGTGCCCCCATACTGCATCCGCCCCTGCTTGTGTCTTCTTGAATTGTTCATCTTGAGCTTCACATCAAGTTGCGAAAGCTCCAAGCAACCCAAATGCACAAGTTCATCATCACCATGATTCCTACTCAATCATTTAACTTGTAAATCATTTAGCAAGCTATTAGATGACACCACATAAGTTTTTTTATTGTCAAATTGCTGATAAGTCAATCATAACGTATGATATACACTCTCATCTTTGCATGTCCTGTCAGTATTTTTCAATTCTATATATATTTTTAAATGGTATTATCCTGGGGGTAACAAAAAAAAGTAACGCCGATGGGATCCTTCTTAATGATAACTTGCTATTCTTGCTCGTTTTCTTGTCTTACATGCACAAAATTTCCAATGATTTTATATTGCAATACTTACCTGTTTTCATTTCCTTTCTGATTTTTTTTTTTTTAAATTGGTGAAATAGGAACCTTGCTGGTGAAATTTCACAAGAGTTTGCCAAGCGTCAGGTAGGCCTGAACTTCTAAAAGCTTGATAGCTGAGAATTGCGAGTCATGTTTCCTTTTTTGATTATATGTACTAGTTGTTCTTGCTGGTTGCATGTAGCATTTTGGACTTAACGTCTTGAGTCTTGAAGCTTTTCTGGTTGCCATGTATTGCTTCCTTTTTGTTGGTGTTATTGGAAATTTAACTCATTTATAGAGTAGTTTGCATGTTTCTAGTTTAACTAAACGCGCCATATTTCTAACTCATTAATATTGAATCACATGAAATCATCATTTTTGGAAGTGACTATTAAGTTTGCTGTGTGTTGAGAGTCTTTTTTAGGCTTTGTAACCATTGTTCTGCCTGCCCCTTGTACATCTACGGTCAGCTTAAATTGAAAATATAATGACTTTTTTGTTATGTACTTAAAGAATTGAAGCCTCTACAGTTTTTTTCTCTCAATGATCGAATGATTTTTTTTTTTGGCGTTAATGCTTTTTCCTACTAAGGCTCTTTCTGTATTTAATACCACATGTAAACGGATAAGCAACATTTTCTTTCCTCTTTCAGCCAGCCTATTGGAATATTGAGATTATTGCTTCAATGTGTGTAATTCATTCTCATTTAAGATCTGTAGAGATCATTTACATGTAGTTTCTCTTGTCCTGGTTGACTCATGAGTCTTGTTAATTAAATCTGCTTTGAAGTCTTTATACTTCTCTTTCTTCCATTTTAATATTCCTAAATTAGTAGATCCAATGGTTTGATTTTGCTTAATGCAGTACGATGACCTGCCCATAGATGCGCTTATGGAGCTTGTACAACAAATTGTTGCTTTTCACATGAAGGTATGCTTCGTTCGTAATATTTTATGGTAGTCTTTTCAGTACCACAAATTTGTGGCATGCATGCTTGTTGCATACCTGTTTCCTGAGTTCTAATTTGCAACTTTTCCATAAATCATTTGCAGCACAACGCTGAGCCAGAAGCTGTGGATCTTCTGATGGAGGCATCTAACTACCTTATTCACATTGCATGCCTTTTACTTACTAGTGTCATAAGCATAAATACTGAGCATCTCTTTTGGAATCCAGGTTGAAGACCTCGATCTATTGGTTGAACATGTTGACTCCACTAATTACAAGAGAACATGCTTATACCTTACTAGTTCTTCCAGGTTAGTGCATTGGTGGAAACGCAAAATTATCTTGAATCATGTTTCTTTATTACTTGTGTATAAATTGAACACTGACAACCACCGTTTGGAACTCTTTGAATTGTTGAGTACGTTATCTGCTGCTTGGTTTTTTATTTGTTAACCAAATTAGGCTTACTTATTAACTCTTGAGCATCATTTAGCTTCATATCGATGTGTTACAAAAACGGTCTTAATCACCACAGTTCAATAAAACCTTATGGTGGAATTATATATCAAGATTACCGTCAGAAGTTAATTGTATTATGTGAAATCTATGGCTTTGTTGGCTGCTACACCCGATACTGTTTTTTTAGATTTTATCTAGTAAAAGATTAAATTAGTTATGTTGCATCTCCACTCATTGTTTTAATATTCTGTTACTATGATTCGGGCAACCTTATCTTGAATTTATATCTCTTAATTGGAGGAGATTTAAAAGACATATTGGTGAAGAGGTAGAAGATTTTAAAATATTCATGATAGCTATGGTTTAGAGTTACGAATGAAGGTCGTAGGGCCATATTAGATTTTGCCCTAGCTTTTGATTTTGTAATCACTAATACCTTATTTAAGAAAAGAGAAGAGCATCTCATCGCTTATAACAATAGATATAGTAAAACTCAGATTGATTATTTTCTTATAAGAAAAATAAATTGTTTAGATTGCAAAGATTGTAATATTATTCTGAGTGAAAGTTTATGTACCTAGCATTGTTTATTAGTTTTGGACTTTAAGATGAAAGGTAAAATATGAAAAATAAAGTAAAATGTTGTCCTAGGATTAAAAGAGACATTTAAAGAACACTAACAAAAATATTTTTGATAGTAAAATTCAAATTCTTAAGATTTTGACTATGCATGAGGAAACTAATGTTATGGGAAAAAGTAACTTGTGAAATTAAGAATGTTGTAAAAGATGTTGATGCAATAAAAAACGAAAGAACACTAGGGTTGCACAAAACTATACGTCTTCCTTTCAAAACAAAAAGATTACAATAATAAAGACCCTTTTCCTAGATAAAAAACTAAAACAAGACACATTGACTCAACTTAAAGAAGCTTGAGAAGAAAGATATAAATGGGGTGGTCACTTGCGGAGAGAAGAAATAGATAAGAAGCCCGAGACGAAGTTCAAGAGGAAAAGAGGAAGAAGGATAGCTTGCAAGCTAGGAAAACCGGCAGGTTTATATTCCAAATATTCATCACATCACCACCTAAAACAGCCACAAACACTCCGTTTTAAATAGAGAAAAAGAAGCCCAAAAGACACCTAAAACAGCTGCCCAAAACAGCCAACAAAAACAAGAAAAGACTCATGGGAAAAGGCAGCAATTAAGGCACTCAAAAACCAAACCATCACAGCCAGGAATCGGGACATAAACTGAAACCGAAGGGGCCCAGGCGGAGGAACCGAACAGCCAAGGCAGGGAACTGAACAGCCATGAGGCCCACGGCCAGGATTCCAACAGGTATAAAGCAAAAGGCAAATCTCAATCAGCTACAACACACAAAACACCAATCAGCAAATGACTAAATGGGCCAAGCCCATTAGCTAATTTTCAGCCCCCCATTAAATGCCCAAATAGGGGGTATCCCTAGCTTACATCAATTCTCCTCCGGTTGAAAATTTTCATCTTCTGATGAGATCAGATATGTACTTCCTTTATCCAACTGTAATATTAAAGCCGCGTACTTTCTTTGGATTTCTTCGCGTTCTTGCTTAAACTGAGCTTGAAGTTGATTCTTCTTCTTCTCATATCTTTCATCGCACAACATCATTTTTTCTTGAAGTTTGTAAAGCTCATTCTGAATTGGATTCGTTGAACTTTCTTGCGTTGGTACCCATTTGGTTGTTGCAATATCCATATCAAGACTCAAAACTAAAAAGGAAGACTCACAACCTAGGCTCTGATACCAAATTGATGCAACCAAAAACGAAAGAACACTAGGGTTGCACAAAATTATATGTCTTCCATTCAAAACAAAAAGATTATAACAATAAAGACCCTTTTCCTAGATAAAAAACTAAAACAAGACACATTGACTCAACCTAAAGAAGCTTGAGAAGAAAGATACAAATGGGGTGGTCACTTGCGGAGAGAAGAAATAGATAAGAAGCCCGAGACGAAGTTCAAGAGGAGAAGAGGAAGAAGGCTAGCTCGCAAGCTAGGAAAACCCACAGGTTTATATTCCAAATATTCATCACATCACCACCTAAAACAACCACAAACACTCCCTTATAAATAGAGAAAAAGAAGCCCAAAAGGCACCTAAAACAGTTGCCCAAAATAGCCAACAAAAACAGGAAAAGACTCATGGGAAAAGGCAGCAATTAAGGCACCCAAAAACCGAACCATCACAACCAGGAATCAGGATAGAAACAGGAACCGAAGGGGCCCAGGCGGAGGAACCAAATAGCCATGAGGCCCACGGCCAGGATTCCAACAGGTATAAAGCAAAAGGCAAATCCCAATAAGCTACAACACACAAAACACCAAGCAGCAAATGACTAAATGGGCCAAGCCCATTAGCTAATTTTCAGCCCCCCATTAAATGCCCAAATAGGAGGTATCCCTAGCTTACATCAAATGTGCTTGGAGTATCAAAAGGAAAAACTCATAATAGTAAAAATAGTTGGCGGTGGAATCAAAATGTGCAAGAAAAGATCAAAAATAAAAACTTTGTTATAAAAATTAGTTTAGTTGTAAAAGCTTGAAATTTTGAAAAAGATAGAAAGAGGCCCGTAAGGAGTTTAAGAAAACAATATGTGATGCAAATAATTTAGGTTTTAATGATTTATATGATAGATTAGATACTAACGATAGCGAAAGATTTATGTATAAGTTAGCCAAACAAAGAGATAGGAGAAATAATGATTTAGTTCAAATGAAGTGCATTAAGAATGAAGATCAAAAAGTATTTTTATTAGAAGAGGATATTCAATAAAGGTGGATGAGATATTTTGATAAGCTTTTCAATGAAAATTGTGAGAATACTATTGACTTTAGTGACCTTAGCACCTTAAATGAAAATAAAGATTCTTGTTTTTATCGGCATATTAGTAAAACCGAAGTTAAAGAGGATTTGAAGAGGAAGAGTGTGTTGATTTCTATTTTTAAGAATAATGGTGATGCACATGAGTGTGCGAATTATAGATGAATTAAGTTAATATATCATACTTTAAAACTATGTGAGCAAGTTATTGAGCATAGGTTATGACGTGATACTAATGTTTTTCAAAATTAATTTGGATTCATGCCGGGTAGGTCTATTATGGAAGCTATACATTTATTGAGAGATTTGATGGAGAAGTATAGAGAGAATAAGGAGGATCTACATATGATATTTATTGATTTAGAGAAAGCATATGACAAAGTTTCAAAAGAAGTGTTCTGGAGAGTTCTAGAAAAGAAAGGGGTTAATAATCCTTATATTCAAGTCATTAAGGATATGTATACAGGAGCTATTACTTGTTCAAATACAAGGTGATTTGACCAAGTATTTTTCTATTTCAGTTGGATTACATCAAGGATCAGTTTTAAACCTATATCTTTTTGCTTTTGTCACGGATGTTCTTACTAGACATTTGCAAGAGGATGTACCATAGTTTATGCTTTTTGCTGATGATATTCTTCTTGTTGATAAGACTAGAGAGGAAGTTGAAGGGAAACTTGAATTATAGAGGTCAACCTTATTCTAAAGGTTTTCGTTTGAGTAGATCAAAAACCAAATAGATAGACTATAATTTTAGTAGTGGTAGTTCTAGCGGGGGGATTGTGACTTTGGGCGATCAAGTCATTAATAAGAATACACGTTTTATATATCTTGGATTTATTGCTCAAAATGATGGTGAAATAGATGGAGATATTATTAGTAGAATTCTAGTTGGATGGTTGAATTGGAGGAATGCATCGGGCCTGTTGTGTGATAGAAAATTACCCCTTAAACTTAAGAGAAAATTCTATAGGATGGTAGTGAGACCGGTAATGCTTTATGGCACATAATGTTAGCTATTAAAAGAGAAGCATAAAATTAAGTTAAGTGTTGTAGAGATGAAGATGCTCAGGTGGATGAGTGGCTTCACTCTTATAGACCGAATGTCAAATGAGTATATATATGAAAAGGTTGGAGTAGCTCCATTGGTAGATAAAATTAGAGAGTCGCCTTAGATTGTTTGGTTACATAAGACATTGGCCTTCTGATGACCCGGTTAGGAGAGTTGATGTCTTAGATTTGGCCTATGTTAAGAAAGGTAGAGGTAGACCTAAAAAGACTTGGTTAGAAAATATTCAAAATGACCTTTTTTTTATTAGATTTAAACGACAATTGGACTCTTAACAGGACACAATGTAGAAAAAAGATTCATTTGGCCGAATCTACTTAATGGGATAAAGGCTTGATGTTGATGTTGATGAACTTGAGATTTTGCATCTGAAGATATCTTGATCATATTATAACATTCTACATTTCAGATGTTGATCATAGATTTTGCTACATGTTCCTTCTTTTCTAACAGCCACACAAGATCCCAGCGACTTAAAAGAAAATATGAAAAGGATAAAACATCAAAATAGGAACATTATAGTCTCTATCAGTATAATTAAGAGTTATATGGGGCTGTCAGTATTCAGTGAAACTACAACTATAGTTGCGTGGATGATTTGATTAAGTTTGATATCTTTCTCAGTTTAATAAAATTTTGTATAATTCTACATATGCAGAAGATTTTGTATCTATGTGGATGAGCGCTATCTAACCTGAATTTGTATTTTCTTTGACTATGTTAAACGCGCAGCTACCTCCCTAGCCCAGATGACATTTTGGCACTTGATATAGCATATACAATTTATATGAAGTTTGAAGATCTTGCGAGCTCTCTTCGGATCGCGCTTCTCCTGGATAACATTCAGGTTTAACGTCAGCGTGTCCATTCATTTGCTTTTTCATGCTTCTAGCACCTATACTTGTAAAGATAGCGCTTGGTATCAGTCTGCTTATTCCCAACGTACTTGGTTTGTTAATGTGCAGTACGTCAAGCAAATATTTACATCTACAAATGACCCCTTATTGAAGAAGCAATTCTCTTACATTTGTGCGCATCATGTAAGTATGCACAGAATAACTATTTTATAAGTTCTTAAAATAATTCATCATTGTAATATTTTGCCATTGGGTGCTGTCGGTAATATATGCAGTTAAATTGAAATGGTGAGATGTAGTCAGATGGGCTAGTGTTCATGCTTGTCATTTCTATTTTGCGCATCAATATTTATTTCCTGCACTTTGCCAGTTTTGTTTCATTTATTTTATGTGTGCTATCTTTTGATGGCTTCTAAACTTCTGCTTCCACGGTTGTCAAAATTAGGGTATTGCACTGGAGCTAGATGAAGAATGGGTTCCAGATGAAGAGGAAAGAGAGGTCTTGCAGGATATAGCAAACAATGCCAAATTAAGTGAAGGTTATCTTACTCTGGCTCGTGATATCGAGGTCATGGAGCCTAAATCCCCAGAAGACATATATAAGGTATAATAATTGCCTCTATTGTCATGTACTTTTATGTGGTACCTGCATTATAAGATGGTAGGTTATTTCTATGTTTGTTGAAGATGTAAATTTTATCTTTTGCAAGGAAATGTGCATGTTGCAATGGCTGATAGAGCTTTCCATTTTTAATATACATGTTAAAGACGATTGCACTCATTTCTAATTCTCAATGGACGGTGTGATTCACAGTTGTTCTGGTTGAATGCATACTTAAAGAAATTGCATGCTGTTGATGTTGTGTTTTTTGTTTTTTTTAAAAAGTCAGGTACTAGTTTTAAAGGAGGCTGTCACTGTCAAATTGGAGTTTCTTGCACTAACATATTTATGCTTATTATTAAGAAGCCACTGCATGTGATGCGAAATACTAGAAGTAGCATGCCTGTTATGCATGTGCATAAGCTCATGTTTTAATTCTTAGGAGTGCTGTAAATTTCATTGATTTACATATCTTTTTCTGTTAGGCACATTTGATTGATGGTCGAGCTAGTACTAGTTCCAGCCTTGATTCTGCCCGACAGAATTTGGCTGCCACTTTTGTGAATGCATTTGTGAATGCAGGATTTGGCCAGGTAAGAACCAATAGAATAGTGCAGGACCTTGCTGGAACGGTTTCACTTTAATTTCCAGCTATATGGTGTATCTCATTTATTTCCACAGGATAAATTGATGACCATCCCATCCGAGCCCGCCTCAAGTGGAACTTCTTCACCTAGCTGGCTATTTAAAAATAAGGATCATGGAAAAGCCAGTGCAGCTGCAAGTCTGGTATTATTTGTGTTTCTTTTTTTGAAGTAGTTTATACATTTTAAGATTTCATCTGAAACTTATGTTCGTATTTTACCTGTAGGGGATGATTTTGTTGTGGGATGTTGACTCTGGTCTTGCACAAATCGACAAGTTTCTTCACAGCAATGATAATCATGTTGTTGCTGGGGCTTTGCTTGGTGTTGGTATAGTCAACTGTGGTATCAGGAATGATTGTGATCCTGTATGTTATTTTCAAATGTGCAATGACCTATGCAAGCTATTCTCCCTTGAGTCTTACCTTATATTACCACTATTTTTCCTTATGCAACCCATTACCACTTGGTTCTTCTTTGTGAATTACTCTTTGCAGGCATTGGCCCTTCTAGGTGATTTCATTGAAAAAGATGATACAATTATCAGAATTGGGGCAATTTTGGGCCTGGGGATTGCATATGCTGGGACAAACAAAGATGAAGTAGAATTCCTTCATATCCCTATAAAAATATATTCATGTTTTTAATAATTTTTGCCTTGGCTGATCCGTCATCTGTAATGCCAGCTGAGAGTTCGCCTTACTAGCATTCTGGGAGATTCAAAATCGCCTCTTGAGGTCCTTGTATTTTCTGCGATCACTCTGGGGCTTGTTCATGTTGGTTCCTGCAATGAATATATTGCTCAAACAATAATTTTGGCAATAATGGAGCGCAGTGAATCTGAATTGAGTGAACCGCTTACCCGCCTCCTTCCTGTAGCTCTTGGTCTTCTATACCTTGGCAAGCAGGTAATCTTATGGAATGCTATCAATTTCTGTGCCAATTTCAGTAGTTGATTTGAGATGTTTGGGTGTTAGGAAATTTAGAGGTAGAAAATGAAAAACAGGATGAAAACCTAAAATAAATAGTTTTAGATTGGTAATCATAGCATAGATTTCCTGAACTTCTAATGTTGTGGTTCTTTGGCATTATTCATTAAAAAACAGAAGGATGGCTTTGGCTAATTGTGCAGCTTGTTTTTGTTGCGAGACGTGCTGGATGTGCGGAACAAGCTTTTTGTATGAAATGTGCGATGTATTCTGCTTTAGATTGATGATTTTGGACTTATTGTTGGTTTATTAAAAAAGGGAAGTGGCATGCAGGATTTCTATGCATATCCTGATCCTTGGCATTGTTTAAGGTGATTTTTGTGTGCTTCTGGACATGGGAAAGGCGGTAACATTGTTTTGCTTTTGGTTTTTGAATTTAATTTGGATTCTTTGGTTTTTGGAATTTTAAAATTAATTTATGGTTAATTTAAAATATTGAGATTGATTTTATGCCAACTTCATCTATTAACTTGTATTGTTGGTGCAAGTTTGACGTATGATTACTTCGAGTATGATATAAGTTGGACCACTTGTTTGGAGGGGAAGTAGCTCTTTGCACTAACATGAGGCTTGGTTATTCTCTACTAAGTTGCTTTGTTCATTGTTTATTTTTCCAACTTAATTTGTTATCGGTTGGTTCTCTTAATTTTGAATAAAAGTGACACAATAAAACATGGAAATTAATTTGTTTGTTTGTTGAATAAATTCTTATAAGAAAAATTTATGGTTTAGATTGCAAAGTTATTCCGAGTGAGTTTATGTGTCCAATATCGCTTATTAATTTTGAACTTTAAGATGAATGGACATAATATGAAAGGTAAAGTAAATCGTAGTATTTAAAGAACACCAACAAATATATTTTTGAGAGTAAGATTCTAGATTTTAAGATTTTGTTTGTGCATGAGGAAGTTAATGTTATGTGGAAAAAAGTAGCTAGTGATATTAAGAATGTTGCAAATGATATACTTGGAGTATTAAAAGAAAAATCTCCTAATAGTAAAAGTAGTTGATGGTGGAATTAAAATGTCAAAGAAAAAATCAAAAATAAGAAGCTTTATTATAAAATTTAGTTTAGATGTAAAACTCCGAAAATTGAGAAATATATAAAGAGGCCTGTATGTAAGGAGTCTAAGAAAGCAATATGCGATGCAAAGATTTTAGAATGATTTATATAATAGATTAGATACTAAGGAGGACAAAAGATATATGTATAAATTAGTCAAACAAAGAGATAGGAGTAGTAAGGATTTTCTTCTAGTGAAGTGTATTAATGATGAAGATCAATAAATGCTTTTATTAGAAGAGGATATTCAACAAAAAGGTGGATGAGATATTTTGCTAAGCTTTTCAATGAAGATCGTGAGAATGTGATTGACTTTAATGGCCTTAGCACCCTAAATGAAAATAGAGATTTTTATTTTTATCGGCGTATTAGTAAAATTGAAGTTAGAGAGGCTTTAAAGAAAATGAAGGGTGGAAAAGTTGTTGGACTTGGTGATATTCCAATAGAGCTGTGGAAATGCCCAGTAGATGAAGGGATTTCTTGGCTTATTAAACTTTTTAATATTATTTTGAATACTAAACAGATGTTAGATGAGTGGAGATTCAGTATGTTGATTCCTATTTTTAAGAATATAAAGATGATGGCATGATGCACAAGATTGTGCGAATTATAGATGAATTTAGTTAATGTGTCATACTTTAAAACTATGGAAGAGAGTTATGGAGTATATGTTATGACATGATACTAATTTTTCTCAAAATCAATTTGGATTCATGCCGGGTAGGCCTATTATGGAAGCTATACATTTATTGAGAGGTTTGATGGAGATGTATAGAGAGAATAAGGAGGATCTACATGCGATATTTATTGATTTAGAGAAAGCATATAATAAAATTCCAAGAGAAGTGCTATGGAGAGGTCTAGAAAAGAAAGGGTTAATAATGCTTATATTCAAGTTATTAAAGATATATATGCAAGAGTTGTGTTCAAACACAAGGTGATTTGGCCAAGTATTTTCCAATTTTAGTTGGATTACATCAAGGATTAGCTTTAAGCCCATATCTTTTTGCTTTAGTCATGGATGTTCTTAATAGACATTTGTAAGAGGATGCACCCTGGTGTATGCTTTTTGCCGATGATATTCTTCTTGTTAATAAGACTAGAGAGCAAGTTGAAGGTAAACTTGAATTATGAAGGTCAACCTTAGAGTCTAAAGATTTTCGTTTGAGTAGATCTAAAACCAAATATATGGAGTGTAATTTTAGTAGTAATAGATCATGTTGGGGGGGGGGGGGGGAGTTCTGACTTTGGATGATCAAGTCATTAATAAGAGTACATGTTTTAGATATCTTGGGTCTATTGTTTAGATTGATGGTGAAATAGATTGGAATATTATTAGTAGAATTCTTGTTGGATGGTTGAAGTGGAGGAACTCATCGCGCTTTGATGCGGACATCCAATCGTCCATCCTACCCAAGGAGGAACTGAAGATCGACGGTCGTGATCGTCCCACGTTATCTTAAAAATTTTATGTGTAATTTTTATTTTTTGTTTTTACCCTTACTTACGGGTCTAGTCTTATATAAGCCCTAGAGACATGTTCGTCTTATTTTAGTCTTTTTTATTTATGAGTCCTATATATAGAGGCCCTTGCTATTGTATTGGTATGATGGATTATTAATAAAAAAATTGTTCTGCACTTTTGTTCCTTGGGATGACTTTGGTGAGATCCCTATGGGAGGGAATCATAGTTTCCACCAGCCGCAGGATAGGTCCGAGCTCGTGGCTTGAAGTCCCTTGGTGAAGGGCAACGCATCACCCATCAGCCACAAGAAGCTTCCGGGCTCACGAATTTATCTTTTTCTTTTTTTTTGGTTTCTCCTTATTTTTCCTAAATCGCCAGTTCCTTCCCTCCATTGTCGGCCAAATTTCCCCAAAAAGCCGCTGGACTAGCACCCACTCCCATCTTCCTTTCTCGGCCAAACTCCCCCCACCATCATAACCCCACCGGCCACCAATCCTCTCCTTCCTTCCCCTTAGCCGCCGGCCACCATAACCCCAAGCCTACTAGCCGCCGGTCACAACAACCCTAGCCCTCACTTGACCGCCGGCCATAGTGCCTCTCTTTGCCTCCAAATCTCCAAATCCCAAATTAATTCCTTTCCATATGTGGTGTATTTCAATTTGGACAGATTTCAAATTCAAATTTCAATCTTAATTGAATTGAGATCATTTCCCTACTTAGCTACGTGTTAATTTGGAAAGTTATTCGATTTGAATTCAAATAAATTTTGAATTTCAAAAAACTTTCCTATTTAATAAGTTCTACTTTAGGAAATCTCCTCCAATTACTCCCCATCTAAAATTAATTTCAGATTTAATTCCCAATCTCAATTAATGCTTGAGCCACATTCATTGAATGTAGACACCTCCTCCTTCCCTCTCTCTTGGTCGGCCCCTCTCCCTCCCTATTTTAATTATTTTCTTCCTTGTTAAGGAATCCAATTAGGGGAATAATTAACCACTTCTTATCTTTCCCTCCATCTTATTTGAATTTCAAATTCAAATTCCTTAATTAAGGGAAATCTGAAATTGAATTTCAGATCTTTTATTTTTATTTTTCCCCACCCCCTCCGTGTTGCATCAGGCTTGTTGTGTGATAGAAAATTTCTCCTCAAACTTAAGGGAAATTCTATAAGATGGTAGTGAGACCTGCAATGCTTTATGGCGCAGAATGTTGACCATTAAGAGAGAAGCATAATATTAAGTTAAAGTGTTGTTGAGATGAGGATGCTCAAGTGGATGAGTGGCTTTACACTTAGAGACATAATACGAAACGAGCATATACATGAAAAGGTTGGAGTAGCTCCAGTGGCAAATAAGATTAGAGAGAATCACCTTAGATGGTTTGGTCACATAAAACGGCGGCCTTCTGATTACCCGATTAGTAGAGTAGATGTATTAGATTTGGCTTATGTTAAAAAAAGGTAGAGGTAGACCTAAAAAGAGTTAGTTAGGAAATATTAGAAATGAACTATCTTTATTAAATTTAGATGAGAATATGATTCTTAATAGGACACAATGGAGAAAAAAGATTCATGTAGTCGACCCCATGTAGTGTGATAAAGGCTTAATTTTGTTGTTGTTGTGTTGATTTTAAAATTCTCATTTAAATTCTCGGATAATTACGAGAAGTGAGTTATTAATTTGATTGGTAAATAGTATCTGTTAATCCTCAATTTATCTTTGCTTGAAAGCATACTACGCATCATATTAGTTGCATTAGGTTACCCTAAGCCTAAGTTGTTTTTGATCAAATAGGTATGAGGGCTTGTGATTGTGCCATCATGTCCATAAAATAATAAAAAAAATTAATGATGCAATTTAGATAGAATTGAGCTTATGTTAACATCCAAATAATCTTCCCCTACTTTTGATGTTCTTATTGATGCACAGAAGCTCGGCACTTGGGCGTATAAACTTAAAGCTTATTTCAATCGCTATGGGTATTCCCCATAAGAATGTTTCGTTTGCTCATCCCAAACTCACCAAACACGTGTTGATGTGGTGAAATACTCATCTATGACATGGGTGACAAAACATAACTTGGGGGTAATTATAAAGATATTGCTTTGGTAAGCATTCTACCCTATGGGGTAAGACGAAGAAATATGGAGGCAGTGGTTTCAACAATGTTAAAAACAAACATGCAACATTACAAAATAGTGTTCAAGAGACGAGCTCTAATGTTGGTTCGTCATTAGAAGTTGCCTTTTTGTTGATGAAGTACAGTACTAGGATGCATTAGAACATCTACAATGAACTACTCTTCTTTGTCAAAGAACTCAATTAGGAAAGTATATTTATTATGACAATCAAGATAAAGCACAAGAATCGAGGCAACAAACCCTCTATTTATAAAGTGTCCTCTATTTATAAAGTGTTGGAAACTTCATTTGGAACTTTTCTAGGAGAAGTTCAAGAAGGATGGCAAGGGAATGAAGGTGGTTGTTGCAGTGCACTGGGATTGAACATTAGATTGGTTGAGTCAATAGAATTAGAGCTTTTTCTTGATGGTTTTGCTAAAGGGGAAAGCACGAAATACAACACATTGCTTTAATGAGTGCAAGGAACTCTTCACCTTCAAGTTGGAAGTGGTTAATTCTCTTTAGCTCATATAGTCTAAAGAATTTGAACTCAATTAGTCTAGACGTCCAATCAGATGGTTGGTTTGAGATGACTTTCACCTATATCCTTTTTTACGCAGATTGATGTAGGACTTAATGCTAATTAATCAATAATGTTGTATTCACTTTGTCATTACTTGAAATTGCATTGATGAGGTGATGTGTGAAGTGGCTCCTCTAGATATATGCTTACTCATCTTTCCAAGCCCATATCCATGAAACCAAGATGCTATTTTCTATTGAAGAATAAAATAATACTCTTCAAGGATGGCATGAGGTATACTATCAACAAGAGCAAGCATTATCGCTCTTTGGATGTAGTGTTGATTGGACAAGTGAAGTAGACTGTAAATGCATAACAATGTTTCATCCTGTAATTTGTTTGATTGAAAAATCTTGATGGAAATGTGCAAACCTTCTTGAGAAGATACGAAGAAGAATAGTTGAGAGGAAGAAAAAGGAAAATTACTATATATTGCCACTTAGGAAATGAGGACTGAGAGTGCAACAACTGGTGGAAGACTACTAAGAGCTTTTTCGAGCGTTGAGAGGGTTGCCTCCTTAATTAGTTGTGGAGCATGGAATTAATTTATCTTAGACTCCACTTTGCCTAGCATCGGGATATATCAAAAAGAGCAAGGGCTATCACTCTTTGGAGATAGTGTTGATTGGACAAGTAAAGTGGACTGTAAATGCATATCAATGTTTCATCCTGTAATTTGTTTGATTGAAAAATCTTGATGGAAATGTGCAAACCTTCTTAAGAAGATATGAAGAAGAATAGCATAATGGAAATGTGGAAACCTTCTTGAGAAGAATTACTCTCTTCAAGGATGGCATGAGGTATACTATCAACAAATAGCTAGGGTTATCATTCCTTGGATATAGTGTTGATTGGACAAGTGAAGTGGACTGTAAATGCATACCACTGTTTCATCCTGCAATTTGTTTGATTGAAAAATCTTGATGGAAATGTGCAAAGCTTCTTGAGAAGATACAAAGAAGAATAGTTGAGAGGAAGAAAAAGGAAATTACTAAATATTGTCACTTAGGAAATGAGGACGAGAGTGCAACAATTGGTGGAATAAGAGCTTTTTCAAGCGTTGAGAGGGTTGCCTCCTTAATGAGTCGTGGAGCATGGAATTAATCTATCTTAGACTCCTTTATGCTCAACATCGGGATATATCAAAAAGAGCAAGGGTTATCACTCTTTGGATATAGTGTATAAGTGAAGTGGACTATCATACCAATGTTTCATTCTGTAATTTGTTTGATTGAAAAATCTTGATGGAAATGTGCAAACCTTCTTGAGAAGATACGAAGAAGAATAGTATGATGGAAATGTGCAAACATTCTTTAGAAGAATTACTCTCTTCAAGGATGGCATGAGGTGTACTATTAATAAGAGCAAGGGTTATCTGTCACAACCCAACACGATTAGGAATCTTATCGTGTTGAACTGTGACAGGTAAATCTCAAGATCTATTTTTGGAATGTTTCAAAATCTCTTCTAATATTCATTTTAAATAACTAACATACCACAAAGTTATTAAAACATCCAATTACTAAAAATAAACTCATCCATAAGATTTCTTTCATTGTATCAAAATGTATAAGTTATAATATATGAATATCAACAAAATTGCAGAACTAAATAATAAACTAGCCATGACTGTACAAAAATCAAAACAGAGAAATACTTATGAACTCAGATCTGATCTTGAACTGCTAATCAACAAGCTCTTTCCCTTTCTCAAATCCTGAAAACCAGAAGCAAAACTACAGTGAGCTATAATAGCTCAGCAAGCCATACAAATTGATCTAAAATTTTAAATTCTTTTATTAAATATTTTTGCTGAATATTTAAAAGCAGTTAAATGCAGTCTAATAAATCACTGTACTGAGAAAGGTAATAAAAACATAGCAATTATCTAATTATTTAAATAACAATACTGAGCAGATAAATAAACTAAAATTCATATCATAGAGCAGTTCATATCATATATCCCGATCCCATATAGAATCTCAAAGGATTCTGGTTTCTTATGACTCCCTTTCGTGCTTATAGCACCAGAACATGTTTGTAGACACCAAAACATATGACTTATAGCAACCAAAACATGCCTTATATGCATCAAAATATTTCCTGGTATAGATAGAATCTCAAAGGATTATGACTACTCATATCTTCTAGCAGTCATAATCTAGTCACATATGCACATATTTCATCACATTATAGCAACTAAAGCATATGTGAGAATTACACAGTTTTATAGAACGTTAGGCAACAAAAAATTTTACTGAGTAAAATTTCACAGTTTCAAAACATAATCAAATTACTAAGGATTGTGTAAAACATTGTTTTAAAACATTAATTGTACTAAAGAACTATTAAATAGTGTCCAGATTATTTTCTATTCGATAAAAACTGCACAATTTCTAAAATACCAGGTAAATTTTTTTTCGGAAAATATTTAGAAAGTTTATAATCTCAGTTTCTATAACATATAAAAAGTTATGCAGTGGGTGCAAAGTTATTCGCATTTTTTTTAACGGAATTATAAATTTAATCAGGAAAACCAGAAAAGCTTTGTATTATTGAAATCTGAGATAGGCATAATGTGACCTAACTCGATCCTGACAATTTTCCCAACTGATCCGATGCTAAAAATGGCCCGAAGCTCCTAAAAAATTCACTTTTTTTGTTAAACCTCTCTCATTCTCTCTCATGCTCGACCGGCTGCTCGATCCAATGAAATAGAATAGTGATATATATATATATACCTATTAGTGGCCTAGCGTTGCGACGCTATTGACTAGCGCTGCGACGTTAGTTCAAAATATCAAATTCTAGTGCCAGGAGAGCTGCAATGTCATTATTTTGCAACCGGTATTGTAGCAGCACCGAGGCACTCGAACATCCAACATTGGGGCGCTCAAATAGTAACTTTTCTCAGATTTTGCTCCAGATCCTAGGGACTCTTTCTAGAACATAAACATATTTGTCAGCGTGCACCATGACACAAAGTTCCCCGTGGAGCCATGATGCATAGCTCACGGCACGGCACATGCCATTTTGAGCATGACGCAAAAAAAAAATTATTATAAAAATTTAAGAGATTCCATGGGGAAGATGCATTCTGGAAATGGCACAAGAGGCCAAGTTCCGGATGACATTTACACTATAGATACCTATGAATTACTATTGGCATTTGGCAAGAAAAAAGATTGTTGATTTAGCAATGATGGGTTAGAAGATATGGCGGAAGGAATAAGAAGCATATTGGAGATCGTTACCTTATAGTGAACCTCCTTCATGACTTACAATCTGAAGCCTTCATCGAAGGAGACAACAAAGAGGTGTTGTGAGTCATGACTAGTGACCAAGGAGACAGTGGCTAAAGCAGACGAGCGAAGGAGGGCGGCAGAATCAGATAGACGAACCCTAAATTGCGACCGAATCAAATGGACGAAGGATCAAACAACAACGGAATCACGTGAAAGAAGAATCAGACGGACAAAGGAGCAGAATCATACAAAGGAGAGGGCGGCAGAATCAAACAAATTGCACGCGCCATGCGCCATTGCACGCACATGGCGCAAATGACGCGCACCAACTTGAACATGTGCGCCACGCCATGCATCATGACGCGCGCCATTTTGCGCCATTGACAAGTATGAACACACAATCATTTTCATGCACCAAAACACTCCCAAAGACATGCAAATGAGTTCAAAACTCAAAAATTCAAAAACTTATTTTTTTCCAATCGGATCGGAACTGTTTGAATCAAATGCTGAACCTGTAGGTGTCACATTATCACTCTTTGGATATAGTGTTGATTGGACAAGTGAAGTGGACTGTAAGTGCATACCAATGTTTCATTCTGCAAGTTGTTTGATTGAAAAATCTTGATGGAAATGTGTAAAACCTTCTTGAGAAGATAGAAGAAGGAAGTTGAGAGGAAGAAAAAAGAAAATTACTAAATATCCTCACTTAGGAAATGAGGACCGAGAGTGCAACAATTGGTGGAAGACTACCAAGAGCTTTTTCAAGCGTTGAGAGGGTTGACTCCTTAATGAGTTGTGGAGCATGGTATTAATCTATCTTAGACTCCACTTTGCCCGGCATCGGGATATATCAAAACTTGTTGGTGGAAAGTGAAGATATCAAGAAGCAAGTGTTGAATTACTGGACTAAGGAGTCATAAAACTAACTTGCTCATCACACATATCACCATTTGTGATGGTGTTGAAGAAAGATGGTGGTTAGTGAATGTCCGTAGACTGCTAGGCTCTGATTAGGATCATTGAGAATAATCAATATCCACTATCTAGAGTGAATGACTTAATGGACCAATTGAAGTATGCCTCACTCTTCACAAAGTTAGGTATAAAATCTAGCAACCACTTAGTAAAAGTAAAATAAGAAGATACTTGGAAAATTG
This sequence comes from Dendrobium chrysotoxum, assembly GCA_019925795.1. NCBI lineage: Eukaryota > Viridiplantae > Streptophyta > Magnoliopsida > Asparagales > Orchidaceae > Dendrobium > Dendrobium chrysotoxum. The sequence goes on along the minus strand of CM034302.1, from coordinate 74,954,280 downwards.
TGTTCAAAACTAAGCATGGCTTGTTTGATTGGATGATGTTTATGTGTTTCTTGAGTGATATTTTAATGTTATTAATGGAGGATATTGTGATTGGCTACCTTGATAACATTTGCATCTACAGTTGAACATGAGAGGAATATCTCTGACTCGTGAAAGATATTTGGCCTCTTGAAGAAAAAAAAATAAACTCCTCTTGAACTTGAAGGCCCTAATCTTTTTGGGTTTTGAAGTTGGTGGCATGGAGATTAAGATTGACCCCAAGAAGATCAAAACCATCATATATTGGCCTCAGTTGTAGAACATGATTTATATGCGAAGCTTCATAGAGGTGTGCTAATACGTAAGAAAGTTTATTTACAAATTTTTTGCGCTAGTGACACCATTACATTATACGAAGAAGGCTAATAATAAAATATCTTGGAGATGAAACATGAGAACATATTTCTACTTCTACAAAGGAGGATTAGTGAGGCACCTGTTTAAGCTATGATGGATCCATAATTATAGTTTGAATTCAAGTTTGATGTATTTATATATGCACTTGATGTGATTCTTATTTTATGCGCCATTAGAAACTTTTCACATTTGAAGAAAAACCTATGACACATTTTTCTGAGTTACTACAAGGTGCCTAGAAAAATATATTTTATGCGCAATTAGAAACTTTTCACATTTGACCAAGCAGAGAAGCATTGAATATTGTGGTTCTTAGGAACCACAAGCCACTTCATTACTGCCAGACATAGTCAAATAGTTAAATATTCACGAATTGCAATACATGAAGTGGATGGCATTTTTGTTGCCATTTAATTTGGTCATCAAGTTCAAGAATGGAGTGCAAAATAAGGTGACATATATGCTCTCATGACCTACGCACCTACAATCTTCTTGACATGAGTATGTTAACCAATACAAGGTTGATGAAGATTTCCAAGACATTCTGGAGGAATCCCAAAACAAGGATGAACCATCATAATGATTATTTACAAGGAGAATTAATTATGTATCCCAAAAGATGATCGAGTGAAGGGGATTAGAGAATCACACAATTATAAAGTGGTCAGACCTTTTGAGGTGATGAAGACGCTTCAAAACCTGCAGAGATGTATGTATTGACCTTGAATGCACCTTGATGTGGCCGAATTTTTGAAGCTGCACATAACTTTGTTGTACTTCAAAGCCTTTGAACATGAAGCAGAGATCATACATCTCTTTACCTCCTATGCTGACTGGGCCATGGGAAAGTATCTCTATAGACTTCCTAGTAGGACTTTCATCGATTCTTAGTGGTCATAACTATGTTTTTGTTTGTTTGGATAGATTCTTGAAGATGTAATACACATAGCATGTAAACAAAGTATAATGGGAGAAAAAGCAGCTGCATCGCTTTTTTAAGAATATTTGAGTGCATTTTGGTTTGTCAATCTCAATTGTCTCAAAATAGGGATTTCCACTTAAATAGTTTTTGGAAATCACTATGAGCTATAATGGATACTACTCTGAAGAGAAGCACAACTTCTCATCTATAAATTGATGGCCAAATGGAGGTGATAAATAGGACTGTCATGCACCTTTTACACCCAAAGACATGTAATGAAAGCATGATGTTCCACTTTGCATTCAACAATACTTTAAATAGTTTCATAAATTGAGGTCCATGCTTCATGATGCTCGCCTTAAATTCCCTTTGTCTTGAGAGTTTTCAACAGAATCAATAACCCTTGAAATAGAGGTGGAGTTCTCAGATGAGCTTAGAGAGTTTTAGAAGGAATTAGAAAATTCACTTTGAGGTAGAGCACAACTTGCTAAGCTCAGTAGTACTACAACTGCTGACATGATGCACAAGGTATAGAAGAAATTTGACGATGACCTTGTGTGGTTTCACATCAATAAGTGGAGATTGAAGGAAGGTCAAAAGATATAACCATTTTGGTATGGCCCATTTAAAGTTCTAAGAAGATCAGCTACTACATATACTAGTTATCTTTTCTCATCTATATAGAGATTTATTATGTGGTGAATATATTTGAAGCCATTCAAAACCTACAATGTTGGATGACAGCTTGAAATAAATCTTATTTCTGCTCAGTGATGTACTGCTATATTGAGATACTTAACTAAAGACCAATTTTTGAAGCATTCCACGATGATCTGTTGCAGCTCCAGGTGCTTTATCAATCAACAAGAACATACGACCTCCGAAGCAAAATGGTAAACTTAAAAAAAAAAAGTTATTTCCTCTCCTATAGCTTGATTCACGGTAGTTAATTGCCTCCTGAAGATGAGGCATATTATCAGGAAATTATTTGACTTGTTGAGATGACACGTGGAGGATAAGTTAGGAGTACTTAAAAGATTAGGATGGGATTCCCAAGAGATTTGTGATGTTGTTGAGGGAAATCTCAAGAAGATTGAGATGTTGCGGAGAGAAGTCGATGCCGAGAGGAGCTTATTAAATATCTTGGTGATGGTTGCCCAAGAGTTGAGCACATTCATGATAGATATAAGATTGTTGTCAAGCAGTTGCTATGCCATCTTGGCTTCATGGGTCCGCAAAGTCGGTGCCACAATTAATTCCACCTCACAACTTGTAATGATGAAATATTATGTCAAAAATTTCATTGAAGTGGGCGCTAATGTAGCAGAAAATAACCCATTATTATAAAGTGATGTTGTAGGGAGATCAGACGAGAAGGAAATTGAAGAGTGACATCGACAACTATTACTTTTAGGATTAGAGAGTTTAGAGAGAGGGTTTTTAGAGGAATTCTATGAGGAGTTGGAGAGCCAAAGAGAGATATTGAGGATTCAAGAAAGCATCATTTTCTTATTGTAAATTTGCTTAGTTCATCTTGTGGATGAAGTTTTAATTGTTTTTTGGCTCAAAAAACAGGAATTTTGATTAAGAACCTCACTATGCCTGGGTGTTAGACGGATCCTATTATATTGTTGTTTGGGTGGCTTTGGATCACCAGGAGTCTATAAATAATGGTATGAAGCATGTAATTCTCTTCTAGTTTTTTTATTTTTTTTATTTTGTGATTCAAGTTGGATATATGGTTTGTTTGATGAGGTACAAGTCTGATTACTTGATTTTGGGGAAGTTATATCCTTTACTAGTGTGACAGCTAGTTTTTCTCTACTTCAATAAATTTGTTCATCGTCTATTTCTTCTACATAATTTTGTTATTACCTTGTTTAATCCTTGATTTTATTGAAAAGTGATATGTTAGAAATCTGATTTCATGGAAAATAATTCATTAGCTCGTTGATTTTATTTGTTTCCAAATTCTTGTTAGAATTCCTAGATGATCATGTTCATTTCATTATTAATTGGTTTAAAGATTACTATTATTCGTTTTCTTTATAGAAATTGAGTTTTTGGATTGATTGATAATTATTAATTTAAGATCCTTTGTTTTTTCTTTGCATGAAGCATCTTATAAATTATATTAGTTGATAGGAAACCCTACCCGGAAATTGTCCTACATCAAGTTCATTTGATTTCATTCATTTTCAAAACAGTTTTATTATAATAGGATGACTTTATGATTTGATCGAATGCTACTACATGTTATATCCCTTTATTGGTTGATTAAGTTTCTGATTATTTCTTGCTTTCCCTCTTCTTGTGATATTTCTTTCATTTCTTTAGATGGATATTTGTATTTCATTTTCCTTGTTGGGAGTCTTTAGGAATTTTATTTTATGGAACCTGCAGGTTTCTTTCTGCTTTGCTAATAATGTTTTGGTAATTTTCTTTTATTCTACTGTAAATGGATAACATATACAAATTTAATTTTCTTTCTTCAATAGTTTTATTTTCTATCTGTTGGCTATTGTCTATCGGGCTTCTTGTTTGGACTAGCATGTGATTTATGGTACTCTTGTTCTGTGCAGGATAGCGTTGAGGCTACTGCAGAGGTCTCCAGAACGTTCAATGAAAAGATTCGGAAATATTGTGATGTTATTCTTTTATCCTTGGCTTATGCTGGGACAGGGAATGTGCTGAAGGTCTTCTTTCTGAACCTGAATGCCTATATCTGGAATATTGATACATAACTTCAACTGCTAAATAATATTTAATGCAGGTTCAAAAGTTATTGGGCTATTGTGCTCAACATCTTGACAAGGGTGAGGTGCATCAGGGGCCTGCAGTCCTTGGTATTGCTTTGGTCGCAATGGCAGAAGAATTGGGACTCGAAATGTCTATTAGATCTCTTGAGCATCTTCTACAATATGGTGAGCAGAATATCAGGCGGGCTGTACCTTTAGCCCTTGGTATTTTATGCATATCGAATCCTAAGGTACTTCTCATTTTTATCCTTACGCACATTGGCTTGTCAATTGTAATACATGCCCTCACTGTCAGACTAGTTGTAAATGTACTATCAAGACGAAAACTACCCTTCATGCTTCATGCTACCAGTGACAATCATTTTCATTTTACGAGTGACAATCACATTTCAGATTTGATCCTTCTAGCAGCTAGCAATTCATATTCTACCTGCAGCAACTCCAATGCCACAAGCATTTTTTTATTTGAAATGGCTAACGTAATTGTTTTTCTCCTTCATGCTTCCTTTGGATTAGGTTAATGTCATGGACACATTAAGCCGACTGAGTCATGATGCAGATACTGATGTTGCTATGGTATGTACTAAAATTTATTTGGATTCATTGTATATTTACTCCCGAATCTAAATACTTCGTTTTCAGTCAATCCCATATCTAACACTTCTCTGCAGGCAGCGATAATATCCTTGGGCTTGATAGGTGCCGGAACCAATAATGCAAGAATAGCTAGCATGCTCCGAAATCTTTCAAGTTATTACTACAAAGAAGCTGGCCACCTATTCTGCGTGAGTGCTCAATCCATGGATAGCGTTTGCTCTATATTATACATTTAAGAGTCACATATTTCAGAGTTCTCGGCAATTTTGTGCTTTTATACAGGTAAGGATAGCTCAAGGTCTTGTGCACCTTGGGAAGGGATTACTGACTCTATCTCCTTATCATTCAGATCGGTTTCTTTTGTCGCCGTGAGTAACTCCCTCAATATTATGTTATCATCTTCAGGAAAAAGATAGATCTAACCAATGAAATCTTAATTACAGGACGGCACTTGCTGGAATCGTGACAGTCTTGCATGCTTGTCTTGATATGAAATCAATCATCTTGGGGAAGTATCACTATATGTTCTACATTCTTTCCCTGGCTATGCATGTATGTATTATAAAGCTTACTGTGATTGTTCATTTCCATTATTACATCATCTATATTTTTGTTGGAGTTCATGATATTGCTATTTTTTTTTTTGTTCTTGTTTTGCAGCCAAGGATGTTAATGACTGTTGATGAAAACCTGAAGCCCCTATCCGTCACAGTGCGAGTTGGGCAGGCAGTTGATGTGGTCGGTCAAGCAGGACGGCCTAAGACTATCACCGGATTCCAGACGCATTCAACTCCTGTACTGCTCGCAGCTGGGGAACGAGCAGAGCTAGCAACTGAGAAGTAAATTTTCTTTCCCTTACAATTCATAAAAGTTTATCTTTCGAATAATTCTAAAACCCCCTAATAGATCGCATCAACTGTCATTAATTAATACTATAACATGTTTGCAATAAGCTCTCCAAACACTCTTTTGATATGAAGTGTGTCGTATACAAGTTCTTCAGTCTTTATGTAAAAGCTTATCAAATATGAGGCTCTTGATTACATAATGTTTTATCAGAATGATTTCTCATTTTTGGCTTCTGAATGGTGCTTTGTCTTCAGGTACATTCCCCTTACTCCAGTTTTGGAAGGTTTTGTTATCTTGAAGGAGAACCCTGAGTACCAGGATGATCATTAAGAAAATTAAAACAGAGTAATGTATCTAACGGCTAGTTGTCTTCTTCTCAGTTTATTTCTCTGAATTTTTCTATAGCAGATGACTACTTCCGGAGACTCATTTCTCATTCAAAGAAATAGGAAATTCATGTAGACCGAGCATTGTATTGAAGCCATAAATTTTGCTTATTTGGATATGTAACATTGGTTTACTTTGGCATCAAATGTGGCTTGCAGGACATATATGGTATCTTCTAATTTCAAATAATGTTCTCTCCATCCCTTAAGAAGTATAGCATAATTTTTTCCCTTCTATTTTTTTCCCCTTCTTTGTATGAGTTTTTGTCAACTTTAGGATATTATATGCAGAGTTCGGACGAGAAGAATCGTTCGGGTATGTGAGTATACATATACCGTACATATTCGTATACATTGTGTGTACACTCAGAGTCTCGATGGTTCTTTCCATTTGGACTCCTCACAGAATGATTTTTCCAACTTTAGCATTATATTTGGGGAATTTATATCATGACCACAAAATTATTATGTATTTATATATTTAATATTTATATTTTTATATTTATTTATATAATTTTTAATCGCCATAAATATTTTAATTTTAATTTATTTAATATTGTAGTGATTTAGACATCGAAGTGGTAAGTAAATGTATAAATTTAAGTGTTAGATATATAAAAATATAAGAATTTTGTGTTGTGCATGTAAATTCTCCTTATATTTATTATTGTTTAGAAAATATGCTAATGAACTATTTGAACTCAGATTCATAAACTTCTGCATTGAGGTAGAATTGTTTGAATTCTATACTGATGTTGGGGTTTTTGGGTACCCAATTTCTGAGCAATGAGAAAATTGGGTGGTGTTGGGGGGCTGTCAATGCCAATAGATAGAGTTATATCTGTAATAGTTCATCTGTTTTTGAGTAAATTGGATGGCTTTTACTTAAAGTTATTTAAGGAAATGAATTGTTTCAAAATGTTATGATATAAATAATATTAGGATGGATTTGAAAATTATTAAATTTATTTTGAAATTAGTGTTATATATAAAGAGATTGGGTAATATTAATTTCAAAATAAATTTATTAATTTTTAAGCTTATTTTGATATGATTTATATTTATTTATTTGATATGATTTTAATTCATATCAAAATGTGTTTGTGATTTTTTTATTATTAGTGATGTGAAAATATATTAGAAATATTTTAATCTAAGTTTTGTTAGGGTTGGTCTTAAAGATAATAAATTTGTTTTTTGAGATTATTGATATATATGTATAAGTTTAATGATTTTTTTTATTTTGATTTTGTACAAGTAGCATTATAATTTAAATAAAATATTTGAAATATTTTAGAATTATTGGATTGAATGTAAAATAAATAAAGGAGAATATATTTTGAATTTGATTTGAAGTAAAATAAGTATAATTTAAAGCCTAGTAGCGATGGTTGGTTGGTAGCGATGATGATGGGTGGTGATGATGGTGATGGCTTGTAGTGCATTCGGAAATAGATTAAACCCGCTCAATTTTGCCTACATCATAAGTGATCTATATGATGTGTTTGAATTTTGAAATTACTTTTGAATTTCTTTTACTTCTAATCAAGCATTAATATTTTCAGAATTACCACATTTGAAATGTTTTATCCTGTATTTACTTCAAAGTAAATAGCCCCTTAATATTACTGCAATGTAATGAGAAATTTGGAAGATTAAGGCTCGTTTGAGATAGTTTTGCTACTATTTTCTATAAAAATTTTAATACAAATTTTTTTTAAAAACAATGATCAGATTGTGACCAAAAGCTGTCTCAAATGAAGCTTAAATGAAGAAACAATTGAAGTTTTCATATAATTCCTAAATCTATAAACTTATTTCTGGTGATGTGATTTTTCTGTCATTCAAAATATGTGTTTTTCATCTTCTTGAGCTTCATATGCTAATTTTAACATGGTTCCATGTATGATCCTTTAGCCTTATGTTCTCTGCCTCTCTTGCATTCATCTTTTCTTATTCTTTTTTTGTTCTCCTGGTTCATTTTTATTTGGGTATCTTAATGAAGTGGGCCATCTCAATTCCCCGATTCAGGCCTAAGTGGAACTATCAAATATTTGAAGCATAGTAAAAAATTTCTCAATAATATTCAAGGGAAGCAAATATATTTGAATATTTTATAGTTAAAGTCAAAATGAACATCCCAAGGAGATGGATTTTATGAGTCCAAGATTACGCCATTGCTACCAAGGCCAACGCCCTCCATCACCGCCAAAGCTGATGTTTGTTACCACCAACAAGCCACCGTCATTATGAAAGTCAATCGCCATCATCAACACAAAGGATTGTGGCTGCCAACAAGGTTAATGTCTCTATAGCAAATAACAATGACACCCGATGTCGTCAATAACGTTAACGCTCAATATTGCCAGCATGATCAAAACTTGTAGGTTTTAAAGAATCTAAAGCTCTACCCATTATCATCTAATGCTTATCATCATCATTGAGGTAGATGCTCGAGGCTAAAACCCTCCATTACCATTAAAGTTGACAATTGTTGCCATGAAAAAGTCATCATGACTACCTAAGTCAATGCTCCACGATTGCCAAAAAAGACGAACACACATCAACACATAACAATGGCATCCATCATTGCTACTAAAGTTAATGTAACAACATAGATGCTTGATGCTGTAAACACTATCAATGCTTGATATTGCCAACATGACCAATGCCTTCCATCACTGGTAAGTTCGGTATCTTTTGTCTCCATCAAAGCCACTTCCCACCTTCTTGATGGTTGATGTCCTCTCAACTTTTTTTATTTATATGTGAAACTTTCGTATAATGCTAAGATAATAAATTTTTTTTTATTATCATGAATGTTTTAGCACTTATTAATAATTGACACAAAAGTGAAAAAGTATAGGTAGATGACAATTGCCCAAATACTTGAGATTTTTACCTACAAAACTTAAAATTGATGCCCAGCTCAAATGTTCAATTGGGTAAATTCTCTTGGTGAGTCCACTATGAGGCAAAATTTTAAAATAGAGCATGCTATTTGTTAAAATTAGTTTAAGGAGCATATTTAAAAAATAATTAAAAAAAGGAGGAAAACAGTCAAATGTTTTAGCGCATTTTGAATACGCCAAATGATTTGACGTATTCTAAATACCTCATATCATTTGGCGCATTCAGTTTAAAATAAATAAAATAATATAAATGGGGAGAGAGAGAATGAGAGAGAGAGAGAGAAGAGGCAGAGAGAGAAAAGGGGAGAGAGAGGGCCACCGGAAGAATAAGAGAGAGGAGGAGAGAGATGGCGCGTGGTATTTTTTTATATAATATTATATAAATATTTTTTTTAATATCAGTAATTTAATTATTAAATAATTATTTACAAAAACATTTTAATTAAAATAAACATACAAAAATATATTTTTAACTAATTTTTTTAGGTCATCTAATATAGATGTAACAAGGATGAAAATTTAGTTAAAATATATTTTTGTATATTTATTTATTTTAATTAAAAAAAATTTTATAAATAATTATTTAATAAATTAAATTATTAATATTAAAAATAATATTTATATATATTATATAAAAAAATACCTCCCGCCATCTCTCTCCTCCTCTCTCTTATTCTTCTAGTGGCCCTCTCTCTCCCCATTTCTCTCTATGCCTTTTTATCTCTCTCTCTCTCATTCTCTCTCTTCCCATTTCTATTATTTTATTTATTTTAAATTGAATACGCCAAATAATATAGGTATACATAATACGACTAAATCAATTGACATATTCATAATACACCAAATTATTTGATTGTTTTGCTCCTCTTTAAATTATTTTTTAAATATACTCCTTAAATTAATTTTAGTAAATAATATGCTCTTTTTAAAATTGAGATATCTTTCTAATAATTTATTACTGTTTTTTTAATAACTTGTATATTTAATAAGACAATAACATAATAATTTTAAGGTATTATTATATAAAATTTAACATATAAATAAAAAAGATTTTTTTTTTTCTTGTGTATTGTATTGGTCACTCTTTCGACGGTTAGCCAAAAACGAGCGAGATTATTCTGAAGGCCGCTGCGGGTAATCGCTATGCGAGCTTTTAACGGAGATATTTGGATGTGAAGATTGCAGAGCCGTACTTGGAGAGGCTGAGGAACAGCGAAGCGAACCGACTGATGATGGAGCGGCACGCTGGCGAGGATTTCTCGGTGGTAGTATTGGCTTCAGACCTCGGCGTAGACGCTCGATCCCTCCTCAGTCCGGCGGAGCGTCGAGCTCGAGTGGCAGAAGACGCGGCCGCTGAGGCGCCAGAGGAGTGGTACGACTGCTCAGAAGAGGATTTCTCAGATCTGATAGCGCTTCAGGTCCTGCGATTTGAGGGATTGGATAAGTCTGGGAATCGTATTCTTCGAATCGTCGGGAAGTATTTCCCTGGTACGTCGCCTTTTACTTTTTCGTTTTGAGATGTTTTCTTTTGCTTACTAGTTTCCTAGTTAATTGGGCTGTGTGTGGATTGTTTCTGCTCCCATGGCAAGAGGAAAGATTGTTCATCCTGTTGATTTTTCCAACAATTAAGCATATTTCGGTGATGGAAGTTGCTCACGAGCATGCCCCGAAGTTGTTGTGGTCAGAAGACTAATCCGAGTATTGCTTTGTTTTGTTGGTTAGGTTTTTCATTTCCAGCAGTTACATAAATGCCATCCAAAATATTTTGGTTTGCAAATTTAACACCTAAACTTTATTATTTACATAACCTAGCACCCCGTTAACCATGAAGAGGCGGACTGCCGCGGTCGGAGATGCTGGACCTAGAGGCGGACTGAGTTGTCTTTGAATGGTTGAATCGAGGTAGAGGCCAACTGCGGTGGGAAGGCTCTGGCAAGATTAGGGTTGGACGGTCGCGGGAGGCTGGAGGTTTTGGGTGGAAGAAGTGGGGATCAGCGACTGTGGATCTCACGGATTAGGCGGAGGCAACTGCTCGTCGAAATCACACCGTTGCGATTTCTCCGCCGCAAACCTCTCCCTCTCTGTAGGTGACTGGATTGTAACGGGGAAGGTTGAGAGGGTATTACTTTTTATGCTAGTTAAAGTTTTAAATGTAAAACTTAATGTTTTGAGTGCTACGTATGTAAATCCCCCAAAATATAAATGTAGTTTAGGTAAAACCCACTTGAGACAGGATAAACTGATGCGGATTCCTGGACATGCTACAATGCTTCTTTACAAAAGAAAGTTAGGTGAGTTTATTACTTGATAAATTTGTCCAACTTCATTGCTTAGCATTTTATTTGTCTCAATCTTCAGCTACTGTTATTGCTGGGGAGCGCTTGAAGAGGTATGTCTTCCATAAGCTAACGGCCGAGTTACCCGATGGTCCATTCTGCATTTTGTACATGCATACTACCGTACAAAAAGAGGATAATAACCCTGGAATGTCTATCTTGAGGTGGATATATGAAGAGCTACCTGTTGAGCATAAAGAAAGGCTTCAGGTTGTTTACTTTCTTCATCCTGGCCTTCGATCTAGACTTGCAATTGCCACGCTTGGCCGCCTGTTCTTAAGTGGAGAGTAAGTATTTGCTGAAACCATGCTACTTCTGTTTGCTTTTGAATACTACTTTTGTTTGCTTTTGAATAATTGTCCTGAGCTGCATGCTATAGAATTTATGATGGCAATTATAATTGAGAAGTTCCCTTTGGTGGTGTAGTTTGCACAAAATTAATGTTTGCTGAATGTGGTATTAGAATTAAGGATCAATTTTAAGCCCATATCTTTTTTCTTTAGTCATGGATGTTCTTACTAGACATTTGCAAGAGAATGTACCCTGGTGTATACTTTTTGCTGATGATATTCTTCTTGTTGATAAGACTAGAGAGAGACTTGAAGGAAAACTTGAATTATGGACGTCAACCCTAGATTCTAAAGGTTTTTGTTTGAGTAGATCTAAAACCGAATACATGGAGTGTAATTTTAGTAGTAATAGATCTAGTGGGGGATTGTGACTTTGGACGATCAAATCATTAATAAGAGTTCACGTTTTAAATATCTTGGGTTTATTGTTTAAAGTGATGGTTAAATAGATGAGGATATTATTAGTAGAATTTAAGTTGGATGGTTGAACTGAAGGAATGCATCGGGCCAGTTGTGTGACAGAAAAATACCCCTCAAATTTAAGGGAAAATTTTATAAGATGATGGTGAGACTTGCAATGCTTTATTGCACAGAATGTTGGCCATTAAAAGAGAAGCATAAAATTAAGTGTTGTAGAGATGAGGATACTCGGGTGGATGAGTGGCTTCATTCTTAGAGGCAGAATGCGAAACGAGTATATACGTGAAAAGGTTGGAGCATTTTAGATGGTTTGGACACATAAAACGTCGATCTTCCGATGACACGGTTAGGAGAGTAGATGTATTAGACTTGACTTATGTTAAGAAAGATAGAGGTAGAACTAAAAGGCTTGATTAGAAAATTTTAGAAATGATATTTTTTATTTAATTTAAATGAGAATTTGACTCTTAACAGGACAACGGAGAAAAATGATTCATGTAGCCAACCCCACGTAGTGGGGTAAAGGCTTGATATTGTTGTTGTTGTTGTAATGTGGTATTAGAATAAAGTTGAGTTTGACATTTCGAGAATGATACATTAGGATGGCTGATTTAGTTTGGTTTCTGCATAGTTATGCAAAGCTAAATTCTCTTTGCTGATTAAAATATGATATGCATGCCCCCATTTTTCCAATTCCATAGTTATCAGTTTAAAATTAACTAGCTTCAAATGGCTTATGTTCTTTAATCAGTTAATTGTATTGATATATATCATTTTGATTTGATGGATTGTGCATGAACAATGCTAGGTCTCTCTTGAGTACAATTAATGTTTGTGTGTGCATTTGGTGCCCTTTTTTTAGTTTGATGTCTTTAGGAGAGCTATGTTGAAAATGACCATTATAGTAATAGTTTCCAAAAAGAACACAGTAATGATAGGTCATGGTTCAAGATTAATTATTCCATCGTTATTTTTGTTAAGTTCGTCAAAATAGCATCTGCAAGTGGATCTTTTTTGAAATAGAAATGTGTAAATTTCACTTATGCCATTAAGGTTTATATTGTTCTTCGCATAGGTTCGTGGCTTTTAGAAACCCTACATGTTGGTCCGTAACACTTCTTTCTTAGAAATTAATCGTTGTGGCTAAATGCTAGTTTTGCAAAGTTTTTTTTTTTAAACTAATGGCATTAATTTTACAGTTACTTTAGCTAGTTTGACATTCATATGCTGCAATTTTCTTACATAAATTTAAATGATGTAAAATTTTATGACCACCGTCATTTATAATTCAGAATGTTCTATATGATAAAGTAAAGGTGAAGTTTTTTCTCTTCTTATCTTCTTATCATGTTATAGGGTTAAGAGTTCTTTTTCAACAATCTAAGTGTTGCTATTGGTTTGGGAGGAGTGATGTCGCAGAAGGTCAAAGGTGATTTGAGGGAAGTTTGGGAAGGAAAAATGTTGCTTGCTTGGGACATCTTTCCTTAATTGGGTCATTGTCTCTTCTCATAAACAAACCCTACCTCTCCAATGCACTTCTTCTCCCTCCCCATCTTCATCGCCACACTTGGGATAATCCCCTAGTGCTCTAATCACCTCACTCAACACACCCAACCGCCATCCCACAATAAAACCCATGCTAATCCTTGCGTCACCATGGTCACTATGATGATGTCCACGTTGAGGAGGATAGTGAAGCATGCCATGACGGATTTAGAGTAGGTGGTGAGAATGGAGAGGTTGTGGGGTATGATGCAAAGAAAGATATGGCTTAAGAGTTTGTGAGGGAAGAAAGGGGTTTGGGAAAGAAGATTGTTTGATGAATGAAGCAGCGTCGAAAATGGTGTTGACCTGTAAGTAGTAAACCGGGCAAGCCAGTCAACCCACGACTCAACCACCCAACGAAACCACCCACGATCTCATGTAACTGCACACTCACGACACAAAACAACGGAAGCTCTCTCATTCCCTCTCATACGCTCTCAGAACCGAAGGCAGGAAGAATTCAACAAGGAGATTTTCAGAAGCTTACCGGATACAGGCGAAGACCTCAGGATTTCATCGAAGCCCTAGATCTTCCCTTTCTTTCCCGTTCGAGTGCAACGGTCCGACCTCCTGCACATCCCGGCCGCACCATCTGCACCGACCGACGTCCGGTCCTCCCATCTCGACCAGAGACAACACACACCGAAGCCGTCGCAATTTCAGCGCTCATCTTCTCCAAGCTTGAAGCCGGCCTGACTTGCTCCCGCCCTAGCCGATCTGCCTGCAAACTCCGATCGCCGGCCACCTGCAGCCACCGCCGACCCGAGCTCCTCCGTGCGTGACCACCGTGCCCTAGACCTGGACGAACTACCGCCGGACCGCCTCTTGCCTCTGACCGTCGTCGCCGGCCCAACGTGAAGCTGCCGACTGACCCAAGATCGCCGCCGTCTCCGATCCAAGCTCCCCCGTGCGTGACTGCCGCCTCCGATCCCTGCCTGATCGGGCCTGCTCCCCCTCTCTCTGTTTTGATATATATATATATTATGATTTAGAATATATAATGTATTATATAATTTATGATATATAATATATTGTATAATATATTATATGATATATTATTTGATATATATATCAATATATATATTTAAATAAAATAAAAAGAAAGAAAAAGAGAGAGAGAGAGAGAGAGAGAGAGAGATGAGGGAATTTGCAAACAGGTATGAAATCAAATTGAAGATTTTGAAGGAAGTCCCGGGGTTTGATTCGGTCCCCCGAAGCCCTCGATCGTCGAGCTAATCCGATCGAGGGATTGAAGACTTGAAGACTCAATCTCCTCGCCGTTGATTCGCTCCGGCCGAGTCGAGCCAAAATCTCCTCGCCGTTGATTCGCTCCGGCCGAGTCGAGCCACCTCTTACCTCCCGGCGCCAAGGAGGGGACGCCGGAAGGCTGCCGAAATTTTCTCAAAAATTCGGGACTTAGCCAAATTTTTGAGAAAATTGGAAATTGTTTAAAGGAACATTTAATTTAAAAATAATTATATTATTAATTAATTGATAAATTAAATGACGAAAAGAAAGAAAGGGATCGTCAAATCAATACATCAACAACAAAATCTCCGGCAACCAACGATCGTCACGAGTACCTTCCAAAGACCATTCCGGGGCCCGACAACGCCCCGAAGCCCTCGGCCGTCGATTATCTTTCCGGTCAGGCGGACTTGAAAGGGAAAATGCCCTCCTTACCTCCCGGCGTCGGGGAGGGGACGCCGGAAGGTTGCCGAAAATTTCAATGAACAACAGGGGACTTGGATAGAAAATTTGGAAATTGATTTGAACATAATTCAAACATAAAATCGATTCTAAATCAAAATTCAATCAAATAATATTGAATTTGGACTCACAATTGAACTTGATCTGAATCAAATGAAAAGAACTCGAACTCGAATGGAACTGAACTTTTAACAAATGAACAATCAATAAAGGAACTGGCTTAAGTCATGCTACCAAATTTCTAATGAAGTCTAAAAGATGATTACTTCAATCGAAATATGAAGGAGTAATAATATCAAATCCATCATACACATTGAACTATCCTTAAAGATAGGATTTGTAATTATAACTTATTTGCAAGAAATAAAGCTTCTTTTGGGAATATAGTTCGACTACAAAGCCATAGTACGGGAGTTCTTTGGACCTTGATAGGTCACTTTCAACATTGAACATGATACATCCCTAAATAACAGTCAGGGAAGTTCATGTGTTGTGGATTCAATGAGTCACCAACAAAGATGAATGAGGGAGCTGTAGTAAACATAACTCATCTATGAATCAATCATGCAGAGACCGAGTCGAGGGGATGACAATATACTTCTAAATGAAATCACTTGCGCAAATGGATCATATCTAAATATTTTAAAATCTCTCTTTATGTATTAGATATGATTCCTTAAACTGAAATAAACCCCTGCATGTGCTCCGGTCAATATTTTAAAGTTACAAACACAAATGTTCGAGAATGCTGCGCAGGGTCAAATGCTACAACCCGCATGTGCTCCGACCACCGTATACGATTTCAAAATCTAATGGTCCGAGAATGCTGCGCGGGTCTAAATTCAAGTCTCATCCTCCTCCTCGAAAGGACTGGAGTCGACACGACTTAAATCACAAAATGCCTCCCAAAATCTTATGAAAACACTAGTGACTTTAACGTCACCCCGATGATGGCCGTGTTGATACGAAATCTCAATCGGAGGGGTCAAATTTCAAATCAAACAAAATTCCAAATCCCTAAAATGAAATCTATCACTTAAAAATTTAAAACTAAAAATTATCCACCTCCCGCAACCGTTTGTCGGGGATGATAAATTTGAAATTAACCTTATCTCACAAAGAGCGAATGCATGTCGGGTGTATCGCTATGATTCATCCTCAAATAGTCTCTTGCCAGCAGGGACGTGGCACGTGCCCTCTGATCGGGTGATTTTGCCGCGAAATGGCACCATTATATTACGATCACGGTCAAAGCCCGTATGTTCCCTAACGGCGTCAAACCCTTGAGTTATGAATCATAGGGTATATTCTATAGGCACAAAGCCCTCTGTCAGCTAAGGTGGATTCATATCTATTCCCTTAGACAAACACCAACCCAAGTCTACAAGGTATTCTTAGACGAAGCAACCCATGGCTGCCGATAAGGTGCCTTCTGTCAGGTTGGGTCGACTACCTCCTCTGACTAAGTAGACCAGGGATCATGACAGCCCGGGACGACGGAACCATGGGATCTTGATCGGGCTTGTCTTCATTCTCCCTACCACCAGTTTTAAATTTGTGGTGATAATTTCTAAATCATGATGATAAATTCAAATCTCAAATTCAAACCCTAAAATTGTTGCTATTATACAATAGGTTCATAACCTATGTGACCTCTTTAACGACTAGCCTTAATCGAAAGTTCTCTCTCGTTATCGGGAGGGGTAATTAACTATAGGGGCTTGCGCCTATAGGAAACCAGAACTCAGATCATAAAGTCCTCACAAAATGAGGGCGAAATCTCTGGGTAGTGTCTTATCTAAAACCCAATCTGCCTTCTGAAAATTCACCCGGAACCTAATCTTGTTAAAACTCTCTGCCGTCATCATCACACAAACAAATAAGAAAAAGAGATCGATGATGCGGAGAGGCCGGGGTGTACATTCTATGGAATTTTCGGAGCCCACAAATGGTAGCGGATGAACGATAATCTAAGATGCATCGATACGAGCATGAGGACATAGACATAGGACACACCTATCATTCAAAATATAGAAAATGAGATATAATAGACACATCATTATAATATATATTGTAAAAATTATATATATATATATATATATATATATATATATATATATATATATATATATATATATATATATATATATAATTCAACAAATGAAATAAATATGAAATGAATTCATATAATAATAAATTTATAATAACTTTTCCCTCAATGGAAAAAGAAATTGGCACATCATATTATAGATTATTATTGGATTGAAGTTGTATAAATTAATTCTTCTGTAGAAAAATAAAAAAATAAATATTATAAGAAATCACACTAAAGTGGAGAAAAATAAGGAAAATAAACCTAATGTTAAAGAAGCTATTAAATTATTTAAGTAATATACTTTAAAATAAAAGTGAAGTGATGGGTTAAGTTATTTATATGATATATTTAAGTTAAAATTAATATTTAATACATGTGTTGGAACCCCATGTCCATTAATTTTATTAATTTCTTTTAATCAGACATGTAGGTGTATGTTCGATATGTGTCAGGCATGTTTCGAGTAAGTGCACGTATCATGTATGTATTTGAAATGACAACGCTTCATTATTATGATATGTCAATGCACCATTGATGATCATTGAAGGTAGGGAGGGGCTCTAAGTTGTGGATGATCGAGGACAGGATTGTGGGGATTGGGATGGGTACAGAGATGTAGAAGGGGAGGTTAGAGGGTTGATAGTTGATCTAGAGGGAGATGACAACAAGGATTAGGGGGGAGAGGCATGTGATGATAATGGAAAGGGAGGGGGACAGGGAATTGTGATGATACTGCTTTTGTTGTGATGGTAAGTGTGCCCATTATGAATTGTGTGGTTAGCGGTGAAGGGATGAATTGAAAATAGAAGATTTATAGAAGGATTTGTTGCTAGTTTCACATGATTTTCACTTGGTATCATTAAGAGTCATCATTGTCGTCGACTGGAAGTGGCCGACGGAGTAACAAATGAGGTAGACGATGGGGAATTGAAAAAGGTAGTGATTGGCAGTGAGGCAAACAGAGCTGTTTTTGAGTTTGTAGGAGTTGGAGAGTAGTAATGAGTGAATGAGGTTGGGTGGTGGAGCAGCAAGAGGAAATGTTGAGAGGGAGAGAGGAGGTGATGTCGGTGAGGTCAACATAAGGATGTTAATGAGAAAATAGAGAGCTAATATTTGGGGCACTATTTGTCATTTTTATCTCAATTAACGATTATGTTAAGAGCATGACTTTCATGAAAGAATTATGTGAGGGATTAAAAAGGAGCTTTTATTTTAAATGCGAGCCTACCTGAAGTGTGATATAAATCTCTGGGTCGTTTGGGATTTTTATCCTAGAAATGTTATATCATATAAAAACTAGCTACAAACAATCATCTGTATGAGTAGTTTTTTCTCTATTGCTAGCAATTGTTTGTCAAAGTTCTTCCATCCTTTTACATACATTAAAATAGATTCTTTTAAAATTCCAAAAGCCTGTTGATATTTTACTATTTCAACCAAAATGCATTCATTATTCGTGGGACATATTATTTGGTAATTTGAAATTTCCTAATACCAACCTTCTCTACATTCTCCACTAGGAGAACCCATCTCCAAGTAGCTAATAATAAGACTTGGTGTTGTCGTCATGCCATTCCTCGGCTCAACACATTTGCAATCGCCAATCTCAAGCTGGAGATGGCATCCGTGCGTATATCATTTATTTTGCAAACACTCTTCATACCCTTCGCCATTCAGAGCCCCTCTCCACCACCCTCTTCTTGTTTTCTTCCTTGTCATTGAATCAGACACTTCTATGCAAAAAATAACAAATTCTTGGGCATCAATAATCATATTGTATGCAATGCTAACTAGATTGCTTTAGGTCATAATGTGACTCGGTTAAGTCATAACTATGGAATTACTAATCATATTAATTATGGCAACAAACTATACAACAACAACAACAACAAGCCTTTGTCCCACTACGTGGGGTCGGCAACATGAATCCTTTTTCTCCATTGTGTTCGGTTCAAAGTCAAATTCTCGTTTAAATCTAATAAAGAAAGATCATTTCTAATATTTTCTAACCAAGTCTTTTTAGGTCTACCTCTACCTTTCTTAACATAAGTCAAATCTAATACCTCTACTTTCCTAACTGGGTCATCGGAAGGTCGCCGTTTTATGTGACCAAACCATCTAAGGCGACTCTCTCTAATCTTATCCTCCACTGGAGCTACTCCAACCTTTTCACGTATCTGCTCATTTCGTATCTTGTCTCTAAGAGTAAATCCACTCATCCACCTGAGCATCCTCATCTCCGCAACACATAACTTAGTATTGTGCTTCTCTTTTAATGGCCAACATTCTGCACCATAAAGCATTGCAGGTCTCACCACCATCTTATAGAATTTTCCCTTAAGTTTGAGGGGGACTTTTCTATCACACAACAAGCCCGATGCATTCCTCCACTTTAACCATCCAACTTGAATTCTACTGATAACATCCCCATCTATTTCACCATCACTCTGAACAATAGATCCAAGATATCTAAAACGTGTACTCTTATTAATGTCTCGATCGCCCAAAGTCACAATCCCCTCACTAGGTCTATTACTGCTAAAATTACACTCCATATATTCAGTTTTAGATCTACTCAAGCGAAAGCCTTTAGACTCTAAGGTTGATCTCCAAACTTCAAGTTTACCTTCAACTCCCTCTCTAGTCTTGTCAACAAGAAGAATATCATCAGCAAAAAGCATACACCAGGGTACATCCTCTTGTAAATGTCTAGTGAGAACATCCATGACTAACGCGATGGTCACAGCATTACGGGTATTGGTTGCAATACATTTTTATTGTAACATTAGCAAAATTATATACAATACTGACTCATTGATTTTAGCAATAATTTGTTTGAACAAAAAGACAATAAAATGTGCTATTAACCAGATTGGTTTCAGAAATAACTAACTTTAACTACAATAGCAACCTTTTTTTTTTAATTTGGTGGTATGAATTGCTTTGTTCGGTATTTGATAAGATAAGATAGGAAAAAAATAGAGAAAAGAAGACATATATATTAATAAATTTTTTTTAATAATAATAATTATTTATTTATTTCTTTATTTTAAATTTGTATTGGCTTGCTCACTGAAATTTCTGTCGCTTGCGCGCGTTGATTTTGTCTCGTTTCATACGTGTCCGTGGATTTTTCATCGATTTTCTCGTGTCGGCACCTGGGCAATATGGTTGTTGTTACCTAGTATTTGGGATGTTCTGAACGCGGTTGTTCGTTTTTCGAACAGAGGTCATCAAGATAAGTTTGTGTAACATCGCACACGTGATTTGATATTTTTGACCATTTAGCTCGAGTTGATTGATAGGAGTTCTCTTTGGATAATTTCGGCATTCCGGCCACAATGATGCAATCTGTTTCATAATCGAAGGTTATTCGTAGAAATTTGCTTACAAGCGCACTAGTAGTTCGCCATCTTTGCCATCCCCTCAGGTTGTGCACGGAGGGCGTCTCTTTGATGATTTTGATGTTTCATATATGTCGGGGATATTCATTTTCTTAGCGGACGATATTTTGGATGATTTTGCGCAACTTCGAGGAACGTGGTACCCGCTTGTGCGACATCGCATCACTTGGCTGTTGATTTCATCATACGTCCTCGCATTTACCGTCCAACACATTTTAGGGGTCAACAGCTTTGAGTGTACAACATTTCGAATGTAGGAATTTTAAGTTGCATGTATTTGGTTGAGTGTACAATAAATTTAATGTATTTTCTTAGGAGCTTCACATAGGTAACTGATTTTTTTTTTTTTTTGGAATTTTCAGATTCACATAAATTCCAAATACATTGTGCCAGATGATACGACTTTGCGCTCACGCCAGCCATGCTTATGCGGTCATGCAATCTCGTTGCTCACACAACTTTGCCATCCTCTCAACCTTGTTTATAACATTGTTGCTTACTAGTGCTTGGGCCCTTGCTGACGTCCACCTTCTATCTTCGTTGTAACCCCACCTCCAACTTAGTAGCCACACGCGATGGCACCATGATCTCTCTGTTGCTTCTAAGCGCATGATCCATGCCCTAAATCCAACACCAAGAAGTATTTCAAATACATTGACTTTAGTTTACATTGTATTTAGATTAAAACTGGATTCCAAATGTGTGCAGCCAAACAACCTCTTAGATAGTTTTAGCATGTATGAAGAATGATAGAAAATGCGCTAATTAAATAAATAGAAAAAAATAATGTTAGAGTATTAATAAGCAGTGGCAGCCCTAAGATTACAGGTCTAGAATTTATTCAAAATGATTTGTGAGGAATATATTTAACTCCTTATACAACCCTCCACGGGAACAAATGAAGATGAGGATTCAGGGAGCTAAACCCAATATGTTAGATAAGGCTAATGATGATAATGACTGCTATATTTGGTTGATGAAAACACAAGGAATGTTCTAGAAATTTTTAATAATTTTTTGGGAGGGAAATAGGGAAGGAAAAAAACTGAATTGTAACACAAATATTTTGGTAATACAAGTTATTTAAGGTAGAAACAAAAAAGAATTTAAAATAAGGTATAAATTAAAAAGGATTAAAAGTAATCTTAGGTCAATTAACCGCGTCACTTATCCTCAAAACTAACATAATGATTAGCTCCAATGAAGTTAGATTGCAATTTTATGAAGAAGTCTATCTAATCACAAAGCTAGCACTTCCATCTTAATTGGGTACCATTCGGCTTTTTAACATTTCTTTTTGTGCCATTTGTAAATCATTTAAAATGCTGAAAATGTTTATATGCGCTTTGAAACCAACATCCTTTACATAGTATACTATCGTTTAATAAATAAAGCACCAAAATTATTCTCTCTTTCAACATCATAAATTATTGAATGTATTAAAAAGTTTTGATCTATAATTCTTAAATCCAACGTGAGCATTTTCCAGGTAATATGGTTTGCAATGAAGTAAAAAGAAAAATTTTGCTTATCATCTTTTTAGGAGAATCTATCTTATAAGAGGAGAGAGAATTAGAGTTGAGGATTTAGGCTCACTTTTATTTGTCGTCAAGGTGGAACGAAGGAAATTGCTGTTGAAGCACTGGACTAAAAAATGGACTTTCACTAGGTCGAATGATCCTTGCCTCCAGCATCTCCCTAATCAATCTCGCGATCTCATCCTTCTGGAGTTGGGGAGAACAGTACGGATGAACACTGATATGTGAGATTCCTTCCTTCAAAATGATAGCATACTCGTGTTCTCACAGAGGAGGCAACCCCTAAACTGGCTGAAACACATCTCGGTATTGTTGTAGGAGTAGCTAAATTATGTCTGGTGCTTCTATCTTCTCCCCATCTTCTTCTCCTTCCAAACTCTGCAGGTCTACCAAAAATCCCAGTCCTTCACCCTTTCCCCTTCTTGGAAGTGGCTCCAAATGTGACATCTCCTCTTCTTCCCCCAAAATTTTCACCTCCCGATCCTCCCTCATCGAACTCCTCCCGATCTCCTTTCCCTTAGATTTGGCCAAGGGAATCCCGGTCAAATCTTGGTTAGGTTTAGCAATCGGAACCGCCAGTGGTGCTTCGGATTGCATCTCCTTGAGCTTCCTTAACATCTCCTCCACCCTTCCCAATCGTCTTTCTATAGATATAAACCTTCCTTCCATGGTTGATAACTTCTTCTCCACATCGGATTTGATTTGCTTCATCTTCCTTTCCAATGCTTCCACCTTCTTCGTTGCCATAGGTCCCAAAAACGTGCTCTAGTACCAATTTGGTATGCCTTGGAGTCAATTTCAGCAAATCACAGTAGGAAATCCGCAGAAAATAGTAGAAAACAACAGAATTTGGAGAAAATAGTGGCTGATTTCGATTAATAACTCCACAAGAAACAAAAGATACAAGCGATCTATAATTAGAGGGGTAGATTGTCTCTCCCACTCAACCTAGATACCGCTAGAAAGCCCTCATAGAAGAAACTACAGCAGAAAACTTCAAAGAAAACATAACCCTAATATAAAATCATAATCCCTATATAAGCCCCTACTCTTCTTTCCAATTTAGCCCTAAAAGATCTCTCTTGTCTTAATTAATTCCTTCCCTCTTTTGAATTCAAATTCCCTTCATCAATTCCTTCCTTAATCCTCCTCCTAACATATGGAATAATTGGTTTATTGGGCCCCACAATGGGGCCAAAATTTCAGCCCTTTTGCCCCTTGTAGCTGGTCGCCCCTAGCTGCTTGGCTAGCTATAGAACCGGTCCTACTGGACCGGTTGTAACAATATCACGCCTATTATTTTCTTTATTATTTAATTTTTTTTCTCCTCTCTCTCTCTCTCTCTCTCTCTCTCTCTCTCTCTCTCTCTCTCTCTCTCTCTCTCTCTCTCTCTCTCACTCTCTCACACACACACACACTCACTTTTGTACTATGTAGACATAACAGCTCCACTTAATATTTCTCTTAAACTTACTCAACTGTCTCTATAAAGAATGATTGAAGCTCCAACTAGTGTTTGTGTTTGATTCATTAACTTATTGAGTCGCATGCAAGCTTTTCATGAACATGAATACCATTTGAAAGTCATAGATAAATTATAGAATAAACATGTAGCCACATATATGTACATATATTCATACAAATATAAATATGTAAATATGAACATACACAATCTATTCTTGTATATGCACGCATATATACATAAAACATATGAGTATACATGACTTTATGTTTAGATAGACATAATTAAGCTTATATCAAGCCGAACATGATTGAACATGGCCTTGTTCGTGTTTGGTTTGTTTAACATACAAGCTTATTAAAACTAGTCAAACTTAAGCTAATTATCAAACCGAACACGATCAATGTTCAAACATGAACACAGAGCTTTTTTGTTAACCCTAGCTACAACAATACATGAACTTTAGTGAGCTTACATCAACATGTGTTGCTTGATAGTAAAGTGGTCAAGCCTAACTAATTGTAGTTTTTTCAGCTGTTTGGGTTTGGATCCAGTGATTTTGACATGAATCTGGTCTGAATAACCGTTAGATGTGAGTAGGGTCAAGCTCAAACCCAATTTGACTCATGACCTATGTTAAGATGTTTGGATGGGGCTTTCAGTCTGCTTGGCAGTGCGCTCAATTTTTTTTTTTTTTTTTTATATTGGTTAAACAACATAAGGAATGATGATGTTTGGTTTGAATTGCTAAGAAGGGAAAACAAATGGGGGTTGGCAGATGGGAAAACAAATGAGGTTTCGCGAAGCAAGTGACAAAAGGATTGGAGCTAAGGTAGTGGATTTAGACTATTAGAGAAATTTTATTGGTCTAAATTTTGTATAGTTAAATGGTCATATTATATAAATTAACATATAAATATTTATAGTTACTCATATATCTATATAAGATGATATATATATATATATATATATATATATATATATATATATATATATATATATATATATATATATATATATATATATATGATGAGGACATCCACCCTTGGAAAGTCTACCAGAGATGGAGCCGACGATCTATGGCCACGATCGTGCCGATATATTTCTAGTTCATTCTTATGTATTTGTTTTAATTATTGCATTTTCCGTTTTGGCCCTTATGGGTTTAGTCCTATGTAAGCCCTAGGGCAATGCTGACTTTTATTTTTTCTTTTTGTATTTGGCTATTTAAAAGCCCTTCCTCTTCTTGGAGAGAACTAATGAAGAATTATAATGAAATTTTCTGCACCTTTGTGTTTGTGTGAGAGTTTGAGAGATTTGGAGTGAAACCCTAGGAGAGGGAAGAGGATCACCCACCAACCTTGGAAGCGTCCGAAATCGTGGCTCTTTTTACCTATCTTTTCTTCTGCCACTTCACCGCCGGCCCTAACCCCTCTTCCCACCCACGGCCGAACCCCACTCACCCATTACACCCCACCGGCCACCAATCCCCTCCTCTCTCTCCCCTTTGGCCGTCGGCCACAACAGCCAAGCCGACTAGCCGCCTGCCACAATCCACCCCAGGCATCCTCCCGCCACCCCCACTTGCCCCTCTTGCCTTTCTTTCCAATTCTCTTCTAGGGAAAAGATTGAGAACTTACCTAATTTAGATCACCTTAAATTTGGAAAGAATTCAAATTTCAAATTCAAATTTATTTGAATTAGAATCCTTTCCTAAAATAAGGTTAATCTAATTTGGATAATTTCCAAATCCCCTCAAATCTGAGATAACTAGAGATTCTCCCCTAATTCTCTTCCCTTATTTAACATCTTATGTTTGTAAAGAATTTCAAAATCCCAATTAATTTCCCCTTTGCATGGCCGGCCCCTCCCTTTCTCCACAAATCAATTAACTCGCATTAATTCCCTCCCTTTAAACCCTCCAATCAATCCCTAGTTCCCTCCCAACCCTAGCCGCCGTTCCCCCCAAGCTTCTCCCTCACGGTTTCTTCTATTCTCTGGTATTACTGAGTGCTGTCCCAGAATTTCAGAGAAGACAATCTGCTGTCCTGCACCTTCGAAGGTCACTGCTAGCTGTCCAGCAGCCCCAATCTCCCTACACGTGCTGCCCAGGTTTCTGTCCACCTCGAGGGTGCTGTCCTGCACTTTTCAGCAAGGAAGTTTGCTGTCCAGGTTGCCGGAACGACCCTGCTCGCTGTCCAGACTTTTCTGGATATTGTTAGATTGCTGTCCCAAGAATTCTAACAAGAAGAGCTGCTGTTCAACCCTCCGGGAACCCCCTACCTGCTTCCCCGAAGTCCAAGGTCCGATAAAAAAATTGTTGCTAAGCCTTGACAACGGTAAACTAATCTACGAAATCTTTTACCTTCCTAGTCGTTTTCAATTGTGGCTTTTAATTTGATTCACAAGGACCGTGTTAATTTCTCTCCGCTCAAGTCTAATATATTAGAGAGCTGAGTGAGGGATATCTCTTAGTGACTAATCTCGTTGTTAGCTTAGGGATTATCGTTGAAAACCAATCATGTATGCAACGTTAGAGTAATTGATTACTTTGCGGTCTTAACTTTTATGCAAGTGACTTAGCCTAAACTTGTTTCACCTCTCTTTGTGTTTTATCTCATCGTTTAATATCACTATAAGAGTATAATTAATTTTCTCTTTAAATAACACGTGTGCAAATTCCTTAATCAAAGCATCCTTGCATTTATGTCCTGCATCAATATCTCAATCGGCCTAGGTCAGCAGTGTTTAGTGACCGAATCTGGCATTAGGTATTTGGATTGGTTCATTGGTTGGATTGGCAATTGAGTCTAAACTGTTATACGAATATGTGAATGATTGGTTTGGATTTCATATCAGATCAAGTCAAGATGCCCCACTATCTGGCCTAATTGAATTAATTCGATAATGTTGAACCCAAGAATTATGATAATCATCATGCATGTTGTTAATATTGGAACTTTTCACATATATGATAACATTACCCCCTGCGTTTTTATTTTTCCATTCGAATTTTCTTGGTTCCTTGCATTTCTCTTCCCCGTTAATTGTTCAGTGGCTGTACTTGCTTCAATCTACTATATTCGATATGTTTATTTGATTTTTCTCTTGATTGAATTTCTGTCTCACGGTAAAGACGTCATTCCAAGCCTGTTAGTATCGTAGCTGGACAATCCTTACTCATGATGGAATATTTTTTCGTTGAACTCAGGTTTTGGCCTTTCTCGCAGTTTTTCATTGGGAACCACCTTAGGGAACAGAATCTGATGGCTGCTTATAGAAAAATTATAGAACAATCTCATTGGGAACCCTTACTCATAATGTAGGCTGCGTACAGAAAAATTAACATCATGATTCTATCTCACAGAAATGGGCACATCATAGCTAACTTTTAAGCTAGAAGTTACTTATCATTCATTGGAAAATCTGATGGCTTGTTCTGAAGGTATTGCTCTATTGATAATCTATGTTGCACCAATATGGTCATAGCGACACGGACACGAACACGAACACGGGACACGACAATTATTGAAAATATAGGATACAGTTACAGTGCAGTATAATTTATAAATCATGCATCAAAATTAAGAAAACAATCAAAGTATAATACTATGAACGACAAAATAATAATAAAGCAAAATCATAATAATATCAAAAAAATTAAGCATAGAATGTCTAGCATAATATCAAATACATATACATAAACTGTCTAGTTATTATCATAATTTAAATCAAGCTCAAATCAGTTTTGGGCTCCAGTAAAAACCATTTATCAAATTTTCAATAGTATTAACCATTTAGCATAAAGAGATGAAGATTGAAATCTGCCACATGTCCATTTGTCATCTAAATGTCTAAAAATAACCTAATTAAGAATCTAAAAAGGTTTGATCTAAGGTTACCCATTGAGTTGGTGCCATGTGTTGAACTATCTCACAGTGGTTATCGCATAATGCACTAAGGATTATGTGTCAAAGTGGTATGACATCACCCACAACACTATAGCAAAAAAATTGATCAAAAGAAAAAAAATAAAATAAGTATATAACTTAAATCCTAGAAAAATAAAAAATTCTATTACAGTATTACCTTATTTGATTTTCACTGAAGTTTCACGTAAAAGACGGGTGGGCATGCGATTGGAGGTGGAGTTTCTCTCCATTTCTTGTCGTTGACCTTAGCAGTTGAGCACGTCAAGATCGTGAATGGAGGATTGGAGCGGAATTGGCCTGTCGTCGATCATCTTCCTCATCACTTAATTGGAGTATAACCTGTCGCTAGGGCGAAACTCATCACTGGAGCAGAACCCTAATCACTAAGCCTGCGCTTGTGTTGCAAGAACACAATGTAGCAGGATGCAGTTCGGGAGGACACGCGTGTCCGATTTTTTCAAATTATTATTTTATTTGGACACTCCTGTATTGTGTCTGACACGTATCCCAACCGTATCGGACATGTGTCCGTATCCAACATTGCATATCTTATTAAGGCGGAGTGTCGGGCATCATAGTTGACAATAAACCATTTGAATCCACCACTTCTAATGTGTTATGTTTAACCTTGCAGCATATACTGGAAAATAAAGTATGTAAGCCGATTACAGTACCTGTGGGAAGACATAAAGAAAGGCCAGGTTGAGATCCCAGAGTTTGTTCAGCGTCACGATGAAGTTCTTGAGCACAGGCCATTAACAGACTATGGTATAGAGCCTGATCCTCTCCATCTAACTGGTGTGCCTTCCATGGAATGTTCATTTGGAAGGTATGAAGATAAATGGCCTTCCCGGGAATATATGTAATTAGTAAACTCTCTCTCTCTCTCTCTCTCTCTCTCTCTCTCTCTCTCTCTCTCTCTCTCTCTCTCTCTCTTAATCTAATAATGATAACATACTGTGAATAGCAGTGGATGCCGGCTTAAGTTATTGCCGAGGAGATTTGAATCTCTCTTTTGTCAAAATAAATCTCAATAGTAGAACTTCAGGTTGACATAAACAAGTTCTAATAAGTTATAATCTTGTGATTAATAGCACTATTGTTACTGCGATCTTTACCATAAAGTTGACCACCATCTTTGTATTGATAAGTCATGAAGGTTATTGACGATAAATTATTTTCATGCTTTATTGTCGCTGCTGCAATTGTGTTTCATTTCCAGGTTTCAGATGTTTCTTTTTCATGTTTTGTGCATGCCAATAGGATTTTTTAAAGACTATCTTAATGGCCGTTTGTTTCGGGCTTTATTTGGGACAGCTTTTTGCTAATTTTTAAAATTATTTTTTAGTACAGGAATTTATTGTACAATAAATTTTTATACTAAAAATTTACTTTAAAAAACAGTAAGAAAATTATCTTAAACGAAGCCTTAATAGATCTTAGAATCAATTCTAGAAAGAGGGGTGCAAGCAAGTTATGTTTGAGGTGGCTCATTCAATTTTGCTCTAGTTGAGCTTGGCTCCTGCCGATTATTTAGATTTGTATTTCTCCCTAAATATAATAAATTTCAACAACTAAGGTTTCGTTTGAGACAATTTTTTTCTTGTTTTCTAAAATAATTTTTTAGTATAAAAAGTATCTTAACTAGAAATTTTTGTATTAGAAAATTGTTTTAGAAAGTAGCAAGGAAGCGTCCCAAATGAAGCTTAAATTTATGTATTTGTGATGTTTGCTTACCTGTATTGAAAAGTCGTTGATTTAGGCCATAGACATTCCTGATCACTCATTAAGGAAAAATTAGTCTGTCCGGTGTCCAAAAGCATTCGGATTTCGGTATTTTAGCGATACCGAGTGGTACCGACCACGGCTCAATACTGAGTGGTACCGCTAGAATACCGAATCCGGATACGTCCGGTGTCCGGACAGAATAATTCGTGAAGTTTGATGCCGAGCGATACCGAGTGGTACCGACCGCGGCTCAATACCGAGTGGTACCGCTAGAATACCGAATTCGGATACGTCCGGTGTCCGGACAGAATAATTTTTCCTTAATGAGTGATCAGGAATGTCTATGGCCTAAATCAACGACTTTATTGCACTTTGAAGGGGTGCTGAATTACCATCTGCCCAAGTGGTAGAGTGGATGTCATAATTTGTGAAAGGGGGTTCGCGTTTGCGTGGCTCCTATTAAAAAAAATAGATCTTTATGAGAATGATAAGTAATTATGTATATATTATCACCTATTAAAGGTGAGATAATTTTACCTAATATTTTCATCAATTATTGCGGCATGTGCATAGATTTTTTTGTTTATGTTTTCATTTAAAATCAAAGCATAATATATGAAAATTTTCAAATAAGAGAAGTCTGCCTTTGTTTTGCCAGTGGACATTTATAGTAGGGGTGTCAAAATTTGATCTGACCCGAACTCGATCTATAAAATTTTGGTTTTGGTTAACCTGTTTGTCATATGGGTCGGGTTGGAGTTCAGTATTCCGACCCGTTTGTAAAATTGGATTGAGTTTGAGTTGACGCAGAAACTCGAAACCAACCCGGGTTGACTCGAAAACCTAGCTGTCGTGCTCGCCTGTTGCCTTACGTGACTGCGTTGGACAGTTAGTTGTTTGGCTTGTTGTTGCTCGCAGGCCACAGTTCACCAATCTGGCAATCCCGCACCCATGGGTGTCAATATTTGACACGACCCAAAAATCCAACCCGAATCCAACCTGAAAATTTCGGGTTCGGGTTAGGAATTTCGACCCGTTTGTAAAATCGGGTCAAGTTCGAGTTGACCTGGAAACCCGGAGATGACCCAAAATGACCGCACCTGCCCTCCCTGCCCAAGTCTACCCGTGTGTCATGCTTGCCTGTGTGAATGGGAAGTGTCACGCCTACCCGCCCCTGCCCCACTTTCCCGCATTGTTGCGTGTTGCGCCTGTCGCCGCTTGCCGCGCTTGCCCGTGTGCCCCTGTCCAGCTTCGCGAATCGCCATCCAGCCTGTTGCGCTTGCCTATGGCATCTGACCTCTGACGTCCCGCCGCCCACATCCGGCGTCTGGCATCCCGCTATCTTGCGTCCGACATCCTACTTTCGGGTCGTGTTGGGTTGACCCAAACCTGAAGCGGGTTGGGTTCGAGTCTGAAAACCCAGCCCATTTGTAAAAATGGGTCGAGTTTGGGTTTACCCAATAGTGCCAGGTCAGTTTTGGGTTCGACGCGAATCAGACCCGTGCCCCGAAATAGACACCCCTACCCGCACCCAGATGGCTAGATACGGCCAAGCCCCGCAGACCTGCACCCCGACCTCGCCAGCCACCCGCATTCGCCACTTTGCCTTAATGCCTCTGCCTCACGTCCAATCCACCCACCGACCTGCATTAGCCTACATCTCACGTCCCGCCACATTCGCCTCACGTCCGTTCTGTTTGGACTGGATTCAGGTCACTGTTGCAGACCACTATTCGCTTGCTAGTTGCATCCCTTGTCTTGCGAGTTGCATCCAAAGTGCAGACCTCGTCGCAGACCACAGTCCGCTCGCCTGCCTGCACAGCTCGTCCGGGTTCACGTGTCGAGTCTGGTCAACTCGTAACCCGCACTGGTCAGATCAACCTGTAACCCACATGGGTTGGGTCCAAGTTGGAAAACTTGACCCGTTTGTAAAATCGGGTCTGGTTAGGGTCAACCCATTTGAATCCGGGTCAATTCGGCTTAGACCCAAACCCAACCTGTTTTGACACTCCTAATTTATAGTAACATGAATTTAGGACTTAGTTTATTAACTTTTGGCAAGAGACTGGAGGTTTACCATTTACACATGAATGTTCTATGCCATGTGCGTTCTAAGCAAAGAAATACACTCAATGAAAATTTTGATATACATTCATATAATATTTGTTTATTTATATAATTAAATAGGTTTAAACAAAGTTTTAAAAGTTTATCATATAAATAAATAAAATTGAATATTAACTCTCTTGTTCATTCATGTTTATGGATATATTTGTTTGTTGTTTAAGAATTAATATAATGTATTAAAGGATTTATGTTATGATTGTATTAAAAAGATTCATGTTATTAAAAGATAAGCATAAAATTACGTTAAGTGTTACATAGATGAGAATGATTAGGTGGATGAATGGTTTTAATATAGAGATAGAATGCGAAACAAATATATGCATGAAAAAAAAAAAAGTATATGCATGAGAAGGTTGGAGTAGTGCCATTGGCATATAAGAATAAAGAGAGTCATCTTATAAATGATTTCGTCACATAAAATGTCAGCCTTCCGATGACCTAGTTAGAAGAATAGATATATCAAATATGATATATTAAGAAATGCAGAGCTAGATCTAAAAAGAATTGGCCAGAAAGTATTATAAATGACTTTTTTTTATTAGATTTAAATGAGAATTTGATTCTTAATAAGACACAATGAAGAAAAAAATTCCCCCATAGTGAGATTATGGCTTATCGTTGTTGTTGTGATTTAAAAACTTTAAATATATAATAACAAACTCATTTAATTATAACTTAATTTTTTATTTGATGATTTATTCTATATTATTATATCATTTTTTTATGATTTATACATTAAAAAAATAATGCATATTATTAGATGTATATATATGTTAAAAATATTAAAGAAATAGCAAGATAGATTTAAATATTTTTTATTATTATTTAAATTTCATCTAATACTTTACATAACACCTAATAAATTATATTAATTTTTTTATTAAATTTTATAAATTTGATTATAACTAGCAATTAGGTTATATGCTTAAATTATTAATATCAAATATACAATTAGTTAGATTTGATTAACGTTTAATTTTAATTTGAACAAATAAATTTGAATAATATTTTAAAATTAAAATCATATTTGAAATTAATAAGAAAATAAATGAACAAATTAAAAAAAATTACTAAGCTCAACTCGATTTATATATAATCCTATGTACTCTTATATTTCAATGGAAATTTAGTGTTTTTTCCATTGTTACGCTTCAAATGAGAGAGACCATCAAGTAGTTTTCTGTGAAATGGACTGAAATTCTTATGGGATATTCTCTGAAATTAAAATTTCTGATAGAGTTCTGTGGACAAAAAAGAGCCTTTAGTGAGGTGATGTAACAATATTCTCTGAATTAATAGTTTTGACTATCAACTAAGAGATATTGAATTTGAGTCTTACGTATGTGATGTGTATGAATTTGTCTTAATTGACATATATATATATAAAGCTACTTGGACTTGTAAATCATTTCCATTTTCAGAAGATAAGAAATTAGAAGATTATCATTAAGCTTGATTCACAATGAAGATATTATGAGATTTTCTTTATTAATGTTGTGCTTATCATGTATATATTTTTATGTATAAAAAATTGTTTATAGCTTTATATATATATATATATATATATATATATATATATATATATATATATATAATTGCTAATAATAAATAGATAAAACTTAGTTGCATCTATCATAGTGATGATGATTCAAGAAAGTTGGTGCATTAGATGAAGGTGGTTACATTAGTCGGGCTGCCATCTTCCCTTTGAGATGAAGATGGCATGACCAAACAACCCAATGACATGGTATTTAAAGGTCAATGAAGCCATTGCAAATAATTTAGTTGATCATCTCTTTGTGGCGGCATTGCCTAAAAGTGATGGAGGCCACTGAAGATAATTAGATTGGTCATCTCCTAAACGAGAAAATAATACAATCGAAAGCAACAATTTGGGAGTGTGTCAAATAAATTCTACCCTAGTGGCAGAGATAGCATGACTTAAAATTCACAACAAAGTGTCACAATAAGATTTTGGAAGCCACTAAAGAAAATCCAAAGGTGTAGTCTTGGATATAGGAAGGGAAATCGAGACATTCCCTCCCTCTTAAGAGAACAAGGGGACCAAATAGTAAAGATTTGTAAGTGATTGAAAATAATTGGATGATCACTCTCCTAAAAGGGAAAAATTATTCGGTCCGGCGTCCGGACGTAGCTCTACATTCGGACGCCTGTATAATGGCGCCACGTAGCGACCCAAAAACTCGGTGACCCAGCTCGGCGAGAAGTTCAACGCACGTGCCTTAATAATTTACGCACGGCCCGACGACCCGACCCAGTTCGGACGCGCAAATTTAATAGCAAATAACCGCAACCACTCGTAAAAATTCAAAACACGAAGCTTTTCACGCAGCAGTCAAAAATTTACATAGGCAAAGGAATACCAAATCTGTGCCGAGTAAACAACACCTCAAAAGCTTGATACCATGTTTCAATACCGAGTTACTCTTACGGGTACCGAGTAATTCTGGCAGTATCGTTACAAAGATCGGTACTCGTGAATATCGACATGGTATAATACCGAGTAAAACTGTACCGGGTAGCGCTACCCAATTGCAATACCGAGTAACTATACCGAGTTACTCTTACGGGTACCGGTACCATGAATTAATACCGAGAAACTCTGCCAGTTTCGGTACAATCATCGGTACTAGGGAATATGCTCGGTACACAGCAGTAGGATCGCCAAAAATTATCGGTATTGTCATGACTCGGTAAATAAAACGTGGTATTGATCGTTACCGACGAATAGCAGTAATCAAATGCCAATACCATTAAAATATAACTTGTCAGAGCACAAAGGAAGAGGTGCACACATAGTTATTGTATGTATAGAAAAACTTACTGATATTAATTCAGAAAAATCAACCCTACATTGGTTCTTCTTGGAACCTTCATCAGCATTAAACGTTTCTTCGATCTCCTCAAACCCTTCGATGTCATCCAAAGATAATTTCATTTTCGTCTCTTCCTCTATAATTCTTTCTCAGCGCTCTTTTGAACCCTAAATATTGTATAACGTCTCCTGAATAGTCCTCCAAAAGTTATTAACCCTAAAGAAAATGGCGCATAATTTATTTTTTTCGATTACAATCCGGGTCGGGTCGTCGGGCCCCGCGAAATATCATAATTTCAACGGAACGGGTCGCCGCGCCTTCAGGTCGCTACGTGGCGCTATTATACAGGTGTCCGAATATAGAGCTACATCCGGATGCCGGACCGAATAATTTTTCCCTAAAAGGAGGGTCTAAAGGACCAAATTTAGCCAATAATAATTATGGCAAGTAAAGCATTCCCTCTTTTGAAAGTAAAGGGAAACTAAACCACCAAAAGTCAATAGGTGATAAAGGTCATTGGCATAATCCCTCTCTTTAAATAAGGGCTTGCAATATGATTGAAAGTTAGTAGACATGGAGATGCTTGAGAAAGTCCTACTAAATGGAGTAGTGATTGAACGATTAAAAATTAACCAAAGATTAGAGACCATCAAGATATCCAAACTTGACAACTTTGAGTTGGCGGGCAATATAAGGTGGCTTGAACATTCTTTTTCAAATGAGGAGTGGTGGATCATCAAAATGATCAAATATATAAGACAAGGACAATCATTCTCTTTGAACAGAGTTGGATGGCCTTAATTATCAAAAGTTTATTATGAAGGGAGAATAGAAAACAGTAGAATGGGTAACATGAGCTAGTCTATTAGAGCTCTAGAATTTCTTTAATTTTAGAGTTCCAAATGTCTGAGATGAAGAGTAGGGTATTATTTATAAATTTTGAAGCAATAATGACCTTTTATTTGATACAACAATAGCAACAGCAACGTCAAGCCTTTATCCCACTACGTGGGGTCAGCTACATGAATCTTTAAACTCCATTGTGTCCTATTAAGTGTCGAATTTTCATTTAAATATAATAAAGAAATGTCATTTCTAATATTTTCTAACAAAGCCTTTTTAGATATACCTCTACCTTTCTTAACATAAGCCAAATCTAATACATCTACTCTCCTAATTGAGTTGTCAAAAGGCCGCCATTTTATGTTACCAAACCATCTTAAGACGACTTTCTCTAATCTTATCTAACACTAGAGCTACTCCAACATTTTCATGTAATGCTCGTTTCATATCATGTCTCTAAGAGTAAAGCTACTTATTCATCTGGGCTCCAAAATTCGTGCCCCAGCCTCTCCGCGGACCCCTTTATCTTTCTTTTTCGAGTCGTCGAGGAGAGTTCTAATGCTTAAGTTTCGAGGCAAATTTTTAGAAGACAAATTAGGTTTTGAATTAGGCATTACCCAAAGATTTCACCCTAATTTTGCGAGGACTTTATGATATGAGTTCAGGTTTCTTATAGGCACAAGCCCCTATAGTTAATTACCCCTCCCAATAATGAGAGAGAACTTTCGATTAAGGCTAGTCGTCAAATAGATATAGAGTATTTGGAGTATAGTAGCAGCATGAGTTTGGTATTTGAAAATTTAATATTTAAAATTAGAAATTTATCACCTTGCACTTAAAGCGGATGGTATATGGAATGATGATAGACCTGATCAAGATCCCATGGTTCCGTCGTCCTGGCCAATCGTAGTCCATGGTCTACTTGGTCAGAGGAGGTAGTCGACCCAACCTGATAGAAGGATTCTTATCGGCAGTCATGGGTCGCTTCGTCCAAGGATACCTTTAGACCTAGGGTGAGTATTTGTCTAAGGGGACAAATTTGAATCTAAATTAGTTAACAGAGAGGGCTTTGTGCCCTATCGATTATATCATATTGATTCATATCTCAAGGATTTGACGTTAGTAGGGAGAATACGGGCTCTGACCATGACTGCAATTTAGTGGTGCCATTTGGCTGCAAAAACACTTAGTTCAGAGGGTCCCGGTCATAACTGTAACTGTTGCGGAGGATGGATGGGTTTTACTTTAAGTGTTTGATGGTTATTTCAAATTTAAATATTTTAGATTTTGATATTTTTTGAAATTTTGACTTTTATGGGCATTTGGGGGCATTTTGAATGTTTGTGGGCCCCTTCGGTTGAGATTTTCTGTCAATATGATCATCATCGAGATA
This sequence comes from Dendrobium chrysotoxum, assembly GCA_019925795.1. NCBI lineage: Eukaryota > Viridiplantae > Streptophyta > Magnoliopsida > Asparagales > Orchidaceae > Dendrobium > Dendrobium chrysotoxum. The sequence goes on along the minus strand of CM034302.1, from coordinate 74,917,739 downwards.
CTTATGGGCAATTTCATTTTATCAGACTGGACCTTGTCGACTCTGCCTACTTTCCAATAGAGGATCGGGCTCGCCATCAGCTTTACGCTTTTGTTAGTTAAATTTTCTTGTTATAGACCTTTAAGGCCTAATATGAACATATAAAATAAATATCTCGGTCGATGTCGCGAACGTATATTTGCTCAACAGTTCAAGCCGTGTCGACTCCTATCTATTCACATAGAAGGATCAGGCTCGAACTTAAGTCATTTCTTGACCCGCGTAGCATCCTCAAACTTCATATGTGCGCATACAATACGCTCGTCGGAGCTCATGCGGGTAATCATATTTTAATATATGAGAGGTATTTTTTGCAATGATTAGTTGTGCGAGCAACTGTCATTTGGATGTGCGCTACGTTCTATTTAAGAGAATGTAAATGCCTTCTGTCTGCTTGCACGAGTGTTACAGATCTGATGGTGTAATTTAACAGCACTGCAGGTCACTTGTTGTTTTATGTAGGTAAATTATCGTGCATTAACGAGTCTCCTACAATGACTCGTACATGCTTGTATTCATCACAAACTTGATGCCTTCGACCACGTTCAAGTTGCTTCACATACGAATCTTCTAATGATGTCTATAGACATTTGCATTCATTACCACTCCTTTACATTCGCTCATAGGTAGCATTTTGTGCACACGACGAGTCTCCTACAGCGCTTTGTAGGAGCCCGCATTGGCTGTATATTTGTCGTTTTTGCCTATAGAGGATTAATGCATTTTGCCTAATATTGAATTGCCATTAATTATATGAATGCCCTGGCATTTATCGCATGTTGTATTTGCATGTTTGCAGGGTGTATTATCATGTGCAGGTAGGTTTAATGTGTCCATTGATGCGCTACTGCAGGCTGCCAGGTGAGCTGCATCCGTTCGTAAATTAACTCCCGTCTATTCTCAAAAGGACCCCTCATCCTCGCAATATATTAACATGGGCTACCAGATGTGCCATATTCGTTGCTGATTTTCCAACGCACACTAATCTGCGGTTGTTTGAGGAAGGGATTCGGCACAGGAGGCTTTGAATAGGAGTCGCGGGGGGGGATTTTGAACTGCAGATGCTTTCGTGTGCAGTCGAAGAACCGAAAAAAAAGAAAGACATGAAGCTTCAGCTTCGTTTTAACGACGAGTTCAAGCATTCGTCCAAAGTAATCCACGGGATTTACCGGAATTGAGGGAGTCGGCGCATCAGTAGTCCGAGGTAAGATTTTTTTATTTGATTTTTTTAAAAATTAATTAAATTAAATTAATAATAATAATAATAATAATAATAATAATAATAATAATAATAGATTACTATTATTATTATTAAACTCTGTCGATTCCCCCAAAACGCCTCAATTTATGCGCAATTTCTCCAAAATTTGTGCAATGTCTCATTTTGTGTGTCAATTTTGCCCAATTTAGATATCGACATTTTGATCGCAACGGCGCAATTCATTTTACGATCAGGCATTATTTGGGCAACATCGCACGTAAATTTTCTCAATTTACATGCCATTGTCTCGAGATCCACTCCGATCTCCTCACGTGATTTTAATTGAATAAATTCATAATCATTTTTGGGTATTAACAGCACTCCAAACACAACGGTGGCGTTTATTTTTCGATCGGACGTCACTTGGACAACATTCGTGCATCAATTTAGGGTGTCTGTCAACTATTTTGATTGCTCTCAACTAATTTGATTGCGAGGGGATCCCTCTTAGATGAATTCGACACTCTGATCACAACAACAAAGTCTATTTGACAATCAGATATCATTTGACCTTTCAAATGACGTGCTAAGCATCAATTTCGCCTTATTTTGTGTACTTTTGCGTACAATGGTCAACAATCCACCTGAGCACTCAACTCTACAACACTTAATATTATGTTTCTCTTTTAATGACCATCATTATGCACCATAAAACATTACAGATCTCACCACAATCTTATAGAATTTTTCCTAAAACTTGAGGGGTAATTTTCTATCACACAACAAGCCCGATGCATTCCTTCACTTCAACCATCCAACTTAAATTCTACTAATTAATATCACCATCTTTTTAACCATCACTATAAATAATAAAACCAAAATATCTAAACCATACTCTTATTAATAACTTGATCTATTACTACTGAAACTACACTCCATGACCTTTATGTTATATTAAACCCAAAAATAACATTCTCATTAGCAACGAATGCAATGTTTAGGTGAGTTGACGATCTTACTTACCCAAAGGATAAACTGACTTACCTATTGTGTTGCGATCGCCGCCTGGCAACGATGATCATCGTCCGGTGATCGACCGTCACTGGTGAAGCAATATCATCAAATAAAATAATACTATTTGAAAGCTCTTCTAATGGAGCTAATGTATCAAGATTTCAATGGTTTAATTGATATAACTAAATTCAAGAAGATTTAAAGATCACTTTAAATAAGCCAAAAAAAAAAAAACAGCTACGAAAGGTCACCATTTAATCCAAAACCCTAAATGATCTATTGGGATAAACTGACAAACTTATTATGTAACTTGAAATTGGATAACTGCACTGATGTTACAATTATCCTGGTTTAGATTAGTTACAAACAAAGCTAAATTAGCGAGAGTACCTGATAAAAAAACCATAACAAACAAAAAACAGAAATTTAAAGAACCCTTCAGTATAGCTTCAAACAATCCGAATTTTCACCTAGAAGTCGTCTGAATTAAGTTTATTGGGGTCCTGAACTCTGCGATGGTGGCGGAAGTCCCATATTCCCAACGAGGCCCACTCCAGATGCCCTCACATCCATCATTCCAGACTTCCATAGTCAAATATAAAAATTTTGATGAATAAAAAGTTCAGATAAAGAGAGAGAGAGAGAGAGAGAGAGAGAGAGAGAGAGAGAGAGTGAGTGAAAGCTAAGCATCAGTTGATAGTTAATACCTGAAAGGCACTCAATCCCTGAATGGGATTAATCATTCCTGCTGGTGGTCGGTTAAACAGTCCGCCCATAGGAAAATTCTGTACAACTGAGTTCGGCGCATTCTGAAGGTTTGACAGGCCGCCTGCAAAGCCTCCCATGCTTGGCTGTAAGTTATTATTGGGGATTGCAATTGGCTGCTGCATTTGGTTAAGACCCATCATATGCGCTTGAGGCAATGGAGAGATCATCTGATTAGCAGAACCCTGCATTATCTGAAAATTTTAATTAATTACTCATATATTTTACTCACATCAAAGAAAAACTAGTAGCTTTGAGATCCAATAACATCAAAACATGAAACTGAAGAGCAATGGTGAATCAAAAGAACCTTGAAACTAATAAAGGTAAATAGCAAAATCATAAGAACCCTAAATAAAGTAATGATGGTAATTGAAAAGCTAGTGGTTGGCATACCATGGGATTAGGCATAGACATGGGTATTGATGGAACCATAGATGAAGGCATGGGCATGGAACCAGGCATAGTGTTAGCCATACCAAGGGATGGCATTTGAGGCGGTGGCGGCCGAGCTAAGTGATGAGGAAGGAGCGGTATATGTGCCGGAGGCTGCAAGTGGTTCATATTTGGAGGTGCTAGAGGCATAGGGACCATCTGCTGAGGAAATGGCGGAAGCTGCTGCTGCTGTTGAGGCAATTGCTGAGCAACCTGCTGATATGCTTGCTGCTGTCCAGCTGCCAAAAGAGATGGGTGGGGACCTGGTGGAAGAGGAGGTGCTCCACCAAGTGGAATTCCTGGAATCTGAGGCCGTTGCTCTTGATCAGAGCCATCAAGAGATTGAACAGATAGTGGCATTGCAACTCCAATACCAGGAATAGTCCCTTCATTTCGTGACAATCCAGCAGCAAAAGCTCCAGGAGTCGGTGGGGCTTCAGGCATCGGGTAACCACTCATTGGTCGGCCAGTGAGAAGAGGATTGGGGTCACCATAACCTGGAAATATTATGAAGTAAATGAAAAAACAAACATGAAAAACCAATCCCAATGTAAACAATCTCATTCTATCCTGCACAGAGAATAATGGAAGAGCAATTCAAAGCGTATAAAAGAACCTTGGGCATGGAAGGCATTGTATTTATCACGGGCTTGATCTCCAGGCCGGTTTCTACACCAAAACCTTGTAGCATGATCATTTCCACCGCTGCAGCATGACATTAAAATATAATGGCAAAGCTAAATTTCAGTTTCTTTGGTAGTTGGGCAAGTCAAAGGCATTGTAAAAAACATCATAATCACCAATAGTGCACATAGAGATGCAGACAGTTGATGGCAAAATGATTTGCAGCTTAAAAAGTGTGCTACCCTAAAACCTCATAAACATATTAAGTAAACAACCATGTCAGCAGCGAAGCAATTAATAAGAAATTTGAAAACACCAAGCATAATCCAAAAATAATAACCTACACATTAATATGGATACTAAGAAATCACATACCTGCATAGTAAATAGCCAATAGGATGCCAAGCAAGATCCCACACAGAATTCTCATGTGCACCAGGCAGTTCAACCTGAGGTGTCTCATGCCTGTATGAATTCTATGGTCTAGTTAATAAGTTAAAGAGCAGCCAAAACATCCAAAAAAGACTTAACATGAGGAATTTAGTAAATCATACATGCACATATCCCCTAGTTAGTCAAATTGCAGTACTTAAATTTTCTGGCCCGTTTGGTTGTCCCAAAAAAAATTAATTAGCAAATATAATATTTCCCTATGAAGTACGAACACTTCAAGAGGATTGATGCTATATGTTGGGCAACGTCGGACACCATCAAAATGCCACTTAGCCTCACTAGCACATAGTGATTATATATTGGGTGGGCCTATGTTACATACAAAGCATATCAATCTTATAATTACCATTGTTTGCATCAAATATTATCTAAATTAATTTGACATTTGACATAATATGAATATCTTTATTTTAAATACCATTGTTGGCATCAAATATTATCTAAATTAATTTGTTATTTAATTGATTAATTAGATTAAACTTTTTTATTAAATAACCAAAGGAGTCTTCTCACTCTACTAAAACCACCCACAATCCCTGCGAAAAGGGTAATCACTGGTTGGTAAAGAGTATACTGGTGTCGCAAGTGTGTGAGAACAAGGCCACAACTACTAGTGACAACCGGCACTGATATAATCTTCATAAATGCTGCCTCCCTTTCTCAAACCTCGATAGCAGAAATTGCGTCCCACCCCAACAATGAAATTTTTTTCGACACAAGCCTCAACAACCCAACGACATGCAAGCCCATCAACTCATGCTTGATTTTGGAGCCCTCTTAAGGATCTTAACCAAACATTTAGCTAAAATTGTAACAATGGCATAAGCCCACCAAATAATAACTTAGGCCAATTACCATACTAATAAGTCTGCCAATTGAATATTAGTTCAAAGCTAGCTCCTATGTTACCAAGCCCTCTAACAAAAAATTGTCCTAAATATGTTTATGCTTATTTCTCATACCAAAATTGAGGGCAATTGAGTGCCTTTAATCTTGTTGGTCACGTCTAGTACCATTGAAACATAAGTGATCATATTGCACACCTCCAATTAAATTTAGTTGGTACAATGAACCCTGGGTAAGAGAACAAGACAACGTCAATCTTGAAAGCACTTCAACCCACATTTTCACCCTAGTTTACTCGAAACATTTTATAGGAGACAACCTATGATTGTTAACAAGTCTCCCTGGACATTAGGACTCAAGTCCACTAACATTGGCTAACTAGTTCTATAGGTAGACTCATGATAAACTAAACCATGAGATCATTATCAAGTTTACCTCCATCCATCAATCTCAATTCAATCAAAATTAAATATAAATCCTAAATTTCAGCCTAGTGGCCTATTTAAAAAGTGTGGTCTCCCACAATCGGAAAGAAAAATTATGGGGTCAGTCATGCACCTATAGTAAGTCCAACCCCAAATTTATATAAACTTAATCTAGTTGAAACAAACTCAATCTACCTAAAAAGACTGCCCTAAAATTCTCATACATCAAGGAGACCTAAGGAGAGGTGCTTTTCTTATGCAACCAACTGTAATGAAACCATAACCAAGTTCCATATTTTTCAAGAAATGTTGTGCTCTTCATTGTTATATATATCTCAGGTTTGTGCAATGTAGGTTCTTTGTGGTGCATTTAGATTATTAGAAGACATAACCTAAAGAAAAGTTACAGTTGGCACTCAATAAGTAGATTTCTCATGCAATCAGTTTTCTTAAATCTAAGAAAAAAAAACACAAGTACATTATTCAGTAAAAAATAAATAGATATCGAAAGTGCATAACATTGGCACTTCAACACCAATAGATTATTATGTGAAAAGCTATAAATAAGTATCATGGATATTGAAAATCCAAAAGATTATTGTAGAAGGATTACCCTACAAGCCAATGGAAGATGGATCCATCAAAACTCCCGCTAACAAAATATTCTTCATGAAATGGATGCCAAGCCAAAGCTAGCACAATAAGGCAACAACAAATACAACATTGTTAATACTCAGTTCAAACATGAAAAGAAAGAGTGCTATTTATCTATAAAAAATGATCGTTACACACTACTTGATAACAAAGATTCAAAACTAACGGATACAAAATAAATATTTAAATAACATATCTGTCCCATCAAGCAAATAAATTTGCTTAATGTAAGACCAAAAGCATATAACTTCATAACACTAGAAACCGCAAGTTGAAGTTCTATGATTAAAAAAAAGTGGGTTTCCTCTCTCGTTTATTTGTTCGTCCTCTTTATTTCTTATGTTCAAATTATCACCAATTTTTCATCAAGAATTAAAAAAAAATGTTTCAATTTTGGCCTAAATAAATAAAATAAAAACAACAAAATATTCAGTAACGTTACACAAAAAAAAACTGAAAACTTTATGATATTGAGAAAAGTTGTTAATAGTTCAAGAAATCCTGCTTCCAAAATAGTCAAGTCTCAACCAACAGTGATGGGAATCGGAAAGGAAAATCAACTTCAATCCATTAATCATTAATTTTCCTAGTAGAAAACAATCCTATTTTTAGTACATATCTAGCATGCAAATACAATCAATTTGAAGAATCACACACTCATTTTATTCATTTCTACTATTATATATTCCATAAGGCATGCAACCAACAGTTTGTTTTTGTTCCTCAAGGTCACTAATTATTTGAACTAAATTAAGAATCTGCCTACCCGATAAAGTCACAGAAAGCAAACAGATTTTAACCTTCTAAGCAGAAAGAGGACATAACCATTGTGCGAGTATATCTATGTTTTACATCAAATATAATCACAAGTAAACTAGGAATCTAAATGGGTGGAAGCAGAACAACAAAAATATTATACTACTGAAACACTAACAAAACAAGAAACTTAATTTGCTCTATGGCGTCTCCACAACAGCAGCACACAAACTTAACCTTGAGGAAGAAAAAACAGGGAAGAAAAACAAGTAACGTATTTCAAGTCCAAAAATAAAAAAGAGAAGTATACTTGGCTCCTTGAGGAATTTCATATTTGGCAAACACTAGTAAGAAAAACTATGGGGGTCGATGCAAAAGAGCTTACAAATCATTTTGTTTGTAAGTCAATCTGCATTAACAAGAACCCGTTCGTAAAATTGACAGATATAATTCAACCATATTAGCATGAACCTTCAAAATCACAAGTCTTAAATGAGTTTAAATCATAACAGCATATTAGATTCTGATCAAGAATCCAACATACATCATCATCATCATTAGTCATGCCCCAAACAATTTGAGGACAGCAATATGAATCCAATTTTTCATTCATACATGTTGAGTGCCTTGTGAGGTGTTAGGCCTATTCTTCGCAAATTATTTTGAACAATCCATGTTAATTAAGGTCAACCCCTTTTCCCTTCCCAATCCTCCCATACTTAATTTAGCTACCCATATAAAGATTTTCCATCCATTATTTTACCCGTTCAAACCACCTAAGTCTATTTTTAAACACCGTATCTTCAATAAAAGTTATCACAACCATTCCTCAAATGTTATCATTTTTTTACTCTGCCACACATCCATCTTAATATTCCCATTTTCAACATGATCAATTTCAATAACATTTTGACAACCCAACACAGATCTATCCAGCTTCTTAATTGTTATTTATGATATTTAAATTTCAATAATATCATATTACTGCATAAACCCCTGAAATAATTCTCCATTTTCATGACCCAACCTTAACTCTAAAAATTTTATTCTTATGTATATCTCTAGTCTTTTATATATATAACAAATCCAAAATACATAACTATTATCTCCAAATAGTTTATCTTCAAAATATATTTGTTGATCGGTGTAAATATCACACGAATTAAAACTGCAAATCACATACACAATCTTTAATCTACTATTCTAAGTATCTATTTTCAAAATATTTCATCCGTTGTTCTTGCTTCACTTATTTAATAGATTTCTTATTGATTAAAACTATGATATCTATGAAAAGGATACCTCATAAGTTTGATTCCTCTATATGCTTGGCACGACATTAAAATTCTCATCTTAAATAATGATACCAAAAAGCTTATTATTCAACCAGTTGGCATCCTCTTAGCATTTAAAACTCTATTGAAAAAATTTATTAACCAAATCACTATTCTATAACCCATAAATATCCCAATCTAAAAATATATCTCACTTCACCCAAAAGCATTACTACTGTGCATCAATCTATAATATAAGTATATAACTTATTATTTTATTCATTATACTATTTGAATGTAATAATTTCCTTGAAAATTCATTTTACCAAATTCTTAAAGTAGCATTTCATCTCTATTTGATGCCTTCATATTCAATTAACACATTATTATCTTCAGTTCTAAAGCATTTAACTTGATCAAAGCCATTAGATATATAATTCAGGCCATAAATATTTTCATATATCACGTTCTCATTTCTAAATACCAAGTCTATCTTCCTTCATATTCAATAAACACATTATTATGTTCAACTTGTAAAGCATTTAACTTGATCAAAGTCATTAGATATATTATTCATTGCCTTAAGTATTTCCATATATTACGTTCTAATTCCTAAGTACTAAGCCTATAACACAAATCATGAAAGAAAAATAGTTTTTTCCCATTAGATAAAACGTAAACCACACTATATCTAATAACATTCTCCAGTGCCCTCGAATTTTTTTCCCTTTCACTTTTTTTGACAAACAAGTGTTATTTATTATTTTTTAGTTACTGTGTCCGCCAATTTCACTTGGCATCCTATTTAAATTCTGATATTTCATATAGAAAATAAAATCTTAGTTGTAGACCTAGTTAACCCTTGCTAACTTTTCACCATATTCGGTGTATGTTGTGGAATATCACATGTGAGTGACATTCTAGCAACCTTTTGTTTGCTTAACTCAATTGAGTCAAGTTGTGATGCATCACTGATGGGTGATAACGTAGAAAACTCTTATTAGTGTCACGTAGCTTTAGGGTAATGTGATGGGGACATCAGAACATGTAAGGTCTATCAGAGACGTGGCCGTCGACCTACGGCCACGATTGAGCCGATTATTTTTGAGTTGTATTATTTATTTCCTCTATTATTATGTCATGTTGTATTTGCTTTTAGTAGTTTCTATTTTTACCCCTTACTTAAGGGAGGATGTTTGTAAGCCCTGAGGGCGTTGTCGTCTTTTATTTTCTTGAGTCATTGTTAGAGGCTATATATAGGCCCATTGTTCTCTTTTCATGTAATGAAGAATTAATCAAATTTTCGTTTGCTTAAACTCTTGATGAGATCTTGAGTGCATTTGGAGAGAGATCCCTAAGAGAGGGAATTCGGATCACCCACCAACCTTGGGGATGGTCGGGTTCGTGGTTCTTTGCCTTTGTTGAACTTCCTTCCTTTGTCCTCCTCCTAAGCCGCCGGCATAAGCTCCACCCAAACTCCCAACCGCCGGCCCTCTCATTCCCTTAGACCGCCGGTCACCACCCAAGCACATTCCACCACCCTCCCACATAAATCTTCCCCTAACTCTCCCTTAGCCCCAACCACCAACTCACCCCTAGCCCAAGCCAGCCGCCGGCCATGCCTCCCCAACCCCTCCCCTTGGCCCACTTTCCAAAGTAAATGCCTTCCTAATTGGAGAAATTCCAATTAGGATAGTTTTCAAATTCAAAATTCAAATTGATTTGAATTTGGATACTTTCCTAAAATAGGAAATCTATATTAGGAAAGTATTAAATCAGATTTCAATCAAAGAAATCTGAATTTATTGGAGGGATTTATTTTAAATCCTCTTTCTTTATTTAGGAGTCATTGATTTGGAAAGCAATCAACACCAAGACCCCACCTCCTCACCTAGCCGCCGCCCCCTCTCCCTTTTCTTTCTATTTCCTATCTAATTTAAGGCTCTTTCCTAATAGCTAAATTAAATTTCCACTTTTTCCAACCCAGCCGCCCCCTCCCCTTACCTTTCTATTCCTCTTTCCTTCCAAAACTGCTCCCCAAACCCACCCGAATTCTTGGAATCTGCTCTCCTAGGTTGCTGCCAGAAATTTCTGGATCAATACTTGGCCTCCCCGCCACCTGGATGCAACCCAAACTGCTGTCCATCCAGGGACAGCTGGCCGTCCACCATCTCCAGCAGATTTTCTTGCATTGTGGCACTACCTAAAGGTTCTCCCACGGCTGTCCAACATCCAGGAGATTCTCCCATTGCCGGCCAACATTCCAGTGGAGCCAAAACAGCCCTTCTTGTATGGATGGTTAACCCGTAGCAAGATTCCGACCTTGTCTACATCAAGCAAAGGTTTTCTTCATCCTCCGACTCATGTGTTTTCGTCGATTAACTAACTCTTGTGATTTGAATTGATTCATGACGATCTCGTTCATCTATTTCTGCTAAGCCTAGTAAACGTAGGGTTGAAGTTAACCTCTCATGTTTCTAATCTCATTGTTAGATTAGGGATTTTTGGTTGAAAGCTTTTACTTGGCATGTTGTTATTTTTCTAGATTAATTTGATCTTCCAAGTGTTTAGCAAGTTGTTTGGCCTAAGCGTAGGCGCCCCTCTCCTGTTTTATATTGTCGCTTCAATAGCTAATGATTGTATCATTAATGTTCTAAACAAGAAATCGTGCAATAATCTTATTTCATTCATTTTAAGCACGTAGTTCTACATCATCTGGTATCAGAGCATGGTATGCTCTAGTTTTTGCATGCTAGACATCATCCTAGGAGTTGCTTATCTAGTTCTATATTTTGTTGCATGCATGCCATCATTTAAATTAGTTTAATTACATATTATGCTTGTTGTCCACTACTTTCCTGCACACATTTAAGAGTTGTTAATCATGTTTTTCAATTGTTTAAGTGCTGTCCTTAACCTAGTCGTCTCCCTAGTTGTTTAGGTTGCCTAACCCCACTTTGAATTTGCTGTCCTAGTATTTTCTGTATCATTTAGTGTCATTTTAGAGAGTTTGTCATTACATTTAGGTGCTGTCCTCTATCCTAAGTCAACCCAAAGTGTCACCTAGTGTCTAGGTATGGACCCGGAACAACTTGGAAGGACTTTAGACTTGTTGGTAGGTCAAATGAATAACATTAGCCAGCAACTCAAAAAAAATCAAGCTGACCTAGCCGAATTTCGTAGGGACACCACTGAACGATTTGATACACTTGAGCGTGCACGAGAGCATCCTATTCCCTACACCCCTTCTAGACCACCGTCTATATATGGGGATGACACCTACCCTGACGAGCGGCAACATCGTGCCAATCATCGCACTCCACACTATGGACATGACCCCCGTCATGATCCTGATATACCACTTATGAAAAATATTAAAGTTGATGCTCCTACCTTTGATGGCACCCTCGACCCCCAGCTCTTCCTGGACTGGGTCAAAGATATGGACAGCTTCTTTAAGTGGTATAACATCTCTGAGGCAAGGAAGGTTAGTTTTGCGGAGATGAAACTCACGGGTAGGGCGAGTCAGTTTTGGTCAAACTTAGAGAGTCTTAGAGAGGCTAGGAACGATTACCCCATCACTGATTGGCCATCGATGAAACGTGAGCTTAAGCAAAAGTACTTGCCTCCCTCGTACTTCCCTAGGTTATTGGATAGATGGAATAGGCTATCCCAGAGAAATAAACCAGTCAAAGAGTACATCGCCTCCTTCGATGATTACTTGATTCGATGCAAAGGGGAGACTTCTACCACCCCCGCGCAGATTTTGTCTATGTTTCGTACCGGGTTGCGAGAGGATCTTCGCAACGAGTTGTTTGCCCGGAACATTACTACCCTGGAGAACGTCTACAGTTTAGTGTTAGATTTAGAGGAGACCCGTTCCCAGCACCCAAGCCGTTCACATGACTCTAGACCCTCCTACAGATCTTCCAGTAGTGCCACTCCTCACTCTACCACTGCACGACCCACTCCTGGAAGTGTGACCCGACCACCTACGGGTCACCCAGCCCCCCGACCTGATTTTAGAAACAAGCCTCCCACTCCGGATACCCCTCGGTCCAGCCCCGGGACCAAGTGTTTTCGATGCCAGGGGTATGGGCATATCGCTTCTCAATGCTCCAGTCCCTACAAAGTCTCTATCATTGAGGAGATTACTGAGGAGGATCTTGAGCCCGAGGTTGATCAGGTCCATCAAGTAGAGGAAGAAGGTGATTTCTTCGAGGAGGACGATGACACCACCGTCCTCCACTGCCTTCAAAAATTGGACACATCTTCCATCTGTGTGGTGAGATGTGCACTGTCACACCCCGTTACATCCGATGACTGGCGTAGGACTTCTATCTTTCATACCTACACCAAAATCAAAGATAAAAACTGTAAAGTCATCGTAGATAGTGGCAGTTGCATCAATGTTGTCTCCTCCAACATGGTGTCCAAGTTAGGTCTTTCTGCTGTTCCTCACCCCAATCCGTATAAGGTAGCTTGGGTCAACTCCACTGCCTTGGAGGTGAAAGAACGAAGCATCGTACCTATCTCCTTTGCCACGTATAAGGAGAATGTGTGGTGCGATGTTCTGATTATGGATGTTGGACAAATTCTATTAGGGCGACCTTGGATTTTTGATAATGATGTCCACATCTATGGGCGTTCAAACACCTGCGTGTTTGAACATGCGGGTAAAAAGATTAAGCTTTTACCATCGCAGCCCCGGGTCAAGGAAGAACCCAAACCCCACCCCCTCAAGTCTAAGAAAGGACTGAACTTGGTCACCGCTAAAGTTCTGGACTCTGAGATTACCCGAGGCGCACATCTGTACGCATTAGTAGGTCGTGAGATTCCCACCGAATCTGATGATCCTATCCCTCAGGAAGTCCAACCTATCTTGGGGCAGTTTGCTGATGTCTTCCCTGAAGATCTCCCCGATCAATTACCTCCACTTAGAGACATTCAGCACGTAATAGACTTAGTCCCTGGAGCCTCCCTCCCTAACCTGCCACACTATCGCATGAACCCCACGGAACATGCTGAACTTAAGAAGCAGGTCGATGAGTTACTACAGCGAGGTTTCATTAAGGAGAGTCTTAGCCCCTGCGCGGTGCCCGCCCTTCTCACTCCTAAGAAGGACGGATCTTGGAGAATGTGTGTTGATAGCCGAGCTATCAACAAAATCACCGTCAAATATCGTTTCCCTATTCCAAGATTAGACGATATGCTAGATATGATGATGGGTCCCACTCTATTCTCCAAGATCGATCTCAAGAGTGGATACCACCAGATCCGGATCCGACCCGGTGATGAGTGGAAGACTGCTTTCAAGACCAAGGATGGTCTTTACGAGTGGTTGGTCATGCCTTTCGGGTTGAGTAACGCCCCGAGCACTTTTATGAGAGTCATGACCCAGGTGTTACGCCCTTTTATGGGTAAGTTTGTCGTTGTCTACTTTGACGACATTCTTATCTATAGTCATTCTGTCGAGCAACACCTGGACCACTTAAGGCAAGTCTATTCGGTCTTAAGGAAAGAACAATTGTACGCGAACCCTAAGAAGTGTACTTTCCTTATAGATCGAGTCATCTTTCTAGGATTTATCGTGTCAGCTCAAGTGGTTTCCGCTGACCCCGAGAAGGTGAAAGCCATCATTGAGTGGCCTCTTCCTCAGAACATCCGGGAAGTCCGCAGCTTCCACGGATTGGCCACCTTCTATAGGAGATTTATCCGAAATTTCAGCACTATCGTATCTCCTATCACTGACTGTCTTAAGAAGGGTGATTTTCATTGGACCCCGGCCGCCACCAGAGCTTTTGATGAGATTAAGAAAAGAATGGTGGAAGCCCCAGTGATGAGACTTCCTGATTTCTCCAAAGTCTTCGAAGTGACATGCGATGCTTCGGGGGTCGGAATTGGAGGAGTCCTCTCCCAAGAAGGTCATCTTATAGCATATTTCAGTGAGAAACTGAATGATATTCGGCAACGATATTCCACTTACGACAAGGAAGTCTATGTCGTGATCCAATCTCTCCGCTATTGGCGACACTACTTGCTCCCGCAAGAGTTCGTCATCTTCTCGGATCACGAAGCTCTACGTTATATTAACTCCCAGAAGAAGTTGAATGCACGCCACGGTCGTTGGGTAGAATTCCTTCAATAGTACACTTATACCCTTAGACATAAGGCGGGAGTTGAGAATAAAGCTGTCGATGCCCTCAGTCGTCGCATGATGACTACCACTGAGTTGAGGGCAGAAATCGTGGGTTTTGACCAAATAAAGAGGGACTATTTGGACTGCCCCGACTTCAAGGAGACCTACTCTCTCTTGTCCACAGGCAGCACGCGCCTTGTGGACGATTTCCTTCTGGAGGATGGTTATCTTTTCAAAGCTCAAAAGCTTTGCATCCCAAGCACCTCCCTGAGGGATTTTCTGATCTGAGAACTCCACGTCGGAGGCCTCGCTAGGCACTTCGGAAGGGATAAAACTATAGAATCCGTGGAGCATCGTTTCTTTTGGCCCAGCCTAAAGAGAGATGTGGGTAGGTTGGTTAGCCGGTGTCTCACTTGTCAGTTAGCCAAACAACGTAAGCAGAACACTGGTCTCTACACTCCGTTGCCTGTCCCTAATTGTCCTTGGCAGGATGTTAGCATGGATTTCATTTTAGGCCTGCCTAAGACTCTTCGTAAAAATGATGTCATTTGTGTCGTAGTTGATAGATTTTCCAAAATGGCTCATTTTATACCCTGCTCCAAAACATCCGACGCCTCCCATATTGCCAAACTTTATTTCAATGAGGTTGTCCGTCTTCATGGTCTACCCAAGACCATTGTTTCGGATAGGGATGTTAAATTCACTATCTATTTTTGGAAGACCCTTTGGATGAAATTAGGCACTAAATTGCAATTCTCGACAGTCTTTCATCCACAAACTGATGGTCAGACCGAGGTAGTTAATAGGAGCGTAGGAAATCTGTTACGGTCTCTGGTTGGCGAGCATGTTAAGGATTGGGATTCTGTTCTACCCACTGCTGAGTTTGCGTATAATAATTCTGTAAACCGAACCACTGGCCTAAGTCCTTCTGAGATTGTGTATGGGTTCAAACCTAGGCAGTCGTTAGATCTCATACCCATGAGCCCTAGGTATAGGATTTCTGAGTCTGCATCATCATTTGCATCACATTTGCATGAGCTTCATAAAGACATTGCACGACAAATTGAGAAGAGCAATAATGATTACAAATTATATGCTGATCTGAAACGAAAATTTAAAACTTTTGAGGTTGGCGACTCCGTGATGATGCGGATTCGTCCGGAAAGGGTTCCCGCAAGGAACAGTTAAGAAACTACATGCTAAAAGTGTTGGACCTTTCAAAATAATTACGAAAATTAATGATAATGCTTATGTAATAGATCTGCCTGCAGAATTCAACATCAATCCCTCCTTTAACATAGAAGATCTAGTTGCATACGAAGGTCCTGATTTTAATCCACCAAATCCACTCATACAGCAGCCTTGTGTGACCCCACCATGTGAGAACCCAAACCTACCTCCACTACCAAATATTCCTAAATCACCCATGGCAGAAAAAGTGGATTCGATTCTGAGTGATGATATCATCTCCACAAGGGAAGGTGGACGACGAAGGTACTTGATAAGGTGGAAAGGGAAGCTCGAGTCAGAGGATACATGGCTGGATCGTGAAGAACTGCAACAAATTGACCCTAATGCTTTAGAGATCTACGAGAGCACCATAGACGCTTACTCGACGGAGTCGAGCTTTCTCCCACCCCGCGAGAATGATGGGGACATCAGAACATGGAAGGTCTATCAGAGACGTGGCCGTCGACCTACGGCCACAATTGAGCCGATATATTTTTGAGTTGTATTATTTATTTCCTCTATTATTGTGTCTTGTTGTATTTGCTTTTAGTAGTTTCTATTTTTACCCCTTACTTAAGGGAGGATGTTTGTAAGCCCTGAGGGCGTTGTCGTCTTTTGTTTTCTTGCGTCATTGTTTGAGGCTATATATAGGCCCATTGTTCTCTTTTCATGTAATGAAGAATTAATCAAATTTTCGTTTGCTTAAACTCTTGATGAGATCTTGAGTGCATTTGGAGAGAGATTCCTAGGAGAGAGAATTCGGATCACCCACCAACCTTGGAGATGACCGGGTTCGTGGTTCTTTGCCTTTGTTGAACTTCCTTCCTTTGTCCTCCTCCTAAGCCGCCGGCATAAGCTCCACCCAAACTCCCAACCGCCGGCCCTCTCATCCCCTTAGACCGCCGGTCACCACCCAAGCACATTCCACCACCCTCCCACATAAATCTTCCCCTAACTCTCCCTTAGCCCCAACCACCAACTCACCCCTAGCCCAAGCCAGCCGCCGGCCATGCCTCCCCAACCCCTCCCCTTGGCCCACTTTCCAAAGTAAATGCCTTCCTAATTGGAGAAATTCCAATTATGATAGTTTTCAAATTCAAAATTCAAATTAATTTGAATTTGGATACTTTCCTAAAATAGGAAATCTATATTAGGAAAGTATTAAATCAGATTTCAATCAAAGAAATCTGAATTTATTGGAGGGATTTATTTTAAATCCTCTTTCTTTATTTAGGAGTCATTGATTTGGAAAGCAATCAACACCAAGACCCCACCTCCTCACCTAGCCACCGCCCCCTCTCCCTTTTCTTTCTATTTCTTATCTAATTTAAGGCTCTTTCCTAATAGCTAAATTAAATTTCCACTTTTTCCAACCCAGCCGCCCCCTCCCCTTACCTTTCTATTCCTCTTTCCTTCCAAAACTGCTCCCCAAACCCACCCGAATTCTTGGAATCTGCTCTCCTAGGTTGCTGCCAGAAATTTCTGGATCAATACTTGGCCTCCCCGCCACATGGATGCAACCCAAACTGCTGTCCATACAAGGACAGCTGGCCGTCCACCATCTCCAGCAGATTTTCTTGCATTGTGGCACTACCTAAAGGTTCTCCCACGGCTGTCCAACATCCAGGAGATTCTCCCATTGCCGCCCAACATTCCAGTGGAGCCAAAACAGCCCTTCTTGTATGGATGGTTAACCCGTAGCAAGATTCCGACCTTGTCTACATCAAGCAAAGGTTTTCTTCATCCTCCGACTCATGTGTTTTCGTCGATTAACTAACTCTTGTGATTTGAATTGATTCATGACGATCTCGTTCATCTATTTCTGCTAAGCCTAGTAAACGTAGGGTTGAAGTTAACCTCTCATGTTTCTAATCTCATTGTTAGATTAGGAATTTTTGGTTGAAAGCTTTTACTTGGCATGTTGTTATTTTTCTAGATTAATTTGATCTTCCAAGTGTTTAGCAAGTTGTTTGGCCTAAGCGTAGGCGCCCCTCTCCTGTTTTATATTGTCGCTTCAATAGCTAATGATAGTATCATTAATGTTCTAAACAAGAAATCGTGCAATAATCTTATTTCATTCATTTTAAGCACGTAGTTCTACATCAACATGCCCATTCATTTTATTAGTTTTGCTAAAGCTTTGTAACTAGCCATCAACTCGACATCAATTGTCAACTTTTCTCATCCAAGTTTGGAGCCTACTACAAACATAACAGAAAATATTTTCACCTGATTTAAACATGTATGCACAGTTTACAAAATCAAATATTGTTCATATATCTGTAGCTAGCATACCCTTATTTTTCTTGTATTTTCACCATCCATCTAGCAGCTTTTAAACTAATTAATTTTTTAACAAATATCAAGTAGCGTTTTGCGAAATTTTAAACTACATATAACATTTAATTCAACTTACAACATTTTTTTTGTTACAGAAGTCTCTTAAATACCCACTGCCTTATTTTTATTAAATTTGTTCATAATAGTTACCATGCAGGACAAATATGGATATCAAATTTGAAAATCAAATAAAAATATGGACAGACAAGTGGTAGATGTATCCAACACATATAAGTTCACCTACACAGTTTAAATCTATGCAGACTATGGTTGTCAAAATAGGTTTTTGGGTCGAACCCAGAATTGACCTGGTTCTAAATGGGTTGACCCGAACACAACCCAATTTTTTAAATGGGTCGAAAACTCAAACCCAACCAGCCAGGTTACCAGGTTGACCCGACCCACAAAACCGAATGCGAGCGCAGTAAGGCGGAGTCTGGGTGCAGGATCATGGTGTGTAGGTGAGGCGAGCGGACTACGGTGTGCGATGGGTCTAGACGCGAAGCGAGCGTGGGAGGATCACGGACTGCATGCGGGGTCTAGACGCGAGACGAGCATGCCAGCGCAGTGTGGAGTCCGGATGTCTGCGGAGTCTAGCCGTCTGGGTGCGGACTGTGGAGTCCAAATGCGAGGCCAGCGCAGTGTGCCACTGCGCTGTGTAGGAGAGGCAGACCCGATCCTGGATCGCGGACTACAACGGAGTCCGAAGACGATGCAAGCAGGGTGCTGGTTTCCGGGTTAACTCGGATTGATTTCAGGTTTCCGGGTCAACTCGAACCCAACTCAATTTTACAAATGGGTCGGAAAATGAAACCCGAACCCGACCTGTTTGGCAAACGGGTTGACCCGAAACCGACTCGTTTGGCAAACGGGTTGACCCGAAACCGACCCGTTTGGCAAACAGGTTGACCCGAACCCGAACTTTTTCTAGTTGGGTCCAGGTGGGGTTCGGGTCAGGTCAAGTATTGACACCCCTAATGCAGACCATATTATTTTTCTGGTGCATAATTCAAGTCCATCACTGCTCCATCCATCAGCAACCATAAATATAGCTTGCATAACCAAACATCTTGCTATAACTTACTCTAAGAAGCCCTTGATCACTTAAAATGCAAAGATACATTTGGTTCAATTGAGTAACAATCCATACACCGCTCAGGTAAAGGTGCAACTGGATTTCACTTCGGTTTTCCCTCTAAGGAAGTAAATTCCATTTCTAGTATTGCTTCACATTTTTCAAGAAAATTTTACCAACAGGCAATTCCGAAGCATACAAGTCATCCAACATCAAAGCAAATATGAGAGGGCATTAATTAGAATTTGAAGTACGTAAAACCAAACATTTTTTCTAATCGCATAAAATCAGGCATATGATTAAAAAAATTAAGAAAATGCAGATTTTAGGAAATTTGCTCACCAGTTACATCCTTGTGATGTCCACGAAATGATTCAAGTTCTTTCATGGATCTAATGTCATATAGCTGGAACAATAAAAAAAAATTAATGCGCACAACTAAATACCACATAAAATGAATTCATTTATAACAAGGAATAAAAAGAATTATCTCACCATTCTATTTACTTCATCCAGTAACTGACATTACTCACAACACATGCTTATAAAGAAATCAAAATGCAAAGGCCAATGCCATTCATAAGCACTATATCTCCACAAAATAACCCAAATAACGTAGCTTTAATAAAACTAAAATTTGACCAAGCATGTGTGTGCACGTGTTGATAATTTTGGAGAATTGCCCTGATTTAGAGAATAATCAACGAAAAAAATGAAATGAAAGTGCATCAAACTAAATTCGACAGGTGAATATGGAAGGAGATTAGATTCAATCTCTTTTGGTTTAATTGAATCCAAATTCATGAACAGATTCAGGGTGGATTTGGTCAGGAATTTTCGTGGAGACTTAATGAAATGAGAAGCGGTGATTGGCTGATTGGTGGAGGGGTAGAGTAGATGGATTGGCTAAGGTTGGGAAGTTTGATGATGGTGTAAAGGTAAAGCCAAAGTCCTCAAAGGGAACTTCATGTTTATTAACTCAGTTTTCACTAAACTTTTCACAACTTTAAGCAAATTTACTTTTGGACCAATATACCTTCCAACATATTACATATTTTTCCATCTTTGCACCTTATTAGTGCATTTTGTGCTCTCGATCGTATATGCCCAAACCACCTTTATCTATTTTCATCGAGTAGTAATCCCAATCTCTCTAACTCAAATCACTTTGCATTATATTCTTCTTAGATAACCATATATTAATACAGTAAAATTAAGCTAGTTTAGCACATAAAAAAATATATTACATTTGCATAGGTCAGCAAAAAGGAATCAAATCGAGCTATAAAGGAATTAAATCACAACAATTTTCAAGTCTTTTGTATCTCGAAGCTATAGAAGGCATAACCATCCCTTGAGCAAATTACAATTCCCCAAACATCAAATAAGATGTAACACTACCATAAAATCAAAAACCAAAAACTCTCCAAACAGCACATAGGAAAAACAATATTAATGCTCATTCTTGATGTCATAGTGTTAGACATCAGCATATGGGATTGAATCCAAAAATCATATGCAAAGCATAGGCTACAAATATGGCAGAGCAACTAACAACTATGAAGCCTACCAAAGAAGAAGGCGCAAACACATTCCACAAACATAAATGACAAATAAGTTCATATATATAATAAAGCATTAGTCCAGTCTTTCTTTTAAGTTTGGTTAGCAAACCGATTCTATATTGTAAACTTGGTCTACCCAAGTATTATAAATACATCACTTATTGTGAGAAAAAGCATTGAATGAATAATTTCTTATTTCTCTCCTTTCCCTCTCTTCTAGTTTCTCTCGGAGTCTACACCTACTCTAAAGGTGCCACACTTCTTGGCCCTCCAAGAACCATATCAATGGTACTCTTGTTGCACTAACCTCACCTTCCCTCTCCTCTTCCATCTGATCAGCTCTCCTCATTCACTCAGCCACAACCTTCCAGCCATCCCTTGCAGCAAGCTTCAGACCACAGAACACCAAACCGCATCCTTCCAGTCACAACCGCACATCTCCTGCAGCCCTGCTATCCGCAGCCCCAGGATTCGAACCTGCACGAGCAAATCCTTCCAGCCGCACTTCTTCCACAAGGATTGGAGAGATTTATGGTTGCCATCATTCTATCCTGCAGTGTCTCCAGCTCTTCTTCGGTCCCAGAACTTCAAGAACAACAATTTTCCACTTCTTATAGCTACTATTTCAGGCACAGATACCACCAGAGGACAACCGATATTTTCAAGATACAACAAACCCTCATTTCAACCACAATTCCTGCAATATTGACAAGGACCAACTTTTTGCAAATTTTTGTGATTTTTTTTTCTGCAAGAACCAGCCTGGCAATATTCCAACCCTCCATTGGGATCACATTCTTCAAACCAAACTTTTCTTTCTTGGTTTTTTTCTCTCACATCCCGTCCTAAATTATTTCAAGAAGCAAATCCTTAATTCTGCTGCCTACATATCTTAATCTTTCATTCAAGATGAACACTGATTTGGCGGAAGCCATCCGGGCAATGCAAACCTATCAAGAATTAAAATTCTCTTAAATACAAAAATCTCTATAACAAACTGATATTCAATTTCCTTCCATTGGCTCATCCCTTCAACAAATCCATGCTTTCCTGGATTCCATAGATAAGAAACTTGATAGTTTATGTATTGACCGTCCACATACTACACTCTATCAAGATATTTCCTCCGAACGAATACCTCCTCCAAAACTACTACCTTCTCCGACTATTGCCCATCGTACTCATCTTCCATCCTTATCTCAACTAGCTAAAATCCATCCTTATCATTCTCCATAAGGATGTTATTCATAATCACAGCTCTCTTTTTTCATTCCAATATTGTTTCTTCATAAATTGGATGGTACTTAGCAATTTTGCATCAATTCTAGAGCCTTTAATATACTCACCAATAAAGATAAATTTCCTATTCCAATATTACATGAATTTTGTTATGAATTACATAGAGTTTTTTTTCCAAATTTTATTTTTGATCTGCCTCTCAAAAAGTTAGGATACATTCTAAAAAAATATTCATCAAACTAGTCCTGATAGTCACCTTGAATTTCTATTTTCTCCCCCTCTCTTCATCTTTTCCTTTTCTCAACCTTGAGGACAAGATTGTTTTCCATGGTGGTGGGAGTATTAGAAATCAGCATATTGGATTGGATCCAAAAATCAGATGCGAAACATGGGCTACAAACATGGTGGGACAACCAACAATCATGAAACCTACCAAATAAGAAGGCACAAACACATTCCACGCGCATAAATGACAAATGAGTTCATATATATAATAAAATATTAGTCTAATCTTTCTTTTAAGTTGGGTTAGGTAGACCAGTTCTATATTGTAAATTTGGTATACCTAAGTTGTCACGACCCGGCCCGGCTAGCCCGAATGAACGGGGCGGGAACAGAAGATCGTACGGAGGAACATCAAAACATTAAACTTTCAAAAACATATACTTACACTTCACATATAAATTTCATCCAACATAAGAATATGAAAGAGCCACTAAAAACTTCCAATCATAAAAATTATTCAAACTTCTTCAAAAATATCCAAAACAAGAAAACATAAACATAACCTTAAACTTAAATTTAAACAACATCTGAGTTCACATCAATAACCACTAAGCTCATCACTCAAACCTTATACTCAACATAGACTCAACATAAATAACCATATAAGAACCTTTCTTCCTGAGTCCCTCTACGACGGTAGGTGTACTGTCGCTCAGCCATCAGTTCCTATCAGTTTCTCCTGAAAAACATTCCCAAAAGCAGGGTGAGCTTACTCGCTCAGCAGGTAATTCATACTATTCAAAATAATTTGCATAAAACCAAAATAAAATATCTTTTTGTAATGAAAAGTTTAAACAACGATAAATCTTGCATCAATTCATAACATTTACATAAGAAACTTTTCATAGAAACTCTTTCATATCATTTCCTCATCATAAACTTTCATTTAACTTTTCCTTAAACATTATATATAAATGATATTATGCATAATGAATGTTTATCACCCGTCTCGAAGGTGCCCATAAATTTTGTACTGATCATGTACACATTTTCATATCATTTGGTCATTCCTTTACCATTGACTCTTTCGAGTCCCTTTACCATTTGGCTCTTTCAAGCCCCTTTACCATTTGGGCACTCTGCATCAACATGCACAATCTTAAATCATAATTTATAATTTATGTTCAGTCAATCATATGCATAATGAAACCATCATAAATCATTTCATTGACTTAAAACATGAAAACTCCGAATTAAAACATAGCATAAAAATTTACTAACATCTTGAAAGAATCTTTTGAAACGAAATAATTTCTTCTAACATAATATTTGCAAAAACTAAATTTAAATCATATAAACTTTAAAACTTTAAACATTTGCATTTGCAGTTGAATAAAACGAAAGCAAAGCGATATATGAAATTCTTATGTTAGATATGAATACCTACCTTATGATTTCCAAGTAAACTTTTACAACGTCGCTCAGTCACTTGACGCCCCTTTAGCGATCCACACCTAACATGACACATAAGTCCAAAATAACTTTACTTTTTTAAAATTGGGTACACATTCTCAATACTTAATTAAAATTATTTAAAATTTAACTAACATTTTCGGATTTATTAAAATCCAATATTTTTGAAAACCCTAAATCTTCAATTTCCTCAATTTAGTATTCCAAACTTATCCCTAAACATATATTAATAATTACTTTGTTTATTTTCGGATTTATTTAATTAGAAAATTATAAAAAATGAAATTTCTCACAAAACTTCAAAATTTTGCATTAGGAACCTTCCTAAGACCTTTAGAAATCATTTTTGTGAAAGCACTTTAAGAAAATTTGATTTTTAGGAAAAACCCTAAATTTTCAAAACTCATTAAAATTTGGTGAAATTCATTTTTTATCGTTAAAATACTTCCCTAAACTTCCCCTATTGATTTCGTAAAGAAATCTCAAGTTTCGGCGAAACCCTAAAACTTTCCCTTCCAAATAACTTGAGAAAAGAGACGAATTGATTCAAAATTTTCATACCTTAAGACTCCCCTCGTCTTCCTCTTCGATTTGCACTAAGTTTCTCGCCGGAAAACAGTCGCCGGAGTCGCCGTCGAGATCTCCCTTGTCGCCTCTCCCTTCCGCCTCCGCTCCCGCTCGTGTTCGGTTCGGCCGAATGAATGGGGAGGGGGTTTCATTTTACCCCATTTAATTCCATTAAATGGCCAAAATACCTCACTTAAACATTTTCGGCTTTATTACTTATGAGGGGTAAAATAGGCATTTAGAGACTTCCAAGATTTTTAATTTCAAAATTAAGCGAAATTTGATATAAGTTCTTTATATCAAAACGATCAGAATTTTGCGTAGGATTTTATAAAATTATTTTCGTTACATTCCGTTAACTTCGAAAATTTCACTTAAATTTCGTCGGGACGCATCGAGATGCGTGCGAGGCCTATGATCATCGAATTTTCGGGTTTTATAATTGGTTAGTGTGGGACATAGTGAAGATTTTGAGCTTGATGGTGAATGACTGCTTCGTTACAGAGGTAGATTATGTATTCCAGATGTTGGTGATTTAAGGAAAGAGGTCCTTCAGGAAGCTCATTATTCCAGTTACACCATTCATCCAGGCAGTAACAAAATGTATCAGGATTTAAAGGAGGTGTTTTGGTGGCCAGGACTGAAGAGAAGTGTGGCAGACACAGTATCAAAATGTACTTCATGTCAGATGGTGAAGGTTGAACATCTGCCAGGAGGATTCCTACAGCCCTTGCCTATACCTGAGTGGAAATGGGAAGACATTGCTATGGACTTTGTGGTTGGTTTACCTAGAACCAGAAGAGGATGTGATGTTTTATGGGTGATAATTGATAGGTTAACTAAGTCGGCACATTTTTTACCTATCAAACAGTCTGATCCAGTTGAGAAGTTGGCAAGCCAGTATGTCAGTGAAATTGTCAGATTACATGGGGTACCTAAGTCTATAGTGTCAGATCGGGATGGAAGATTCACTTCCAGATTATGGAAGAAGGTTCAGAAAGCTATAGGTACCAAACTCACCTTCAGTACAGCTTTTCATCCTCAGACAGATGGGCAGTCAGAAAGAACTATCCAGACCTTAGAAGATTTGCTCAGGCTATGTGTTTTGGACTTTAGTGGTAAGTGGGAGACATATGTACCTTTGATTGAGTTTGCCTACAACAACAGTTTCCAAGCAAGTATTAGAATGGCTCCTTATGAGGCATTATATGGGAGAAGGTGTAGGACACCTTTAAACTGGGCTGAGACAGGGGAAAGGAAAATTATTGGTGCAGATCTGGTTGATGATGCTACAGAAAAGATCAGGTTGATACGTGACAGATTGATAGCAGTACAGGATAGACAGAAGAAATATTATGATGTCAAGCACCGACCAGTTGAGTTTAATGTTGGAGAGTTTGTATTCCTTAAAGTCAGCCCAATGAAGGGAGTGAAGAGATTTGGCAAAGTGGGAAAGCTGAGTCCAAGGTATGTAGGACCTTTTGAGATTTCAGAACGGATTGGAAAGGTGGCTTATAGGTTGATCCTACCAGAACACATGAGTGGAGTACATAACGTATTCCACATCTCTGTTTTAAGAAAATATCTTTCAGATGAAGTTCAGAGGATCAGTACTGAATCATTTGATATTCAGCCAGATTTGACTTTTATGGAAGAACCAGAGAGAATCATTGATTATGATGTTAAGCAGTTGAGGAGCAGAGCTATTCCTTATGTTAAGGTGCTGTGGAAGCACAGTTCAAAGAAGGATGCCACCTGGGAGGAGTCAGAAATGAGAGAGAATCACCCTCATTTATTTAGCTAAGGTATGATTTTAACCTTTTATGTTTTGCTTTTAATTTCAAGGACGAAATTTTTTTTTAGGAGGGGAGAATTGTAAAACCCGAAAATTCGATGATCATAGGCCTCGCACTCATCTCGATGCGTCACGATGAAATTTAAGTGAATTTTTGAAGTTAACGGAATGTAACGAAAATAATTTTATAAAATCCTACGCAAAATTCTGATCGTTTTGATATAAAGAACTTATATCAAATTTCGCTTAATTTTGAAATTAAAAATGTTGGAAGTCTCTAAATGCCTATTTTACCCCTCATAAGTAATAAAGCCGAAAATGTTTAAGTGAGGTCTTTTGGCCATTTAATGGAATTAAATGGGATAAAATGAAACCCCCTCCCCATTCATTCGGCCGAACCGAACACGAGCGGGAGCGGAGGCGGAAGGGAGAGGCGACGAGGGAGATCTCGACGGCGACTCTGACGACGGTTTTCCGGCGAGAAACTTAGTGCAAATCGAAGAGGAAGACGAGGGGAGTCTTAAGGTATGAAAATTTTGAATCAATTCCTCTCTTTTCTCAAGTTCTTTGGAAGGGAAAGTTTTAGGATTTCGCCGAAACTTGAGATTTCTTTACGAAATCAATAGGGGAAGTTTAGGGAAGTATTTTAACGGTAGAAAATGAATTTCACCAAATTTTAATGAGTTTTGAAAATTTAGGGTTTTTCCTAAAAATCAAATTTTCTTAAAGTGCTTTCACAAAAATGATTTCTAAAGGTCTTAGGAAGGTTCCTAATGCAAAATTTTGAAGTGTTGTGAGAAATTTTATTTTTCATAGTTTTCTAATTAAATAAATCCGAAAATAAACAAAGTAATTATTAATATATGTTTAGGGATAAGTTTGAAATACTAAATTGAGGAAATTGAAGATTTAGGGTTTTCAAAAATATTGGATTTTAATAAATCCAAAAATGTTAGTTAAATTTTAAATAATTTTAATTAAGTATTGAGAATGTCTACCCAATTTTAAAAAAGTAAAGTTTATTTTGGATTTATGTGTCATGTTAGGTGTGGATCGCTAAAGGGCGTCAAGTGACTGAGCGACGTTATAAAAGTTTACTTGAAAATCATAAGGTAGGTATTCATATCTAACATAAGAATTTCATATATCGCTTTGCTTTCGTTTTATTCAACTGCAAATACAAATGTTTAAAGTTTTAAAATTTATATGATTTAAATTTAGTTTTTGCAAATATTATGTTAGAAGAAATTATTTCGTTTCAAAAGATTCTTTCAAGATATTAGTAAATTTTCATGCTATGTTTTAATTCGGAGTTTTCATGTTTTAAGCCAATGAAATGATTTATGATGGTTTCATTATGCATATGATTGACTGAACATAAATTATAAATTATGATTTAAGATTGTGCATGTTGATGCGGAGTGCCCAAATGGTAAAGGGGCTTGAAAGAGCCAAATAGTAAAGGGACTCAAAAGAGTCAATGGTAAAGGAATGACCAAATGATATGAAAATGTGTACCTGATCAGTACAAAAATTATGGGCACCTCCGAGACGGGTGATAAACATTCATTATGCATAATATCATTTATATATAATATTTAAGGAAAAGTTAAATGAAAGTTTATGATGAGGAAATGATATGAAAGAGTTTCTATGAAAAGTTTCTTATGTAAATGTTATGAATTGATGCAAGATTTATCGTTGTTTAAACTTTTCATTACAAAAAAATATTTTATTTTAGTTTTATGCAAATTGTTATGAATAGTATGAATTACCTGCTGAGCGAGTAAGCTCACCCTGCTTTTGGGAATGTTTTTCAGGAGAAACTGATAGGAACTGATGGCTGAGCGACAGTACACCTACCGTCGTAGAGGGACTCAGGAAGAAAGGTTCTTATATGGTTATTTATGTTGAGTCTGTGTTGAGTATAAGGTTTGAGTGATGAACTTAGTGGTTATTGATGTGAACTCAGATGTTGTTTAAATTTAAGTTTAAGATTATGTTTATGTTTTCTTGTTTTGGCTATTTTTGAAGAAGTTTGAACATTTTTTATGATTGGAAGTTTTTAGTGGCTCTTTCATATTCTTATGTTGGATGAAATTTATATGTGAAGTGTAAGTATATGTTTCTAAAAGTTTAATGTTTTGATGTTCCTCCGTACGATCTTCTGTTCCCGCCCCGTTAATTTGGGCTAGCCGGACCGGGTCGTGACATAAGTATTATAAATACACCACTTAATGTAAGAAAAGGCATAGAATGAATAATTTCTGGTTTCTCTCCTTCTTTCCCTCTCTTGTAGTTTCTCTTGGAGTCTACACCTACTATAAAGGTGTCCCCCTTCTTGGCCCTCCAAGAAGCATATCACATAGGCATCATAAGAGGCATGTTCCAAAAAAAAAATTTAAATTACAAAATAAAATAACAACCAATTAAAGGAATTAAATAAAACTCTCCTTAGACAACTAGTTTATTTTCTGCTTCTGAAGAGAATAAAAATGCAAATATCTATCACTCGTACACACAATTATTCTATAGTTATAACATTTAGCATAAACCTCCTTAAAAACTAGCACCCAAACATTTCTTATATAATCATTTTGTACCCGGTAGTCTTAAATTTCATCCAAAAGATATAGTAATCATATTACTCTAATATCATCAACGACATCCCAAATGTAGGTATCTCATCTAAAGATTAAAACTTGCCTTCATGTACCTTCTTCAAGCAAACTTTTTTTAATAATTCATAATAAACTTCATAACTCCCATCATTTTATTTGCCTGAGAAAAACTTTCTTAAAGTTTATTCAGTAATTTCTAAAAAATAATTAGACATTTTTTTAATGTCTTCATGAATTCACTTTCAATAAACTTTACATGATCAAAGGCTCTAATCTCAAGATTTACTCTTCTTATGACTTATTTTATATATAATTACCCTTTTTTCCATCTTTAATGCCAATTATAATATCATCAAAAGCTTTAGCTTTGACTTCTCTTACTACCTTGTTTTGTTAACTATTTTAGGTTATAGGCATTTTATGTCTCAATATTTCTTGAAACACTTGAAAGTAAATTCCTTTGCATCAATTATCCTTTGAATAATCTCATTCTACCATCAAATTGCCCCTGCCTATTTCAATAAACTTTTGTATCTGTATCAATAAGATTAAACACTAACATTAGATTGAGAAAAATTGATAAAATTTGTGCTAGAATCCATCTATTGAATCCTATTTTATAATGGACCATTTCATTTAAAACACTTAAATGACTTTATTGGTAACTAACAGGTTCCATCTTCTTCATAATATTTTTTTTACTAAAAAATCACATGGCATGCAACAAATTTTATTCACCGTGCATATTTCTGTCAACAATTAACTAACCATCCGTGTTGCTTATGAAAAGCTAAACCATAATATATTCTAAATACTACACAGAAACAAGAACTTACACAACTTGTTGAATGCATGCGTCTACTAGTGCAACTGTATCGTTTCCCGTATTTATCATTTCAGGGCTTACAAAATGGGGCCAACTTATTTTAGTTCCCTTGCTTCTGGCATGAAATTACACCTAGAAAACTAACATATAAAGAATCAAATGCTCCATAAAGCCTTCAGTTGATGAATTAGTTTGAGAACAAGTTGGTTTATGTAAGAAGGCCATGAAAAATCAGTAAAAACTGAAACAAACAGATGAGTTATTCCTAACTGGAATTGACTGGAATAAGAGCCGCAGAAGGTTGACATTGGCGTAGTTTAAGATTAAAATCCTTGATAAGGTAATGAACAATTAAAAAAATAAAATCCATGGAGGAAAATTTGCTCCACTTATTTTTCACACTGCTGCCACATTGGAAGGATTAGAGTTAACTGGACCAGAAATCCATAAATCTTGTTTTGCATAAATAAGGTAAAACAACAGTATATGGATAAAAAAAGGCTTTATGAAGCCTACAAATGATGCCTTGACAACCCACTTAAATTTTTTTGAAGTGAATCTTGTCGTTTTTCTGAGGCTCGGCTTAGACACATAATAGGAGGTTGAACATGGATAGCATTTGATGATGCTTGACAATGCTAATAGGCAAAGAGAGAGCCAAGTGCCGAAAACATGATAATCTTCTTCTAATTACCAGATGCATTGTATAAAAAAAGATCACATAAATTGTAAACAATACTGTATCCTTAATAGTAATCAGGATGGTTAAAATCCAATAGTCAAACTAAATAGCAATATCAGATATAATTCAAAAATGTATATGGAAACTTTCTTTTGATTAGGTAAATTCTTAATTTTATAGTCAAGATTTAATGTAATCTATGGTTAAATTCATGAAGCTTCTTCCAAAAGATTTTAAGAATGCGGTTTTTTTAGGATAAGATATTCTAAGCCTGAAATGTAGGAAACATAAATACTCACTAAAAGCATTTTAAGCTGAGTAAATAAAAGAAATTGAAAAATGAATTGAAGAATGCCATCAGGCTGATCATTTCATATATTCAAGCTAATTATGTAATTCACTCTTATCTAACTTTATGAAATTTCCATTATGTTTGTATACTCTTGAAACTTTCAACCCAAATCTTCATGCCGTGAATAAAGAGGCTCAGAAATCGCTAACGCTGTAAAACAATCAATTCAAAGGAAATCTTATTCTTCCCTTGCCCGCCCTCAAAATCGGTATTATAAGTTATAGCAATTTCCCTTTTAATGTGACACAATGTAATAAGGCAAGCTAATCATACAGTTTTAACTTCAAATTTGCATGCATCCTAAATAGGAAGGAACCCTAAAAAGAAACAGCTAAAAGCTACAGTCCCCACTGTCTGAGCACAAAAAAGCAAATCCTTCAACTTTATTTATCAAATCGGTATAATACAAGTCATATACTGTACAACTGTACTAAAGAACCAATAAAAAGGTTAATTAAAGGAAAAACCTTGATGATTTGATCCTTTGATGCAGTAAGAACCCAGTTTCCATTTTGATTCCATTTGACACACAACACTGTGTTTTTGTGGCCATGACTGCAAAATAGAAATGAGTTAGTGAACTGAATTCACACAAGTACACCAACCGCAATGAAAGTGCACTAACAATGAACAAAGCTCTCTCCCTGTTTTGGCATCCCAAAGTTTTACAAGATTATCTTTTCCACCTGTTTTATCAGATTTTACACGCAACATGCAAAAAAAGAATATTAATGCCTCTGACGCAGGAAAACCAGAATAAATAAATAACAACATAAATGATACGCAACCTGATACAAGTAATGACTTCGTTGGGTGCCAGTCAACACTCTTGACATCCCAACCATGGCCTGTCTGAGTTCAACACAGAAACAAAGGAACCTTAGGATATCTCAACCAAACTGCAATCCAATGAACAAGTAATCTACTCCTAATGCAGAGAGACAATAGAGGATGACAGATGAAAAGTCTTCAAGGAAAACCATCAAGCAGTTGCAAGATAAATAACAGACAAAACAAAATTTCATGTAGTATGAAATATTAAATGGATGCCATCAAAATACACAAACTATTATTGTAAAATCAATAAAAGGGATAACATAAGCCTATGACAGACAGAGTACCAAAGTCTACCAAACATGACTGAAGAACTTCGAGAAATGAGACTTGTTCAAAGAAAACCACATGTTCGCCCTTTGTGATTAATCAATAAGCATAGATTCAGCCATTCAAAAGGTACTTGAAAGGTATTTCAGCTTTCCAAACACATATATTAGATCAGTTGTTGTGTGAAGCCCTTCGCTTTGAGGAATTCATAATAGGATAACAAGAAAGAGAGCCAAGTGGTACAATGTTGAAGTACCCAACAAAAAATACAACAACAACAACAAGCCTTTATCCTGCTATGTGGGGTCGGCTACATGAATCCTTTTTCTCCATTGTGTCCTGTAAGAGTCAAATTCTCATCTAAATCTAATAAAGAAAGGTCCTTTCTGATATTTTCTAACCAATTCTTTTTAGATCTACCTCTATCTTTCTTAGTATAAGTCAAATCTAATACATCTACTTTCCTAACCAGGTTCTCAGAAGGCCGTCGTTTTATGTGACCAAACCATCTAAGGCAACTCTCTCTAATCTTATCTTCTACTAGAGCTACTCCAACCTTTTCACGTATATGCTCATTTCGTATCATGTCTTTAAGAGTAAAGCCAATCATCCACCTGAGCATCCTCATCTCTGCAACACTTAACTTAATATTATGCTTCTCTTTTAATGGCTAACATTCTGCACCATAAAGCATTGCAGGTCTCACTACCATCTTACATAACTTTCCCTTAAGTTTGAGAGGGACTTTTCTATCACATAACAAGCCTGATGCATTCCTCCACTTCAACTATCCAACTTGAATTCTACTAATAATATCCCTATCTATTTCACCATCACTCTGAAAATAGACCCAATATATCTAAAATGAGTGCTCTTATTAATGACTTGATCGTCCAAAGTCACAATCCCCCTACTAGATCTATTATTACTAAAATTACACTCCATATATTCAGTTTTAGACCTACTCAAACGAAAGCCTTTAGACTCTAAGGTTGACCTCCATAATTTAAGTTTACCTTCAACTCCCTCTCTAGTCTTATCAACAAGAAGAATATCATCAGCAAAAAGCATACACTATGGTACAACCACTTGCAAATGTCTAGTGAGAACATCCATGACTAAAGCAAAAAGATATGGGCTTAAGGCTGATCCTTGATGTAATCCAACTGAAATAGGAATACTTAGTCAAACCACCTTGTGTTTGAACAAGCAATAGCTCCTGCATACATATCCTTAATGACTTGAATATAAGCATTATTAGCCCCTTTCTTATGTAGAAATCTCCATAGCACTTCTCTTGGAACTTTATCATATGCTTTCTCTAAATCAATAAAAATCATATTTATATCCTCCTTATTCTCTCTATACTTATCCATCAAACCTCTCAATAAATGCATAGCTTCCATAGTAAACATACCTGGCATAAATCCAAATTGATTTTGAGGAACATTAGTGTCACGCCGCAATCTATGCTCCATAACTCTCTCTCCCATAGTTTTAAAGTATGACACATTAACTTAATTCCTCTATAATTCGCACACAATCTTGTGCATGACATTTATTCTTAAAAATAGGAATCAACACACGTATTCTCCACTCAACTGGCATCTTTTTAGTCTTCAAAATAATAGTAAAAAGTTTAGTAAGCTAAAAAATTCCTTCATCTCCTAAGCATTTCCACACCTCTATTGAAATATCATCAGGTCCAACAGTTTTTCCACACTTCATTTTCTTTAAAGCCTCTTTAACTTCGGTTTTACTAATACGCCGATAAAAACAAAATTCTTTATTTTCGTTTAGGGTGCTAATGTCACTAAGTCAATCGCATTCTTATAATCTTAATTGAAAAGTTTAACAAAATATCTCATCCACCTTTGTTGAATATTCTCTTCTAATAAAAGCACTTTTTGATCTTCATCCTTAATACACTTCACTTTAACTAAATCCTTACTATTCCTATCTCATTGTTTAGGTAACATATACATATATCTTTCACCCTCTTAGTACCTAAACTATTATATAAATCATTAAAAGCTAAAATCTTTGCATTGCAAATTGCTTTCTTAGGTAAGTATAATTTTAGTAAATCCAGTGAAAGATAAGATTAGAGAGAGTCGCCTTAGATGGTTTGGTCATATAAAACAACGGCCTTTCGATGACCCGGTTAGGAGACTAGATGTATTAGATTTGGCTTATGTTAAAAAAGGTAGAGGTAGACCTAAAAAGACTTGGTTAGAAAATATTAGAAATGATCTTAGTTTATTAGATTTAAATGAGGATTTTACTCTTAATAGGACACAATGGAGAAAAAGGATTCGTGTAGCTGACCCCATGTAGTAGGATAAAGGCTTGATGTTGTTGTTATTGGTAGGTAAGGGATAGTAAGATTCATTATCCTAATGATTGACACCCACATTTAGAGACATTTGCGGTTGACCATGTTGGAAGATGGTGGCATAAAGCTCCATAAAGCCATCTTGATTTGACCAAGTCACATCCATACATTGATTAGATTTTTTACCAACATTAAAAATAACTAATTTTTTATCAAAAATATTAGGCCCCTCCAAGTTTTCTAAAATAGCACAAACTACAATAACGAAGTAAATTATTACAAGAGTCTCCCCATGTCACAAAAGAAAAATCATTTGGAATCCGCTGTTTTAGGCGTGGCCCAATCAAAATGAGGAGTGTCATACATATTTGGTTGGGTCTGATTTTATTTGTTCATCTAATCAAGTGACAATGTGACGAGTTTTTGTGTAGATTTTTTTATGAGTACAGGATTTCTCTAATTTTACCCTCCAATAACCATCTAACAAACTCAACATTGCTCAAACTTGAGACTTAAAAATGTGAGGGCACCGAATGATCATAAGTAAATTGCAAATAAACTGATATAGTTAATAACAGGAGTTAAGGACAACCATAAATGAATCCACATCTCATAACCAAATATTTAGCAAAAGAATCAACAAAAGCCAGCAACATATAAGATGAGGTTAATGAAGAAAATGACTAATTTTTGGACATTGTAATAAGAAGCATAAAATTGACCCGTTTCAAGAAAGCCAATACAAAAATGAAATGTGTCAACCAAGAGTGAACTTTAATCATTACCAGTTAGTGATCTCTCCTCCTGACACCTCGCAAAGTCCCAAACCTTCACAGTAGTATCATCCGAGCAGGAGCAGAACTTTAAATCAGTTCTAGAAAAACTGTAGATTGAAAAACCAAATAACTATAATGGGTATTAAGTGCCACACAACCCATATACAAGTAATAAAGTAACAGATATGCACCTTAAATCACGAACCGATTCTTTATGTGCAAATTTGTTTAGCTTCACATTGTTCATGTTGTTTTGCCAATACCTGAATAGGATTACACGAAAAAAAGTCTGATAAATTCATATGAATCAAATTCTTCAAAAGGTATAATGCAAAATACTAGCTATGAGAAACTTTAACTATACGTAATGTAATGAAAAAAAGGTACTTGATTGAACCCCCATCATCGCCGGTAACCATCCAATTTTCATTGTGGCTCCACACCATTGATCTAATTGCTTGATCATGAGCCTGAAAATCAAAGGACCACAAAAGAATCAATTGCAATATATTCAATCGGTAGTCAAGTGAGTTTCAATGTTGCACCTGAAGGATCATTTCAAAATTAAAAGACTGTCCATTCCAAAGTGTAAATTCACCACTCTGTGACCCAGTGATTAGACGCCGTCCTGTAGGAGTCCACTGCGTTCAATTTAAAACACAGAACAATGCCATCAGAATCAGGCAAGAATCCCTGGAGCAACAATGACTGAAAAAAGAGATGTCACTCTGCATACGAGGTTCAAAAAACTTAACGAAGCAAATAATATAAAAATGGGACTTGGATAAAGCAAATTAAACCTCCAAGATACTGAAAGATTCTATTGAATAAACATGAAAGCACAATAATTTCATTACGTGAGCTATCATGTTAAAGGGAATGAATAGTTTCTACTGTTATTTAAGCATGAGTATGAAGTTCAAGCGTCTTATCAACCAAAAACAAAAAGAATGAAAAGTCTTATCTTTATACATGAACTACAAAAAAAACCTCCAGGTTACAACGAGGAACATAAATCAGAATCCTGGTAAGAAGGAAAAGAAAATAAAAAAGATTTAAAAATCCCCTCTTTGTAAATATGATCACCATAAGTTTACTAAATCAAGACAAATGCAAGGAATTATTCAGCAGAAGCATGTAAAAGACTAGTTCCATAAAATGTGACCCTACAAAATATAAAATAGTGGAACACAGGTGCTAAAAATTAAGCATAACCAAAAGAGCAAAGATGACAAAAAGCAGATTGTTAAAGGTGTCTTGAATGTGCAAGACAAAAAACATCTTCTCTGTCTAATTATTCAACAGGAAAACTTCAAAATAATATTATATGCTTTGAAACCTTGCATACATAAGTGTGTGCCTTTTAATATGCAGGGAAAGCCATCTTGAGACAAATTTGCATCAGAAATACAAAGAGAACTCAAAATAAGATATCCCTAGAATGTTGTTAACTACTTCAAAAAATGGAATTAGACTCTAAAGAATGATAAAGATTAAAATAAATATTAGCAAAATACCAAAAAATTAATAGATACACGGCCCATAGGCATCTTATGCGACAATAGCACAAGGAATAAGAAATAAGAAGCATTAACGTACCAAGACTCTATTGATAGAACATCTATTTTTGTTGGTAGACGCGTGGACAAATTTAGCAGCAAAACTTGTGGATGGATTATCAGCATAAGCAACAGTTGGTAACATCTGCATCAATATCAACGTTCAGAAAAAGATAGGATATAACAAAGGTATTTTCAACATGTGCAACTTCTTAACAGGTGAGTCGACCCCAATTCAATAAAAAAGTAGGCGAAGAAGGGACGATAAGGAAAATCCTGTCAACCATATAAACAAACAAATCATTTTTAGAAAGATCTCATTGAACTAACATCAATAGCGGCAGCAGGCGTAGCTTGCAGTATTGTCCTGTCTCTAGCATCTCGCTGCCATGTCCGAACCTGGATAAAGTGAGGAATAAAATGAGTGAGTGCCTTTGGTTGCTTTATCCTAGAAAATATAACCACATCTCAAAAAAGAACATCAGATGCCCCAAATTTTGAGACACCTTAGCATTGATGCAAAACTTAAAGGTTGCTAGGATCAAAGTTAAAAGATGAAAGAAAATAAGCATCCAATCCTATCATACTTAAACCTGCCAAATCATAATATATAAAAAAAATCTAAAAAGAAAATACAGTATTATTGAAGAAATCTCAAGAGGATGGAAACCTCTTGCAAAAAGCAGAATAAAGTTAGCAACACGTGTGGCCAATAAAAGAAAATAAACAATTTACAGGTTCACTTATAATTGATGAAAAACTTCAAGTGAGTGTCTTGATTTGTACATCTAGATAGTTTATTTCCCATAGATTACAAGCACAGAACATATACCATTGACACACAATTTTCTATTTTAAACCAATATTTAAAAGAGTCCAGACTGGTTCGTTAATCAGGAATACCAAAACAAGAAAAGTACAAAATCAACGGGTTGGGGTAGCATGACCTGACAAACCGACCAACAACCACCAATTTGTCAAGCAGAACCAATTCTCTTTTTAACCAAGTAATCCCTAACTCTTTCTACCTGTCTTTCAGGTGGAGAAAGAATGATAGAAACCTCCAGCTCCCTCCCCAGTTAGTTGAACTATAAGGTAAAGAATACAAAAATAAATAAAATATCTTCCCCTCATCTCTCTCTACTTCAGTTGATGAGGGGACTCTCACCCAAAGATTCAAAAGCTCACTTACTAGGGTAGTTAGAGAGTTCAATTAGATTCCAAAAATAGATGCAGAAGAAGGTTGATGCGAGGCATCTTAGGTCTAATACAATTCAATGATGAAATAGATAAAACTAAAATGAATTCGAATTTAATAGTTTGAAAGACAACCAATAAAATTGAATAATTTTGATGTAAAATAAAAAATATAAGAAATTCAAGATAAAATATATCTTATGATTTTTAAATCAAATAAGTTAAGAATAAAATGGAGACAAAAAAGTTACGTCTACAATAAGATTCACCGCGGTTAAAAAAAACAATTTGTATAAGATTTAATTAAAATTTGGAATGCTAGCAAAACCAATTAAAAATAATGTAGGCGAAAAAAGAAGGGAAAGAATTCACCAAGTCGAAAAAATGGCCTCATTATGGTACAAGATGATGAATTCCTCCAAAATTTTATAATCTCATTTCCACCATACTGAAAAGAAATCTAACATCTAATAGGCAGACAAAATTGAAAGAAATTTGAAATTAATTAAGACAAAAAGTTCCCTCCATATGCCTCAGATTAATTAATTTATAATACTTAAATTCTTCTTGAATTGGTTGCCCCTAACATTTTATGATTATAAGCTGCAGATCCGGCATATGATAATCAACAAAACTACTCGAGGAATACAAATACAAATAAAATAGCAATCACAGCATATGATAATTAACAAAACTACTCATGGAGGAATACAAATACAAACAAAATAGCAATTACAAAGGTACGCAATGATGCACCAACATTTCTACTTAAAGAGGTATGCAATATCCGACAAGTATCCGACACACCTCCAACACGCATATCAAACATGACAAAGATGTGTATGATTAAAATAATATTTATAAAAAATAGACATACGTGTCAGTGCCATGTCCCAAATATTTTATGAAAATACTATTTTTAAATATAATTTCATATATTTTATTTTGTTTATTTATTAAAAAATAAATTTCTTATTTCCTCTCCATAGCCCCGAATCAATCGCTCACACTTAATACCCTGTCCCCCTCATTTTTCATTTCCCTAGTGAGTCACGACAAGGTTTTCACACCGACACCGACGTCTCAACATCAATGTCTGAAACCATCTTGACATCGACATTCCATGATGTCTTGAAACTATCTTGACATCGACACAGGCGGTTTCCGACGGGTTTGGGCTGGGTGTTAGAAGCCGATGGGTAGTGGGAAGGGGAGGTGATGTGGTGTCGTTGGTTTGGGGAGATGGGTAGGGGATGAGGGTTGTCAGTTTGGGAGGAAGGGGAGAGGTCAGCCGGCGGATATAGGACGGGAAGGGGGAGGAGAAAAAGATAAAAAAAATTAGAAAATCAAGAGCTCACCCATTGGTGGGCTGTTGGGTACTTCGTTGGCCTCTCCTAGGCTTCACCACTCTCTCTAGAACTCACAAGAAAGTAGGAGACAGATATCTGAAAATTTCTCATTAATCATCATCCAAATACAATAGAGATGACCTATTTATAAGCCTCAACATAAAGAAAAACCAATGATTAAAATGCCCTCAGGGCTACAACATCAAATAACCACCCATAAGGGTAAAATAGTAAAAATTGAAATAAAAAAATTAAACTAATACATAAAATGTGTCAAAGATATAGGCTCCTGATCATAGCCGTCGATCTCCGATGCCTCCTCTGATAAACACGCCGAAACCTCCTGCTGATGTCCTCATCAAATGTTAAGTTACACTGATATTGAGTCCCACTTCTAAATGACATTGAAAAATGTTAAACTCTTATACAAATTTGATGCAAGACGTCTTAATGACAGATTCTTAATGCAACTAAATAATGCATTGTATGAAAATACACAATTGGGATTGAAATTTTGGAGTTCAAAATCCCACCAACTAAAACTACTTGCTTGCTTTTGATGTAAACTCAAAAATACAAGAAATATAACCCAAATGATACTATAATGATCATTTAAATCAACAACATTGGCAATCAAATTATAAAGTCCAATTTATAAATCCCAATAAGAAGTCTAATTTGTAATTAGTATAGAGTAAAAAAGATTCCAAGTAGACCAAGCGGCTAGCATGCTTAGGCTCCAAAATTATGTTTCCCGGCACCAGATGTAAAACAGAAGTATATTGATCTAGAATGCAAATATGTGCAGAGGGCGGTAGACTTGTCAAATCACTCAACAAAGGGATACGATGCACAGACAAGAAATAGTATCACTTAGTGGAATGAGACGATGCTAAGGCTTCGTTTGAGGTTGCTTTTTTATTGATATTATGGTGGGAAAAACAAACAGCAAAAAGTAACGTTTGCTTTGTTGAACATTTTGGATAACTTTTTCTTTACTTCTTTCAAGAACTTATTTTAATTTTTTGTTTTCCGGAAAGAAAAATAAAAACTATGACTAAGAAAATAGCTTTTAAAAAGTTCTAACAACAAAAACAAAAAAAGCATAAAACACAGGCAAACAGACGATTGCATCACAAAATCAATATACATCACACAATTCTCAAGAAGATGGTCATACTGTTCAAAAAGACAAACAATCCAAATTTAAAAATTATCATGCCATGAACAATTATAGAGCCATGGCTATTATTCATAATAGCAGATACTACTCCAAATGACACTTTCACCAAGACAGTTAAGAAAATATCAAATTAATATTAAATGATATTGACACGTCAACATAATATTGGACATAAAGATTAAAGACAAATGAGGAAAAATTACATGAAAAATGACAATAGACAAACAAGATTCAATAACCAAGACAGGGCTAAACTCAACAGTAATGCAGATAGCAGCCGTGATTCCCACGGACTTTAACACACTCCACTCCAAAGGGTGTACAAAAAATACATATGGCATACCTAGAACATTAAAAAGTGATAATAATAATAATAAGAAAAAAAAATTATTGATAAAAATCAGCAATAATGATTATATCAGCATATTTGTCAACATCTTGAGTAGTTGGAGATGACTCATTTAGAGAACAAGAATTAAAATGCTAGGAATTTCCCAGAGGATGCCAAAATAATAATAAGCATGATATACTTGATGAAAATTGGCTATATGAACATACTAGTACATTTGTCAATATCTTTAGTAGTAAGAGATGACTCATTTAGACAACTATAATATAAGGAAATGCCCCCAGAATGTCAAAATACCAATATAGCCATCAACAAACTAAGAAAAACTCAAAAACCTTGAACGCCCAGACTTTTGCAAGCAAATACAAGGACTAAATTACTATTATTGTAGTGATACCAAAAGAAATCAATGTTTTTATGTTGTCATGGTTAAGTTGGGTTGGGTCAATCATTTGGGTTGGTTAGGTTGGCCTAATTGGGTTTGTTGAATGTTTTTGAATGGCTTCGCTTGGTTGGCTTGGCTTTTTTTAGGCTAAAAGTGAACTACTATGTTTATTGAATCAAGTTGGGATTTCAGAATTTAGAACTCAAGTGGATTGAATTAAGTATAGGAATATGTGGATAAGTAGGCTTTCTTCAAGTATAACAAAGGACGGCCTCAATTCGCATGTTATGAGGAGAGAGAGAGTGTGCAAGGAGCATTAAAAATAAAAAGAAATGAGAAAGAGGTATACAAAAATGTGCCATTAATGGGTAAGGAACCAATTAGTTTAAAATAAAGTTTAACTATGGATTGAAAGTTATTTAGGTATTATTCTTAAGTAGGGTTTTGAACATAATTTTTGAAGGAATGGCCATTTAAAGGTCATTAGTACAAGAAGCTTTAAATCTAAATAGGTTTGAATTTATGGTATTTATGTGGAGATAATGTAGGATTTTATTATAGTTTGTTTTGAAGGTTGTCAAGAGTCAGAAAGAGAGGAAAAAGCGGACAAGAGGCCAATTAAGGGGGTCTAGCGGATTCAAAGATAGGGGTTGTAGAGCAAAATTAAAAGAAAGTGGAAAAGGAAGATGAGAACCCCATGCCATAAAATGACTTCTCAACAAAGTATATCATATAAGTGTAAAGAAATCAATAGTAATAGATTTCATTAAGATCTCCTTGATGCAAGAAGCAAACTATGCTACCAATTGATGCACAGCATGGATTTGTAGCTAAAGAGAGTGGTTTGCTTGCCAGATCACTTACAAAGGAGATACCACGTCGCACAACAAAGAAATGGGGTCAAACCTAATCACTCAAAAGATGTTGCATAATGTGATAATGGAAGGATTACTAAGGAGATGAGAGGATATCAGTTCACTAAGCATTCCAGCATTATCAAAACAAGACAATTGCATCACACAATCCTCAAGTA
The DNA here is from genome assembly GCA_019925795.1 of Dendrobium chrysotoxum. Taxonomy (NCBI): domain Eukaryota; kingdom Viridiplantae; phylum Streptophyta; class Magnoliopsida; order Asparagales; family Orchidaceae; genus Dendrobium; species Dendrobium chrysotoxum. The sequence goes on along the minus strand of CM034302.1, from coordinate 74,875,854 downwards.
AGGAAGAAGGTATAATTCTTCATGCGACTATAAAATCTACAAATTTAATTAATCATCATAGCATTCATAGTCACATGACCATGGCTACTATTTACAATAGTAGAACTCATTTCAAATGACAAAAATTCCTAAGAAAAAATGTACCAAAATCATCCTAAATGACAAAGACATCTCATCCATGACCTTTTATAGGAAGGAAAACAAGGATAAATCAACGTAAATAAAAGACATAAAACAACCACTCAATGGTCACATGGCACCTAAATTCAATAGAAGGATGAATGGGCACCGTCACAAACAATCCATGAAATGTATCTTTTACCAACTTATAACATGATATTGGTCAGAGTGGCATACCTTTTTATCCAATCAATAAAGAAAACCCTCAAAATTTCACCAAGTCAATGAACCAAAATAGGATGTATTAGGATTTTAATGATATTTTAAGTTTTCTTGAAATGATTTGGTTCAAACTATTCAAATGTGCAATGCAAAGTGGTTTTAGAACATAGAAATGTCCTCAAGAAGAATAGAAGACAAGAAAAAGTATAATGCCTTGCCCAGAGAATCCATGAAATAAAAAGTATTCATCAACTTCCATTAAGTCCCCATCATATCATAGTGTATCCCCAAAACAATGCCTAAATTTGATTTCATAATAAATGTTGGAAGTGCAAATCAACTCCATTGATTCATTGATAGTTTAACAAACAATATAAGGGGGTGATCATTCAAGCTCTCCTCTTAAGAAGAATGCAGCAAGGTTCTTACAGTAAGCTAGATAAACCAGTAAATATCAAGAAATGTAATGAATATCTAACTACGAGCCAAAGCAATGAAATGCATTTGATTCAAAACCAATAATAAAGAACTATTTACCTGAATATACCTCACAACAGTGCTTGTATAATCAACAGCTCGCCGCTGAACAAGCTTTCTCATTCTTTTAGCAGCAAAATTGTCTCCATGAGCTGCAATTCAAGTATCATATGCAATGAAAGTATTGTATATAGAGTTCATATATACATACACTTACAAACAAATTAAAGTAATGTCGATATAACAACAGTTACTGATAAATGAACAACTGATTCATCTAAACCAATAGTCTTGCTTAAGCAAAGTGGAGGCTTTATTCTAGATTTGAACAAAACCAGTCCATCCCAGAGTCCTAAAATCTCAATAATCATTTAAAACTCCAACATGGGCAACACGTCTACTAGTAACAAACTAGGGGTTGTACTGTTCATATGTTTCCAGTCTAAATCAAATCTAGACCAAGAACTAGCTACATACAACCATGACTAAAGCACGCTGTGCAAACCAAACACACACACACAAAGAAAGGTGAGCGAAATACACCAGTCATAGCCCAGAGCGCAACTCACGGGGACGTTAAGCGAAAAGGCAAAAAAACTCCAGTGTCAAATTGCTGGGCTCTTACCGTCGAAGGGAGGAGGGGGGTGCGCCTGTTGGTAGTCGGCCGGGATATTACTCGAGGAAGCGGAAGTCTGCCGCATGGGAAGTCCCTGCTGCTGCTCGCCATACATCATTGCCATTGACCAACCTACCCAAAAGCCTAACCCTAATTTCAGGATAAAGGCACGACACGACGTGATTAAAACGAGCAGATGGGGCAGCAAGACTCCTCCGTTAGGGAAAAAGTCCTTAGACGCCGCGGACTTGGAGAAGAAGAGCTGGTTCGTAGGTGCGGTCTGGTCTCATAACCTGTTCGATACTTCGATCACCCCTCAAATTTAAAATAAAAATATATTTGCAGGTGCGGTCTGGCTGGTGATTTTCTCCTGGAGGATGCCTCCTCGTCGATTATTTTTATAAGCGCACTAGCATTAAATTTTAAGGATTGTATATCTTTTGATGTGATAATTAATTTGTAACTACATTTAAATTTACATCTAATAATTTATAATTAAAATTATATCCGGTGTCATATTTAAATTTAAAACAATGATATCTATAATATTGATGCCTCAAAAAAAATTAACTTGATCAGACCCGAAATAGATGCGAAAACTTTCAAAATTCAGCTCTACTATATATGAACTCCAATTTAAAGTCAAAATAATCGGCTTGATGAGATGATCGCAACAATACTAAAAGTGATCAGATCTAATGAGCTCAAAATAAGCACTTAAAGTAAGATTAGAAATTTCGAGATTTTGATTTGAAAACCAAATGATATTAAAATTTTGCATACTAATAATTAAATAGAGCGTCTAGACGAGACATAATTGTTTAGTTCTAGCATCATTAAGGTATTTAAATATGAATAGAGTGATATGTGATCAAGAAAATCAATATGGGACATCTGATGAAATTTTGTAGGTTTTTGTTATATTTATAAGTGATCTCACTCTCAAAATTTATAAATAACTCGTCACTCTCTGCATGAAGAGGATTATTATCCTGAGATTCAAGAGAGCACATATGCTTGAATTTTTTAGGTGCCTCAACCAAGGCCACCATCGACCACCATCAATCATTATCAGCCATCGTCTAACCGATGCAGGACCATTGTTGTTGTATTGTCATCGTTGGGCCATCATAGGACCACCGTCATTCGACTACCACCATCTAAACACCGCCTAACAGTTGTCATCGAACCATCATCGTTGGGCCACCGCTACCTAACATCTGCTGTCATTCGACTACAATCATCTGAACACCTCTCATCAACTACCAACTCTATGAAATTTTCTTCCATTAACTCATACTCCTGTAATCTCACCTTATCCAATTTATGGACTGGCAATTCTTTGTAATCAACACTCACCCCATGAAATTATTTTAGATCAGCCAAGCCCCATAATTTTCCCCTTTCATGTGTTTTTAACATAAAATTCTGGTGTCTCATGTGCTCTTTTATCTATATATATTTGTGTTTGGGATATTTATATAAATCTACAACACAAAACTCTCTTATTCTACTGTCATAAATTTTCTAGCAATTTTTCTTGCAGTCTCACCTCTACATTAAAGTGTTAAACAATCTCTCACACATGATTCATTCCAATACCTACAACAAAGGTTAGTATCAATATTTTTCTTTAACTAAGATTATAGTGCATTCATTATCCTTGTCACCACCAGTAGACCTCCTAGGTTATAGAAGGAAGGAAATGAAAAAAAAGGGTTGGAACAAGCTATTCAAATAATAGGTTAGAACCCTAAATTCATATAAAATTCGAAAAAGAAAACTAGCTATAATCTAAGCTTCAAATTAAATCCCTAATAGGTTTCATTCAAACACATATTATTGAGTTCAAACATGATTGAATCCTATACTTGCAGTATGAACATGATTTGAACCTCATAACATTTGTCCAATCTTATTTGAACCTTGGATTCACCCAATAGCATCGAAACTCAAGTTTAAATAAGGTTTAAATAAAGTTCAAATTTTTTATAATTCATTCTCTATTCAAATTTTGGTCGAACAAGTCATGCAGCTTCAATAGAGCTTTAGCTTTGGTGCAATTGAATGACCCCCAATGTTCAAAAGACAAGTTTGAACCTTTGTTTATAATTTGAACTTTATTTGAATCTTTTTCTTGAATTTACTAGACAAACCAAGGTTTGAAATATAGAATGGAACAAGGTTCGAACCTCTTATTATAATTGCAAACTTTATTTGAACATTTTTCAAACCTCAATTTCGAAGTTGCTGGACAAACATAATGTTTGAAACATATGTTTTAACAAAGGGTTGAACTCACGCTATTGGCTTTGAATTTTGTTCAAATGTAAATTATAAGATTTAATCTAGGTTCGAGACTCATAATGTATTTGGAATTGTAATAAAAGATTCAAACTTTATTCTAACCATTACTTCAAACCTTCGATTCATCCATTTGATTCAAAAATATAGATTTTAATAAAGTTCTAATAATGTTTGAGCTTAGTTTATAAATATTTTGTTTCAGGCCTAATAATAAAAGCTAGGTTTGAATGAGGCTCAAATATTTTTTTTTTTTCTCAATTATATTGTATAATTAATTTATTTGATTTGATATGCTATGTTTGCATGTCTAAACTAATTATTCTTGTTGGAGGAATTAAATTGCCATGATTACACCTAGATCATGTGATGTGATTTTGAATATAATCAAACATTTTAAAACTAGATGTTATTCAAAAGGTCAAACAATCCCACCATCAAGTAACTCTTCAATGGTCATCATTTATACTTCTCTATTGTCCTAACTCATTAGCTTATCTTGAGATTAGTGGATGATGAAAAGATGATGATTATTCCTTTAGTTTCAATATTAAATGTTAAATACTAGCTTTGAAATTATTGAATTTGCACTCATCAGTGGTTTAGTAGGTGAATCTTTAGATGATGAGAAGTTTAAAGAGATGATCAAGAATATAAGGTCTATTGGGAATCATCGAAGTAGTAACAACAAATTTTAAAATTGAAGAATATGTATCTTGAAAATGTCTCTATGTAGTGCACGGTTTGAGAAAAATACTTAAAAGTTAGGTTTATACTTTATTATTGATGGACTCCTACTCAAATATTAGAAGAACAATATTATTTTTATTATAATATGATTATTGATGAAAAAAGGTAGAATTCTTTGGATGCCTATAAGGAAGGATGTCACGAGAGAAGGCATCGAGATGACTAAATAATGATATGATCTATATTGAAGAGAATGTCTTTAAGGTGGAAAAGAGTATTACAAAGAAAGCTCTAGCCCAATGTACTACTAGTGAATTACAAATAAAAAAATGTGGTTAAATGATTTTAGGTCAGGATAAGGGAACAGGAGTGTGAGGCTGGTCAAGATTCTTCATGTTCTGTTTCTTTTTATTTTGTACTCAGGACAGGATATATATGTGATGATTGTGTAATCCTGAGTAGTGTATATAATTTTTGGGAATGAATGCAGATGTATATATAGATGTTTTAAATTATAGAATCTATTTTGTTGTTTATTACTAATAGATGATATTAGATAGTCCTGATTGTTATTTATTAAAAGAATAATTCTTCCAATTTAGATTCTGGGGCATTGGTATCAAAGCATAGTTGTTGGAAGAATTGATTGTTACCAGAATTGTAGGATTTGTTTGAGAGTTGGGTATGATGGATAGTTTAAGGTGCATTAGTTTACAAATATAACTGAATGACATGTGATATAATGAACTGCATGACTGTATGATTTTTTATGAGTATTGATTTAAGTTTTGATTGTACGAATTTAATTTATATTAATTTTTACCCGAATCCTTAAGGGAAATGTCGGGGACGATATTTTCTTAAGGTGGGTAGATTATAATACCTCGTATTTTAACTTTGCCAAAATTTTTTGGAGTCATTATCACTCCAAATGGCAAATTGTCTTCGTCATAGTGTTGTTATTGTAGTATTTTACTTACACAAATTTTTTCATAATTTTTGGGAGCTATAAAAAATTCTTAAGAAATTGGCACCTATCGATACTGGTGATGATTTAGGGACCGTCAGGTGTCTGTTTTGTAAATTGATTTTACCAATATTTTTTAAATAAAATAATTTATTTTATGGATATTTTTCTATAATTTTTAAGATAAAAAATAATTTATTTGAATTTTATATTACAAAATTGATTTAATTAAATATTAAATAAATATTATATTATTATTTATTCCTAAATATCTAAATCCATTATAAAATTTATTAAACCAAAATTTTCTTCATAAGAAATAGGTTAACAGAGACTTAAAAAGAGAATTTAGAGAGAATTTTAAGGAGAAAGAAAAATAAAGCTTGGATTTAAAGGCCACGAAGCGATTTTTGTCCATCGAGCCTGTTGGAAAAATTGCTTATCTCAATGTAAGGAATATTTACTCTATTTCTAATTTCAAAGATTTTGCATTTTTGTCATTTTTCTGATCAAATTTTTATTTTTATTACTGAAAAACATGAATAATTTTGTATTGGTAAAACTTTCACCGTGTAACTTTTTATATGTTATAGAGGTTGGGATTATGAGCATTTTGAGTATTTATTGAAATTTTTTAGCAGATGATTTTAAAAATGCAGTAATTTTTGTCTACCTAAAAATTTATTTTGACGTCTAAAATAGTATTGTAGTATAGTAAAAATCTTAAAACATCATTTTACACAATCCTTGATAATTTGGTAATTTTTAAAAAATGTGATTTTTTGCCTAATGGGATTTATATTGTCTACTGTCAATATATTTTTGGCATTTTATGAATTAAGCTTATATATACTTTATTTAGTGTAATGCATTGAAAATAAATGTGGATATGTGCTTGAGTAATAGCTGGTTGTGGACCTCCGTAAGGACACCGACATGCGGGGGAACAGAATACAGAGGGGAATACGACCGCACCACCCTGAAGGATGAGACGATCGCAGGCCTCTACACTCTTCGTAAGCGGGCCAATGGGTGGGCAAATTAGATATACATATGATTAACCATTGAGGATAGCAGCTTTCGTCTACACACCTCGATGGATAATAATATGTATAACCTGATTGGAACAACGGGTTTCCCCCACCTGATATATCAGCTCGAGTAGGGTTTATTTAATAGTGGAATTTAATTTCTCATAGGCGCAAGCCCCGGTGGTTAATTACATCTTAAGCTGGGGCCTGAGAAGACTCTCGATTAAGGATCTTACATTATACTTTCAAATGGGATTGGTACATAGGAAGAAGACTAGGAAATCCTACTCAAAGGGGGAAAATGTTTGATTTGGCTTAATCAGCATACACGACTCACACCAGCATCTGGAGGAACTAGGGCGATGAGAAGAAATTAGAGAAAAGAAATAAACAATGCACTTAGAGCATGTAGGAGAGAAAGATGGAGGTGGCGTCATCCATGTAATGCAGATAGGTAGGAATTATAATCCCTGAAGCAGAGGAAATTTACCCACCGATTAGGCATACTACGAGACACCAAGTGTAGTGGTCTTGAATCATAGATCTAGAGTGGGTTTAGCATTCTATATAACACTAACACCCATATCCTAGCTAATGTAATGCAAAACCCTGGACTTACCCCGACCTGGATTAGGAAGTCAGCTAACCACCTAGTCGATTTAAAACCATGAATCCAGACATTTTTCTATGAAAAAGTGGTAGGGAGGTTCAAAGTTTTTGAGAAGTAGAACCGACATCTAGAGATTGTCCTAAGTGGTCCCTTATATATGTATGGTGAAAATACTAAAGCAAATGCAATTAAAGTTTTAGACTCATTTTTAAGTTAATTTATAATGTAATGCATACTGATTGACTCGATTTTTAAAATGTATATAAAGCAATTTAAAAAAAAAAGCTTAGAAAATAGGTTTTATCCTAAGGTGTGCAGACTCCCCTTGATAGATCTGCACCCTTATAGGGTAGGTGGTCTACCAAAACCCGTAGGTGGGGAGCGGCCTAATAAATGGAAAGAAGATGCCATAATTATGCTATGAGAACTTCCGGTGGTCCTGGGCTTACTTTTTAAGAGCGTTATAGTTTCTATATTATCTTAAAAATTTTATTTTTAATTTAAGTAGAAGAATTTTTGCGTGTCCTCACGAGCCTCCGATCAAATCCATGCTAAAATAAAAAGCTGCACACAAACGCCAAGAAACTAAGAAAAGTATGCAAATTCTAATCACAATCAATATCAAATTAAATACATTAAATAATCAAATTAATCAAATAAATATCAATAGGCCAACTGCCGTTTATTACAAACCAGGGTCTGCAGAAAAGTAAAGTGGCCGGGCACTACTGACAATAATCCGGATTTCTAATCCTAGAACAAATGCAAGTGACTTTGAGTGGGATACTCTTTATCTTCAACTTTTCGGCTCTCTCTTCTTCAGGCTCCTTGGATTTGTTGTAATTGGATACCCAATGTGGAGAAGAAAAACTCACCCCCAAAGGGAGGTTATCATTTCTACCTTGGGTAGTAGAATAATCCAAATTTGAACATCCAAATAGAAAAGGGCTATCCTCATAATAGGTATCATTTTCACTTTGGAGTCCAACCTTTGGATCCGTATATCTCCACTCAAATGTGCACTTTCACAACTCTTAGCAATGTTATAAATTAATTACATTAAGACAAAATAAAAATTTTAGACTCTCCTGCAATGTTATCCTAAGCAGTCAAGCAAAATAGAACATCCTAAGCAGTTATAAATATATAGAAATGAAATACTCATGCTAGTCACACTTGACCATGCTCTTTAATTTATTTGAGGGCTAAGCATCTAGAGCACATGTAGTAGTTATATTTATGATTTATTTTTAACCCTCATTTATTTTAGGGGGCTAAGCGACTGAAGTACATGTATCAAGTATTTATATAATTTAATATTGATTATTTTAGCCTCCCTTTTATTAGCGCTGCATGAGCATGGCCACTTGTAAAAGACATTATTAGTATCAAAGATCGATACTAACCTATAGGTAGTCTATCGCCCCTCATATTAAGTCACAGAGTACAGTAAAAGTAAACAAACACATCAACCAATTTTTCAATCCCAACATGCAATGAAAACTCGAAAAACTCAGCACACAGCAGAAAAGTAAACATCGGCCCTAACCCTTGGGATAACGTAAAGGGAAATACAGCAAACATAAACACACCATGTCCTTAGATCTAGGAGAGCCTAAGCTAAGTGTTGGTGCAGCCTACACATACAAGGAGGACTACTAAACACTAAGTAAATGAGATTAATAAAGTGATTAGTGAATGATTAGAACTCAATCATCAACTAATCATCCCCACATGAATGATGTTCACATACATAATCAATGTTTAAAATTTCAAAGAGTGGATCTCCCAAGGTCAAGAGATTTAAAGTATATGTAATTTTAAAGCAATTTTAAAATATATATAAATATAAATAAATTTTAGAAAATAGTGTAATTAAAAATAATTCAATTTTAGATAAGTACATGAATGGATGGGAGATCCACTGGTCAAACAAGCAAGGCTCAAAGGGAATTTAAAAATAATTTTGTAATTTCAAAATAATCAATATAGTAATTATTTAAATAGTCAAATAATTAAATAATACAAAAATCAGCCAGAAAAATAAATTTTTGTTTCTGAAAATAATTTTAAATTAAAATTAATAATTTTCTAAAAAGTTCGAGGTATTATACGTGAAATCTGATTTAAAATGAATTAGATACGAATTTTTTAAATTTAATGTATTTAAAAGGTATTTTAAAATAATTTAAATATTCAGTAATTAAAAATAGTCATTAATTTTAAAATAAATCAAATATTAAAGTTTCTAGAATTTAAGAATAATTTAATAAAAGTGAGTTTTAGAAAAATAATTATATTTTGATTTAGCTAATTATTAAGTATTTAAGTAATTAAGTAATTAAGAAAAATACTTATAAAAATTAAATATTTATAATTTTAAAATTAAATAATAAAAATAATTCTCTGATTTTTAAAGTAAAGATATTATAAATAATAATAATGATGATGATAATAATAATAATAATAATAATAATATAAATGATTTAAATAAAAATAATAATAAGAACAATAAAAGTAATTTAAATAATAATAATAATAATAATAGTAAAATAATCATACTAATAATAATACTAATAATAATATAAGAAGAGTAATAATGGTAATATAATAAAATCATTAAAAATAATAACAATAATAAAGAGATAATAACATAATTAAAAATAATAATAATAACAATTATAATATAATAAAATAATTAAAATAATGATAATAATAATAATATAATAAAATAATTCAAATAATTATAAACATAGTTTTCTAATTTTTTAAATAATTTTAAATAATTTGTTTGATTTTTTCTGACTTAAAAAAATTAAAAATAGAATTTTAAAATTAATTATATTAAATAACCATCGGCGGCGGCGGGCCACGTGGCAGCTCAGGACAGGCATCGCGGTCCCGGGCAATGATTGCCGCAGCAACAGCTCGGAGCAGGCCACACGTCGGCTCGGGATTGGTCCCACGATTTGCGAGCAATGATTGCCGCAATGACTGGGGCAATGATTGTCGCAACCGCGACATCCACTAATCCATATAGGCAGGGTTTCTCCGCCATCTGATCCCCCACTAAAATGAATCAACGACTCAGATCGAGCTGAACGGTGTGTATCCGCACATGATCGGATCAGCGGTTCGACAATGCCACGAAACAGACAGATCGGGATTATTGATCGTCCAATCAACGGTCCAGAAAATATACCGCGAGCATACGTTACGGAGACGCCCTAGGAACAATCTTTCATCTCATTTGATCGATTGGCTCAATCAAACGAGATAAAATTTTAAACACAAGCTCCATGAATGAAGAGCATTCGTGTGGGGTAATTTATGCGGCCTAACACATGCTTTTCAAAAAGTTATTTAACCCTATGTATTCTAAGCTATGGTTGAAGATTTCACCTCGTTTGTGGATAATTTGACCCGTTTAAGGACTCTCTAAATTTATAGTTTGTCCATGAATAAATTTATAGAAGAAATTGCGAGCTCCCAACACCTCGATCAACGGGAAATCACCTTGGATGTTCTTTGACCTCGGTTCGCCGGAAAGCTCGTCGCCGACGGGTGTTTGATGGTGGATTTGAGGGGAAGAGGTGTGAGGAAACTTAGGGAGCTCACACACGAGAGATCTCGGGTTGGGAGCGCCTAGGTTGAGAGTAAGAGCCAAGATCCTCTAAAACAAACCCTAAGACTCCTATTTAAAGCTCTAGGCCCTAAGACCGACGGCTAGGATTAGATTTGGAGTTTAATAGGAGGGAAACCAAGTCCCTTGGTCGTGGTTTTGAATTAAAGGCCATTAGGAAAGGTTTTAATGCCTTGAATAGGTTTTAATTGGCTTAAATAGGTTGATTTGACCTCATAAGACTTGGGTTGACCAGTCAAAAGCTTGACTTGGTCAATTGAGGCCAAGGGATGAGGGGTGGAGTCCAAGGGTAGGTTTAAATAGATTTAAAATTAAGTGGCAAGGAGTTAGGGTCAATTTGGGTCAACCCAGGTTGACCCTGGTCAACCAGGTTGACCCAGGGCCTAAGTCTGGGCTTAGCAAACTTGGTTTGACCCTCTAAGCTGATGGGAGAGGTCTTTGGGTCTGGCCTGGTCAATTTGACTAGGTCAACCCCTTTGACCAGGTCTGGGTGAAAACCAAGGTCAATACTAGTCACTATACTATATAATATTATGATAATATGTGTGTGTATAAAAGATAAGTAAAAACTGATTTGACCCGTTGCTCGGAGACTAATTGACCTATACAGGATGGTGGGCTGATATTTTTCCTTTAATAAAGTGGTGGGTGTTATCCTCAACTAATTCACGTGATATACTAGTTGGGAGTTATAAGAAGATTATTACTATGTTGAAGGGCAAAGAGTGATGACTCTATTTACTGAGCCAACGGTTAACTAACACTGATACTAACACCCAAAAAATATTGTGATGGCCAAGACTTCTTACTTGTTTAATGTAACTACTGAAATATATATTTTGAGCATTATTCTTATTATTGTATAGATTTATTAGTACTGAAGGGATTTAATGTTATTGCATTATTTTACTACTCCAGCCACTGAACTATTATTGACATTAATATTGATACTATTTGATACTAATGATTCACTATACTGATACTAAGCATGTGATATTCTAAGCATGTGATATAAAATATTTGGATTATATATATATATATATATATATATATATATCTGTGATTAAATAATTTTAGGTCAAGATAGAGGAATATTAGTGTGTGTGTGCTGGTCAAGATTCTTCAAGTTCTATTTCTTTTTATTTTAGCTATTCTTTTATACTCATGACAGGATATATATGTGATGATTGTGTAGATCTTGAGTAGTGTATATGATTTTTAAGAATGAATATAGATGTATATATTGATATTTTAAATTATAGAATCTATTTTGCTATTTTATTACTGATATATGATATTAGATAGTCTTGATTATTATTTATTAAAAGAATAATTCTTCCAATTTAGATTCTAGGGCATCACACAATCACCTCAACCAATCCATATTCATGCCTTCATGTTTCAGCATGTCTTGCCTTCAGAATCTTCATTGGTGCTAAATGTCCGACTATTTTCATAACCCTGATCATTTGCACATATTTCCAACCTTCTTCGTTCAAATTGACTTTATCCCTATAAGACCGGATCATCATAGCTACGCCGTGTGCGTCCCATAATATGAAGTCTTCCATGTCGAACCAAGAATGTATACATCAATGATAAAGCTCATTTGATCTGACCTTCTCATCTAACCCATCATCAGTGGAATGTGCTAAACATTCCTTTAACCTAGTGCTGCCCTTCATAATCAAGCTCTTCAAAGAGATTTTTTCTTTCTGATACATTGCACAAGAATATAAAACAAGCACAAGAAAATCTATAGAAGAAGTTGAGAATGTAGGAAACCAGCTGTATATATCAATTTATAGGCGATGTCCATCAGTTTTCATGATCAATTATGAGTTGTTAAATAATAAATAAATAGCATAGGGTGATTTAATAGCACATGCTGGTTTGAGTTGGTCAAATATATTCAATAATGTATACTTATGAAATTTATTTTTTGTTGAATTTAATTTTACTTATATTTATGATATTTTGCTTTGTAATTTTTCCTCAAACTCTTTATATATAAATTCGGATGAATTACTATACTGATTATTTAAAATAAATGCACATCGAAAGATTACTTTCATTACAACAAAGATATTGCATAATATGGAATGTTTACACATTAAAGTTCAAATATAATACATCATTCATTCTTCCTGAATTGCAACTACCTCCTCTTCCTATATTGGAGAGCATTCATTCCACGAGTGTATCTTAAGGGTTCTCGCCTACTCCTCCTCTAGAGCTGTTGTTCTTTTTCTTGCTCACGCTCCCCTTCGTCCTGCGTAGTGCCCATGTCTTGTTGTACTTGTTCAATAACCAAGTCATGCTAGGTTGGAGTTCCGGGCAAACCAAATATGGTCATCCACATAGGATTATTCAAGTCATATGGAGCTTGTGGCCCGTAGGAAGATGTCGTAGCAGCCCATTGTGATTCTGGAATAGTCCACTGTCCTGCTCCTTCTCTTGCTTGAGATGAACTCCATTCTCTCTATATTATAGATGGGACTGCTCCTGTCATTCCAAAGGTCTGGCAGAATCAGCTGAATATATATATATGAAGTGTCTCAGAGGTTCTACAGGATGTGACTGTAATCCTGAAGCATGAGATGTTGATCTCCTAGCAGACTGCTTCATCTGTGCACTTCGTCCTCCTCATCGAGGTTGTCGGTCAATGGTATCATATACACTGGTTGCTCTACTTGTCTTGCAAGTTCAAGAATGTCAGCATATCCTTGATGCACTGACCCTCCACTCTCCATCTGGCCCATATCATATGACTCAATAATGTCTTTGCTACACAAGAAGTAATCGACCTGCAAATAAATACGAGCTGAATATTAAATACCATATACTTCTCAATTAAGCGATATTTAAATGTGTACATAATCACGTATCACTATTCTTTCCCCCGGTGACCATGGGTATATTATTTTCGGTGAAGTTTTTGGTACTTTCAATAAGTAGATGGATGCCCATGATTTGTACCATTACAAATAAGCTGCTAACTTCTCTTTACCATCTCCCAATAACTGCCTGATGGGTGTAAGAAGTACCCGTTTATTATTCTACAACTCAATATATCATCTATGGTTCTGAATCCAGTCTACCTTCGCTCGTCCTCTGCCATCGACATGATGAAATGATCTCTTAATGGGCTCAATGGTGCAAAATTGTGCGCCGCCAAATTGCTGCATCATCCTATCAGGCAAATGCCACTCCACACGCTTCCAGCTAATCAATGAGACACAAGCAGTCCATATGTCATTGGCTTCATGGCATATTGGAGGTATCATACCCATTATAGAATCAAATTATGACATAAATATGACCTGTAATGAGCGATGAATAGTATTATTATGTATCAAAATATTATTAACTAATTTAAATCTCTAGCATAATTAATTTAAAATTTAGATGCATGGCTTTGCCGAAGTTCATCTAACTCATCTCAGTATGTCATTATATTTCTAGTAGGAACTTCCCTCAATCTTTTCTTTACCCCCTGCATTGACTTAGTATTACTCATATAGTTCATGAAGTTTTACACATTATAATATATTATGTGAATACAAAATTATCTTAAAGTAAGAGGCTTCCCGACGATATCACGTGGGAATGAAACTCGAAGGGTCGGTCTACTAACATGTATCTTTTCCCAAGCCCAGACCTACAAGAGAGGAAGACATCCAGCTATGCACATTCGAGAAGATCGTGTAACAGGTTTAACTCTCTGTACATATATGCTTAGATAGACGAACTAACGAAGTATTGGGCAAAAATCTCAATGTGCTCAAGCAAAGGTAGATACTGCATATGGATGTGCAACCCTGAGGTATTGGGAAATAAGTAACAGCCAAGCATGTACATAATATATGCCCTAATATGTTTGAAAAATATGCGTCGGGATAAATCATCATATGATTCCCGAAAGAAAGTCCATCTAAGCCAACAAAGGGGTAGTATTGAGTAGGCTTGCGAATGACCCATTCTAAAGGTAACCTCTATAATCATGGTTCTCTGGGTCATGGATATGTAGCATTTGGGTCTGGGTAGGAACCTAAAAGCTCATTGCAGCATTCAATCCATGTGGACCAACGTAAAC